>CM064542.1:32608507-32701133 GCA_032716605.1 Paralithodes platypus | reverse complement strand
AGAGGAAATGTCAAATAAAGCAACACATAGAGAAACCAAATATTGACAAGGGAAAGAAACGCCTGATTAATATTCATGAGATACAGTCGTGTGAAAAATCCCACCTTTGTCTGATCGCAATAAGTCCGAAATTAAAACACGCGAGAGAAGAGAGGAGAATGATGTGGGGAAATCTGAATATTGCATAATTTCCAGTATTGACATTTGACGGGATTTTCAGCGGAATATGATGAATTTATCGGGGATTGTTTGTATTTCTTTTACTATACTCGATCTTGTCTTTTCTTTTCTGTTTACTCTGCGGAAATGCTATACCCTATTCCAAATAAGTAGGCTAAAACTCTTGAATATTAACCTCTACAACCAAAACTGAATCCCAACCCAACCCGAATCCCAACCCAACCCGAATCCCAACCCAAACCGAATCCCAACCCAACCCGAATCCCAACCCAAACCGAATCCCAACCCAAACCGAATCCCAACCCAAACCGAATCGCAACCCAAACCTAATCCCAACCCAAACCGAATCCCAACCCAACCTCAATCCCAACCCCAACCCAAACCTAATCCCAACCCAAACCGAGTCCCTACCCAACCTCAATCCCAACCCAACCCCAATCCCAACCCAACCTCAATCCCAACATCGGCTTGCATGTTAACCCCTTCTGTACCGGCGAAGTTTTTTTCGATTATATTCTAGCTATATTTAGACGATTTTGTGCAGTTTAAGAAGGATCTGTGGTAGTAAAAAGGGTTAAGTGAGAGAGTTCGAAGCCTGGTAAATTCCTCCCAAGCTTAATATAATCGTCTAATGCTAGCCAGGAATGCTCGTCACCGACCTTCAAGGATGTTAAAGAGCGGAGGTGAAGAGGTAAAGTACAACATTCCCATCTTCTGCATGGTTGAGCCTTTCAGTAGAATTAAACGTCCCTTTTATGTCTCATTCTCCCTAACGCTAGACGCATTTGTACATCTTAGGAGGGACGTCTTGCCGTCAAAGGGGGTCTAATTGATCTAATTTAGCGCTTTAACTCCCACAGACCTTTATTAAGCTTAACAAAATCGTCTAATAATAGCCAGAATATACTCAAAGAATGCGTCATGGTACACTAACATGGTACACTAACATGGTACACTAACATGGTACACTAACATGGGTTAAGGGGAGGTTTTTAGTGTGTTTCCTAAACTTCCATCAAGCCTGAAATTACACCCCCTTGAGTCCCTTTTAAGATAAATTTGTACATTTTTTTGGTAGAAAAATGTCCCGGCCGAAGGCCGGTTCCTCTTAAATTACAGGCTCGCTATCGCTCGCCAGGATAAAATCGACACCATAATGGCACGAAAGGTCTTAATATGGGGTGCAAGTTCTTAAAATCGCTAAACTAATGGGGCAAACGTTTTATAATATCTAAAGCAATGGGGCTAAACATGAGGGAGAAAGGGGTCAAGAAAAAAATCCCTCAAGTGGAGATCTCCCCTTAAGGGGAGACTGGCCGTTTGTTTGGTCTATTATTTAATTTAATCATATATTTTTTTAGTTTCCTCTCTAGACCTCCATCAAGCTTAGAAAAACACCCCCAAGACCACCTTCAAGATAAATTTGTACATTTTCCTTAGAAAAATTTCCCGGCCGAAGGACGGTTCCTCTTAAAATTGACAACGAAATGGGGCGAAAGGTGTTAAAATCGCCAAAGTAATGGGCCGAACGTCTTATAATCTCAAAAGTAGTGGGGCTAAACATTAGGGAGAAGGGGGTCCAGAAAAATGGTTTGTTTTCCCTTAAATTTCCTTACAACGAGTCACACGAGCAGTTGGAATATTTGTACAGTACATGCTCAGATTAATATGCAGGATTCGAAACTGCATAATAAATCGTAGGCTTGTGCATATTTCTTTTAACTGTCTTGATAGCGTAATGCATAAGTCCACGGAATTTCGATGTGAGTATCCTAGGTTCGAGTCCTTGGAGTGCCACATGTATTTGTTGATTTCATTAATTGAGTTTAGAAGGGAAGTTGGTCGGTGGAAAAAAACATCATAATTAGCATCCTATGTCACTACAGAATCTTCAAAATAACTGAGAAATCTTGATGGGAACTTCTCAATTTACCGCCAGTTGGACTGAAACAGAGTATAGTGAGGACCGCGGGCTATGATAGTATGTACTGGCCTAGAATTACGGGCTTTGAAGGGTTACTTAAGGGGAGATGGGCCGGTATTCATTTATTCCTTTATTTCTTAGTTTCCTCGCTAGACCTCCATCAAGCTTAGAAAAACACCCACCTAGACCCCCCCCCCCCCCCCTTCCAGATAAATGTGTACATTTTTCGGTAGATTCCTCTTAAAATGTCAGGCTCGCTATCGCTCGCCCAGAAAAAATCAACACCTAAATGGCACGAAATGTCTTAAATTTGACAACGAAATGGGGCGAAAGGTCTTAAAATCGCCAAACTAATGGGCCGCACGTCTTATAATCTGAAAACAAATGTGGCTAAACATGAGGGAGAAGGGGGACCAGAAAAGCGACCTATCTCTCATTAACCCTCTCCGACATATGACGCAATTTTGAGCCTATTGGGGATACTTTAAAGCCTTTGTTACCATCAGGGATATTGAGAAACCTTTAGTTTAGTTACTTCAACCTCTGCAGTTGTCTTTGAGTTAGAGGTGGGCAGAAAACTAATTTTGGAGTGGAGAGGTAATTATAAGAGTGAGAGAACTCTATTTCTTATTGCTAATCTGGCAACCTCTGCGTCATAAATGCATGAAAGGGTAAATTAATTTAGTTGGTACCGGTAAATTTGGCACTGGTTGAGAGCTACCGGCTGCCACGGTCCAATGGTTGAGTGGTCCAGGAAACGACTGAAATATTTGCTCGCTTCATTCATCGTATTCAGGGTTTTACTATTCAGGGCTCCTGTCTCTTGGATTCAACCCTATCCCCAACTCCTCCATAGTGCATTATCTCCCAAGTTCGAATCCCGGGAGGACCATATGCTTTCATTAGTTTATTCAAGTACATTTGGGTTTGTAATTGATGATGAATGTTAAGAACGGGGTGTTACTTAAGGGGAGATCTCCACTTGAGGGATTTTTTTTTTTTACCCCTTTCTCCCTCATGTTTAGCCCCATTGCTTTTGATATTATAAAACGTTTGCCCCATTAGTTTAGCGATTTTAAGAACTTTCACCCCATATTAAGACCTTTCGTGCAATTCAGGTGTCGATTTTATCCTGGCGAGCGATAGCAAGCCTGTAATTTAAGAGGAACCGGCCTTCGGCCGGGAAATTTTTCTACCGAAAAATGTACAAATTTATCTTGAAAGGGACTCAAGGGGGTGTAATTTTAAGCTTGATGTAGGTCTAGGGAACAAACTAAATACCTCCCCTTAAGCCGGTATCACACGAGCGCTTTTTCCCTCAACATTTTATCCCGACATTTATCCTCAACATTTATCCTCAACATTTATCCTCAACATTTATCCTCGACATTGGTCTGGCAGCTTATGAGGTCTACATTCATCATATGTCTGTCATCTATATTCATCTACCATCAATCTAGTCTCCGATACCAGTGCAAAATATTCTATAAATGTTGCCAGAAAAATGTTGACCATCGAATGTTGACTATAAAAGCTCTCGTGTGATACCGGCTTTATTTATAGGTTTTTTTGTCTTTATAATCTGTCGTCCCTGTTTTGGTTTGTTTGTTTGTTTGTTTGTTTGTTTTGCATTGTCTTCTTTTGTAGGCTCGAATAATCCTTCATTTTATTCTTAACTGAACGAGAGACAAAACTCTTGGTGCATTCGTGCTGAAACCAGATTAATTAATGGATTTTTTTTTCGGAAACTGAGTACTATGGACGCTAAGTAAAGAGGAAATGTTATATTTATAAACTAATCTCAAATTGTCTTTACCTAACTTAACCACCCAAATTGTCTTTACCTAACTTAACCACCCAAATTGTCTTTACCTAACTTAACCACCCAAATTGTCTTTACCTAACTTAACCACCCAAATTGTCTTTACCTAACTTAACCACCCAAATTGTCTTTACCTAACTTACCCACCCAAATTGTCTTTACCTAACTTACCCACCCAAATAATAACCAGCCTAAGCTAACCTAATTTACCCACCTCAATCAAGCCTAACCTAACCTAACTTTACCCCGCCAAATCAAACCTAATTTAACATAATTAAACCAAATAAATTATAAACTAACGTATCCTAACCTACTTTGCCCACCTAAATCAAACCTAACATGAATTAGGCCTACCCCTCTAAATCAAAATTATGCTAACCTAACTTACCCACCCAAATAAAAACTATCCTAATCTAATTTACCCACCATAATCAAACTTAACCTAACTTACCCACTCAAACCTAATATATCTGAACTTAACCTAACTTACCCACGTAAACCTAACCTACCCTAACTTATCAACCTAAATCAAACTTAACCTAATATAATTTACCCCATCAAAAGTATCCTAACCTAACATTCATCAAACTCAAAACTATCCTAACCTAACTTACCTACAGTGATAAAAATTATCCTCACCTAACTTACCCACCCAAACCTAATCTGTCAGAACTTAACCTAACTTATCCACCTAAATCAAACCTAACCTAGCCCAGTCCAATCAAACTTAACCTAACCTAACCCAACCCAGCCAACTCAGACTTAACTTAACCTAACCTAACCAAACCCAATCAAACTTACCGTAACCCAGGCCAATCTAACTTAACCTAATCAAACCCAACCCAGCCAACTCAGACTTAACCTAACCTAACCTAACCAAACCCAATCAAACTTACCCTAACCCAGGCCAATCTAACTTAACCTAGCCTAACCAAACTCAGCCAAATCAAACTTAACCTAACCTAACCTACCCTAAGCCAGCCCAATCAAGCCTAAACCAGCCAAATGAAACTCAACCTAACCCTGTCCAATCAAACTTAGCCTAACTTAACCCAGCCAAATCATATTTAACCTAACCTTCCCTAACCAAGTCTAATCAAATTTAACCTAACCTAACCAAACCCAGTCAATTCAAACCCAACCTAACGTAACCAAATCAAATGAAACCCAACCTAACCCAAACCAATCAAATCAAACTTAACTTAACCAAAATAAACCAACTTAGATACAAACTAACCTATCCTAACCTAACTTACCCATCTAAATCAAACCTAACCTAACTTACCCACCTGAATCAAACCTATTTTAACCCACCAACACCCTAATTTAACCTAACCTAGCCTAATAATATGGTAAAGGTCTTAGTTTACCTGGTATATAATTTAACTAATGGATATGTATTGCGTTTCTTATACAGGTCCCCACGAATACTAATTTTCAACAACTAATTAGCATTAATTCGAAATTGTTTGGTCCATTAATGAAAACAAACTGTCAACTCACTAATTGGCATAGTTTCGACTTAGTTTTGTCCATAATTAAATACAAAAATTGTAACCTCCCTAATAGGCATAAATTCGACTTTTCAATTTTTGTTTTTGTCCATTAATGATTTGAAAAAACTATCAACTCATGAGTGTTTGTGTTGTATGGGTTCGTAATGTATTGTGTTCAGAAATATCACATATATATATATATAATTACCTATATTCTGGTGTGGAAAGACTGATAGTTTATTATTTGCCTGTGTGCCAATTATAAAACACCCCATTATCCCCCCAACCAAGCTAATTGTGCGAGTACGTCATCACCCCTAATGCTTCTCCCCTCTCTCTGTCTCTCCCCTTCTCCCCTTAGTATGAATGGTTACCTGGGCGCCCGGGGGGAGTCGATGAGGAGTATCGGGAGTGGTCCACCCTTCCCCACCTATGATAAAAGGTTAGACCCTCTCGCATTAGCAATAGTTACCCCTTTAAGGGACCCCACCTCGCTTGTTTTCTCTTCCTCTCCCTCTCTCTTTGGCTTGTATCCATGCGGCCCCATTCAGCCTACTGTTTTAAGTCGTTTACCCCCATCCAGGTGTCAATATATATATTTTTGTTTTGACAGCAAGCTAAATTTGTACATTTTCGATAGAAACATTTCTCCGGCGAAGCCGGATTTCTCCATACAATGCTGGCTCGCTATCGCTTGCCAGGAAGAAATCGACACCTGGATGGGGGTAAATGTCTTAAAACAGTTGGCTGAACGGGGCCGAATGGATACAAGCCAGGGAATGAGAGAAAAGGTGAGAGATAAAAAAAAAGCCGGTGACCCCCCCTTAAAACAATTACAAAGGGGGATACATCATTATTTTAGTCTACCCCTCTCTCTTACTGGCCACGTTTTCTGTTCCGTTGTAGAAAATAAAAGTTGCCGTTTTATTATGTTGTTCTACAGTAGATGTATGACTTTGTAACCGTAGGATTTTAAAAGAGTTCTCCCTTCAAACACTCATGAATACGGGGACACTCCTTTTTCTTTAAGGGGGTACTACTCGCTTTTTAGGGACCCCCTTCTCCCTCATGTTTAGCATATTAGTTTTGAGGTTTTAAGACGTTCGTTCCATTAGTTTGGGGATTTTATAACCTTTCACCCCATTTCTGTGTCAATATTAGGGCCCTTCGTGCCATTTAGGTGTCGATTTTTTCCTGGCAAGCGATGGCGAGCCTGTAATTTTAAGAGGAATCGGCCTTTGGCCGTGACAATTCTCTACCGAAAAATGTACACATAAATCTTAAAGGGTGTCTAGGGGATGTGTTTCTAAGTGTTATGGAGATCTAGCGAGGAAACTAAAAATATATAAATACACACGTAAATAGACCAAACAAATAAGCACTCCTTAAATATAACTATGATTTGAAACATAAATAATATGTCCTATATAAATGTTGTTTTATCATTCGACCCACCTTCAAACCCCCTCCTACTATTAAGGGGGGTTACCTGCTTTTTGTTTTGTCTTTCTTTCCTTTTCTCTCTGTCTCTGACTTGTATCCATTTGGCCCCATTCAGCCAATTGTTTTAAGGCGTTTATCCCCATCCAGGTGTCGATGTCTTCCTGGAGAGCGATATCGAGCCACATTGTATGGAGATATCCGGCTTCACCGGAGACATTTTTCTATCGAAAAATGTACAAATTTAGCTTGCTGTCAAAACAAAAATATATATATGCTAGCTCGCTACCGTTCGCCAGGATATATTGACACCTGGATGGGGGTAAACGTCTTAAAACAGTAGGCTGAAATGGGCCGAATGGATACAAGCCAAAGAGAGAGGGAGAGAAAGATAAAACAAAGCGAGGTGGGCTCCCTTAAGACATATTTCGGTTCGTTCAGTTGCTATAACGCCTCGCTATTAAACTACTTATTTGGTTTACCCTGTCAATGATATTTAAAAAAAACTAATTTAATGATATTGATATAGATTCCTAATTCTGATGGGATAGTCTGAACACGTTTCAACCCGTCGACTAGTATTCAGTTTATTCAGTTTAGGAAGGATGTCTAGCAATCATAAGGCTTCCAACTATCCCCGCCAACCCTTTTAACTACTACAGATCCTTCCTAAGCTGCACAAAAGCACCTCAATATAGCTAGAATATAATATTAAGTACGGTAACACCCCTTAACATTAATATTAAGTACGGTAACACCCCGTTCTTAACATTAATATTAAGTACGGTAACACCCCGTTCTTAACATTAATATTAAGTACGGTAACACCCCGTTCTTAACATTAATATTAAGTACGGTAACACCCCGTTCTTAACATTAATATTAAGTACGGTAACACCCCGTTCTTAACATTAATATTAAGTACGGTAACACCCCGTTCTTAACATTAATATTAAGTACGGTAACACCCCGTTCTTAACATTAATATTAAGTACGGTAACACCCCGTTCTTAACATTAATATTAAGTACGGTAACACCCCGTTCTTAACATTAATATTAAGTACGGTAACACCCCGTTCTTAACATTAATATTAAGTACGGAACACCCCGTTCTTAACATTAATATTAAGTACGGTAACACACCCGTTCTTAACATTAATATTAAGTACGGTAACACCCCGTTCTTAACATTAATATTAAGTACGGTAACACCCCGTTCTTAACATTAATATTAAGTACGGTAACACCCCGTTCTTAACATTAATATTAAGTACGGTAACACCCCGTTCTTAACATTAATATTAAGTACGGTAACACCCCGTTCTTAACATTAATATTAAGTACGGTAACACCCCGTTCTTAACATTAATCATCAATTACAAAACCCAATGCACTTGAATAAACTAATGAAAGCATATGGTCCTCCCGGGATTCGAAATCGGGACACCACACCCAGAACATAAACATCTAAACCATTACACCACCAACACGACGTCACTGGTGCAGAAAGGGTTAAATGAGTGCCTGATCCCTTGTATTTTTTCAAAGTTGTATCCTTTCTGTTTGTTTCAATCTTTTCAATCCAATAATATATATATATACTTTCACTATGTACAGTCGAGCTATGTGTTGATCAATAATTGGTATCAGCAATATCTAAGTTTCATTTCTTCATATCGAGTGAAATATACAAACATGTTCCTGCACTTACCCACCCTATTCAACATCTGACAGACATTAATACAGTACAGAACGAGCCAAACATGTTCCTACACTTACCCACCCTATTCAACATCTGACAGACATTAATACAGAACAGAGCAAGCCAAACATGTTCCTACACTTACCCACCCTATTCAACATCTGACAAACATTAATACAGCACAGAGCAAGCCAAACATGTTCCTACACTTACCCACCCTATTCAACATCTGACAGACATTAATACAGCACAGACCAAGCCAAACGTAATGACACCTGGGATATGACTTATTAGCGCGACTGTACTCCTGTGTGTGTCCCTCTATGTATTACACACTGCATGGCTTTCTATGTGGTAGTAATTCGTGTCTAAACCCGGTATCACACGAGAGTTTTTATAGTCAACATTCGATGATCAAAAAATGTCTGACAACATTTCTGGAATATTTTGCACTGGAATCGGAAACTAGACTGTTGCTAGATAAGAACATGAGAACACGGGAGTCTGCAAAGAGCCGATTGACCCACACAAGGCAGGTCCCTTTCAAACCCAACCCATCTCGTCAGTCTAATGAAAATCAGTCTATTAAAATAGGGATTTTAGCGAATACTAGTAAGATATAAAGTCCATTCATTATAGGTTGGCCAGAAATCCTCACCTCTAACCTCTGAAACTAAAAAAAAGGGCTAGAACGAATGGGTTGCGACTTTCCCACACTCATCCCCCGGCTGACTCTTCCCAAATGGTCAAATATATTAGTTTAGTGCCCTGTTTTCCACTGACTACTCTACCCTTGTGTTCCTTCCTCTTCTGCATCCTTCCCAACCTCTGTACAATCTCGTTTAATTTCCTTTTTTTTTTTTTTTTTATACTAATACTATCTTAAATTTTGTTTTGACAGCAAGCTAAATTTATAAATTTTCGATAGAAAAAACATTCCGGCGAAGTCGGATTTCTCCATACAATGCTTGCTCGCTATCGCTCGACAGGAATAAATCGACATCTGGATGGGGATAAACGTCTTAAAACAGTTGGCTGAATGGGGCCGAATGGATACAAGCCAGGGGAAGAGAGAAAAGGAGAGAAAGATAAAAAAAAACAGCCGGTGACCCCCCTTAACTTCACCTTCCAAATTTCAGTGTATTTTGAAACATGTCTTGATAATGACTAAATCGACGTATAAATAATCTCTCTCTTACAGATGAAGTATTATAATCAAACACAGGTTATTCATGTGTGCCAATTAATTTAATACATACTGGAATGTTACCTAAATATTAACGATATACAAGTATATTGACGATATACAGGTATATTGACGATATACAGGTATATTGACGATATACAGGTATATTGACGATATACAGGTATATTGACGATATGCAGGTATATTGACGATATGCAGGTATATTGACGATATGCAGGTAATATTGACGATATGCAGGTATATTGACGATATGCAGGTATATTGACGATATGCAGGTATATTGACGATATGCAGGTATATTGACGATATGCAGGTATATTGACGATATGCAGGTATATTGACGATATGCAGGTATATTGACGATATGCAGGTATATTGACGATATACAGGTATATTGACGATATACAGGTATATTGACGATATACAGGTATATTGACGATATACAGGTATATTGACGATATACAAGTATATTGACGATATACAGGTATATTGACGATATACAGGTATATTGACGATATACAGGTATATTGACGATATACAAGTATATTGACGATATACAGGTATATTGACGATATACAAGTATATTGACGATATACAGGTATATTGACGATATACAGGTATATTGACGATATACAGGTATATTGACGATATACAGGTATATTGACGATATACAGGTATATTGACGATATACAGGTATATTGACGATATACAGGTATATTGACGATATACAGGTATATTGACGATATACAGGTATATTGACGATATACAGGTATATTGACGATATACAGGTATATTGACGATATACAAGTATATTGACGATATACAGGTATATTGACGATATACAGGTATATTAACGATATACAGGTATATTGACGATATACAGGTATATTAACGATATACAGGTATATTGACGATATACAGGTATATTGACGATATACAGGTATATTGACGATATACAGGTATATTGACGATATACAGGTATATTGACGATATACAGGTATATTGACGATATACAGGTATATTAACGACCAAATTGTAATTATACAACGGGTGCCAGTATTCACCTCGTTAGCTATAGCAGTACCAGTAGCTTCTAATTAATTCAATATTGATGTTTTGTTATCATTCAAATTAGAAATATAACAACCGTCCTGGTGGTGTAATGGTTAAGGTGGCAAAAATATGTGTGTGATAACCCGGGTTCGAATCCCGGTGGATCATATATACTTTAATTAATTTCATTGGGGGTGTGGTGGTGAGATTAATAAAAATAATACAGTATCCTATATACATAACTAAATAATATTGATATGTATGATGGTTTAGGAGATAACTAGATAAGCACCCAACATATTACACGATGCAAATATCACAAATGTCTGCTTGAAATACGTCCTGGGGTTTCTTAAGTATTTGACGATGTATGATATATAAACGGGCAGGGTGCTAGGAATCCCCCTCCCCTTGTATAATACTCCTACTCGACGAGACAGAGAAAGGGGCGAGGGAACTTTAAATGTTGTTTCTGTTCGGGCTCTGTCTCGTGTCGGCCACCCCCAGCAATGGAGTATGTGCCTGAGTATATACATACATGATATTTTCTCATTTTAATATTCAGACAACTAGATTTATACCCAAATTATTTCCAGATGTGTTTATTACAAATTAACCCACCTTAAGACAGTTGACGCACCTTATAATAACGTTTTGCATTATCATATAACTTCTTATTATTTTAATCATTCACATGCAATGGTTTCCCACGCTATAAAGAGGGATTTAGGTTAATAATAAGTACGGTGGAGCTAATAAGTCAGGTCTGCATTTTGCTCGCTCTGTGCTGTATTAATGTCTGCCAGATGTTGAATAGGATGGGTAAGTACAGGAACATGTTTGTATATCTCACTCGAACTGAATAAATCATGTTTAGATATTGCCGATACCAATTACTGATGAAAACATACTTGGTGCCGAGACATCACTTATTAGCGCGACTGTACACCAATTTTATCGATACATTATTGTTTTATGTCTGTGTATTGTTTGTCACTGCACACTCACAGCTTTCAACTGGGCTTCTCACCACTGTGTGTATACTAGGCTGGTGTATTGTCAGAGATGGATCCTGTGAATTGGTAATAATAGGAATATAATAACAAAAAGATAATACAACATTTAAAGCAAATTGACTAAAAAAAACTTTTTAACCCGGGAATTTCATAATATCATTTGCTTACATTATT
Organism: Paralithodes platypus; assembly: GCA_032716605.1. NCBI lineage: Eukaryota > Metazoa > Arthropoda > Malacostraca > Decapoda > Lithodidae > Paralithodes > Paralithodes platypus. The sequence goes on along the minus strand of CM064542.1, from coordinate 32,689,118 downwards.
TAAATGTTGCATAATAGGGGATATATAATTATGAATAACAATAACAAATATTAATAAAAGTGTCTATATACGTTTGTTGTTGCTATCAATGAAAATGCCTTACAAGATGAGAACATAATTATGGTTATAGTCATTTGTAAAAAGACGGATCCATCTCTTGAGAACCATTATAGGAAGGTTTTTAGTTTTCTCCCTAGACCTCCATTAAGCTTGTATAAACACCCCTAAGAACCCCCTACGAGATAAAATTGTACAGTTTTCCGTAGAAAATTGTCCCGGTCAAAAGCCGATTCTTCCTAAAATACAGTCTCGCTAGGGAAGACTCGACACCAAAATGTCTCGAAAAGTCTTAATAATAACAAAGGAATGGGGCGAAAGATCTTAAAATCGTCAAACTAATGGGGCGAACGTCTTAACATTTCAAAACTAGTGGGGCTAAGCATGAGGGTGAAGGAGGTCCAGGAAAAAACAAAAATCCTCCTCTTAATGTGTGTTTTTCTTCTTATATTGATGTCGGTGGCTCCTATTAAATGTGTATCCTAAAATCCTAATTATTATAGTTTCCCATCCACCCCTTCACTTCTTTCGTTTTCTTTTCTCACAATCGCGTCATCCTGTGCATATTAATACCCTGTGAGGAGAAGCACTTTATTGATCACGTGATGTTTATATTAATTATGTCAACTTTATTTGTTTCTTATCAACATTGTATTCTGTTTATATTTGGAGATACAACAGCGGCATCATCATCGCTCTCGCTCTCTCTATATCTATATATCTCTCTCTCTCTCTCTCTCTCTCTCTTAGCCAGACATTCATTTCCTAATCATAATACATCTCTCTCTCTCTCTCTCTCTCTCTCTCTCTCTCTCTCCCTATGTGAGTGGATAGGGAAAGGAAATACGAGATAAAGGATGAAGTATTGGAAGAGGAAATGTGGACAATTTATTACTCTTACAATAGTACTCTCTCTCTCTCTCTCTCTCTCTCTCTCTCTCTCTCTCTCTCTCTCTCCCTATGTGAGTGGATAGGGAAAGGAAATACGAGATAAAGGATGAAGTATTGGAAGAGGAAATGTGAACAATTTATTACTCTTACAATAGTACTCTCTCTCTCTCTCTCTCTCCCTCTCTCTCTCTCTCTCTCTCTCTCTCTCTCTCTTAGCCAGACATTCACTTCCTAATCATAATATAGGTCTTTACAATTCTTATAGGCCTATCTGATCTGGCAGCTTGGGTAATTAAACCCATTGAGTACCAGCGACGTGTGTTACTCTAGCTATATTTAGACGATAGGATGCAGCTTAAGAAGGCTCTGTGGTAGTGGAAAGGGTTGGTTGAGATAGTTGGAAGCCTCTTTTTTATTGCTAGAGGTCCTTCCTAAGCTGAACAAAATCGTCTTATCATTGCCAGAATATAATTAAAAGGCCGTCACCGGTACTGAGTGGGTTAAGGGGAGGTATTTAGTTTGTTCCCTACGTTTTCATCAAGCTTAAAATTACACCCCCTAGACCCCCTTTCAAGATAAATTTTTACATTTTTCGGTAGAAAAATTTCCCGGCCGGAGGCCGGTTGCTCTTAAATTACAGGCTCGCTATCGCTCGCCAGGAAAAAATCGACACCTTAATGGCACGAAAGGTCTTAAAATTGACAGAAATGGGGCAACATTTCTTAAAATGTCCAAACTACTAGGGCGAACGTCTTAAAATCTCAGAAGCAATGGGGCTAAACATGAGGGAGAAAGGGGTCCAGAAAAGAAATCCCTCAAGTGGAAATCTCCCCTTCAGTGTTACTAGAACTTTGACTCCTAATTATTCTAGTCTAGTTTTAGAGACGAATTACACTAAAATATGGAAATGGTGCCAAGAATATGCTGGCACTTACATTGAGGGGGGTTGGAAAATGTGTTGCTCCCGAGAGTTCAATCAAGCTTAAGACAAAAAACACACTCCCCCCCAGACCCTCCTTCAAGATTAATTTGCTAATGTTTCGATAAATGTCCCGGACGGGTATATCTTGGACAGGACGATGACAGCCTGTGTATCTTACCTAAGTGGCTTTGTCCGAATTGATAAGGGTGTGCCTATGGCAAGAACAAGTCTATGCAGTACAGTATATATATGCCAGGCTAGGAATCCTCCTCCCCTTGTAAAACTCATCTACTAGACGCGACAGATAAAGAGGCGAGGGACCGCAAAAGTGGTCACGAACCCTAAGAATTGTAATTATAAATGTTGTTTCTGCTCGGGTTCTGTCTCGAGTCGGCCACCCCCAGCTATGAGGTATGTGCCTGAGTATATACATACATACATATATAACTAAAAAAGGGGTAGAGTAATGGAAATAATGTTTCTCCCATTTAGAAAGAGTCAGCCAGGGAAAAGGTGTGGAAATTGACAACCCATTAGCTCCAGCCCTTTTTGAGTTATAAAGGATAGAGTTCAAAATGTCTGGCTTTTAACTGTGTTGGTGGTGTAATGGTTTAGACGCTAATGATCTGTGTGTGGTGTCCCGAGTTCGAATCCCGGGAGGACCATATGCTTTGATTAATCTATTAATGAATGGAATATAGTATGTTTACAATGATTGGTAGTTTACAATGATTGGTAGTTTACAATGATTGGTAGTTTACATTTACTTATCCCAACTGGTTCTACAGCACCTCTGATGTCCGCCATTGCTGTCAGAGGTTGGGAGGCTGTGATCGTAGGTACCAAATAATTTCAAACCCCACCTGGGATCGAACTCGGGCCCACCCACGTGCAAGTGTGGCACGTTACCACTGTACCACGCAGGATCCACCACCAACGCAGCTATAAGATATTTATCAGTGGCTGTTAGTACGACTTGCACAAAAAAGTACCGTAATTTGAGAAGAGTAGAGTAATATTTGAGAAGAGTAGAGTAATATTTGTCTTTGAAAGTTGTTCAGAAATTGTTATTAGAAATGTAGTTGGTGGTATGCAGTACGCTGTTGGTATTGAGAAAATATAAATAGCCAGAAATCTATCCCATATAGTAATACCGAACAAAGATTTGTTATTACATACGTGTTGTAGTATACACAGATTGTATTAATATACAATAATAGTTGCAAAAGAAATATATATGAAAGTTTGGGTACATAATTGTTGAAGCAGATTTGGGTCGAAACCATTATACTTATTAGTGTAGCAGTAGAAGGGTAGAAATAGAAGGTAGAAGTAGACTCGCAGGCCGTAGCATAATAGAAGGTAGAAGTAGACTCGCAGGCCGTAGCATAATAGAAGGTAGAAGTAGACTCGCAGGCCGTAGCATAATAGAAGGTAGAAGTAGACCTCGCAGGCCGTAGCATAATAGAAGGTAGAAGTAGACTCGCAGGCCGTAGCATAATAGAAGGTAGAAGTAGACTCGCAGGCCGTAGCATAATAGAAGGTAGAAGTAGACTCGCAGGCCGTAGCATAATAGAAGGTAGAAGTAGACTCGCAGGCCGTAGCATAATAGAAGGTAGACGTAGACTCGCAGGCCGTAGCATAATAGAAGGTAGAAGTAGACTCGCAGGCCGTAGCATAATAGAAGGTAGACGTAGACTCGCAGGCCGTAGCATAATAGAAGGTAGAAGTAGACTCGCAGGCCGTAGCATAATAGAAGGTAGACGTAGACTCGCAGGCCGTAGCATAATAGAAGGTAGAAGTAGACTCGCAGGCCGTAGCATAATAGAAGGTAGAAGTAGACTCGCAGGCCGTAAGCATAATAGAAGGTAGAAGTAGACTCGCAGGCCGTAGCATAATAGAAGGTAGAAGTAGACTCGCAGGCCGTAGCATAATAGAAGGTAGACGTAGACTCGCAGGCCGTAGCATAATAGAAGGTAGAAGTAGACTCGCAGGCCGTAGCATAATAGAAGGTAGAAGTAGACTCGCAGGCCGTAGCATAATAGAAGGTAGAAGTAGACTCGCAGGCCGTAGCATAATAGAAGGTAGAAGTAGACTCGCAGGCCGTAGCATAATAGAAGGTAGACGTAGACTCGCAGGCCGTAGCATAATAGAAGGTAGAAGTAGACTCGCAGGCCGTAGCATAATAGAAGGTAGAAGTAGACTCGCAGGCCGTAGCATAATAGAAGGTAGAAGTAGACTCGCAGGCCGTAGCATAATAGAAGGTAGACGTAGACTCGCAGGCCGTAGCATAATAGAAGGTAGAAGTAGACTCGCAGGCCGTAGCATAATAGAAGGTAGAAGTAGACTCGCAGGCCGTAGCATAATAGAAGGTAGACGTAGACTCGCAGGCCGTAGCATAATAGAAGGTAGAAGTAGACTCGCAGGCCGTAGCATAATAGAAGGTAGAAGTAGACTCGCAGGCCGTAGCATAATAGAAGGTAGAAGTAGACTCGCAGGCCGTAGCATAATAGAAGGTAGACGTAGACTCGCAGGCCGTAGCATAATAGAAGGTAGAAGTAGACTCGCAGGCCGTAGCATAATAGAAGGTAGAAGTAGACTCGCAGGCCGTAGCATAATAGAAGGTAGAAGTAGACTCGCAGGCCGTAGCATAATAGAAGGTAGACGTAGACTCGCAGGCCGTAGCATAATAGAAGGTAGAAGTAGACTCGCAGGCCGTAGCATAATAGAAGGTAGAAGTAGACTCGCAGGCCGTAGCATAATAGAAGGTAGAAGTAGACTCGCAGGCCGTAGCATAATAGAAGGTAGAAGTAGACTCGCAGGCCGTAGCATAATAGAAGGTAGAAGTAGACTCGCAGGCCGTAGCATAATAGAAGGTAGAAGTAGACTCGCAGGCCGTAGCATAATAGAAGGTAGACGTAGACTCGCAGGCCGTAGCATAATAGAAGGTAGAAGTAGACTCGCAGGCCGTAGCATAATAGAAGGTAGACGTAGACTCGCAGGCCGTAGCATAATAGAAGGTAGAAGTAGACTCGCAGGCCGTAGCATAATAGAAGGTAGACGTAGACTCGCAGGCCGTAGCATAATAGAAGGTAGAAGTAGACTCGCAGGCCGTAGCATAATAGAAGGTAGAAGTAGACTCGCAGGCCGTAGCATAATAGAAGGTAGAAGTAGACTCGCAGGCCGTAGCATAATAGAAGGTAGAAGTAGACTCGCAGGCCGTAGCATAATAGAAGGTAGACGTAGACTCGCAGGCCGTAGCATAATAGAAGGTAGAAGTAGACTCGCAGGCCGTAGCATAATAGAAGGTAGAAGTAGACTCGCAGGCCGTAGCATAATAGAAGGTAGACGTAGACTCGCAGGCCGTAGCATAATAGAAGGTAGACGTAGACTCGCAGGCCGTAGCATAATAGAAGGTAGAAGTAGACTCGCAGGCCGTAGCATAATAGAAGGTAGACGTAGACTCGCAGGCCGTAGCATAATAGAAGGTAGACGTAGACTCGCAGGCCGTTAGCATAATAGAAGGTAGACGTAGACTCGCAGGCCGTAGCATAATAGAAGGTAGAAGTAGACTCGCAGGCCGTAGCATAATAGAAGGTAGACGTAGACTCGCAGGCCGTAGCATAATAGAAGGTAGACGTAGACTCGCAGGCCGTAGCATAATAGAAGGTAGACGTAGACTCGCAGGCCGTAGCATAATAGAAGGTAGACGTAGACTCGCAGGCCGTAGCATAATAGAAGGTAGAAGTAGACTCGCAGGCCGTAGCATAATAGAAGGTAGAAGTAGACTCGCAGGCCGTAGCATAATAGAAGGTAGAAGTAGACTCGCAGGCCGTAGCATAATAGAAGGTAGACGTAGACTCGCAGGCCGTAGCATAATAGAAGGTAGACGTAGACTCGCAGGCCGTAGCATAATAGAAGGTAGAAGTAGACTCGCAGGCCGTAGCATAATAGAAGGTAGACGTAGACTCGCAGGCCGTAGCATAATAGAAGGTAGACGTAGACTCGCAGGCCGTAGCATAATAGAAGGTAGACGTAGACTCGCAGGCCGTAGCATAATAGAAGGTAGAAGTAGACTCGCAGGCCGTAGCATAATAGAAGGTAGACGTAGACTCGCAGGCCGTAGCATAATAGAAGGTAGACGTAGACTCGCAGGCCGTAGCATAATAGAAGGTAGACGTAGACTCGCAGGCCGTAGCATAATAGAAGGTAGACGTAGACTCGCAGGCCGTAGCATAATAGAAGGTAGAAGTAGACTCGCAGGCCGTAGCATAATAGAAGGTAGAAGTAGACTCGCAGGCCGTAGCATAATAGAAGGTAGAAGTAGACTCGCAGGCCGTAGCATAATAGAAGGTAGACGTAGACTCGCAGGCCGTAGCATAATAGAAGGTAGACGTAGACTCGCAGGCCGTAGCATAATAGAAGGTAGAAGTAGACTCGCAGGCCGTAGCATAATAGAAGGTAGACGTAGACTCGCAGGCCGTAGCATAATAGAAGGTAGACGTAGACTCGCAGGCCGTAGCATAATATATTGATGAATTGGAATTCATGGGTTAAGGGGAGATGGGCTGGTTTTTGTGACAATTTTCCCCTCGTGTTTAGCCCCATTGTTATTTTTTTAGATTTTAAGACATTCGGACCATTAGTTGGACGATTTTAAGACTTTACGCCCCATTTCTTTGTCAATATTTAGACCTTTCGTGCCATTTAAGTGTCGGTTTTTTCCTGGCGAGCGATAGTGAGCCTGTAATTTTAATAGTAACCTGCCTTCGGCAGGAGGCCCTTTTTAAACTGAATACAATCGCCTAGTGGTACCCATAATACAGTTAAAAGGACGGCATCGGTACTGAAAGGGTTAACACATCGTACACGCCATGCCACTCTAAACACTATAAAGCCGGTATCACACGAGAGCTTTTTCCCTCAACATTTATGCTCAACACTGGTCTGGCAGCTTATGAGGTCAACATATTAAATATTTCGGTTACCTAAATTCATCTATCATCAGTCTAGTCTTCAATAGTGTAGGTTATTTTCACGATCAAATATGAATTCAAGCTTGCAGTTCTTTTAGTTTCTTAACCCATTCAGTACCAGGGACGTCCTTTTCATCATATTCTGACAACTATTAGACAATTGTATACAGCTTCTTAGGAAGGACCTCTAGCCATAATAAGACTTCAGACAATCTCAACCAACCCTTTTAACTACCGCAGATCCTTCCTAAGCTGCATAATAGCGTTTACATATAGCTAGAATAAAATATAACACGTCACTGGTACTCAAAGGGTTAACAAACTTTGAACATTGGAAAGGACACATTTTAAACATTCGCATCGCCTCATCATATCACTTTGCTTCATTATTTTCTATTTCATATTCACCCTCAAACCTGTATTAATTATTGTATTCTGCCATACCATAAGTAACATTGTCACTCATACTAGTTTTTGTCTTTCGTCTATTATTTGTTCCCCTACCTCCTAACTAACGCACACCTCCTCCCTAACTAAAGCACCCGTCACACTATGCCGATTTAAGTGCCGACGCTCCACGACTTAAGGGTCGTAACGAGGTCTTTGCCTAAATCGCCGCGTATCGTGGGTGGGCACCAACTCAAAGGAGAGGGTGGGAGAGGTCGTCATGGGCTTCAGGAAAAGTTCGACATGCACAACTCTCATAAGCTGAGTCGGCGGCAAGCGAGGTCAAGAAAATGGACGGGACGGGGACGGTAGGCGGGCGGCGTCGGGCGGCATAAAGTCGGCGTCAGACGGTACAAGGGTGCCGATCTGTCTGCGTCAGACGCCGTTATAAGGTAAGTCGCCGTCAGACGGCGACCCGGTAACAACCTTCAGCAACCTGTGACAAGCCTATGCCATCCCAAAGGCTCGGTAATATTTTTTGAGGCTACTCAACTGGAGTGGGACGCCATCAGATGGCGTCCATCAAAATGTAGTCGACGTCCATGGTCGCCGCCTAATGGCAACCATGAGCAAAGACGAATGTCGAAAGTGTTTTGAGTCAGCGACCAGGGGAAGGGCATACCGTGAGTCGCACGGGACAATGTCGCCGCACGTGTGACGTCTCGCGCGTCCCTTCCCCAACCCCTATAAATAACGCTCCCACCAAGCGGCGTCCGAGTCTGTGCCCGCCCGCCTCTCGCCATTTTGTTCCGCATTCCTCATTCTCTACCTCGCCACATTCCGCTGCCACCATGCCTCGTCAGCCTACAAAGAAGTTCAACAAGCGAGTTCCTTCAGTAGCTGCTCATACACACCAAAGGCCTCCCTACGGAGAAGCCACTTCTGGGCCCACACGAGCAGTGTTCTCTTCTGCCTCCTTCGTTTCTTCAAAAGCAGCTTGCAGATGGCTATATTGGTTTGTAGGGTGTCATTTTCAATGGTTAACCGTAGCCTGAGTAACTGTAGGTTTCGCTTCCGGTTCCAGGCCCCTAGGATGGACATGGCTGTGTGCTGACGTGACGGTGGCAGGAGTTATACTGAGGTGGGGGCGTCCTTGGTGTACCTCTATATATACCTCCGACGGACTGGTTTGCGTCGGTCGGGGTCTAGCGTGACGGAGTAGGCGTCCAGTGCGACAAGGTGGCCGACCATCACTACAGTAGTACTTATAGGCGCCGCCCTACCTCCTATAGGCACCGCTCATAGGGAGCATTGTCGCCGACCAGTTTGTGCACTACAGCGCATGACGCCGCCCAGGCGGCAATATTTATATCCCTTAGATCGTGCATGATCGCCGCTTGACCTCGTCCAGTTTCCGTCAGGCGGCGTACCCGTCCATACTGCCCGCCGTGGGCGTCCCGTCCCGCGATCACCCACGTTACTCAGCAAAGGTCTCCCCCTTGTATCGCTACTCCTTAAGTCGTGGAGCGTCGGCACTTAATTCGGCATAGTGTGACGGGTGCTTAACGCACACCTCCTACCCTAACTAATGCACAATTCCTCCCTAACTAACGCACACCTCCTACCCTAACTAACGCACACCTCCTCCCTAACTAACGCACACCTCCCTCCCTAACTAACGCACACCTCCTCACTAACTAACGCGCGCGCACCTCCCTAAACGCATCTTCCCTTTAAATGTTATACGTGTGTCCCGTCTCTAACCCCTTCCCTAAGCCAGACACCAATAACCACCAGCGCCCGAGCAAAGAGACCAGCCTTCACACCAAGCCTAAGAAACCCATAAGAAGCCTCAGTTAAGATCTCACCTCTTCATTGAGCAAAAGTAAATGGTAGTTAATTAAAGAACACCCCCAAGGCTCTCTCTCTCTCTCTCTCTCTCTCTCTCTCTCTCTCTCTCTCTCTCTCTTAGCCATTAGTGAAAATAGAATTGATATATGATGATAGCCGTGTTGAAAAATAAATCAAAGGCGTGTCATTGAAGCTGGTTATGAATGCTGGTCCTAGCTCCCAACGGAAGCCACCTATATATGTGATTTTGGGTTTTACAAATGAAATACCCCAGTGGTCGGATTCAATAATATTGTATAGATGCTGTCGACATTTCAGGCAAAAAAACAAAAATTCTAAAAATACCAAAAAATAAATAAATAAAATAATAATAATAATAATAATAATAATAATAAAACTAATAAAATAATCAATCGAACGAAGTCAAATGGGCTACTAATAGTCAGTCTAAATTACTTTAAGTATTTATTCAAGGTTATTAATCCTCAAATTAAATTATTTACATCGCATTACTTAGCATAGGGAGGCATCGAGACAAATAAAATATGCACTCTGCCAATATTAATTAATCTTTCTTTGACATTTCACATAGTATATTTCTAAGTGTGCCCAAACATTCTTGATTGTATATATCGATTGTATTCATTTATGTAATATTTGTTTGCATTTCAAAGCCCAAATCATATGATGTTTTCATTAGTAAAGCCCAAATAATATGATGTTATATTTGTTTTATGTGTTTCATTAGCAAAGCCCAAATAAAATGTGTTTGTCACCGCCGCTGCCGCCACTACTGTATTGATATGTGTGTTTGTCTGTGTGTGTGTCATTCCTGTCTGTATCCTTTATTTTCTCTCTCTTGCAGGGAAACCACTCTTTGATGAAGGGGAGTAAGCCTCACTTAAGCAGGACTAAAGTAAGCTGGGGTTTAGGCTAAGACAGTAGACTCAGTTCGTACACCCAAAGGAATAATGTTCTATATATATATATATATATATATATATATATATATATATATATATATATATATATATATATATATATATATATATATATATATATATATTATATATATATATATATATATATATATATATATATATATATATATATATATATATATATATATATATATATATATATATATATATATATATATATATATATATATATATTTTTTTTTTTTTTTTTTTTTTTTTTCCCCTAGAAGTACAATTTTACCCCGTAACACATTCAGTACTGGTTGCGTCCTTTTCATTATATTCTGACAACTATTAGACGATTATACTCATCCTATAATGTAGAACGCTTAGCCATCGAAAGGGTAAACTTCTTGATCCCTGTTGACATATCACTTTCACGCCCACACACGTCCTTCCTAAACTGAACAAAATCGTCTAATGAGAGCCAGACTAAGGTGAAAGAATGCGTCCTCAAAGGGAATAAGGCTAAGGATTTTACCCTCAATTTGCGCTCCGATTTTATTTTTTTTTAATTACCATATATCCTAAGCTTTCCCATAGCGCTGACATGACCATTTTAATTATAGCCCAAAGCAAAATGAACAGCGAATGTTTAACCAACCCCAAAACCCCTCATAGTAATTATCCAGATTTTTGTGGCTGATGCTCGTTTTGACTATAAGCACATGTTTTACAATTGTTATGTGTAGCCAGTTAAGTGTTCCAGATTTGAGTAGGAAGCATGACTCTAATAAGCTTTGTAAAGCCGGTATCACACGAGCACTTTTTCCCTCAACATTTATCCTCAACACTGGTCTGGCAGCTAATGAAGTCAACATTATATATATTTGGGATACCTAAATTCATCTACCATCAGTCTAGTTTCAGATACCAGTGCACAATATTCCAGAAATGTTGCCAGAAAAATGTTGATCATCGAATGTTGACTATAAAAGCTCTCGTGTGATACCGGCTTTAGCAATGATTCTGCACCTCAACCCCGCCGTATGATCGTTGCAGTCGGAGTATGAAGTGGGACTACAAACTTGATGGGAAATTGTGCCACTTAAGAAAAATAAACATTAATTAATCAATATGAGAGGGCCAAAAACGGTATACAATCACTGTACAGTCGGCCACACATGTATTTGTAGCCACTTATTGCTTTCATTTATATGGAAGGAAGCCTAGTATTATGATCGACTGAGGATTGGTTGTGATACTTGAGGGGAGGTCTCCACTTGAGGGATTTTTTGCTTGACCCCTTTCTCCCTCATGTTTAGCCCCATTGCTTTTGATATTATAAAACGTTTGCCCCATTAGTTTAGCGATTTTAAGAACTTTCACCCCATATTAAGACCTTTCGTGCCATTCAGGTGTCGATTATATCCTGGCGAGCGATAGCGAGCCTGTAATTTAAGAGGAACCGGCCTTTGGCCGGGATATTTTTCTACCGAAAAATGTACAAATTTATCTTGAAAGGGACTCAAGGGGGTGTAATTTTAAGTTTGATGGAGGTCTAGGGAACAAACTAAATACCTCCCCTTAACTCCTTACTGTATATTCTGTGGTATTTAATTTCTCATCAAGAATGTAATAGAGCACTATAATTCAGCTGAGCATAACTACAGGTGTATCCTCCAGCAAGGTAAGGTAATTAGTTTAGTCCATTCAGTACCGGTGATATCCTTTTTATATTATATTTTAAGGGGAGTCACCTGCTTTTGTTTATCTTTCTCTCCTTTTCTCTCTTTCCCTGGCTTGTATCCATTCGGCCCCATTCAGCCAACTGTTTTAAGACGTTTATCCCCATCCAGGTGTCGATTTCTACCTGGCCACCGATAGCGAGCCAGCATTGTATGGAGAAATCCGGCTTCGCCGGAGAAATTTTTCTATCGAAAAATGTACAAATTTAGCTTGCTGTCAAAACAAAAATATATATATATGCTGGCTCGCTACCGCTCGCCAGGAAAATGTTGACACCTGGATGGGGGTAAAAGTCTTAAAATAGTAGACTGAATGGGGCCGAATGGATACAAGCCAAAGAGAGAGGGAGAGATAGAGACAAAAAGCGAGGTGGGCCCCCTTAACAACTATTAGACGATTGTATCTAGCTTAGGAAGGACGTTTACCAATTATTATGTATATAACTTGCAAAATAAACAAACCAAAACTGGAAAGATACACTATAAAGACACACTATAAAGACACACTATAAAGACACACTATAAAGACACACTATAAAGACACACTATAAAGACACACTATAAAGACACACTATAAAGACACACTATAAGACACACTATAAAGACACACTATAAAGACACACTATAAAGACACACTATAAAGACACACTATAAAGACACACTATAAAGACACACTATAAAGACACACTATAAAGACACACTATAAAGACACACACTATAAAGACACACTATAAAGACACACTATAAAGACACACTATAAAGACACACTATAAAGACACACTATAAAGACAACACTATAAAGACACACTATAAAGACACACTATAAAGACACACTATAAAGACACACTATAAAGACACACTATAAAGACACACTATAAAAGACACACTATAAGACACACTATAAAGAACACACTATAAAGACACACTATAAAGACACACTATAAGACACACTATAAAGACACACTATAAAGACACACTACAGACACACTATAAAGACACACTATAAAGACACACTATAAAGACACACTATAAAGACACACTATAAAGACACACTATAAGACACACTATAAAGACACACTATAAAGACACACTATAAAGACACACTATAAAGACACACTATAAAGACACACCAAAACAGCACACTATAAAGACACACCAAAACAGCACACTATAAAGACACACCAAAACAGCACACTATAAAGACACACTATAAAGACACACTATAAAGACACACTATAAAGACACACTATAAAGACACACTATAAAGACACACTATAAAGACACACTATAAAGACACACTATAAAGACACACTATAAAGACACACTATAAAGACACACTATAAAGACACACTATAAAGACACACTATCACACACTATAAAGACACACTATAATGACACACTATAAAGAACACACTATAAAGACACACTATAAAGACACACTATAAAGACACACTATAATGACACACTATAAAGACACACTATAAAGACACACTATAAAGACACACTATAAAGACACACTATAAGACACACTATAAAGACACACTATAAAGACACACACTATAAAGACACACTATAAAGACACACTATAAAGACACACTATAAAGACACACTATAAAGACACACTATAAAGACACACTATAAAGACACACTATAAAGACACACTATAAAGACACACTATAAAGACACACTATAAAGACACACTATAAAGACACACTATAAAGACACACTATAAAGACACACTATAAAGACACACTATAAAGACACACTATAAAGACACACTATAATGACACACTATAAAGACACACTATAAAGACACACTATAAAGACACACTATAAAGACACACTATAAAGACACACTATAAAGACACACTATAAAGACACACTATAATGACACACTATAAAGACACACTATAAAGACACACTATAAAGACACACTATAAAGACACACTATAAAGACACACTATAAAGACACACTATAAAGACACACTATAAAGACACACTATAAAGACACACTATAAAGACACACTATAAAGACACACTATAAAGACACACTATAAAGACACACTATAAAGACACACTATAAAGACACACTATAAAGACACACTATAAAGACACACTATAAGACACACTATAAAGACACACTATAAAGACACACTATAATGACACACTATAAAGACACACTATAAAGACACACTATAAAGACACACTATAAAGACACACTATAAAGACACACTATAAAGACACACTATAAAGAAACACACTATAATGACACACTATAAGACACACTATAAAGACACACTATAAAGACACACTATAAGACACACTATAAAGACACACTATAAAGACACACTATAATGACACACTATAAAGACACACTATAATGACACACATAAAGACACCACTATAAGACCACACTATAATGACACACTATAAAGACACACTATAATGACACACTATAAAGACACACTATAAAGACACACTATAAAGACACACTATAAAGACACACTATAAAGACACACTATAAAGACACACTATAAAGACACACTATAATGACACACTATAAAGACACACTATAATGACACACTATAAAGACACATATAAAGACACACTATAAAGACACACTATAAAGACCCACTATAAAGACACACACTATAATGACACACTATAAAGTAACACTATAAAGACACACTATATAAAGACACACTATAAAGACACACTATAAAGACACACTATAAAGACACACTATAATGACACACTATAAAGACACACTATAATGACACACTATAAAGACACACTATAAAGGGACACACACCCACTATAAAGACACACTATAATGACACACTATAAAGACACACACTATAAAGACACAACTATAAAGACACACACTATAAAGACACATTATAAAGACACACTATAATGACACACTATAAAGACACACTATAAAGACACACTATAAAGACACACTATAAAGACACACTATAAAGACACACTATAAAGACAACACTATAAAGACACACTATAAAGACACACTATAAAGACACACTATAAAGACACACTATAAAGACACACTATAAAGACACACTATCATAAAGACACACTATAAGACACACTATAAAGACACCACTATAAAGACACACTTATAGACACACTATAAAGACACACTATAAAGACACACTATAAAGACACACTATAAAGACACACTATAATGACACACTATAAAGACACACTATAAAGACACACTATAAAGACACACTATAAAGACACTATAAAGACACCACTATAAGACACACTATAAAGACACACTATAAAGACACACTATAAAGACACACTATAAAGACACACTATAAAGAACACACTATAAAGACACACTATAAAGACACACTATAAAGACACACTATAAAGACACACTATAAAGACACACTATAAAGACACACTATAAAGACACACTATAAGACACACTATAAAGACACACTATAAAGACACACTATAAAGACACACTATAAAGACACACTATAAAGACACACTATAAAGACACACTATAAAGACACACTATAAAGACACACTATAAAGACACACTATAAAAGACACACTATAATGACACACTATAAAGACACACTTATAAAGACACACTATAAAGACACACTATAAAGACACACTATAAAGACACACTATAAAGACACACTATAAAGACACACTATAAAGACACACTATAAAGACACCACTATAACAGACACACTATAAAGACACACTATAAAGACACACTATAAAGACCCACTATAAAGACACACTATAAAGACACACTATAAAGACACACTATAAAGACACACTATAAAGACACACTATAAAGACACACTATAAAGACACACTATAAAGACACACTATAAAGACACACTATAAGACACACTATAAAGACACACTATAAAGACACACTATAAAGACACACTATAAAGACACACGATAAAGACACACTATAAAGACACACTATAAAGACACACTATAAAGACAACACTATAAAGACACACTATAAAGACACACACTATAACACGACACACTATAAAGACACACTATAAAGACACACTATAATGACACTTAAAGACAGACACATATAAAGACACACGATAAAGACACTATAAAGACCACACTATAAAGACACACTATAAAGACACACTATAAAGACACACTATAAAGACACACTATCAAGACACACTATAAAGACACACTATAAAGACACACTATAAAGACACACTATAATGACACACTATAAAGACACACTATAAAGACACACTATAAAAGACACACTATAAAGACACACTATAATGACACACTATAAAGACACACTATAAAGACACACTATAATAACACAGTATAAAGGCAAACTATAAAGACACACTATAAGGACACCACTATAAAGACACACTATAAAGACACACTATAAAGACCACACTATAAAGACACACTATAAAGACACACTATAAAGACACACTATAAAGACACACTATAAAGACACACTATAAAGACACACTATAAAGACACACTATAAAGACACACTATAAAGACACACTACAAGGACACACGATAAAGACACACTATAAGACACCACTATAAAGACACACTATAAAGACACACTATAAAGACACACTATAAAGACACACTATAAAGACACACTATAAGACACACTATAATGACACACTATAAAGACACACTATAATGACACACTATAAAGACACACTATAAAGACACACTATAAAGACACACTATAAAGACACACTATAAAGACACACTATAAAGACACACTATAAACACACTATAAGACACACTATAAGCCACTATAAAGACACACTATAAAGACACACTATAAAGACACACTATAAAGACACACTATAAAGACACACTATAAAGACACACTATAAAGACACACTATAAAGACACACTATAAAGACACACTATAAAGACACACTATAAAGACACACTATAAAGACACACTATAAAGACACACTATAAAGACACACTATAAAGACACACTATAAAGACACACTATAAAGACACACTATAAAGACACACTATAAAGACACACTATAAAGACACACTATAAAGACACACTATAAAGACACACTAAAGACACACTATAAAGACACACTATAAAGACACATTATAAAGGCACATTATAAAGACACATTATAAAGGCACATTATAAAGACACATTATAAAGACACATTATAAAGACACACTATAAGGACACACTATAAAGACACACTATAAAGACACACTAGAAAGAGACACTATAAAGACACACTATAAAGACACACTATAAAGACACACTATAATGACACACTATAAAGACACACTATAAAGACACACTATAAAGACACACTATAAAGACACACTATAAAGACACACTATAAAGACACACTATAAAGACACACTATAAGACACACTATAAAGACACACTATAAAGACACACTATAAAGACACACTATAAAGACACACTATAAAGACACACTATAGAAGACACACTATAAAGACACACTATAATGACACACTATAAAGACACACTATAAAGACACACTATAAAGACACACTATAAAGACACATTATAAAGACACACTATAATGACACACTATAAAGACACACTATAAAGACACACTATAAAGACACACTATAAAGACACACTATAAAGACACACTATAAAGACACACTATAAAGACACACTATAAAGACACACTATAAAGACATACTATAAAGACACACTATAATGACACACTATAAAGACACACTATAATGACACACTATAAAGACACACTATAAAGACACACTATAAAGACACACTATAAAGACACACTATAAAGACACACTATAAAGACACACTATACAGACACACTATAAAGACACACTATAAAGACACACTATAATGACACACTATAAAGACACACTATAATGACACACTATAAAGACACACTATAAAGACACACTATAATGACACACTATAAAGACACACTATAAAGACACACTATAAAGACACACTATAAAGACACACTATACAGACACACTATAAAGACACACTATAAAGACACACTATAAAGACACACTATAAAGACACACTATAAAGACACACTATAATGACACACTATAAAGACACACTATAAAGACACACTATAAAGACACACTATAAAGACACACTATAATGACACACTATAAAGACACACTATAAAGACACACTATAAAGACACACTATAATGACACACTATAAAGACACACTATAAAGACACACACACTATAATGACACACTATAATGACACACTATAATGACACACTATAATGACACACTATAAAGACACACTATAAAGACACACTATAAAGACACACTATAATGACACACTATAAAGACACACTATAATGACACACTATAATGACACACTATAATGACACACTATAATGACACACTATAAAGACACACTATAAAGACACACTATAATGACACACTATAAAGACACACTATAAACTACATACTATTTCAATTAATCCTTTTAGCAACCATACATCCTTTCTAAGCTTCATAAAATCGTCTGAACGCAGCTAAAATCTAATAAAACCTACGTCACCGGTACTGGAAGGGGTGTCAGTAGTGAGGTGATATCCACTACACCACGATAACTCAGAAGTGAAGATTTAGTGTGATTTTTCAGATATACCGTATATATATATATATATATATATACTGTATATATATATATATATATATATATTGAGAATATATCACAAATACACGTGAGCCACTAAATGTTTCTAGTCTCTCAGTGGGGATCGAACCATCGACCATCAGGACGATAGCCGACGCTTTAATCAATTACACCACAGCATGGATTGACCTCCCAATCTACCAAGATTGGAAGCAAAAGCGTCACATTTTTCCTTTGCCCCTCAACTTTCTCTTCATAATTGCTGAGGGACACAGGGCCCTGGGTGGGGCTTTGGTTTCCCGGGCGTTTCCGCACCCTCCTCAGCTCCCCGCCATGGAGTGGCTTCGGTCACCCAGGCTTTATTGTGGTAGGCAGGGAGGGTTCTGTGGGGGCGCTCGGTTATGGCCTTGGCCTTGCTCGGGGCCTTGGGGCTGTTCGGCCAGGCAGCTTGGAGAACAACAACAACAACAACAACACCACGGCAGTCACCACGGCAGTTTAGACTGCCGTGGTGTAATTGATTAAAGCGTCGGCTATCGTCCTGATGGTCGATGGTTCGATCCCCACTGAGAGACTAGAAACATATATATATATATATACGGTATATATATATATATATATATATATATATATATATATATATATATATATATATATATATATATATATATATTAAAATTGCCAATTTAAATAATTAATCAATCTCATGATCTCCAGTTTAAAAAACAAAACAACAAAATTACCATTATCCATATAAAACGTCATATGTTATTCATGTATTCAGAATAACTTTACATTGTATCTGTAGTTTTATCCCGACTCACGACAACGCCTTATATGTCATCTCCATACACTCATTTGCATATTATGATTAAAACATTTCTTGGGGATTTATATTTTCCCCGGCTGGTATCAAATTTAACGTCACGTGTAGGGTAAAACATTTCTTAAGGGGACAGTGGCTGTTTGTTTGGTCTATTAATTCATTTATTCATATACGTCTTAAAACAGTAGGCTAAGTTTGATGGATGTCTTGGGAGGAAACTAGAAAAATAATTAATAACTAAAAAATAACAGACAACAAAATTAACCATCCCCCCTTAAATGTAATCTCCCCAAGTACACCTTTGTCACCCCTTGTTCTGTGTGTGTGTGTGTGTGTGTGTGTGTGTGTGTGTGTATATGAGAATCTCGGAACACTAGGACATTTGGGGAGTTTTGGTCCTACTTACTCTCATTGCTCAGATGGTGGTCTCGCTCTCTCTCTCTCTCTCTCTCTCTCTCTCTCTCTCTCTCTCTCTCTCTCTCTCTCTCTCTCTCTCTCTCTCTCTGTATACATATGTTTGGTGTTGTGATGTGTGTGTGGGTGTGTGTGTGGGTTTGGCTGAGCATACATTAGGTGTGCTGATAGTCAAAGAGGTGGTCATTAAATCTTTAACACTTACTCATAAAATAAAATCGTGCTTCATTACAGCATACAGTACTTCGTAATTACATTATTGCATAGTCATATCCTGTCCCTCCATGTGTACTATATATATATATATATTATATGAAGTATTAAACAATGGAATTGAAAGAGCGTAATAAAGTTGCCTCAATAAATTGAGTCGGAGAGAGGTAGCCAGCAATAAGATTTAGGGTAAGCCAATGAGAGAGAGAGAGAGAGAGAGAGAGAGAGAGAGAGAGAGAGAGAGAGAGAGAGAGAGAGAGAGAGAGAGAGAGAGAGAGAGAGAGAGAGGAGGAGGAAGAGAGTATGAGAAAGCGGAGGAAGAAGAAATAATATATTAAGTTAAAATATACCAGAACCAGAATGCAAGGACGGAGAACAACGTTACTGTCGCATAAAACCCTAGACAGAGACATAGCAAGGGCTGAAATTTAGAGTAATCCAACTCTCTATATATCGTATATATATATATATATATATATATATATATATATATATATATATATATAGAGAGAGAGAGAGAAAGAGAGATATATATATAAGATTTAGAGCAAGTCAGGAAGGTGGGCAAGTGTGCGACAGAGACAGATGAGGGGGGGGGGGGGGACGGTTAGAGAGGGGGGAGAAATGAGGGGGGGGGAGTAGGGAGTCAATCTGCTTAATGTATACACCAGCAAGAGAAAGGGGAGGGGGGTAGGGGCGGGAGGAGAAGGGGGGTGGGGGGGGGGTGGGAGGGGGGGCGTTCCTTAGGTCAGGTACATATAAGTGTGTACATGGTTGGATGGGTTTATGTGTGTGTGTGTGTAGGTTCATGTATGTATGTGGGCGGGCTTGTGTGGGTGGACGTGAGTGTGGGTGGATGTGAGTGTGTACATGGTTGGATGGGTTTATGTGTGTGTGTGTGTAGGTTCATGTATGTATGTGGGCGGGCTTGTGTGGGTGGACGTGAGTGTGGGTGGATGTGAGTGTGTACATGGTTGGATGGGTTTATGTGTGTGTGTGTAGGTTCATGTATGTATGTGGGCGGGCTTGTGTGGGTGGATGTGAGTGTGGGTGGATGTGAGTGTGTACATGGTTGGATGGGTTTATATGTGTGTGTGTGTGTAGGTTCATGTATGTATGTGGGCGGGCTTGTGTGGGTGGATGTGAGTGTGGGTGGATGTGAGTGTGTACATGGTTGGATGGGTTTATGTGTGTGTGTGTGTAGGTTCATGTATGTATGTGGGCGGGCTTGTGTGGGTGGATGTGAGTGTGGGTGTGGTTTCATTATATATATACAGTATATATATACACAAGGTTTCATCTCCAGAGTTACCCAAGATTTTCCCCGTGTAATTCCTTCTAAGACCAATTTTACCATAGATATTGTACGGTGGCGCTAATAAGTCATGTCTCAACTGTTATTACGTTTGGCTTGCTCTGTGCTGTATTAACGCCTGTCAGATGTTGAATCGGATGGGTAAGTGTAGGAACATGTTTGTATATCTCATTCAAAAAGGAGAAATCCTGTGTAAATATTACTGATACCAATTATCGATCAAAACATAATTGGTTACGAGACATCACTTATTAGGCCGATTGTACTCCAGTTAATTATCATCATCAAAGATAATCTTAATAATTCTTAGATAATCTTCTAATATAGCCTTGTATCTTCTTTTTCTTTTTCTCGGGATATTTACCGTATAATATCCTCCACTTCCAATTTTTACGCTAGACAATACCGTAAAATTCCTGTACCTCCAATTTTTTACGCTAGACAATACCGTAAAATTCCTGTACCTCCAATTTTTTACGCTAGACAATACCGTAAAATTCCTGTACCTCCAATTTTTTACGCTAGACAATACCGTAAAATTCCTGTACCTCCAATTTTTTACGCTAGACAATACCGTAAAATTCCTGTACCTCCAATTTTACCCCCGAGACACTTTCCTTATATATTCTTGTTCCCTGGCCATTTGTCCGTGTCTCTTGGCTTTACCCTCAGTATTTCTCATCCTTCCTGCCCTCGCTTAAGCCGGTATCACACGAGCGCCTTTATAGTCAACATTCGATGATCAACATTTTTCTGGCAACATTTCTGGAATATATTGCACTGGTATCGGAGATTGGACTGGTATTAGATGAACTTAGGTAACCACAATATTTTAAATGTCGACCTCATAAGCTGCCAGACCAGTGTTGAGGATAAATATTGAGGGAGAAAGCGCTCGTGTGATACCGGCTTTGGTCTGCCTGTGATGGAATGCAAAACAGGCCAGGTTATATCTCCAGTTTTACCCTAGACATACTCTCATATATCTCCAGTTTTACCCTAGACATTCTCTCAAAAATGTCTTCTATTACCGTTATTACCCTACACAATCCCCGTATAATTACTTGTATTCCCAATTTCACCCTAGACACTCCCTCAAAAAATCCTTCTATCACCAATAATACCCTAGATAATCTCCGTATTATTCCTTCTATCCCCAATTTTATCCTAGACATTCCCTCAAAAATTCCTTCTATCCTCAATTTCACCCTAGCCGTTCCCTCTGTAATTCCTGCTATCACCAAAACTACCCTAGATATTTGACGTATAATTTCCTTCACCTACTGGCAATCTAGGCAATCTCCGGGTTTTTTTTTTTTTTTTTAATGTGAGTGAGGCATACAAAAGGCAGAACTGCCTGTAGCGAGTGCCTCCCCCAGAGTTGAAAGAGTGAAAGGGCCAAAATCAAGGGACGTTCGAGCCAATATGCCTGGACACACGGAGTTAAAAGCAATTTAAGTCATAGGAAGAGGGAAAGGCTGATTCTGGGAGAGAGTTACAAAGCTCAGCTGTTGAATAGAAGAAAGACTGGGAGTAACATTTCACTCTTGGGTTAGAGAGTTGCACAGAGTAGGGGTAGGATTGTGTTGCAAGACGGGTACGACGTGCCCTACGTAGAGGAGGTGGTATACACTAGGAGAGCTCTGAGGAACACTGATTATTGTAGTAGCCATAGAATAGCGAGAGAGATGCAACATTGCGGCGAAGAGAGAGAGATTGCAGAGTTGGTGAGTGGAGTTAACAATAATTCCTTGTACCCCCTTTCGTACAATGTTCGGTAGAAGACCAAGACACCTTAATTAGCCCTCTAGCTCCAACAAGTCCTTCCTAAGTTGAATAAGATCGTCTAAATTAGCCAGAATTAACAATACATAAATAGACCACCCCAAAATAAAAATAAATAATAATAATAATAATAATAATAATAATAGCCACTGTCTCCTTAAAGGCCCTTGGTTTTGTTTCCCCAGGTTGGCTTAAGCTGTCCATCGTCCGCGGGTGTCTGCATGCCGGAGCCGTGAATAGCGAGGGGCAGCGGGCGGTTCAGGTGGTTGGTGAGCCAGGTGAGAAAAGGTGAAACAGGTGGAACAAGTGGCCTCGTACAACATCTGGTAACGGCAGGTGGTTCATTGGCAGCACCAGGTGGAACAGGTGGCCTCAATACAACATCGGGTGGGAGCAGATGGTTCGTTGACAGCACCAGGTGGAACAGGTGGCCTCTAAGCAACACCAGGTGGAACAGGTGGCCTCTAGTCAACACCAGGTGGAACAGGTGGCCTCGAGACAACATCCGGCAACGGCAGGTGGTTCTTTGATAGCCCCAGGGGGAGCAGGTGGGCTCAATACAACATCCGGTGGCTACAGGTGGTTCTTTGACAGCGCCAGGTGGAACAGGTGGCCTCCAGACAACATCCGGTGGGAGCAGGTGATTCATTGACAGCACAAGGTGGAACAGGTGGCCTCTAATCAACACCAGGTGAAACAGGTGGTCTGTAAACAACACCAGGTGAAACAGGTGGCCTCAATACAACATCGGGTAACAGAAGGTGGTTCATTGAGAGCACCAGGTGGAACAGGTGGCCTCTAATCAACACCAGGTGAAACAGATAGCATCTAAACACCAGGTGAAACAGGTGGCCTATAATCAACACCAGGTGAAACAGATGGCATCTAAGCAACAACAGGTGGGACAGGTGGTCTCAAGTCAACACCAGGTGAAACATGTGGTCTGTAAACAACACCAGATGCAACAGGTGGTCTCTAATCAATACCAGGTGAAACAGATGGCATCTAAACAACACCAGGTGAAACAGGTGGACTCTAATCAACAATATGTGGGACAGGTGGCTTCTAAACAACACCAAGTGAAAGAGGGTAACCTTTGAGCAACACCAGATGATAATAGCCTAGCTGATCAACACCATGAGGACCAAACATCTAGGGGGGACACACCGAACAAATCAGTTGGCCCTAAAACCTCCCCCACACAATCAAAGCCACAGAGAAAACGGAACCAGCAGAACTCCAAAAAACAATGCAGTATTACGGGAATGGAACCTTCAGGGATCGACCACTCCGGATTCAACACAGATGAATTGTACACATTCTACTTTTTTAGCCATGAGCTCTCTACTACACGCGTAAGGGAAGCAAATCGGTGTCGCTTTTGACTATGTGAATGCGAGGGCAGTTGTCAGTTTTTGTACATATACGCTTTAGCTTGGCCTATCTCTCTATTCGGGAGCATTTATCTTTCATCTTATTATCGATTGGTATGCTGTCATAGGTAGTAGCATTGCGAAGTGGCTATAATGCTTTCTTAGTCTCATTATTGTGGATTTTTTTTTGTCTATAAATCTGGACTTCTGAATGGCACTGATTTTCCTCGTTGCCAGAAAATATGTTCTTCGTGTATTGGTGAGGATGCATTTAAACTGAGTATGATATATATTTAATACAAAAAGTACGGTATAGAAAAAAAATTGACCTCGATGTTGCAAAGTACGCTCGGGTACCATAGTTTCTAGCCCACTCATAAATATTCGTGGATTTCACCCAGTTCTAATTACGGAAGTACTGTATATCTCTGGAAACCAATTGATGAATATAATTGTCTGGCACTTAAACTACAAAACTATATATACTACTTATTGAAAAGCAAGTTCTCTCCAATAATCAATCCAGATAGTTATAATCTATTTTTGTTATTAATTTCACCACAACACCAAACACCTCCAATGAAATTAATGAAAGCATATATGTGGTTGTGTACACACATTCACATATACCAGGATTCGAACCCGGGTTATCACACACAGATTTTTAGACACCTTAACCATTACACCACCATAAAGGGAACATAAAGGAAACCATAGGGGGTCCACGAATTATTATGAGTGGGCTAGAGACTATGGTATCCGAGTGTACAGTCGCGCTAATAAGTCATGTCTCGGCACCAAGTATATTGTGATCAATAATTGGTATCAGCAATATCTAAGCTTTATTTCTTCATATCGAGTGAAATATACAAACATGTTCCTACACTTACCCACCCTATTCAACATCTGACAGACATTAATACAGCACAGGACAAGCCACACATAATGACAGCTGAGACATGACTTATTAGCGCACAAACATGTTCCTACACTTACCCACCCTAGTCAACATCTGACAGACATTAATACAGCACAGAACGAGCCACACGTAATGACAGCTGAGACATTACTTATTAGCGCGACCGTACCTGTAAATCATAATTCGCTCTAGTTATAGGAGCTGCTCCATATACGCATTTACGCCATTGATGCACTGGTATGTGTTCAAATATTACAATAGTCTATTTTGTTCCAGCTGATGGCAAATTGAATCCTTTAGCAGCTGATGTATCGCTACTTAATGGGAAAATATGAAACTAGTATATCTCTGTGTCATATTAATGCCAAGTTTTCATAATTAGCACCCTATTCCTCTACAAAAATCTGCGTTCTAGCTGAGTAACCAAGATAGTAACATGGCAATTTACCCTCAGCTGGAAACAAATATTACTACCCTATATACAATGACGCTTATCAGTAGCAATTTTTTACCAAACTTTATATAATAATGACAAAACAGAAGATTAGGATACTATAATAAAGTAGAAGTGAGCATAAATATTACTGGAAGTTGCTTATACAGATGTTTTTATTGATTTTTATTATATATATATTTTTTTTTTTTTTTTTTTCAAGCAAGCGTTTGTAGTTACCATTCGTATTGGCAGAGGATTGCAGGTTAATTTACGAATTATTTTTGTATTTCGTTTCCGTTTTCAAAACACGAGGATGTAAATACTAGATTAGTTTTCAAAGTATTATTGTATTCTCCTTTCGTCTTAAAATCTGAAAACTAATATGCTAAACATGAGGGAGAAGGGGGTCCATAAAAAGCGAGTACTACCCCCTTAAATCGTCTCAAGACAGCGTTACTAGTTTTTGTCAGGTTAAGTGACTAATTTTTCAATATTTAATGGAACAAATATGAAACTCCTATGTCTCTGTATCATATCAAGACCATGTTTATATATTTACCACCATATTTCACTACAAAATCTTCAAAATAACCGAGAAATCTTAATGGGAACTTTGCAATTTACCGTCAGTTGAAAAGAAACAGAGAATAGTTTTTGTCAGGTTAGCTTGGAGCGACTTTACCAACTTTCAAAACTGGCAATGTTCCTGATGACTTACTTGGTTTATAGGAAGAACCAAGATAACAAACATTTGGTCCCCTGGGGAAATGATAACAGAAACTACCGGTATTGTATTTATCATTGAATTGTCTTTAGTCGAGAGGCTTTCTAGCTTTGATAGATGAAACCAAGATTAATGACCATTAATAATAACTATTCATATTATATTGTTGACATTTATTAGTATTATTTTTCTTGGTTACAATTTGATTTATATTAATATCATCTGTTATTATGTTATAGATATTGAATTATTGATATTACTATTTTTATTATTATTATTATTATTATTATTATTATAATTTGTATCATTAGTATTATGATTGTTGTTATTATTATTATTATTGTTCTCGATAGTAATAGTAGAAGCGGTATAATAGTGCTCTATATCACTCAAATCAATACAGTATATAAATCACGTATTTGACCTATCGTTAAGTTTATAAGTTATTGGGTAAACATCTGTTTGTTAATTGTATCTAATCATCAAAGACTATCATATTATTATTGTAAGACATTTTGGATTAATAATGCTTTCTGATGTCGGTGTTATATTACCAGTACAATTATGTGGGGTTATGCAAACTCCCTTAACCCTTTCACTGCGGTTGATGTTCGTTATATTCTAGCTATATTTAGACGATTTTTAGCCTCTTGGAAAGGATCTGTATTAGCTAAGATGGTTAATGGAGATAGCTAGTGTCCTTTTGCTTGCTAGAGGTCCTTCCTACACTGAATAAAATCATCTAGTAACAGCCAGAATATAAAGAAAATATTTCACCCGTACTAAAAGTGTTAAGGCAGATAATATACCTGCATTTTCATCCGTGGGGTACTTCACTATAACTGCTAAACTCCTCTGTGGTCTGCTGTATGTCATGATACATTAAGGAACACTCCGGTCTTAATATTAATCATCCATTACAAACCCCAATGTACTTGCATAAACTAATGAAAGCATATTATGGTCCTCCCGGGATTCGAACACGGGACACCACACCCAGAACATAAGCATATAAACCATTACACCACCCACACAGTTATACCATAGAATTATACGAGACAAACAGTATATAGTCTGTTCATTATAGTTAGGCTAAACACTTATACATACATACAATACATGTATACAAGGGTTTAAGGGGGGATGGGCCGGTTTTCTGGACCACTTTCTCCCTCATGTTTAGCCCCATTAGTTTTCAGATGCTAAGATGTTTGCCCCATTAGTTAGTCGATTTTAAGGCCTTTCGCCCCAGTTCTACGTCAATATTTAGACCTTTCGTGCTATTTAGGTGTCGATTTTTTCCCTGGCGAACGATAGTGAGCCTGTAATGTTGGAAGAACCGGCCTTTGGCCGGAAAATGTTTATACCAAAAAATTTACAAATTAATCTAAAAGGGGGATCTAATGGATGTTTTTTTTTAAATTTGATGGAGGTCTAGGGAGGGAACTAGAAAAATAACGAATACATACAAAAATTGCCCAAAAAGTGAACCATCTCCCCTTAACATCGTTGCCCATTACATAAAGTGAACCATCTCCCCTTAACATCGTTGCCCATTACATAAATTGTAACGGCTCAGATGGGATTGCCTTGTCAACTTGTCCACTAATGTCCATAATTCAAAAACGACTATACTCCGTTTCATTTCATCTGAAGGTAAACTGAATCCCTTGGCAGCTAATTTTTCGATACTTAATGGAGAAATATGAAACCACTGTGTCTCTGCATCAAATCAAGACCAAGTTTATATAATTAGTACCATATTTCACTGCAAAATATTCACAAAATAACTGAAAACTCTTTATAGGAACTTTGCAATTTCCCGTCAGTTGAAAAGAAACAGGGTATAGAGTAATTGAGCTACTATTTCCACCAATTAGGAAGAGTCAGCGAGGGAGTAGGCTTGGAAATCTACCGCTCTTTTGCTCCAGCCCTTTTATAGTTACAGAGGGTAGGGGGCACGATTTATGGCCTACCTACAATGAATCGACTATAGTAAATCAACAATGAAAGCTGGAGAGATAGAAAACGGGATGCAGTATTGCCCATAAAAGGAACACAAATGACAAACAACCACTACTAAGGCATCCAGCAGATAGTGCTAGGTTTAGTTAGGCTATTTTAACTATTTTAAGAATAGTACTGAGAATGCAAATACACAGACTTAACCTATCCATTGGTTCGTTAAATGCTGTTTTTTGAGTTTGTCATATCTATATCCAGACATAGCTATAATAGCATAATTAGAATTAGTACCGAAACGGCTGAAAATGTATTAGTTCGGAAATGGCTGGAAATCTTTACGGCAATACTTCTCCCACTAGCAGAAAATGTTTAGTAATAAACTTTGTACAGGGATAGTATATATTGATAATGTTATATGCGAGCTCAATATACTCTTAATAAACGTTTGTGATAAATATATAAATTAATCAAAATATAAAAAACGATCGCGGTGGGGAGGTGGAGGGGGGGTAGGAAGGGGCGTGGTGTCTCCCCCCCATGTCCACCCCCCTCTACTAACCCTCTATCTCCCCACCCACCCACCCCCCTCACTATGAAATGTATATATGTATCTATAGCCATAAAGGAATGCAATATATAAATATATTCTAACTATTATCGTATATTTACACATATAAACTATTGGTGTTACATGTAATTTTGTAATTATAGATTTTCTGTCTGTTTTAGTGTTCTCAAAGTATTTATGCATCATGTACATCATGAATATACATTTTGTCGCACATATTCCATTTCTCAATCATCCCAGCCAATCGTAACTTGGCAGCGCCTCACCCACCTCCCCAACCCCCCTCCCTCATTCCACCTCCTAACAATAGTGGAAGGGAAGGAGGTGGAGCGAGGGAGGGGGGTTGGGGAAGTGGGTGCAGTTCTGCCAAATCACGACCCCAACAGAATAGAACATGTGCGGTAAACTGTACATAAAAAATATATATTATATTATATCATATATGCACATGCTCTCATATATAGTGCTACCGCAGATCATCCTTTGCGAAGGACTGGAGTTTTCGCAGAGAGGCTCCAGTCCTGACGTTATTCTTGACTAACAGTGTGCTGGCTTAATAATCCAATAGGTTTGATAGCCTCGGAAGTCCTAATTTAACTAACATCCTTTGCTGACATTCGCAGACTTAAAAAAATCTACCATAGTTATAGTCAGTGTTTTTATTTCTGACGTTTTCTATATTTTTTCTATCGGTAAATTGCCATGCTTACCGTCTTGATTACTGAGCCATTACGAAGACTGTGTAGCGAAATGTGTTGCTAATACTGAACACCTATGTATTGATAAGGTGTAAAGGCATAGTTGTTGCATATGATATAATTCTATTGAGATCAGGAAATCAGTTGAGGGATTTAATTTTCCAACAGTGTGGAGTAAAGGGGTAAAGACTACCACAATGAACGCACTGACTTCCACACACCGTTCTTAATCTGAATAAAATAGTCTAATAATAGCCAGAAAACAAACAAAATATGCTTCATCGTAACTTCTAATGTGATTATGAATAGATGAAAAACTCTCTAAAAAACAATGCACAGCCGTAAGGTGTACAAATAATCATGTATACCAGATTCTTGAAAATAGAACCTTATTTAAATTGTTCAATATATTCACGAAATAGATGTATGATTCTCTAACTCTCGCTCTCTCTCTCTCTCTCTCTCTCTAAAAGTAAACATGACCGATATATTTGTACCTCTCGTTCTCGTTCTCTCTCTCGAGCTCTCTCTCTCACACTCTCTCTTTCTATCTCTCTCTCGCTCTCTCTCTCTCTCTCTCTCTCTCTCTCTCTCTCTCTCTCTCTCTCTCTCTCTCTCAGTATACATGCCCGAGATATTTGTATAACAGAATATATTATTGATGATATATATATATACAGTATATATAACTAACAGACACATGTAATTTAGCTTCCAGTGTATATATTATATATTGTACATAGACGATGAGCAGAAGTTTAATCAGGTATCAGAATTTTCCTCTCAATAAAAAGCTACTTTCAAAATTGTTAAATGTGTATTTTTCTCCTCTATGTCTTTGCTGGACATAACTTGGTGTTGGTGGTGTAATGGTTTAGATACTCATGTTCTGGGTGTGGTGTCCCGAGTTCGAATCCCGGGAGGACCATATGCTTTCATTGTTGAACATAACTTGGCATATTAACCCCTTCTGTACCGGCGACGTCTATTTAACATTATTCTGGGTGCTATAAGACGATTATATTCAGTTTAAAAAGGGCCTCCAGCAATTAACAGGCTTCGAACTATCTCACTTAAGCCTTTTTACTACCACAGATCCTTCTTAAACTGCACAAAATTCTCTAAATATAGATTGAAGGGGTTAATAGCAATAGCACCTGGGTGAGGATAAACGTCTTAAAACATTGGGTTGCATGGGGTCGAATGGTTACTACCCAGAAAGAAAGAAAAAAGCAGGTCAGTCCCCTTAAAGGTATTGATTAAACCCGGAAAGTAATACAGTGCCTTGGAAATGTAACAGCTGACTCCCCCGGATCATGTGTTCGAATAGTGTGGTAAGTGACTTGAGAAAATATCAATAATGTACAAATTAAAAACATACGTACAGATCCCCTTGTTGAGCTGATTGAAAAGCTTACAATTGCGTATGGATTATAGTTAACTTATAATATGTTGATATATATATTTATTATTTTATTTTATATACCGGTATTTATTTATTCTTTATTTTCCTTTTTTGTATTTTAAGTTTCCTCCCTAGACTTCAATCAAGCTGTAAAAAAACACCCTCAAGACCCCCTTTCTAGATTCATTTGTACATTGTCCGGTAGCAAAATGTTGCGGCCAAAGGCCGGTTCACTATCGCTCACCAGGAAAAATTCGACACCTAAGTGGCACGAAAGGTCTTAATGCTGGCAAAGAAATGGGGTGAAAGAAATATATGGTCACTCTCTCATCCAGAAAGATCTCTATTTGTGCCAGAGAAGATGTTGTTCTATTGTTTTCGTAGACCTTTGTTTTTCTTTATATAAACACAACCATATGGATTATTTTCCTTATATAAACACAACCATATGGATTATTTTCCTTATATAAACACAACCATATGGATTATTTTCCTTATATAAACACAACCATATGGATTATTTTCCTTATATAAACACAACCATATGGATTATTTTCCTTATATAAACACAACCATATGGATTATTTTCCTTATATAAACACAACCATATGGATTATTTTCCTTATATAAACACAACCATATGGATTATTTTCCTTATATAAACACAACCATATGGATTATTTTCCTTATATAAACACAACCATATGGATTATTTTCCTTATATAAACACAACCATATGGATTATTTTCTGGATGCAATTTGTGTTTTATTAACCCCTTATAACCGGCAACCATATTATTTTCCTTATATAACAACCATATGGATTATTTTCCTTATATAAACACAACCATATGGATTATTTTCTGGATGCAATTTGTGTTTTATTAACCCCTTCTTTACCGGCAACGTTTTTCGATTTTATTGTAGCTATGGCTAGACGATTTTGTGCAGATTAAGAAGGGTCTGTGGTAGTAAAAAGGGTTAAGGGGAGGTCTCCACTTGAGGGATTTTTTTCTTGACCCCTTTCTCCCTCATGTTTAGCCCCATTGCTTTTGAGATTTTAAGACGTTTGCCCCATTAGTTTAGCGATTTTAAGAACTTTCACCCCATATTAAGACCTTTCGTGCCATTCAGGTGTCGATTTTATCCTGGCGAGCGATAGCGAGCCTGTAATTTAAGAGGAACCGGCCTTTGGCCGGGAAATTTTTCTACCGAAAAATGTACAAATTTATCTTGAAAGGGACTCAAGGGGGTGTAATTTTAAGCTTGATGGAGGTCTAGGGAACAAACTAAATACCTCCCCTTAAGAGAGACTAATCGAACCTGTTAATGTCTGTAGGCCCTTTTTAAACTGCACTAAAATCGTCTAATAGTAGCCAGAATAAAGTACAAAAGACGTAGCCGGTACAGAAGGGGTTAACTTGTATCATTGTTGTTCATTTAACCCCTTCGGTACGATGACGCCTTTTTACCTTTGACTGTGGCTATAAAATGAGACTATTTGATGCAGCTTAACCCTTAATTGGCGGCGCGCAACTTATGTCGTGTGAAATAAATATGGACTAAGTGGCGGTTCACAACTTATGTCGTGTGCTATTTTCACCACGTAATGTTGCTGAGAGAGAGAGATGAGTGGTGGGAGGAGCATAGCAAGCGTATGACTGCTCCAGACCACCGCGGCGGACCTACTGACATGAATCCCACCCTCCCCCACCCTCTCGCACTCGCTACACAGGGAATTATGTAGGGAAAGTACCTAATTACATGGTTTTTGCACTCGTGTTGCGCGATCGTTGCAAGAGAACCAGTGGTCGTACAAGGATGGTTGGGGTGTCATTGGAAAGCTCTGTTTATGCCCTTTCAGGGATAGATACTTGTTTTACGCTCTGGGTCTTATTTAGGCATGAAAATGATCACGTAAACAACCCTATTTAGGGTAAAAACACCCCGCTGGGCGCTACGGTCAAATAGACCACCTAGCCCGCTAAATAAGGATTAAGGAGGACCTATGGTATTCAGAGGGTTTATCGAGGCCGTATTTACCCCTTCGAGTACTATAGGTAGACTGTAAGCTGAAGAAAATCGTCTAATGGTAACCAGAATAAGATGAAAAAATACGTCACAAAGTATACTGTCGCTACATCTACCAGGAATAAGGTCGTTCGCATCACTCGGGTCAAATACGTGGAAGAATCTAGCGAGGGACTTGAGGGGAGATGGGTCGTTTTTCTAGACCCCCTTCTCCCTCATGTTTACCCCCATTAGTTTTCAGATTTGATGATGTTCGTTCCGTTAGTTTGGCAATTTTGAGACCTTTAGCCTCATTTTGTTGCCAATATTAAGACCTTTTGTGTCATTTAGGTATCGATTTTATTCCTGGCGAGCACTAGCGAGCCTGTAAATTTAGAAGGAACCGGCCTTGAGGCAGAGACATTTTTCTACCTATGAAAGTACAAATTTATCTTGAAAGAGGGTCTGGGTTTTGTTTTTTTGTTTTTTTTTTAAAGCTTGATTGAGTTCTAGGGAGGAAACGTTAAAAATTATAAAACAAAATATTTAAATGAGGAAATACAGTAAATACGTCCATCCCCCCTTAAGGGGGTTGGGTTTTATTTTTGGCTGAAGTACTTTCCAACCGAAAACTGTACAAATATATCTCGAAGGTGGGATCTTGGGGGTATAGTTTAAAGCTTCATGGGGGTCTACGGAGGAAGTTTGAAAAGAATAATATATGGTACTGTACAAATAGGCAAAACAAAAGTAAATTCTAAATATACTGTACAAATAGGCAAAACAAAAATAAATTCTAAATATATACATAAACAAAACAAAATATATACATATTAATGAATATATAATTCATACAAATAGACAACAATCTCCCCTCAAAGGAAGGGGTAGGGTGGAGGGGTTTAGGGTGGTGGGGGGTCACTGATAAGACCTTGAAGTGTGCATGCAGTAGTATATAACCCAGCCTAACTTCAGACTGCTAGCATAACACTCACTGACATGGCTCCTTACTCAACACTCATATTCCTCATAGGTTGGTTATATATATATACACTAATTGATTGATTGATTGAATTGTATTATATTCCAACAATAATATCATGTTTAGTTATCTATCGTTTGTTTATATAGTCAGTACCACATTTGTCTACTTATAAAATCAACTAATATGATTACATACACATATTTCTCCCTTTCAGGAATTTCTGTGGTCACACCAAATCCAAATGTCAACAATACATCGAATAACAGTAAGTATATAGTAAGTTTATAGACCAGGATGTACTAGAAATGTCCACACCAGAATGTACAAATTTATCTCGAATGGGGATCTTGAGGATAATGTACAGTATTAAGCTTGATGGAAGGCTAGGAGGGAAACTCTTTAGATAGAGAGATCGATCGATAGATAGATAGATAGTTAGTTAGTTAATTCTTTATTTCATAAAAGGTTACATGGTAACATTTTACATATATACAGTGTATAAAATTTTCTCCTACCGCAAGGTGGGTTCATTATTTTGAACATACAGTATCCGTGACTTAATGGCATCTATGTCATTTTCCATCATGCTTTCAATGTTATACTCTGAAAGTAGTACAGACTTGGCTTCGTTAGCCAGGAACAGATCCTCGGACACATTTACCAGGCATTTTCTTAAAGATAGATAGATAGATATATAGATAGATAGAGAGAGAGAGAGAGAGAGAGAGATAGATAGACATATATATATATATATATATAGCCTATATATATTTATTATTTATTTTATTTTTTTCTCAGCGGCCGCCTGTGACTCGCCGTTCGTAAGCGTGGGCGTGCGGTGCGTGTACGTGGACTTAGTGAGTGAGGGTCCGTGGCAAACCATGAGGGACCAATGCTACCAGCTGGGGGGGGACCTCATCACCCTCAACTCTGGGGACCTCTACGCTCAACTCGTTAGCTACATCCACGGCAATGGTAGAGTGGGAGTGAGTGAGTGAGTGAGTGAGTGAGAGAGAGAGTGAAAGTGAGTGAGGGAGTGTGATAGTGAGTGAGTGAGTAAGATGGGGGGGGGGGGGGGGAAGAGAGAGGGGGGTTGGGGGGGAGGAGAGACTGAGGGGGAATGGGAGGGACTATGGAGAGAGAAAGAAAGTGAGAGTGAGAGTGATAGTGAGTGAGTAAGAGGGGGGAGGGGGTGGGAACTAGAGAGAGGGGTTGGGTGGGGGAGAGATTTTGGGGGAATGGGAAGAACTATGGTGAGAGAAAGAGTGAGTGAGTGAGTGAGTGAGTAAGAGGGGGGAAATAGAAGGAAGAGGAGAGAGGGGGGTTGGGTGGGGGAGAGACTGAGGGGGAATGGGAGGGACTATGGTGAGAGAGAAAGAGAGAGATTTTATTTCACTCTTTAATTAAGATAGTATAAGTACATGAATCATATAATTATATACTGTAGGTAGGCTACATAGAAATGGTCTCAAAATGACAAATATGGTTATACGGTCTTCACCCTACATACACACACAGTGATAGAGAGAGATATAGATAGATAGATAGACAGAGTGACAGAGTGACAGACAGATAGATAGATAGATAGATAATCCCACACATACCCATAACATAAAATCCACACTCTATAATCTGCGAAACGTTGTCAATAAAGTGCTCCTCCTCATATGGTGTTTATATCCACACTATATAATTCGTTGCAGGTTGGCCGGATCGTGACTACTGGGTGGGGGCTACGGACCAGGGGCACGAGGGGGTGTGGTTGTGGGTGGATGGCGCAGCGGTTCAGATGGGCACACCTTTCTGGGCACACGATGGTTGCAGCGGCGATCAGTACCCGACAGGAGAAACCGGCTTGAGCTGTGCTGTATTGGGCTCCGGGACTTATTTATATATGGTCGATAAGCCTTGCACGGAACATTCGGCCTTTCCTATATGTGAAAAGTAGTTACTCATAGGTAGTATTTACACAGATACTCAGACCTCACAGTTCTTGCGATCCTGACTAGGTGGTCCGGCCTTAATACTACTAGAAACAGGGACAGTTTATAGCAGAATAATAGGACAGCAAAGTAGAAGGATCTTTGTAAAACTTGCGTAAGCTAAACCAGAAACCACACTATATACTGTATAGTGTGGGGTCTCTAGCAATGTACCCACCATAGAAGGGAACTATTGTAGTGCTTGCTGTGTTGTTGCCACTGTTTTTAAATGGGCTGTAAATCTCCACACAATTTGTAAAGGTGTAATTTTTACACCTTTCCATATTGTACATAATTCTATTTTCTTCATTTTACCTGTTACGTCTGCAGATTTAATTATTAACCTTACGTATAATAAAGTTTTTTATGTATATATTATTCTGTGTTTTCATTCTCCAACGGAGTACCATAAGAATCCCGGTAAAAATAATGGCACGATAATAGTTTATATATATACAGTATATATATTGTATACATTCAGGTTCGTGCCCTGGTGCGTTGCACGGAAATGTTTTGCTGAGGCTTTTCATGCTCGCCTGTTGCTTGTTACATATCTGTTGTGTATGTCCTCGGGTTATTACTGGGTCTAGGGAACCGCAGTCAAGAAGTCAATGTAAAGCTCGGTTCACACATACACGAATTAACATCCCGTCCGGCCCCGACCTCTTAATTCGCCTGCAAACGGGCAACGACGCCGGCAAAATCGCCTATGGTCGGTACAGGGACGTGTGGTGTTGCCAGCACACGGGACGTGGGGCGGGAGGCGGCGAACATTATATGCATGCATAAAATGGTCGGCGTGGGCCGGGGCAACTGCCACAAAACGTGTCAGGCCGGGACACCCACGGGACATACACGGGAGCATCGGCGTCTAGACGCCGATAGACTGTGTCTAGACACTGACTGGCGCCGTCTAGATGCCGACGAACGGGATGAGAACGGCAGCAAAAAACCGTTGGAAGGAGAGTTAGCAATGTGTCACTGTCGCGTCACGTGAGCTGGTGACACCGCACGTCCGTGTACCGACCATAGGCGATTTTGCCGGCGTCCTTGCTCGTTTGCAGGCGAATTAAGGGGTCGGGACCGGACGGAACGTTAATTCGTGCATGTGTGAACCGAGCAAAAGGGGTCGGGCCATGGGGCCTCCAGATTGATGCCGTCCTGCCTATTTTTGGGGTCGTGGCCGGATGGGACGGTAATTCGTGCATGTGTGAACCGAGCCTAAGAGGTGAGGAAAGACTATGTCAGGCGTCTTCCTCTGGTTCGGGGCGTCGTAATGGGAGTTGTCGGCTGTCACTCCTGCAACCTTGTATCGTCAGGTGGGTCACATCTATGTTGTCTTCTTCTTCGGTTCACTTTGGGGTAAGGTACTGTCTCGTTCTCCATCGTCTCCTTACTTTGATATCAGGTATCGACTCGGTGTCTTGGAAAAGCCGTCTCTCTGCCACTCCAGTCAGGGTTTTCGGCAACTCGTTCTCCCAGTACTCAGTTAATTCGTCGAAGTAACTTTTCAGCACCTCTGGAGTGTGGCCATCAGGGATCTCAACTCCTGTACCTCAAGGCATTGGGTTCCCCGCGAAGAGTCCACAGGTGGCTGCGGCAAGCGAAAGGCAAGATCGTCCAGATTATTCGCTTTCTTTTGTCTATACATTTATCTTTTTAATACCTCTTTGATCACTTTCGTCCACCTGAATGGTCTTATCCTGCATGGGCAAAAAGAGGGAGTGCCAGTCAACCTGTGTTCTGAGGGCCTTGTGTGGCCCAGCGCCAGCTACCACTCCAGTTTCCAAGTCTAGGCTCATCTTTCTAGACTTCAGTTCCAGCAAAAGTTGGAAGCTTTTGCCTTCTCGAAAAAAGGGACAGGGTGAGTGCTGTGGCCAATCAGAGCCTTGCCCGGATGCACACTTTGGTCAATCAGTGGCCTAGGCTGCTTCCAGCTTCTCTTGGGGAATGAGGGTGGGGATCTCCCTCTTTTTTTTTTTTCTATGTAATTGAGGGAGGCAAAAGGCATAACTGCCTATAGCGAGTGCCTCCCCCATAGTTGAAAGAGTGACAGGGCCAAAATCAAGGGACGTTCGAGCCAAAATGCCTGGACACACGGAGCTTGAAGCAATTTAAGTCATAGGAAGAGGGAAAGACTGATTCTGGGAGAGAGTTCCAGAGCTCAGCTGTTGAGTAGAAGAAAGTTTGAGAGTAACGTTTCACTCTTGGGTTGGAGAGTTGCACAGAGTAGGGGTGGGATTGAGTTGCAAGACGGGTACCACGTGCCCTACGTAAAGGAGGTGGTATGCACTGGGATAGCTCTGAGGAACACTGATTATTATAGTAGTGATAGAATAGCGAGAGAGATGCAACATTGCGGCGGAGAGAGAGAGATTGCAGAGAGTTGGTGAGTGGACGGGAGTTAATGATACGAAAGGCCTTCCTTTGTCTAGGAGAGCAGTGTGAGAGGAACCTCCCCACACATGTGAAAAATACTCAATATAAGGTTTCAGTTCATTACTACAAAACCCACTTACACGTCAAAAAATACCCTCGCTGTTTCCAACTTACACTAGCATTGTATGATTATTCCCACATTCATATATGTTATGGGTGGCAGTGCCTATAGTAGTATATTATTCTAGTTTTAATTGTTTTTAACTGACAGTAAATTGAATCTCTTTGCAACTGATTTATCGATACTTGATGGACAAATGTGAATCTACTGTGCAACATATTTATCCCAAGTTATCTAAATAAATACCATGGTTCGCTACGAAATCTTCGTAGTAGCCAAGTAAACAATATGCAAACATGGCAATTTACCATCTGCTGAAAACAAATAGCCTATAATATAGTGAGTGAAAAGTTCAATAGGTGGCGCTTGAAAGAGAAGGTTGTCCGAGATTGAGAGACGAGACATCAAGACAATGGCGATGTGGCCTCAAGACGTCAAAGCTACAACGGGCCTTTGGAAGACAACCGGGTGCCATAGGTCTACGAAGGTAAGACTATGACGAGCCGGTTGCAACATTCACCAATCTCGTCGTTTGAATTGCAATCCGAAGTAAGACCTCCTGGCAATATTGTGTTGCGTGATCGAATCTGCAGGCAATACGGATGATGTCATACGAGCGCTTTTTATGGCAATTTTTGATAAGCAAGTTTTTTCTCGTAATATTTTGAAGCTCTTTCACACTAGCATCGGAAACTAGACTGAAGGTAGATTATGCTAGGTGCCTCATTTATGATAAGACTTTAATGTTGATGATCCCAGACTACAATTGCCCGTAAAAATTTACTGAAAAATCGCTCATGTGACACCAGCTTAAGCCTATCTTGGAGGAAGACTCTAAACATAATTATAGATAGATAGATAGATAGATAGATATATGCAGTCATGGTCCTTGATGCTTATACGTAAATTTTCGAAACTGTTTCAGATTGAATGGAAACAAATATACTTCCTGATATTTGGTTTCCAAAACGTATTCCTGATTAAGAGACCTGTGTTTTGCTAAACTGATTGAGTTTTGTCGTCTCCAGAATCTTTGTAGCACTACTTCTGAACAATAAGCCAAAGTGGTTCTCAGAGTCAAAATGAACAAAGCGAATCTGCTGGATTTCTGCTACCGACCGTGATGGCACTTGCACCACGAGATTTGATGCACTACTCCTCCTAAACGGCTGCCTCCAGGACATTGAACACTGTACTTGATTGCATGCATGTAATCTTTGTCAACTCATAACAATATTTCCCTTCTCTTAAAACACAGTTATAAACCCTATTGAGGATACATAAACAATCATTGTAAGTTATGTGTAGTATATTTAATTATAATACATTACATCATCACATAATAGGAGCATGCAACGGTGGGTATTTTTAAAATCATGAATATATTTAAGATGAATTTGTCTTACGTTGAGCAAATGTGGCATACAACATTGGGCTTTCAGAATTATAGGCACACCTTTATGAAAATTATTTGGTAAGAATATACACATCAGAAGTTTTTGTTTTCATATTTTATTTTTGTAAGTTACAATCACAGTAAATAAACAATACAGGAATCTTTAATGAGGGCATATATTATTGTCCCACAAATACATACAAGACAATCCACAAGAAGGCATAAGTACAAAATCCTTAAGGGGAGAATCAATTTTGTATTATAAATGTATTATCTTCTTTTCTTTTCTTTTTCCTCTTAGTTTACATCCTAGCCTTCCATCAGGCTTTAGAAAAATATCCCAAAGACCCCCCTTCGAGATACATTTGTGCATTTTTCAGTAGAAAAATGCCCTGACCGCCAGTTACTTTTAAATTGCAGGCTCGTTATCGCTCGCCAGGAAAAATTCACCCCGAAATGGCACAAAAGGTCTTAAAAATTTACCATGAATTAGGGCGAAAGGTCTTAAAATGCCAAACTAATGGGGCAAACATCTTAAATTCACAAAACTAATGTGGCTAATCATGAGGGAGAAAGGGATCCAGTAAGAAAACCGGTCACATAAATAATCTACTTCCAATGTATAGTCTGTTTTTCCAGCTGATGGTAACTCGCTATCTCGCCATCCTGATTACTCGGCTATTACTAAGATTTTGTGGCGAAATAATGTGTTAAATTGTGAAAACTTGGCAATAATAGGACTCAGAGACAAATAATATGACGCCGAGACATAGCAGTATCATATTATTTTTCAATTAAGAATCAAGAAATCAGATGCTAAGGGATTCAATTTAGCATCAACTGGACTCTAGGTGCCAATACCAGTGCAAAATAGTCTCAAAATGCCGCCAGAATATAGCTATGGATCAAAAGTTGACAAAATCTCCCGTGTGATACCCCCTTTACAATTCACAAATCGGCGAAGCGGACTCTTGGTCACAGAACCAGTCGTTAAAGTAGAAGTGAAAAATACAAAATCTCCTGTGTGATACCCCATTTACAATTCACAAATCGGCGAAGCAGATTCTTGGTCACAGAACCAGTCATTGAAGTAGAGGTGGAAGAAATGATCGAGGTAGACACAGTCCCGCCCCTGGATACCGGTGGGGCGCTGGACCACGGGGTTACACTCATTGGTGGCCCAGAAGGGGGTGCCCATTTGGACTGGAGACCCATCCACCCATAACCATACCCCGTCGTGGCCTGCATCAGTAGCACCAATCCAGTAGTGCTGCACGGGGAGGCCTGGTAGTCCACAGGAAGGGGGTTAGATCCAGAAAAAAATGGTGCACAGAGTTATATTGTGAAATCCTTATCTTCGAAGTGTGTAGATTAATGATTTTTCATATTTGTTTTCACCAACCCACCAATTAATTTACAAATAAACCTAGTTAATGTAAAGCTGACACCCTTGAGCATTTTGAGAGATCAATTATAATATTGTATTTTTCGTTATTCTATATCCACCTGTCATTAACAGCCTCAACACTTTGAGGAATGTTATTGTTAAAGGGGTATTTATATGAATGTTTGTATAATGATATATGTTCCACATTCTGTTTTAACCCTTCCTTATTCATATACAGTATAAGCAACTATCACACAAGCACTTTTATCATACATGTTCAAGGGCCAACATTTTTCCAGCAATATTCTGGATAGATTAACTTGGGTAAAAGAATTCTCACATAAAGGTTTAACTCATAAGAGATGCCAATATGAATCGAGGGAAAAAGTGCTCGTGTGATACCGGCTTTACGCCCGTACCGTTGCCATTGATGTATCGAATGAGGTCTGCGAAGAAGTCCCCCGAGTCCACTTTGGCCAGATCACCTCCTAAGCCATGACATAGGTCACTAGAGGCCTGCCAGGTCCCCAGGTCGAGGATGTCCACGTAGATGCACCGACCGCCCACCTCTACAAACGGGAGGTCGCAGTCCGCCTCTGGTAGCCCAACAGTTAGGTATTATTTCTAGCATCGTCTTAGCATCGACTTTATGCATTATTATGTTTTTTCCACCAACCAACTTCACCTCTAAACTCATTTAATGAAATCAACAAATACATATGGCACTCCAGGGAAGGGATTCGAATCTAGGATACTCACATCAAAATTCCGCGCACTTGTGTATTACGCTATCAAGACAGTTAACATCTTAGGAAGGATGTGTACCAAATGAAAGGCTATCATACATCCTTCCTAAGCTTCATAAAATCGCCTAAATGTAACTAGAATAATATTAACAAGACTTCGCCGGTACAGAAGGGGTTAATCATGATATTCGCATATGCAGCAGAATAGTGTAATCCAAAATCTAACTTTTCTGCCGCCTCTTGAGGGGCAGGATGGCAACAAAGTGGCACCTGTCACCAACCTCTTCAAACTAGAGGTTGTAGTTGGCATCTGGTAGCCCAATGGTGTAAGGAGTCTTCAGCAAGTTCAGTGAGTGAAAAACATCATCACATTATGATCTGTAGACCTGAACGTGATTGAAGGACCCATTCAATAGGTTCTATCAGCTTTATATTGTGGGATAATTTCTTCTCCTCGCTCTCAATCCCGCAGTCAGTCCTCTTTCTGGCCCAATTAGCACAGATTTGTCAGCCAGCATTATGTATCGAATGGCACTACGAATCGTGGCCTTCTTTTGATACATTCATAGATTGAGGGGGGGGGGGGGGGCTGTTTGAGTCTTCGTGGCTTTTGGCTGGTGTTCTCTCTGTCTTTGGGTGTTCTGGGTGACTTAATATTAATACTATCAATCAAACTTAAAATTAATAAGATCGGAAGTTTGCTATGCACTAGACTATTTATTTAATTACCGTTATTAATTAATGTATACAAACAAAAATAGGTTAACTGTAGATAAATAGATATAAATTGATAGTGAAAAATCGCAGTCTTTCAAAAATAATACAAAGCTATATCTACCCAATAAGTAAAGGGGATTAATTGTATAATAAGTAGTTAATTATAAAACCATGAGGATTGATTGGTAAAGCTTAAAAGCCATGAAACACAATGTACAGTATTACAGATCTTAAACTTCACTTACTTTCAGAAAATGTTGAATTATCTTTAAATCCATTCACC
Organism: Paralithodes platypus; assembly: GCA_032716605.1. Lineage (NCBI taxonomy): Eukaryota > Metazoa > Arthropoda > Malacostraca > Decapoda > Lithodidae > Paralithodes > Paralithodes platypus. The sequence goes on along the minus strand of CM064542.1, from coordinate 32,646,042 downwards.
AGAGCAGAAACACCTGCAAAATATAAGGATGTATACGATTCATATTCTACTAATAGAATATCATTATAGCCAAAACAATGCCAGGTATTCAAACGTTTTCCAATGACACAACTCGAATATATGTATAATGTAATGAGAAACACTAATAGCCTTATAGCCAAACAATGCCAGGTAATCAAACGTTTTCAAATGACACGACTCGGATTATATACTGTGTTGATAAACGTTACTAGCCTTATAGCCAAAACAATGCCTGATATCAAACGTTTTCCAATGACACAACTCTACTATATACTATAATGAAAAATACTAATAGCCTTTCACACATCTATACTGTGAATAAGGGTTTTAAAACAATAAAGATACTAATGGGATCTTCCTGTATTATTAATTATAAGCTTGATGGAGGTCTAGGGAGGAAACTAAAATGGATAAATATATAAATTAATTAATTAAAAAAATATATCCCGTTAACTCTCTCAACCACATGACTCCAATTTTGTTTATCAGCACGCAATTTTATCCAGCTTAGGATTTCTTGGCATCAAAGGGTTAAAGGCAATATCAATTAACCCTCCAACTCTTACATGTTCTTGCTTGGTTGAATAAAATAATCTGAGGGTAACTATAATAAACCAAAAGCTGGCATCATTCGATTGAAAAGGATTAACCTCTTCAAAATACGAGGACGCATTACTGTTCTTATTTCTGGCTTTCAGTAGACGATTATATTCAGATTAGGAAGATTATGTGGAGATCAGAGGGTTAATTGGGCCAGTCTTCATACCCTTCCAACAACCACAGATCCTTCCTAAGCTGTATAAAATCGTCTCATGGTAGCCAGAATACACTGTCAGAACGCACCATACTCCTCAAGGCGATAACACATAAATATATACAGTAATGGAACTAACCCAGCAACAGGGCAACCCTCCAACACCCGAGCATGGCGGTGGTGTGAAGGATGGTATGGTATTGGTGTTGTTCTGTTCTGTCCTGTTCTGTTCCGTTCCGTTCTGTTCCGTTCTGTTCTGTTACGTTATGTTCTGTTCTGCTCCGTTCTGTTATGTTCTGTTCTGCTCCGTTCTGTTATGTTCTGTTCTGTTCTGCTCTGTTCTGTTCTGTTCTGTTCTGTTCGGTTTAGTTCAGTCATCGGCGTTTGAGAAGGCAGGTAATTAGCGGTCGTTGTCTATAAGGTATATGATTATGTTATAAGGCGGACATTTAGTCGGGGGACACCTCGACGACGTATGCAGACTAATAACACACGCAACAAAGCCACTCCAACAGCTTCCTCTCTCTCCAAGACCCCTTCTCCCCTCTCTACAGTCTCTTCAGAAAATAATTCATGTACACTCCCACAGGTGCTTCTTAATCTGAATACAATCGTCTAATGATAATCAAAATAAAGGATTGGGTCAAAGTAAACTCATCACTTTAACCGGTGAATGTTAAGGCTCTCAGCCTATGCCCGAGAGGAAGTTGGAATATAGAAAAAAAAAAAAAAAAAAAAAAAAATCAATACCGGCGACGTCTTATTCAATATACTCTGGCCAATATTTGTCTATTATATTTCAGCTTAGGAAGGACGTCTAGCAATTAAAAGGCTACAGACTATCTCAATTAACCCCTTCTGTACCGGCGACGTCCTTCTAACTTGATTTTGGCTACTATTAGAAGACTTCATTTAGCTTCAAAAGTGCCTCAAGCTATTAACAGGCTTCGAACTATCTCATTTAACCCTTTTCACTACCTCAGATCATTCTTAAACTGCATAAAATCGTAAATATAGAGCTCGAATAAAACTGAAAAGAAGTCGCCGGTACAGAAGGGGTTAATCCTAGTAGCCTCCCTATATCCTTCCTAAGCTTCATAAAATCGGTTAATCCTACTAGCTTCTCTATATCCTTCCTAAGCTTCATAAAATCGTCTAAATATAGCTGGAATCCAAAATATAAAAGACGGCCCCGGTACTGGAAGAGGTGATTAATATACGTGCAGAATATCTGTTGTCTGAGATCTGGTGAAGGGATGTGGTGTTCCTCGTCTTATAAAGTATATATACCCAGAAACGCTAGAGACCCTTCGGCATAGTGAGATTGGGCAACAGATACACACTCACACACACACACACAAAACACACACACACCTAATTATATACATACACACACACACATTCCTACATACTCAATCTCACTCTCACTCTCATGCTCTCTCTCTCTCTCTCTCTCATAACATCCAACTCTAATACTCTTAAGGTGTTTTATGTAAATGCTCGTAGCATACGCAATACATTTTCAGATCTAGAGGAAATCGTGTTTACAGAACATTATGATATAATCGGCATTACAGAATCTTGGTTAAATACGGAAGACAGAGACTTTTTAGCCGAATATACGCTTCCTGGTTATACAATGTTTGAGAAAAGTCGGATCAATAGAAATGGAGGAGGAGTTCTGTTTTTTATAAAGGAAAGTCTTACTCCCGTCTTAATGTCAAAACCTCAAATTGCGAATATAGACATATCTTACGTACTATTAAATAATAAACGAGGAACTAAAATAACACTAGCTTTATTATACAGACCCCCAGCTCAATCAGTGCAAACTGACAGTGAAATTTATGAACAAATTGCAGAAATAACTAACATACAAGATACCGTAATTCTTGGCGATTTCAACTTACCTGTGACTAAATGGGGCGATATTCTTACTTCACACTCTGGACACGACCTCTATGCTAACTTGCAAGAGAGTGAACTTTTTCAATTTGTACAATCTCCGACCCGTGGTAATAATGTGCTTGACCTTGTACTCGCAACAAAAGAAGAATTAATAGAGAATTTGAATGTTGGTGATGAATTCAGTAACAGCGACCATCGTACGATAACTTTCACTTTAAAGTTTACTAGTAACAAATCAAATAGCAGCATTGAGAAAGTCCCTAATTTCAAGAAAGCAAATGTTCATAAACTTAAATCAAAGCTTAAAGAAACTGACTGGAGCTTTCTGACTAACAATAATGACATAAATACATCTTGGGAGTGTTTCACAACCACTTACCTTAACCCTTAACTGGTGGCGCGCAACATATGTCGAGTGAAAGAAATTTGGACTATGTGGCGGCTCACAACATAAGTCGTGTGCCATTTTCAGCACGTAATGTTGCTGAGAGAGAGAGATAAGTGGTGGCAGGAGAGTAGCGAGCGTATGACTGCTCCAGACCACCGCGGTGGACCAACTGACATGAATCCCACCCTCCTCCACCCTCTCACACTCGCTACACAGTGAATTATGTAGGGAAAGTACCGAATTACATGGTTTTTGCAATCGTGTTGCGCGATTGTTGCAAGAAAACTAGCGGTCGTACAAGGATCGTTGGGGTGTCATTGGAAAGCTCTGTTTATGCCCTTTCAGGGATAGATACTTCTTTTACGCTCTGGGTCTTATTTAGGCATGAAAATTATCACGTAAACAACCCTATTTTGGGAAAAAACACCCCGCTGGGCGGTACATATTAATTACCGCCTAGGCCGCTCGTTAGGTGTTAAAGGTGGGGGCTCATGGGTTGAGATAAACATGGAATGATAATCGCCAAGCTGTACATAATTATCTTGCAAAATGCAATGGCACTGAAATAATTATTAACAATGGTATAAAGGATTTTGTGGATCGTCTATACCGGGCCTGTGACGTCACAAGAGTGTAAGTCCACCATCCAGTCTAGGCTAAGGATACTGGTGTGACGTCACTATGACGTCACAGGCCCGGTATAGACGATCCGCAAAATCCTTTATACCATTGTTAATAATTATTTCAGTGACATTGCATTTTACAAGATAATTATATGCAGGTTGACGATTATTTGTCCATGTTTACCTCAACCCATGAGCCCCCACCTTTAAGGCAGTGCAAGACTGCATACCATCAAAAATACGGTGTCCAAGCCATAATGATAAGCCCAAATGGTGGAATAAAGATATTTCAGACTGTCTGCTTGCTAAAAAATTTGCTAATGATAGATTAAAATCCTCACAAAATGACGAAGAACGGGTGAAATTTGTAGAGCTACGACGCAAAGCCAAAAAGTTAATTAAGCAAAGTAAAAAGACCCTGGAATTACATGTTGTGAATCAAAGTAAAACAAACCCGAACGAATTCTATAGTTATATCAGAAAGAAAAAAGTAGTTACTTCAACTGTTGGACCGTTAGTCGATGAAAATGGAGAATACACCAAAGACGAAGTACAAATGAGTAATGCCCTCAATACCTTCTTTGCATCAGTTTTTACAACCGAAGACCTCAGTGATATCCCTACACCATCGCCGATTCAGATTGATAATTCAGATGTTCTAAGCAATATCACCGTTACAGAGAGAGAAGTATATATTGAATTGTTTAGATAAACTCAAGGTAAATAAAATGCCTGGACCTGATACAATCTCGCCTAGAGTTCTAAAGGAAGCTAAGGATGAGCTCTCCAAACCACTGACATTGCTATTCAATGAATCCTTGCAGTCTGGGACTATGCCTGATCAGTGGAAGCTAGCCAACGTAACACCGATATTCAAAAAAGGAAGCAAATCCCTACCCAGTAACTATCGTCCAATTAGCTTAACCTCAATTGTATGTAAAATGCTAGAAACGGTCATAAGAGACAGACTCGTAAATCACTTAGAGGCAAATAACTTAAAGATACTCAACACGGCTTTCGTAAAAAACGTTCCTGTTTAACAAACCTCTTAGACTTCTTCCACGATATCCTCAACCTCTACGATGAGAGTAAAGCTGTAGATATTATATACCTTGATTTTCAAAAGGCCTTTGACAAAGTTCCCCATAAACGTTTACTGCTAAAACTAAAAGCGCATGGAATACAAGACGGTGTGTTGAAATGGATAGAAAATTGGCTCAGCGACAGAAAGCAAAGAGTAGTCATAAACAGTAAGGCATCTAAATGGACCAATGTAAGTAGCGGGGTACCCCAGGGATCGGTACTAGGACCAATTCTCTTTCTAATTTACATCAACGACATAGATGAGGGTCTCACCTGTACAATCTCAAAATTTGCTGACGATACAAAAATTGCGAATAGCGTACTCTCAAAAGAACAAGTTGACGATATGCAACACAATCTAGATAAATTATCATGTTGGGCCCAAATTTGGGAAATGAGTTTCAATGCGGATAAATGTAAAGTACTACATATCGGATACCTAAATGAGAACAAACTATTCGATGAATGGCATTCAGCTTAAGAATGTAAACAGAGAAACCGATCTGGGAGTAACAATATCGAGTAACCTAAAACCGAGTAAAAAAAATTCAGAAGTTGTTAAGAAGGCAAACAAAATAATTGGCTTTATAGGCAGGTCATTTGAGCATAAATCCAAAGAAGTTATCCTAACCCTTTACAATTCCTTAGTCCACCCTCTTCTGGAATACTGCGTTCAATCCTGGTGCCCTTATTACCAAAAAGATATAAACAAGCTAGAACGAGTTCAACGTAGAGTTACCAAAATGATACCTAGCCTAAAGAACAAACCATACGAAGAGCGTCTTAGAGAATTAAATCTATTTCCTTTAACCCAGCGCAGATTAACAGATGACTTAATTCAAGTGTTCAAAATCATCAAAGGCATCGACAATATGAACTGTAGTAAGTACTTCACTATCGACCAATCTAATTACATGCGGGGAAACGGTTGCAAAATTATTGGTAAATCTTTTAACTCACACGAATCTAAGAATTTCTTCTTCAATCGAGTTGTCAACTTGTGGAATGGGCTTCCCCGAGACGTTATAGACTGCAGCACCGTTGATTCATTTAAACTCCGCCTAGACAAATATCTCGCATCAAACCCGCGACTGACTGCGTTTGTAAATGAATAACTTTATTTTATCCCCCCCTCAGTTACTAACCCATCTGTTCCCTACTAACTTCCTAATCCTGCCACGGACATTAGTTCCAGGGCAGTAGTTCCCTTTCCAATGTTCCCTTACCCACTCTAAACCACTGTTTGGACACTTGATCCTCAGTGTTTTGGAGGACAAGCAGCCTAGAAGAGTCACTAGACCTGTTGTTGCTTGATTTCCTTTGTACTCCTTTGTACTCTCTCTCTCTCTCTCTCACTCACTTCCACATGTATTCTTCCCATGAATGAGTGAGATAAGAAATACTGACTAATTTGATAAGCTGGTGCGCAGTAGATATGAGGTGCTTTATTCGCACACACACACACACACACACACACACAGCCCGTAGCCTAGTAGGTAGAGCTCTCGTCTCACACACGAGGGGTCGGGGGTTCAATCCCCGGCCGGGCGGAGACAAATTGGGCTTGTCTCCTTTCATGTGTTAGCCTCAGTTCACCTAGCTGTAAATAGGTACCTGGAATAAGTGGATGACGTTGTGACGTCCCATCTGGGGTTGGCAAAAATGGTACAAGGCGAGATGGGTATCATATGGTTCACCTAAGCTGATGGCTACCTAAGCCTTCGGGCGAGACGGTACCGTCTATAGTGAGAATGGTACCATACAGATCCACCCTAAGCCTTCGTTTCCGATGTCGCCAATTGGCTAAAAATACAGACTACACACACATCCACAGCCATTCCAACGATACATATAACACCTACACATATAGGAGGCGGGAAATAACGAGCATGCTCACTCCCGCAATACAACTAGAGTAAGTACAACTAGAGTAAGTACACACAGGCACAGGCACACACAAAAACACACACACACACACACACACACACACACACACACACACACACACACACATGCTTCTCGGGATTTGCTTTTCGTGAGTTAATGAACCATTTGATACTTTAATTGATAAAATTACCATTTGCTACATATCGTGTTTTACATTAAATCCAAACTTCGTATCATATATATATATAAAATAAAATAAGGGGGTGTTATTTCTGGACCCCCTTCTCCCTCATGCTTAGCCCTATTAGTTTTGAGAAATTAAGACGTTCACCCCATTAGTTTACTGATTTTAAGACCTTTTACCCAAATTATTTGTCAATTTTAAGACCTTTTCTACCATTTATGTGTCGATTTTTTTCCTGGCGAGTGATAGCAAGCCTGTAATTTAAGAGGAATCTGCCTAAAAATACCTGTTCAAACGTACACTCCTGGTAGAGATAAAGGTGTTTTACTAATAATATACCTGTTCAAACGTACACTCCTGGTAGAGATAAAGGTGTTTTACTAATAATATACCTGTTCAAACGTACACTCCTGGTAGAGATAAAGGTGTTTCACTAATAATATACCTGTTCAAACGTACACTCCTGGTAGAGATAAAGGTGTTTTACTAATAATATTCTAATTTATTAATTTCACTCTCAACACCAAACACCACCCAATGAAATTAATGAAAGCATATGATCCACCCGGGATTCGAACCTGGGTTACCACATACAGATCTCAAACACTCAAACCATCACACCATCAAGACAGTTAAAGGTTAAGTACATGACTACGATTATTATATACATTTATCGAATATTGGATAACAATCTAATCATGTACTCAAACCCAACTGCACACTGAATAGCTTAATAAGTAACACCACGTTCTTAACATTAATCATCAATAACAAACCCCAATGTACTTAAAATAAACTAATGAATGCATATGGTCCTCCTGGAATAGCCTAATAACAGACATACAGAACAGTTTATCGGCCAATTCACTTCTGACATTTTTCAAAACTAATGATTATACCAGGAAATCTGCCATACTTTGGGAGACAGCCAGATGCTTAGATAAAACAAAAAATATATATATATACTGTATATATATAAAACAAATTATATATACCGGTATATATATATATATATATATATATATATATATATATATATATATATATATATACTGTATATGTATATACCGGGTATATATATATATACAGTAGACAGTATATAAGAACATAAGAACATAAGAAAATGGGAGTCTGCAAAAAGCCGATCGGCCCATACAAGGCAGATCCCTGTCACACCCAACCCCAATTACAAGGCCCAATTATAGGCCCAACTCACTAATAACTTGAGTACTGACCCCACCAAAACGGTCAGAGATTAACACAAGATAACGGGGGTCTGCTGAGCGCCGAATGGCCCACGCCTGGTAGATCCCCCTCACACCCAACCCATCTCGTCCATATGCCTATCTAATTTTATCTTAAAGCTCCCTATCGTTCTTGATCCCACTATATCACTTGGTAGCCTATTCCACCTATCTACAACTCTGTTACCAAACCAATATTTGCCTATATCTTTTCTGAAAGGAAATGTATCTAATTTATAACCATTTGTTCGAGTTCTTTCGCTATCACTGAGCTTCAGTACATTTTTCATGTCTCCTTTATTTACCCCACTGAACCACTTGAACACTTCTATCATAATATCCCCTCTAACTCTGCGTCTTTCTAACGAATGTAAGCCTAATTTGTTCAACCTTTCTTCATATGGTAGATTTCTAATATTATGAATCATTTTTGTCATTCTTCAATGTACTCTCTCCAAGGAAACTATATCCATTCTGTAATAAGGACACCAAAATTGGACAGCATAATCCATATGAGGTCTCACTAATGACAAGTAAAGTTTCAAGATAACATCGGCAGTTCTGTTACTCACACTCCTTGAGATGAACCCCAGAATCCTGTTTGCCTTGTTACGTACGCTTATACCCTGTTTTCTAGGTTTCAAATCGTTGCTAACAAACACACCCAAATCTTCCTCGCAGTCTGAGTTTTCTAATTCAGCATTAGCTAGTGTATATTTTGCATTATTATTCGTCTTCCCTATCTTTAATACCTTGCATTTGTCAATGTTAAAATTCATCTGCCACTTTACTGACCATTCGTGTAAGGTATCTAGATCCCTTTGGAGGCACTCTATGTCGCTATCTGAATCTATTGGTCTCCCTATTTTGGTATCGTCTGCGAATTTAGTTATCCTACTAGTTATACCTAAATCAAGGTCATTTATGTATATGATAAATAACAGAGGACCCAATACAGATCCCTGGGGGACACCACTCTTGACTGATCCCCACTCTGACTTAGTACCATTTATGCTGACTCTCTGCTTCCTACCAATTAGCCATGACCTAATCCATCCTAACAACGCCCCACCTATTCCATGCGCCTCAACCTTTCTCATCAATCTCTCATGAGGGACTCTGTCGAAAGCTTTACTGAAATCTAAATATATTATATCATATGATTTGTCATTATCTACTGCTTCATATACCTCTGAGAAAAAGCTAAGCAAATTAGTAAGGCAAGAACGTCCCTGAGTGAATCCATGCTGAGAAGAATTGATTAAGTTAAATGTTTCTAAGTGGTTTCTCATTTTCCTAGCAATAATTGACTCTAGTAGCTTTCCTATGATTGAAGTGAGACTAATGGGACGATAATTTGATGCTATGGATTTATCACCTTTTTTGAAGATCGGAACTACATTTGCAAGCTTCCAAGCTTCTGGAACTATACCTGTTTCTAATGACTTGTTAAAAAGAAATGTTAATGGGTAACTTAACTCATCTCTGCATTCTTTTAATCTCTAGCATATACCTCATCAGGACCAGGTGATTTCTGATGCTTCAGTCTGTCAATTTCCTTAAGCACATAATTTCTACTTATAGTAACCGTACTTAACCTATTTTCTATACTATCGCTATATACCTTACTGACTTCTGGAATCTGTGCCAAATTTTCATTAGTGAAAACGGATAGAAACTGACTATTTAATGTACTGCACATTTCTAAATCATTTTCTGTCATTTCCCCTATCGAAGTTTTAAGGGGGCCTATTACATTTCTAACTTTAGATTTGTATAGTTGGTATAAAGCTTTAGGGTTATTTTTTGAGAGTCGTTGGCTATCCTTATTTCATAATTTCTTTTTGCTGTCCTAATTTCCTTTTTGACCTGTCTTGATAGAGTCTGATAGTAAATAAGTAGGTGAGTTTTGCCTTTCTTAATTTTTCTATATATTCCTTTCCTTTTTCCTATATCTATTAGTTTATTATTCATCCATTTTGGTTGGTTCTGTATCGATCTAAATCTTCTTTTGGGGATATATTTATTTTGCGCATTGTGAAGTGAAGAAATAAACTGTTCATATGTAGCTGTCAAGCTTAACTCTGGCTTATCCTGACTTAACTTAATTGTTTAACAATGGTCCACCCTGAAGGCTCTTCTTATCCCACCATATATACCATATATACCATATATATATATGACACTAAGCCGCTTGACATAGTAAAAGCGGTATCACACAAGCGAATTTTCCATCAATTTGTATGGGCAATTGTAGTCGGACAGCTTCAAAGAAAAAGATCGGCAAGAATTAAACTAGCTAACATAATCTACCTTCGATCAAGGTGATGTTAGATGATTCCTGGTAACATTTGACAATCATCTATAGCTAAAGAAAGACCTCTAATATTCAAAGGGGTAAAACATGGTTCAATTATCCATTTAATTTCCACAGACCCTTTCTATGCTCAATAAAATATCTAATAATAGCCAGGACAAAAGTAAAGAATACGCCATGGTCTACTGAAAGGGTTAAGAAATGCTAGGGTCTAGTAGTAATGTGTAAGTAATACAATAACAAGATAATTAGGCTTTCTTTATTGAAATTCCGACTTCAGATTAATCAATTCTCAATAATGTTCATACTGTATTAATGAAAAAATAGATAAATAATATAGTAAATAAATAAACTGATCACAACAAACACACACACACACACACACACACACACACACACACACACACACACACACACACATGAATATTCACCGTGTAACCAGAAACGCCAACCACCACATCCCACACATGAACAAAAAATACACCCAAATTATTTATATATTTACGTATTCATTTATCAAACCAACACAGTAATATGTTTAGCGTGCAACAATATTTTTAGCGTGCAACAATAAATATATCTTGTTGATTCAGCCGGTAGGGGGGAGGTAGTCGCTTTTTCTGGACCCCCTTCTCCCTCATGCTTAGCAAATTATTTTTGAGATTTTAAGACGTTGGTTCCGTTAGTTTAGCGATTTGGAGACCTTTCGCCTCATTTCTGTATCGATATTAAGACCTTTCATGCTATTTAGGTGCGATACCGAGCCTGTTATTTTATAAGTAATCGGCCTTCGTAGAAAAATGTACAAATTTATCTTGAACCGGGGTCTAGGGGGTGTTTTCTTAAAGCTTGATGGAGGTCTAGCGAGGAAACTCAAACATTTATAATTAAATAATTATATGGGCCAAAAAACCAACAAGGGGAGATCTCCACTTGAGGGATTTTTTTCTTGACCCCTTTCTCCCTCATGTTTAGCCCCATTGCTTTTGATATTATAAAATGTTTGCCCCATTAGTTTAGCAATTTTAAGAACTTTCACCCCATATTAAGACCTTTCGTGCCATTTAGGTGTCGATTTTATCCTGGCGAGCGAAAGCGATGTAATTTAAGAGGAACCGGCCTTTGGCCGGGAAATTTTTCTACCGAAAAATGTACAAATTTATCTTGAAAGGGCCTCAAGGGGGTGTAATTTTAAGGTTAATGGAGGTCTAGTGAACAAACTAAATACCTCCCCTTAATCTGTTTAGTGGTGGACGCAAATATTGCCGTGGTGATAATGGGGGGGAGGGGTTTGGTTTTCTGGCCCCCCTTCTCCCTCGTGTGTAGCCTCAATAGCGAGCCTGTATTTTAGGAGGAACCGAAAAATGTACAAATTGTTCTAAAAAAAGGAGTCTCAGGGTTTTATAATGATGATCTATCTATCTATCTATTGCCTGACGCCGTGATCCCCGAAGGGGTGATGATGATGATTGTTATTATTATTATTATTTTTTTTTTTTTTTTTTTTTAGATTGATAAGAGGTCTCTAGGGAGCAAAATATAGAATATAAAATCAGTGAATATACGAATACATGATACAAAAATAATTAAAAAAAAAACTTAACCACCTTAGTCATGATTTCTAGCGTACAACAATAAATGGCCACCTCTTCTCGGGAATTACGGCGTCTGGCAAAACAAATAAATAAATAAATAAATAAATAAATATCTTGTTGATTCTGGCGTTAATCTGGACGTGGTGGATACAAATATTTGACATAGTGATAAAGGCTTTTTTCGCTCTCTCTTTTATAATTTCTTTTTTCTGGGCCCCCTCCTCCATACTTAGCCATTATTAAGTGGAAAATTATATTATATTATATATATATATATATATATATATATATATATATATATATATATATATATATATACCGGTATATATATATATATATATATATATATATATATATATATATATATATATATATATATATATATATATATATATATATATATATATATATAGTAAGTAAATACAAATATAAATATAATAAAGGGTGTTATATACAGTATATATACAGTATCGGTATATGTTTCCCTCCCTAGTTTTCCTTCAAGCTAGAACAACAACAAAAATACCCCCAAGACCCCCCCCCCCCCCCCCTCCTCTCTCTCTCTTTCCTTCGAGATATATTTTTTTCCTTTTTCGGTAGGGAAAATCGGCCGGGTTCGTCCTAAATTGCAGGCTCACTTTCGCTCACCAGGAACAAAAATAACACTGAAGTGGCACGAAAGATGTTTAAATTGACATGGGACGTAATGTCTTAAAGTCGCCAATCCTCTTAAAGCCTCCAAACAAGTGGTGCTAAACATGAGGGATAAGGGGGTTCAGAATACTCCCCCCCTCCTCCCGTTTAACTAGTACGGAACGATTGCATACGAAATGTTTCATAGACTCGAAAAGTCTGAAAATCGCCAAACTCATGGGGGGTGAACGTAATAAAATCTCAAAACTAATGGGGCTAAACATGAGGGAGAAGGGGAACCAGAAACAACTCCCTTAACCCCCCTTTACCGGAGACGTCTTTTTAAATTTTATTCTAGTTATTTTTAGAGGATTTTGTGCAGTTTAAGAAGGATCTGTGGTAGTAAAAAGGGTTAAGGGAGATAGTTCGAAGCCTGTTGATTGCCAGAAACCCTTTTCAAACTAATTAAAATCGTCTAATAGTAGCCAGATTAAAGTTAGAAGGACGGCGCCGGCTCGTTGATTCAGCCGGTAACGGGGAGATACTCGCTTTTTCTGGAACCCCTTCTCCCTCATGTTTAGCATATTGAGATTTCAAGACGTTCGTTCCGTTAGTTTGGCGATTTGGAGACCTTTTGCCTCATTTCTTTGTCGATATTAAGACCTTTCATGCCGCCAAACTACGGCAACGGTTAGTCATCTCACAGTTTTTTGCAGACTACGAACCCATAACTGTTCGTAAAAATTTTGCATCCCTCCCAGACCTCGGTACGTACTGGTTTACATACAGACGAGGTCATTTCCATGGCCTGATGATGGTGCTGTGTTACCTGTTAGAAACTAGATGACTGTAGTGTTGTGTGTGTTTAAGTGTGTGTGTTGCTGATTAGTGTTGTGTGTGGTGCTATGTTCACTGTTAGAATCTAGATGACTGTAGTGTTGTGTGTGTGTGTGTGTGTGCTTGTGTGTGTGGTGCTGATGATGGTGCTGTGTTACCTGTTAGAAACTAGGTGACTGTAGTGCTGTGTGTGTGTGTGTGTGTGTGGTGCTGATGATGGTGCTGTGTTACCTGTTAGAAACTAGGTGACTGTAGTGTTGTGGGTGTGGGTGTGGGTGTGTGTGTGTGTGTGTGCGTGTGGTGCTGATAATATATATATATATATAATAATAACAATAAATAGTAATAATTACGCCTATAATTAAATCAAATAATATGCTGAAAATATGTCTCGTGTGTCTCCTCCTATTAGAGTTTCTTGGGGGGGGGGGAGGGGGGGGGCAGGTGTGGCAAGGTAATGGGGCAGATTATATAGGGTAAAAGTGTTAGAGTGGAGGGAATTACTTTCTTTATGGCTATACTAGGTCAGGTTCTTGTTAGCTATCTCACTCACGCTCTGTCTGCTATCTCACTCACTCTCTGTCTGTCTGTATCTCTCTCCCTCTCCCTCTCTCTCTCTCTCTCTCTGTCTCTGTCTCTCTCTGATAATATAATGACTATGTTGATCAAGACGAAAGTGCCAAAGTGCTATTACATACAGTGTGCATTAACTTCCCCAAACTTCCCCCCCCCCCCCTCCCTCCCTCCCTCACACACACATACACTTTAATCAGAGCCACTCATTAGACCAACTTACCAAAGAGTCGTTAGCCAAGGAAGATGATGATGATGATGATTACAATGATTACGATGATGACGGTGAAAATGATTAATGATGATGATATTAACGATTATTCCGATGTTGACGGTGTTGATAATAATAATAATAATAATAATAATAATAATAATAATAATAATAACGATTACGAGATTACGATGAAAGTGATAATGATAATGATGACGATAATAACGATATAATGATCATTATGAGGAGGATGACAATGATGATGATAGTGATGATGACAATAATGATAATGATGATGTTGATATTGATGATGATGGTGACGATGATAATGATAACGATAATGATAATGACGAAAGTTCCACAGGGCCATTAGTGCCATTACATACAGTACATCAACTTCCCCAAACTTCCACTCCCTCATTTCCCCTCCCTCCCTCACACAGTACACACATACACTTTAATCAGGGCCACTCATTAGACCAACTTAGCAAAGAGTAGTTAGCCGAGGAAGGGAAGAGGATGGGCACAAACTCGCTAAATAATGAGAGAACTGATGAACTGACGATACAAAAGATATTATAATGTAAAACTTGCAAAATAAACAAACCAAAACTTATACGAACACAGTAAAAAGACAAAATATAATAGATACAATCATGAGATAATGGTGATCGGAAATTTATAAATATTAATAGAATAAAAACCGTATACTAAACGTCAGGAGAAGCAAAATATACATGGATAAATATAGAGGTGATGAACTGATGAGAGAAAGGCTGGTGGGGGATTACTGGGGAGGGAGAAATAGATTTGACACATTTAATTTTAGTCATTTATATGCGACTAATCGGAATATATATTTTCTCGAAAAGTATACGCCGAACACTTCTCATGAAGCAATCCTCGCAAATACCTATTTAAACTCACAAGTTTAGTTACTTAAGGGGGTATCACACTGGGCCAATTCTCGTCATTCTTCAGCAAAAAAATGGAGCTACCGCCAGTCTCCAGCACAAATCTCATCATTTGATGGAGCTAGGATGCTTCCCGCACTGGGTGGGAAGCTCCATTTTTTGATGGAGGTAGAGTGTCAGCCTCTTTACAGCTCGCATTTAATCTCATTGATATCTCAAGTATATGACGTCGAAATATATATTTTGCTACATAATTGTGTGTTTTGATTGTGAGAAGGGCTGCATAAACTAAGTGAATTAATGCTAAAATAGCTACACCACTTGGAGCTAAATAACCACTTCCTATACCTACGCCACGGCGATTGGTATGAAACGAAAACATTCGGTTGTGTGATTGAGTCATATTGAAATATAATTGCCGATATAAATCCATATTACTCTAAATTATTGGTGAAACAGCACAATATAAACGATCGTTTAGTGCCGAGGTAACGACAGGGGCTCCGTCAGGCTATAGCCTATATTTTGCGAAAAACTTCCTCATAGCTACTTATATAAGCTTCACACGCAAAACATAGCAACATTAACGTATAGATTGGGTCCTATTACACAAAGTTTGTCAATATCAATCCATATTATTCTACAGTTTAAGTGAAACCACTGTTCTATAGCCTATGCCACGGCGATTGGTATGAATCGAAAAAGTTCAAAATATAAATTTCCTCATATAAGATTCAAATTTTAAAAAAATTACACCAACGTGTAGATTGAGTCATATTGCATTATAATTGTAGATGTAAATTCATATTACTATACATTACAGTATAGGTGAAACGGACCAATATAGGCTAAGGTCGGACGTTGTTATTGTTGCGTCTGAGACACGCAGCCAGGACGCTTGGCGTGTGTGATAGGATTTGCCGGCGCTACTGACTGGAAACGGAGACTGGAGATTGGAGAATGACGAGAATTTGGCCCAGTGTGATGCCCGCTTTAAGGGGGCATCACACTGGGCCAATTATCGTCACTCTTCAGCAAAAAGTGGAGCTACCGTCAATCTCCAGCACAAATCTCACCCTTTGATGGAGCTAGGATGCTTCCCGCACTGGGTGGGAAGCTCCAGTTTTTGATGGAGGTAGAGTGTCAGCCTCTTTACAGCTCGCATTTAATCTCATTGATATCGCAAGTATATGACGTCGAAATATATATTTTGCTACATAATTGTGTGTTTTGATTGTGAGAAAGGCTGCGGATAGACATAAACTACGTGAATTAATGCTAAAATAGCTACACCACTTGCAGCTAAATAACCACTTCCTATAGGCCTACCTACGCCACGGCGATTGGTATGAAACGAAAACATTCGGTTGTGTAGCAGGAGGAACTGTTTTTCAGATGCCTATTTACTAAGATTCATTGAACAATATATTTAACCTAGCCTAACCTAACCTAGTATATTAGTGGACTATTTATGAGTGTAAAATGTAAAAATATATTGTAACATTACCAAATTATTGAGATAAATACAGGTCTACCCGCATACACAGGATTATGCCTACAACCTCCGGAAAGTTCAAAATATTTCCTCATATATGCTCCAAAAATAAAACATAATCACGCAAACTTGTAGATGGAGTCATATTGAAATATAAGTGTCGATATAAATCCATATTACTCTAAATTATTGGTGAAACAGCACAATATAAACGATCGTTTAGTGCCGAGGTAACGACAGGGGCTCCGTCAGGCTATAGCCTATATTTTGCGAAAAACTTCCGCATAGCTACTTATATAAGCTTCACACGCAAAACATAGCAACATTAACGTATAGATTGCGTCCTATTACACAAAGTTTGTCAATATCAATCCATATTATTTTACATTTTAAGTGAAACCACTGTTCTATAGCCTACGCCACGGCGATTGGTATGAATCGAAAAAGTTCAAAATATAAATTTCCTCTTATAAGATTCAATTTTTTGTTAAATTACACTAAATTGTAGATTGAGTCATATTGCATTATAATTGTAGATGTAAATTCATATTACTATACATTACAGTATAGGTGAAACGGACCAATATAGGCTAAGGTCGGACGTTGTTATTGTTGTGTCTGAGACTCACGCAGCCAGGACGCTTGGCGTGTGTGATAGGATTTGCCGGCGCTACTGGCTGGAAATGGAGACTGGAGATTGGAGATTGACGAGAATTTGGCCCAGTGTGATGCCCGCTTAAGCTTGTCAAACACCCTAACGGCACAAGTAACTGGTACAAAACATTACGGTAAACTTGAGTAAACAATGACTACGGAATAACAATGAAGTAGTCCATATGGCTTAAGGGAATGTTTCAGAATTTAACAAAAAAAAAAAACGTCTCATAATTGTTCATTAAAGTTCAAAGAGCTTATCGCTGGTTTTCTTATACTGTACTTTCTTAATACGAGCTCTGTCTCCCGTATTTCTCCAGCGACATATTGCGTCTTGCAACCGTATGGGCTCTGTTGCGTATAACCTATGTCGGCAAACTATCAAAGCCACTCCAACAGCTTCCTCTCTCTCCAACACCCCTTCTCCCCTCTCTACACTCTTTCAATAAAAAAAACACACACACATACAACAAAACATGTCCAAACGCTAATAACGCCTGGAGCTTCCTACTCCGCGTACATTGCACATCACAACCCTAAGAACAACATGTCGGCAAACATATGTAGCTTATTCTAATTGGTTCTACTTTTATATAACTTGAATATTGAAGCTTCCAGATTGGAGATGCCAAAAAAAATGCTGGGAAAGAGCATTCGTGTGAGTCGATCTACAGATTCCGAAGCAATTATGAAATCAACCATTCGCCGAATTCACCATCTCGGCCAACCGAAGGCGTCATATTTACTTCTATTTTCTCACCTTTTATCCAGAGTTGCGGCTAATTTTCTTGTCTCCGGTTGTTCCAGACACCTTAATGCACCCCTGGCAATACTCGGCGATGCTCGGACTAATCGGATGCACTCGGAATCGGGATATATATTCGCGGCGGAACACAACACACAAGCAAGCGTCACTCGATTGTCAACAAGGGCAGTGCATTGAATGTCTATATAGTACTCGGTATAGTTGCCTATTTAAAAAAAACAATATAGTATATAGGATGACCTGCATACGCTATAAGATAAAAAAATAATTGTGAAAGGGACATTTAATTGTAAGGATGTATTTAATATCTTAATTATAAGATGTGTGCGGTAGCTCGCTTGACCTTGGTCGTCGCCCTTCCCGCCCAGCTACCTACAGGATGTTACCTGTTGGCTACTTCCGTTTTCTATGATACTTTGCTCCGAACGTCAGCGGAGCTGGTTTTCTGTATAACTTTCTCCCTCATGTTTAGCCCCATTCGTTTTCAGATGTTAAGATGTTTGCCCCATTAGTTAGTCGATTTTAAGACCTTTCGCCCCATTTCTTCAATATTTAGACCTTTCGTGCTATTTAGCTGTCATTTTTTAAGTAATATCTATAAACCTTGAGCAAGATTGTAATTGAACTATTTAACGCCAAAACTTCGTTCCTAAGCTCAAAATTCGTTTGGCAGCATCTTGAAGGAGAGACAGCTGAGTGAATCGATGTATGATATTATAACTAGATGATAATATTGAATTGTTTAAAGCGTTGTTTAACACCAATCGTGGTATTGTGTGTTTTATTCATAATCTGCATCTCTCTCTCTCTCTCTCTCTCTCTCTCTCTCTCTCTCTCTCTCTCTCTCTCTCTCTCTCTCGATACTTACTGATACTAAGACAAATACTCTAATTTACTGATATTTACTGAGCTAATATTATACAAGTGGACAAAAATCCTGACTTACTGATACTTACTGTCGTTATAGCGCAATGGATAAATGCACTGAATTTCGGTGTGAGCATCCTAGGTTCGAATCCCTGGACTGCCACATGTATTTGTTGATTTCATTAATTGAGTTTAGGAGTAAAGTCGGTTGGTGGAGGTAACATAATAATATATAGATAGACAGATAGCCTAAAATATCGATAGCTACTGAAATGTGCTAAAGGTAGACATAATATGTGCTAAAGGTAGACATAATATTATATAAACCTACTATACTGAGACTTAGACATATACACACATACCCTGATATACTGATACTTACTGAGATGTATATGTAGATATATACCCAAATATCCCGATACTGAGATACACTAAAGGTAAACAAACAGTAACCTAATATACTGATGTTTATATATAATAGACAAATACCCTGGCATACTGATATATACTTACTGAGATATAAAGATACACAAATACCCTCATATACTGATACTTACTGAGATATAAAGGTAGATATGTAGTCTAAAATATCGTTACTTTGGTAGAATAATAGTTTCCCCTCTCCCCCTCATCCCATCTCGTGTGTCAGGGGGGAACCGCTCCCCTTATTCATTTCTCTCGATGTCTCTTTTACTGCAATTTATCCCCTCGTCCCCTCTTCTCTCTCTCTCTCTCTCTCTCTCTCTCTCTCTATATATATATATATATATATATATATATATATATATATATATATATATATATATATATATATATATATAATTATATATCAGGGTTCAGTGTTAAGCCCCCTCCTCTTTATTATGGTCCTGGAGGCACTGTCTAGAGCTTTTAGAGCTTTTTGTCTCTATATGCTTTCACGAATATACTGCTTAACTCCATCCTTCCACCTCTCACTCGGTCTACCTCTCCCTCTCTGTTCTTCCACTTCACGTTCGTACACGTTCGCTTAGGAATGGCCTCTATCAATTATAAGGTTTCGAACGGTCTCAATCAACCCCTCTAACTAACACAAAATCTTCCTTGGGATAAATTTGATCTATCCTAAGGGATGTAAACAACTCAGCATAGATCTAAATTAACTGGATGAATTATATGACACCTCTTCTACCTATCTATCTATCTATCTATTTACTCAGGCCCAATCCCCACTTTCCTTTTTTTTTTGGGGGGGGGGGGAGGGACTCAAGACAGAGCAAGAATAGGGACAACACAAAACACAACAGTAAACAATGAACACACAAGAACAAAATACAAATTCACACACAGCTAGGTCATCCATAGGAGAAGACCCAGAGACCAGGGTCACCAAGGTCCCTCCAGCACTCCACTGACCCCCGACCACCCGGAGAGGTTCTGATCTAGGCAGGCACCTTGTAGATGCCACTAAACAAAAGTGCAAGGTGATGCATGTTGGCCAGGAAAACCCTAAGTCAATATATTAACTATTGGGAAAAAATCTAAAAGAAACCGATTTGGAAAGTCTGTGAGATACTAACCATTCCTTGTAACTCCTGGTATCTCTCTCTCTCGCCCCCTCTCTTTCAATCTGGTGGCTGATCGGTCGTACAGCTTCCTATTGCTCTCCCACCATACATTTTCTCCCCTAGGGTCCTTGCTCGCAGATTAAGGGGAGACTGGCCGTTTGTTTGGTCTATTAATTCATTTATTCATATATTGTTTTAGTTTCCTCCCTAGACCTCCATCAAGCTTAGAAAAACACCCCCTAGACCTCCCCTTCAAGATAAATTTGTAAATTTTTCGGTAGAAAAATGCCCCGGCCGAAGGCCGCTTCCTCTTAAAATTGCAGGCTCGCTTTCGCTCGCAAGGAAATAATCGACACCTAAATGGCACGAAAGGTCTTAAAACTGACAACGAAATGGGGCGAAAGGTGTTAAAATCGCCAAACTAATGGGCCGAACGTCTTATAATCTCAAAACTAGTGGGGCTAAGCATTAGGGAGAAGGGGGTCCAGAAAAACGGTCTGCCTCCCCTTAAGCTTCACTAGTTTTGGGGGGGATCCTTTACATATTTTTTTTGTCTCGAGAATATGCATTTATTGTGTAGCCTACATATGCATGCATTTATTTATTCGAACTCTCGTGCTTGGTTACGCTCTGTCATTCGTATTTTATCAGACAGACAGACAGACAGACAGATAGATAGATAGATAGATAGATGGAAAGACAGACAGAGACAGATAGATAGATAGATAGATAGATAGAGCGAGCGAGAGAGGGAGAGAGAGAGGGGCACATTTCTTCTACTCAACAAGTCAACTCTGGAACTCTCTCCCCCAATCTATATTTCCTTCATCCTAAGACCTAAACTGCTGCAAGTTCCGTGCTTCCAGACATGTTGACTCTAATGCCGGTATCACACGAGAGCTTTTATAGTCAACATTCGATGATCAACATTTTTGCTGGCAACATTTATGGAATATTTTACCTTGGTATCGAAAATTAGACTGATGATGGATGAAAAAATATTGTAAATGTTGAGCTCATAAGCGGCCAGACCAGTGTTGAGGATAAATGTTGAGGGAAAAAGCGTTCGTGTGATACCGGCTTAATACGTGTCTTGACTTTGGTTCCCTATCACCCTTTCAACTTGGAGGAGGGGGAGGTAGTCGCTTATAGTGGACCCACTTCTCCCTCGTGTTTAGCATATTAGTGTTGACATTTTAAGACGTTGGTTCCATTAGTTTGACGATTTTGAGACGTTTCGCCCCCATTCCTTTGTCAATATTAGAAACTGTCGTGCTATTTAGGGGGGGGATTTTTTCCTGGCGAGCGACAGCGAGCCTGTAATTTTATAAGGAGGGGGGAGAGGCACTTGTTACAGGCAGCATTACCTTTTGTCTCCTTCATACACATCGAAACGAAAAATTGTCTTACGTTCTCCTTGTCTGTATTCGCTTTTAACTCTGCTATCCCATTCTCTGATCTTCCCTGTCCTCTCTTTCTCCGCCCCCCCCCCTCCCCCCCCCCCCCCTGGCCTCCCTTACCCAGTGTGAGAAAATAGCGTCCTCTAAACCCCCCCCACCCCACCCATTTGTCTCCGTGAAGGCCCCCCCCCCCACCCACCCCCCCCCCTTCCTCCAATATTGGGCTCAGGAACACGCCGTAGTAGGCACAGCTGGGGAAGGAGGTAGGTGGGGGACTGGGGGGGGGGGGGGGAGGGAAGGGGAGAGGGGGACTGCCTTCTATAGGGAACGTATTTGACAAATCCCTTAAGGGGGTAGTGCTTGTATTTTGGTCAATGTATGTAAGTATTAATATATTTTCGAGTTTCCTCGCTAGACCTCCATCAAGTTTAAAAATACACCCTATAGACCCTCTTTTAAGAAAATGGTGTACATTTTCCGGTAGAAATGCTTAAGAAACTTGGAAGCAATAATAGTTTCAAAAACTTTAGAGATACAATAGATGAGAGCAATTGGACGACAGTTGGAGGGTTGAGAGCGGGCACCCTTCTTTGAGAAAGATTGAATGAGAGCAAACTTCCAGCAAGAAGGGAAGACGTTAGAGGAGAGTCAGAGACGAAAGAGTTTGCCTAGGCAGGGAGTCAGCACGGAAGCACAGTTTTTTAGTACAACAGGAGGAACACCGTCCGGACCGTACGCCTTCTTAGAATTAAGCCCAATTCTTACCAAACTAACCTAATTTAATCGTATCTAACCCAACCTAACCTAACCCAACCCAACCCAATCTACCTTAACCTAATCTAACCTAATCTATCCTAACCTAACCTAACCTAATCTAGTATATCCTAACCTGATCTAACCTAACCTAATCTAACCTACCCGACTTAACTTACTCAAAGCAACCTAATGTAACCTAACCTGATGTAACTTAACCTAATCTAACCTAACCTAATCTAACCTAACCTAATCTAACCTAACCTAATGTAACCTAACCTGATCTGATCTAACCAAACATAATCTAACCTAACCAACTTAACTTAATCAAACTAACCTAGCCAAACTTAAACTACCCATAAACAGCTCGGGGTCCTAATAGCTCTCGTCCGGGGTGACATAGTTGGAGCCATTAAGTATTTTAAGTTCACCCAAATTGGTTAGTTTGTACACATCATGGTAGTAGAGATACTATACTCTGTTTCATTTCATCTGACGGTAAATTGCTATCACTTTATCTTGATTACTCAGCTATTATGCAGGGTTTGTAGCGAATTATGATGTTAATTATGAAACCTTGTCACTAATATGAAGCAGAAATGTTTTAGTTTCTCATTTTCCCGTTAGTTAGTTATCGATAAATCAGGTGCTAAGGGATTCCATTTACCGTCAGATGAAATGAAACAGAGTATAGTTAACCTGGTGTACCCTAACTTAACCCCTAATCTAACTTAACCTAGTATAATTTAATCTAAGCTTACATAGTCTAACTTAACATATCTTGAAAAATAAATATATATATATATATATATATATAAATAAAGACCCAATAACACCCCCTACCCCCTTGAAAGAAGAGGACGGCTCGGCCTGAGGATGGAAAAGAATAGTAATGCCTCTAGAAAGGGCTAGGGGTAGTCTAGGCCACAGCGATCCATAGGGAGAATTGACACCACCAGGCAGAACGGTTTGTAACGAGTGCCTCCCCCAGTTGAAAGAGTGACAGAGCCAAAACCAAGGAACGTTCGAGCCAAAATGCCTGGACACACGGAGTTTGAAGCAAAGTAAGTCATAGGATGAGGGGAAGATGGATAGCTGTTGAATAGAAGCTGTTGAATAGAAGAAGGTTTGAGAATATCGTTTCACTCTTGGATTGGAGAGTTGCCCATATTAGAGCTCTGAGGAACATTGATTGTAATAGCGGTAGAATAGCGAGATAGATACAACACTGCGGCGAAGAGAGAGAGAGGGATTGCAAAGAGTCAGTGAGTGGATGTGAGTTAATGAGACGAAAGGCTTTCTTCTCTACTTTGTCGAGAAGTGCTGTGTGAGAGGATCCTCCCCACACATGCAAACAATACTCAATACATGGACGCACTGTGCCCCTGTACAGAGCAAGAAGCTGTGCAGGGGTAAAGAATCCCCAGAGGCGGTTGAGCACACCCAGCTTCTGGGAAGCTGTTTTAGCAAGGGTGGTTATATATATATATATATATATATATATATATATATATATATATATATATATATATATATATATATATATATATACAGTATATATAACTTTAATTTAGTGTTGAATATTATACTACCGGTTCTTCTCGTCTTTATACCAGCCCAACTCTCATGAATTAACTACCGCACCTCTCTCTCTCTGTCTCTCTCTCTCTCTCCCTCTCTCTCACAAATAAAAGACAAACAAAGCCTCATTATAAATCCCGACTCGGACACAACTCAACAGAAAGGGGGGGGGGGGGGGGAGAGAGAGAGAGAGAGAGAGAGTTGGAGAGGAGCCACTTCAACTTTCTCATTGTGGTGAAAGAAGAGTGTGTGA
Source organism: Paralithodes platypus (assembly GCA_032716605.1). NCBI lineage: Eukaryota > Metazoa > Arthropoda > Malacostraca > Decapoda > Lithodidae > Paralithodes > Paralithodes platypus. The sequence goes on along the minus strand of CM064542.1, from coordinate 32,621,554 downwards.
GGGGGGAGGGGGCTGGAAAATGGTGGGTGGTGGGGTTGAAACATTTGCTCATCATTATGGCCTGCTGGGGATTTTCTAGCTGGAGGGGGGGTGGGGGGGGAAGGAGGTGGAAGGAGAGGGATAATGGGGAGGGGGGGAGGGAGGAGATATGGGGGCATTGGGGGGTACGGTTGGACGGGAGGGAAAGGGAGAGGATAGGGGGAGGGGGGACTGAAAGAAGAGATTGGGGTGGGAGGGGAGGGGAGGATTAAGGGGAATGAGGGGGAGAGAAAAGATGGGGGGAGGGGAGAGAGAGAACATGGGTGAGGGGAGTGGAAAGGGGAGGGGAGGAGATAGGAAAGTGGAGAATAGATGGGGGAGAAGAGGGTAGACGAGATGGGGGAGGGGAGGGGAGAGGAGATAGGAGAGAAGAGATGGGGGTGAGGAGGGAAGAGGAGATGGGGGGGTTGGAGAAGGGATGGTGAGAGGGAAGGGGCGAAGAGATAGGGGAAGGGGAGGGGAGATGAGTGGAGAAGGGGAGGGAGAGGAGAGGGGAAAAGAGATGAGGGTGAGGAGGGAAGAGGAGAGGGGGGGGGAGAAGGGAGGGGAGAGGAGAGGGGGGGAAGGAATGGGAGAGGAGGGAGGGGTAGAGTAAAAGTAGTGGAGGAAGAGGATGGGGGGGGGGGGGGGAGGAGCTGCAATTTTTACAAGGCTTAATTGGGGAAGGTCCAGTTCATTTTTCACAACTAGTGTTTTCCTCTTAATAGTGTGCATACATGTAAATCTTTTAGGCACAAGGTTAACATACTGTATATGTAAGTTTGGAGAAATCCGGCTTCGAGACATTTTGCTATCGAAAAATGTACAAATTTAGCTTGCTGTCAAATCAAAAATATATATATTGGCACCTGGATGGGGGTAAACGTCTTAAAACAGTAAGCTGAATGGGGCCGAAAGAGAGAGGGATAGAAAGAGAAAAAAGGCAAGGTGGGGTCCAGGCTTAAGGGTTGGGGAAATCTTATAGGGGAAACTGTAGTACGTGGGATAAATATTGCATTGGCTATCAAATATATATATAGATGAATAGATGTGTTATTCAGGGGGCATAGTGAGAGACAATGAAAGCTGATTGGTGAACATGTTGTACTAGAGAGAGAGAGAGAGAGAGAGACAGAGAGAGATGAACATTGTACTGTATACTACAGATATGGGGAGGGAGGGAAGGAGAGAGAGAGAGAGAGAGAGTCAGAGTGAGTGTGTGTGTGTGTGGGATGAACGTCATCAAATCTGAACACGAATGGGGCTAAACATGAGAAAAAGGGGGTCCAGAAAAACACCTCCTCTCCAAGTTAGTTTAAGTCGTGTCTTGCCTTCCAACTAGCTGATTCAAGTAACACCTTAGATTCTCTGCCAGCCAAACTTCTGCATGTTCACTCACACCCTGTCACTAAATATAAAACAGATAGATAGGTAGATAGATAGATAGAGATTAATAGAGATAGATGGATAGATAGATAAATAGAGATAGATGGATGTTTTATATATTGTTCATCTCTATCATCTCTCTCTCTCTCTCTCTCTCTCTCTCTCTCTCTCTCTCTCTCTCTCTCTCTCTCTTTCTCTCTCTCTCTCTCTCTCTCTCAACTCACACACCCTGACCCCCCCCCTCCCCATCCCACACACACACATAATTTTACCCCGTTCCCAAAAGTGTCACCATTGTGGTCAGGCTACACGACACTCGGGAAATGTCAACCCATTTTTTTTGTTTCAGTATTGACTAAGCGTGGCGAATAACAAGGGGGAGAGAGAGAGAGAGAGAGAGAGAGAGAGAGAGAGAGAGAGAGAGAGAGAGCAAACGATCGACTTGTCAATAAACTGCAATTACCTAGTTTAGCAGCAACTTCCACTACACCTTCTTACAACCTTACTAACGAACGAACCTTTATCATTTCTTCCTAAGAGTGTTGGAGGAAATAATCTGTTTACAAGTACAAATTTACAAAGCTAGCGCTCCATTATTTAGATGATGGTAATGGGTAAATACTAACTTATTTAAATTGATGGTAATGGGTAAATACTAACTTCCCACACTCCTTGGTATGTAAGACCACAGTGCGATCGGGTAAAAAATGAAGAGACCACGGACATCCTTTTTACGAGTTCTTTTTTGTTTTTGTTTTTTTGTTATTTAGGTTAGGTTAGGTAAAAATGCTCTCCGGGGTCTTCAATTTTGACCTGCGATCGCACCTAAAAGTAAGATTTTCCGAAGATTAGCTAACGAACGCCGATTATATCAATAAGATAAGACTCGAGAATGAAGTAACATGCTGAAACTGTACGAACATACATAAATATACAAAGACCAGACATTACTAAATACACAATGCGATAGATGAATTAATAATTTTATTTCATCCTCCTCCAAACACTGAAATCCCTCAGAGAAAACGGAGTAGTCAACAATAGAGACCCTAGAGTAACAGAGATCGGCCAACCTCCGCCATATTGGTGCCACTGGTGTCAGTAGCCTCTCTTGGCACTCAAATATGTCCCCATCCATAATAAACATTCGGTGATACTGGTACAGGATATACAGTTTGACCTATTAATATAATTTCTACATAATCTACATATCCCTGTTGCTTGATAACCAGGTCACCAAAATGGCATCCAAAAAAAGATGGCCGATTTTTCCCATAGGAACTCGATACTCTGTTTCATTTCATCTGACGGTAAATTGAATCCATTAGCAGGTAATTTCTGGATACTCAATGGAAAAATATGAAACTACTATGTCTCTGCCTCATATTAAGACCAAGTTTATATAATTAGCACCATATTTCACTACAAAATCTTCTTGCCTTCCAGTCCGTTCCTCTACCTTCTCCGGCCGCCCCCACGAACACACACACACACGTCCTCTTAAGCCCGCACATCACCGAATCAACGAACACACGGAAAACACCAAAGTATGCACAGTATAGTTAGTTAGTTGACATAAGACTTCAGAGGCTATCAACCCTTCTGGAGTATTAAGCCAGCACACTGTAAATCAAGAACGGCATCAGGACTGCAGCCTCTTCTCGAGAACTCCAGTCCCTTGTAACACGAAGGTATACACACATACGGAAAACACGAAGGTATACACGCACAAGATATACGCACACACGGATATCACGAAGGTATACATACACGCACAAGATATACGCACACGCGGATATCACGAAGGTATACACGCACAAGATAATACGCACACACGGAGAACACTAAAGTATACACACGCACACAAGCAATATCCCAAACCTACACACACGTCAACCCGCCTGCCGGTATGATGGTTGAATGATCACGTCAAACCCCCTCAATCCCCCCCCCCCCAACCTCTCCAGTCCCCCCACACAAACCACCCTTAACTGTTTCTGTGCCGGTCACGTCTTTTTTTCGGCTATATTTAGTCGATTTTACTAAGCTTGGGAAGGATATATGGTGCTAAAAGGATTAATTGAGATAGTCCATATCTTATTAATGGGTAGACGTCCTCTGTCAGCTAAATAAAATCGTCGAATAGTTGTCAGATTAAAGTGAAAAGGACGGCGGGTTAATTCTCTAGTTTCCCCTTCCACCATTCCCCAGTTGGCTCCTTCACCTCTCGCGCCTCACCCCCCTCATTCGACGGGAAAATGGGAGTGAACTTGCGAATCCCTGTGTCGAAACGTTTGAAGCATTTACTATATTTGCCAAGCGAAATCAATACCTTACTGTAACTTACTCACAAGCAAGGGACTGAGGTTCTCGTTCAGAGGCCCTAGTCCTGGTCGCGATTAAGGAAGGCGTCTGGGGTTCTCGAGCAGGACAACCTCCAGGTTTATATTCCCAGTATACCTGGGGGTATAAACTTGGGGGTCTCGGGGACTCCGGTTCGTTCTTCCTGACTTAAGGTGGGCTTAATAATCCTCATGGGTTGATGGCCTCTAAAGTCCTATTTTAACTAACTAACTAACTCACCTCAGTAATTGATAACCACCATCACCACCACCACCATTAAGTGCTCTGCTCTGGGTTGTCTATGCCAGGTCCTCCATCACCACCTCTACACTCCACTAACTTCTCACTCTTGGTAATGGTAGTGTATGGTAGACTTACTGTATATGGCATAGTATGGTAGGGTTATATAGTTAATGGTAGAGAGTGATCTTAAGTGCTCTGGGGGGGGTACGTCAGGTCCTCCATCAACATCACCATCACCACCACCTCTTCACCCCACTAACTTCTCAGTCTTGGTAATGGTAATGTATGGTAGACTTGTATGGTTAGTATGGTAGGTTTATATAGTTAATGGTAGAAAGTTATATTATTTAGTGTGTAGAGGGGTCTATGTCAGGTCCTCTATCAACACTACCACCACCACCACCTCTTCACTCTACTAACTTCTCAGTCCTGGTAATGGTAATGTATGGTAGACTTGTATGGTTAGTATGGTAGGTTTATATAGTTAATGGTAGAAAGTTATATTATTTAGTGTGTAGAGGGGTCTATGTCAGGTCCTCTATCAACACTACCACCACCACCTCTTCACTCCACTAACTTCTCACTCTTGGTAATGGGCCGACCAACCCACAACAACTGACTCGTCCCTCACACACTCACTTAAGAATCGCTCGCTACCCTTTATCTCTAGAGAGTTACGTGTGTTATTAGTCTGTATAAGGGGTGTTGGAGAGAGAGGAAGCTGTTGGAGTGGATTTGTTACGTGTGTTATTAGTCTGTATAAGGGGTGTTGGAGAGAGAGGAAGCTGTTGGAGTGGCTTTGTTATGTGTTATTAGTCTGTATAAGGGTTGTTGGAGAGAGAGAGGAAGCTGTTGGAGTGGCTTTGTTACGTGTGTTATTAGTCTGTATAAGGGGTGTTGGAGAGAGAGGAAGCTGTTGGAGTGGCTTTGTTACGTGTGTTATTAGTCTGTATAAGGGGTGTTGGAGAGAGAGGAAGCTGTTGGAGTGGATTTGTTACGTGTGTTATTAGTCTGTATAAGGGGTGTTGGAGAGAGAGGAAGCTGTTGGAGTGGCTTTGTTACGTGTGTTATTAGTCTGTATAAGGGGTGTTGGAGAGAGAGGAAGCTGTTGGAGTGGATTTGTTACGTGTGTTATTAGTCTGTATAAGGGGTGTTGGAGAGAGAGGAAGCTGTTGGAGTGGCTTTGTTACGTGTGTTATTAGTCTGTATAAGGGGTGTTGGAGAGAGAGGAAGCTGTTGGAGTGGATTTGTTACGTGTGTTATTAGTCTGTATAAGGGGTGTTGGAGAGAGAGGAAGCTGTTGGAGTGGCTTTGTTACGTGTGTTATTAGTCTGTATAAGGGGTGTTGGAGAGAGAGGAAGCTGTTGGAGTGTGTTATTAGTCTGTATAAGGGGTGTTGGAGAGAGAGGAAGCTGTTGGAGTGGATTTGTTACGTGTGTTATTAGTCTGTATAAGGGGTGTTGGAGAGAGAGGAAGCTGTTGGAGTGGATTTGTTACGTGTGTTATTAGTCTGTATAAGGGGTGTTGGAGAGAGAGGAAGCTGTTGGAGTGGCTTTGTTACGTGTGTTATTAGTCTGTATAAGGGGTGTTGGAGAGAGGAAGCTGTTGGAGTGGATTTGTTACGTGTGTTATTAGTCTGTATAAGGGGTGTTGGAGAGAGAGGAAGCTGTTGGAGTGGATTTGTTACGTGTGTTATTAGTCTGTATAAGGGGTGTTGGAGAGAGAGGAAGCTGTTGGAGTGGATTTGTTACGTGTGTTATTAGTCTGTATAAGGGGTGTTGGAGAGAGAGGAAGCTGTTGGAGTGGCTTTGTTACGTGTGTTATTAGTCTGTATAAGGGGTGTTGGAGAGAGAGGAAGCTGTTGGAGTGGATTTGTTACGTGTGTTATTAGTCTGTATAAGGGGTGTTGGAGAGAGAGGAAGCTGTTGGAGTGGATTTGTTACGTGTGTTATTAGTCTGTATAAGGGGTGTGGGAGAGAGAGGAAGCTGTTGGAGTGGCTTTGTTACGTGTTATTAGTCTGTATAAAGGGTATCGGAGAGAGAGGAAGCTGTTGGAGTGGCTTTGTTACGTGTGTTATTAGTCTGTATAAGGGGTATCGGAGAGAGAGGAAGCTGTTGGAGTGGCTTTGTTACGTGTGTTATTAGTCTGTATAAGGGGTATCGGAGAGAGAGGAAGCTGTTGGAGTGGCTTTGTTACGTGTGTATAAGGGATGTTGGAGAGAGAGGAAGCTGTTGGAGTGGCTTTGTTACGTGTGTATGAGGGGTGTTGGAGAGAGAGGAAGCTGTTGGAGTGGCTTTGTTACGTGTGTTATTAGTCTGTATAAGGGGTGTTGGAGAGAGGAAGCTGTTGGAGTGGCTTTGTTACGTGTGTTATTAGTCTGTATAAAGGGTGTTGGAGAGAGAGGAAGCTGTTGGAGTGGCTTTGTTACGTGTGTTATTAGTCTGTGCAAGGGGTATTGGAGCGAGAGGAAGCTGTTGGAGTGGCTTTGTTACGTGTGTCATAGTGCTTGAGAGAGTTTTCTTATTGTGTATGCAGAGGGGATGGGGCCTCGCTGGATTATGTGGGCCCAAGTTTTAAGTAAGTTTGGAAAATCTCGCTTTAAATGCAAATGACGTAAATCCTCCATGGGACAACGGGTTTGTTTTTGTTATTTTTATTTATTTTCTAATTTTTTTTCTTTTGGGGGTGGTAAATTTGGTAACAATACTCGTGAGAATTTTGTTTTTATTATTATTATTACTATTATTATTATTATTATTAGTAGTAGTAGTAGTAGTATTAGTAGTAGGAACAAGAAGGTCTGCACCACAACCAGTGACGGTGGCAGAAGTAGACTACGAGGCAGCAGTGGCAGAGGGTCGCATAGGAAGGAGACTGGATTGAAGTTGCATGGTGTAGAATAGTAGTATCTGATGCTTGTGAAATTTAGTATGTGTACAATATTAAATATATGGTAGTGGTGGTTGTGATGGTGGTGGTGGTGATGGTAGTAGTAGTAACATGAAATGTATGAAAAATATTAAATAAAAATCAATGTAGTAGTAGTAATCCACGATGATGAGTCTGAGTGCTTACCCCGGAATAGGAAGTAGCTGAATGACAACGAAGTCAGGCGCTTTGATGACTATTCTGACCTGGTCTAGGGTCCAAAGAGGGGATGCACAGACTGAGTGGTTTAAAAAAAAAAAAAAGTATTAGTAGTATTAGTATTAGTAGTATTAGTAGTAGTAGTAGTATTATACCACAGTTTGTTTAGTGTGTATTGAAACTTGCATTAAATTGACACGTGCAATTTTTTCTGCGTGTAAATTGGATTTGCTTCATTTTTTGTTTGTATCGTTTTCTCATATTGTTCTACTTCATACGCCAAAATGTATATACTATATATATATACACACACACACACACACAGGTACGATCGCACTAATAAGTCATGTCCCAGTTGTCATTACGTTTGGCTCGCTCTGTGCTGTATTAATGTCTGTCAGATGTTGACTAGGGTGGGTAAGTGTAGGTACAAGTTTGTATAATTTACTCGATATAGGGAAATGAAGCTTAGATATTGCTGATACAAACTATTGATCAAAACATACTTGGTGCCGAGACATGACTTATTAGCGCGACTGTACATACATTCAGACTCGCATACACATACAAAGACATACACACAAATGTTAACACTCACACATCACACATACAATCAGATTCACACATTAATAGAATTAAACACACACACACACACACACCAAGTCATTGCCTTTGTCGTCTTCTTACTCTTACTCTCCCTCCTCCTCTTACTCTTACTCTCCCTCCTCCTCTTACTCTTACTCTCCCTCCTCCTCTTACTCTTACTCTCCCTCCTCCTCTTACTCTCCCTCCTCCTCTTACTCTTACTCTTCCTCCTCCTCTTACTCTTACTCTCCCTCCTCCTCTTACTCTCCCTCCTCCTCTTACTCTTACTCTCCCTCCTCCTCTTACTCTTACTCTTCCTTCTCTTCTTACTCTTACTCTCCCTCCTCCTCTTACTCTTCCTCTCCCTCCTCCTCTTACTCTCCCTCCTAAATAAAAAACATCCTCTTAGTAAAAAAGCAGGCATACCAAAAATATAAGGCAACTCAGAATAATAGCGATAAATTAGAACACGATAGACTGCGTCGAACAACCAAAAATCTCATCAAAGGAAGTAAGAAGAATCTGGAACTTCATATTGCCAGCTCCAGCAAGTCCAATCCGAAAGAATTTTACAGCTATATAAGAAACAGAAAAACGGTAACTTCAACAATAGGCCCACTTGTTGCGGAAAATGGAGATCATACAGATAACAAAGTACAAATGGCGAATATCCTAAATAACTATTTTGCATCAGTTTTCACGTCGGAAGATACTACCGGTAACCGACCTACCCCTACGAATCAATCAAATGGCACTGAGCTCGAAAAACTTTACGATTTATGAAGACGATATCCTGTTCGCAATCAACAATTTGAAAGTTAATAAAACCCCAGGCCCTGATAAAATATCCCCAAGGATCCTAAAAGAAGCAAAACACGAATTATTAAACCCACTCGCAAATCTGTTCAACAAATCATTGAATGTTGGGATAGTTCCAAACGAATGTAAACTAGCTAACGTGACACCCATATACAAAAAAGGAAATAAGTCCTCTCCCGGCAATTATCGACCAATTAGCTTAACATCGGTAACGGGCAAATTAATGGAAACCATTATAAGGGACAAAATAGTAAAACATTTGGAAGAAAATAATTTAATAAAAGATTCTCAGCACGGTTTTAGAAATAAACGTTCATGCTTAACAAACTTACTCGACTTCTTCAATGATGTTTACAAATCATATGATAAGGATAGAGCAGTTGATATAATATATCTCGATTTTCAGAAAGCTTTCGATACCGTACCCCACAAGAGACTAATTGACAAAATAAAAGCTCATGGCATAACAGGAAAAACTCTGAAATGGCTCGAAAATTGGCTCTCAGACCGTAAACAACGAGTTGTAATAAATGGTGAAGAATCGGATTGGTGCAAAGTAAATAGTGGCGTTCCCCAGGGTTCGGTATTAGGTCCTATTCTTTTTATAATTTACATAAACGACTTAGACGAAGGAATAGAATGCAAAATTTCGAAATTTGCTGACGATACAAAAATTACTAATAAAGTAACCTCAACAGTACATTGGCAAAAACTACAAGGTGACCTAGACACTTTAGAAAACTGGGCAGAAAAATGGCAAATGAAATTCAACATAGAAAAATGCAAAGTATTACACATCGGTAATAACAACGCTAAAAAAGATTACTCAATGAACAACATTCAACTATCAAATACAAATAATGAAAAGGATCTGGGAGTTATAATATCAAGTGACCTGAAGCCGAGTAAACAGTGTACAGAGGTAATAAAAACTGCTAATAAATTGGTGGGTTTCATCGGCAGAACATTCAAATTCAAATCAGAAAAAATCATACTTACTCTATTCAACTCATTGGTGCGTCCCCATCTCGAATACTGCGTGCAATTCTGGTCACCGTACTACCAAAAGGACATAAATAAACTTGAAAGGGTGCAACGCAGAGTCACTAAAATGATACCTAGATTGCGTAATAAACCGTACGAAGAGCGCTTAAAAGAACTAAATTTGTTTAGCTTAACAAAGCGCAGAATGAGAGGTGACCTAATAGAGGTGTTCAAAATCTTCAAGGGATTCAGCAACCTAAATGTAAGCGAATTATTTACGATCAATCAAGCAAACACGAGAAACAATGGTTATAAGATTATAGGCAAGCGTTTTCATTCTCACGAGGCGAAGCATTTCTTCTTCAACCGCGTTGTGAATAATTGGAACAGACTACCCTCGAACATTGTAAACTGTAATACTGTCGAAACATTTAAGAACCATCTGGATAAACACATGGCAAATAACCCCCGATTAACACAGTTTCTTTCAGAATAACGCGCAACGAAATGTCAACGCATACCGCAATGTATATTGATTTTCATACATCTGTTCCCTTTCAGAATTGTAGTAAATAGAGTTAGCTTAGATTACAAATCAACTTCTTTTTTCTCCCTGTCCTGTTCGAATTTCCGTGTCAGTTTTTCAATACTGCATGGTATTTTTCCTATCTGTTTCCATGCCAGCATTAGCTGGAGGGAGTGGTGGGTGGGGAGGAGCCTTCTTCTTTGCTATCCTTTTCTCTACCTCGTAGTCAGTAGATTAGTAGTTTTAGATATCCAAACTGCCCCGTAAGGACCAATAGGTCTGTTGCAGTTTGTTCTCCTTTGTATTCCTCCTCTTACTCTTACTCTCCCTCCTCCTCTTACTCTTACTCTTCCTTCTCTTCTTACTCTTACTCTCCCTCCTCCTCTTACTCTTACTCTCCCTCCTCCTCTTACTCTTACTCTCCCTCCTCCTCTTACTCTTACTCTTCCTCCTCCTCTTACTCTTACTCCTCCTCTTACTCTTCCTCCTCCTCTTACTCTCCCTCCTCCTCTTACTCTCCCTCCTCCTCTTACTCTCCCTCCTCCTCTTACTCTTACTCTCCCTCCTCCTCTTACTCTTACTCCTCCTCTTACTCTTCCTCCTCCTCTTACTCTTACTCTCCCTCCTCCTCCTTCTCTTACTCCTCCCTCCTCCTCTCTTACTCTCTTCCTCCTCCTCTCCTCTTACTCCTCTTACTCTCCCTCCTCCTCTTACTCTCCCTCCTCCTCTTACTCTTACTCTCCCTCCTCCTCTTACTCTTACTCTCCCTCCTCCTCTTACTCCTCCTCTTACTCTTCCTCCTCCTCTTACTCTCCCTCCTCCTCTTACTCTTACTCTCCCTCCTCCTCTTACTCTTACTCTTCCTCCTCCTCTTACTCTTCCTCCTCCTCTTACTCTTTCTCTCCCTCCTCCTCTTACTCTTACTCTTCCTCTTACTCTTACTCTTCCTCTTCCTCTCCCTCCTCCTCTTACTCTTCCTCCTCCTCTTACTCTTACTCTTCCTCTTCTTCTTCCTCTCCCTCCTCCTCCTCCTCTTACTCTCCCTCCTCCTCTTACTCTTACTCTTCCTCTTCCTCTTACTCTTCCTCTTCCTCTCCCTCCTCCTCTTACTCTTCCTCCTCCTCTCACTCTTCCTCTTCCTCTTGCTACCTCTCCATCACCTACAGCTGCCTCTCTCCCAAATAATGTTCAGACCATTAGTTTTCTGGTATGTGGTCCTTGTTTTCTCACTACTTTATTTCACTCGGTGTCGCACTAGTTGTAAGATTATATAGACTACTACTACTACTACTACAACTACTACTACTACTACTACTACTATTATTATTATAGCTATATATATTTACCTAGATATATTGTGTCTGAGTATGGCTGAAGCTTACGTAAAAGAAAAGCTTAACCCAACACACATACAATGTTTTGAATAGCTACCTTTGTATGTGTGTGTGTGTGTGTGTATGTGTGTATGTGTGTGTGTATGTGTGACAGACTGTGTTTTGCAGGGAACTTGATAGAAACAGTTGACTGAAAAAATAACTCTTCCATCTTTCCTCAGAGACATACATTTTTCTTTTGGCCTCGTATTCTCTGGGTTTCTTTAGTTTTAGTTTAGTTTTACAATAATGTGAGTTTCTGATGGATAAAACGTATGGTAACTTTGGTTTATGTATTTATATATATGTATTATGACCGTATTTTAGCTGATAATTCTGCTAAATATTGATGGCCACGGCTCCAACTTCCTTATAGACCAAAACTCGCAAGTGGTTAATTGAAAATGACGTCTTAGGGTTTTAAGGGGTTAAGGTGAGGCTGATGGACTGTTGAGGTTAAGGGGAAGATGGGTCGTTTTTCTGGTCCCCTTTCTCCCTCGTGTTAAGCCCCATTTGTGTTTAGATTATAAGACGTTCGGCCTATTAGTTTGGCAATTTTAACCTTTGGTGCCATTTAGGAGTCAATTATTTCCTGAAATTTTAAGAGGAACCCGCCGTCGGCCGGGAAATTTTTCTACCGAAAAATGTACAAATTTATCTTGAAGGGAGGTCTATGGGGGGGGGGGGTTCTAAGCTTGATAGAGTTCTAGCGAAAAAATAAGAAATAACGGGATACATGGAATTAATAGACCAAAAAAAAAAAAAAACGGTCCGTCTCCCCTTAATATAAGCTCCATCTGTTTGTCATTTAATCCACACTTCCCTATCATAGTCTCCTCCTCCTCCTCGCCTTTCTCCTATTCCTCCATTTCTTCCTCCTCCTCCTTCTCCTCTACTTTCTCTTCTTCCTCCTCCTCTTCCTCCTCTCCTTTCTCCGATTCCTCCATTTCTTCCTCCTCCTCCTCCTCATCTTCTTCCTTCTCTTTTTTCTCCTCCAAGGCGCATTTTTCTCTTGACCTCAATCCGGGTTGCTCACGTTCAAGATTCTCCACATCACAAAAACACTCCTTCTGTTTCCTAAATATGTCCACACTTTCCTTATTATATTCTCCTGCACCTCCTTGCTCCTCTTCCTCCTCTTCTTCTCTTTCTTCTCCTCTCCCTCACCTTCAAATAACCCCCGATTAACACAGTTTCTTTCAGAATAACGCGCAACGAAATGTCAACGCATACCGCAATGTATATTGATTTTCATACATCTGTTCCCTTTCAGAATTGTAGTAAATAGAGTTAGCTTAGATTACAAATCAACTTCTTTTTTCTCCCTGTCCTGTTCGAATTTCCGTGTCAGTTTTTCAATACTGCATGGTATTTTTCCTATCTGTTTCCATGCCAGCATTAGCGGGAGGGAGTGGTGGGTGGGGAGGAGCCTTCTTCTTTGCTATCCTTTTCTCTACCTCGTAGTCAGTAGATTAGTAGTTTTAGATATCCAAACTGCCCCGTAAGGACCAATAGGTCTGTTGCAGTTTGTTCTCCTTTGTATTCCTTTGTATTCAAGGCGTATTTTTCTTTCGGCTTCAATCCGGGTTGGTCACGTCCAAGATTCCTCACCCCACAAAAACACGGGCCCGACGTTTAATATAAGCCCCTTCTGTTTGCCCTGCGCATTTTTTCGGCAATTC
>CM064542.1:32418507-32601007 GCA_032716605.1 Paralithodes platypus | reverse complement strand
TGTGTCATCCTGTATATACCCCGTTCCAAATAGGTAGGTCAGAAATTATAAATCCTAACCCATATAACTCAAAAAGGGCCAGAGCAAATGGGCTGTACATTTCCACACCTAATCCCTGGCTGACCCTTCCCAAATGGTAGAAATATTAGCTCGATTACTCTAGCTGTGCGTGAGAGAGAGAGAGAGAGAGAGAGAGAGAGAGAGAGAGAGAGAGAGAACAGCAAGAGGATTACATGAAGGAATTTTAGTGCCGACATATTGCCAAGGGTGTAAAAGATTGCTTTGACATAATAATGAAAACACAATATTGAGAACTGTGCTGATATATCTGTTAAGTAATGTGTGTGACTATCTTGCTTGTCATATTCCCATTCCCAAACCCTTAGCTTATTTCCCCCAAGCCCTTTCCCGATCCTTTAGCTTCCTTTACCAATCCTATAGCTTCCTTTCACAATCCTATAGCTTCATGTTCCTAGTCCCTTTCCAAATATTTTACTTTTTCTTTTTCTCAGACTCTTTCCAAATCCTTTAGCTTCCTTTCCCGTGTGTGTGTATACTGTATATATGTGTATATATGTGTATATATATATATATATATATATATATATATATATATATATATATATATATATATATATAGATATATATATATATATAATATATATATATATATATATATATATATATATATATATATATATATATATATATATATATATATATATATATATATATACTGTATATATATATATATATATATATATATATATATATATATATATATATATATATATATACATATACACGGCTCGTATGTGGAAGATATGTACTCTACTGAAATATTTTGGAAAGTGTCAGTAGCGCAGAGGGTATTTACGTCCGTATATCTATATAATGGGTCTTTACAATCCCTAACTAGCCATTACGCTAAAGGTATGTATATAATGCAGCATTATAATGTATATAATTGTCCTTTTACAAGCTTCAGACAGCCATTACACCCCCAGTATACAGCAAGAACTTGAGAGAGGGTCTTAAGACACACCTTACGACCTCTCTCCCTAATCCAGGCGAGAATATTAACCTGCCTCAGGTTAAGGGCACGTTATTGTATTGTATTTAGTTTGTAGTATTACCGGTATATTTATATTTGTTTTAGTTAGTTCCATAGACATCAATCAAGCTTAATTAAAAACATATCAAAGACCCCCCTTCGAGAAAGATTTGTACATTTTTCGGTAGAAAAATGTCCCGGCCAGAAGCCGGTTCCTCCTCAATTACAGGCTCGCTTTCGCTCGCCAGGAAAATATTGACACCTAAATGGCACGAAAGGTCTTAATATTGACAAAAAAATGGGCGAAAGTCTTAAAATGTAAAAGCTAATGGGGCTAAACATGAAGCAGAAGGGGGTTCAAGAAAACACAAATGCTTCCCCTTAAGCTGGTCCTCCCCCCTCCCTCTCTGTCTTCATGTGGGGGTAATGGGTGTGTGATAATATATTAATAAACTAGAATGATAATGGGCGAGCTCACACAGGCGGAGATTCTGTTTGAGTCATGTGATAAGTGGCTTAATATGTGGCACATTTACTTGTTGACCTTATTTAATAGTTTATATTTAGCCAATGACATCATATGAGCTTTTTCAGTGCATACCTCCTCCCTTGCGGCGAGTGTGCGAAGCACCCGCCTTATAACACAGTCCCACTCCTATTCTGTCCCGCTCTCCAACCCAAGAGTTAGCAAATTTGCTCATTCTTTTTTTTACTCAACAAGTGAACTCTGGAACTCTCTCCCTCAATCAACCTTTCCTTTATTCTATGACTTAGACTGCTTCAAACTTTGTGTGTCCAGGCACTCTGACCTCATCGTCCCTTGAATTTGGCTCTCTGTCACTCTTTTGGCTTTGTGGGAGACACTCGTCACAGGCAGCCTGCCTTTTTGTCTCCTTCACACACATAGAAAAATAACATTCATTATCAACAGGTAGAAACATTTTGCATTTTTATTGACATTGATTGGTCCCGGCAAGAATTCTGGAGTATCAGCTGAGGTCCATATCTAGCCGTCAATCTAACGAATCGAACACAAAATTGCGGACTTTTTACCTGCACTGTATCTCACACACCATACCCAGTGCAGTGTTATTATGGTCACCACCATACCGGTCAGGTCATCCATAGGAGGGTAATGGTATTATGGTGCTAGACCCTACCCATGGACCTCAATACAGTCTATTATTGACCTGCAGTGTACCCCATATCCATATCACCATACAGTGCCGGTTCATCATCACCATCAGGCTTATATCAATCATCACTATCATCACCACCATCGTCATAATTTTCGCTAACCTCATTAACATCATCCTCTTCATCCTCATCACCTTCAGAAATGTATAAATCATCAATATCATCATGGTTATCATTTTCACTAACTTCATCATCAAACTTATATCCGTCATCACTATCATCATCATTAACATCAAACTTATATTTATCATCACTCTCACCATCGTCATCATCCCAAAAGTTCCATGTATAATCTCGCTAATAAGTGATGTCTCAGCACTAAGTATGTTTTGATCAATAATTGGTATCAGCAATACTGTATAATTATAAGCTTCATTTATTCATAGTGAGTGAAATATACAAACATATTCCTACACTTACCCGCCCTATTCAACATCTGACAGACAGTAATACAGCACAGAGCAAGCCAAACGTAATGACAGCTGGGGCATGACTTATTAGCGCGACCGTACACGTTAACTCCTTCTGTACCGGTGATGTACTTTTCGTTATTTTCGGGCAACTATTAGACGATTTTGTTCAGCTTAGGAAGGACATCTACCCATTAAAAGGCTACAAACTTTCGATAACCCTTTTAACTACCATATACCCTTTCCAAGCATCATAAAATCGTCTAAATGTAGCTGAAATCAACTCATAAAAGACGTCGCCGGTACAGCAGGGGTTAAGCGAAGTTTTTAGGCTCAATAGGCCTATTTTAAAGTTTAAAAACTCTGTAGACAAACTATTTTGTTATGGATTTTGTTCAAAGTTATACCACAAGTACACTTTGACACGCTGAATCGAATGGTGCAAACATAATTTAAATCGGACTATTAGTTTAGGATTTTGTATTTGAATTGGCCTCTCAGTAGGGCCCAAATTACCAGTTTTTGAACTTTAAAATTCCTCTGTATCCCAAACTATAAGTCCTAGGGAATTCTACTTGGTGCCATTCGATTTTTCTCGACGAGCAGCTTCTATACATGGTCGTAGATTGGATTTTCAACCAGCCAGTTGTCATGGGTATATATGGATTCGTCTCGTCATTAGAATTCCAACGGTATATGCATTTTTAAAATTTGACAATTGTTTAGGCCCAATAGGCCATTTTATAATTTAAAAAACAGTCCCCTACATGATGGCTGTCTAAGTCAGAGAAGAAGCTGTTGGAGTGGCTTTGTTGTGTGTTATTAGTTAGAGAAGGGTATATAATTAAAGCTCTTTCCTGTGTCTTCCTTCCACCCAATCTACCAACTTGTTATAATGGAGCAGCCACGTAAGTGATATGTTATGTTCAAATAGTATAGTTAGCCATACAATATTTTAGACGGGGTCGTTTTCTTTCAATATTCTTTACAGAAAACTATAGTTTGAATGGGTAACTAATATATTTTATTAGAAATCTAGGTAGGTTACATTATCAATACTTTCCGTAGTTATCTATGTAAGGATATTGTTCACATTTATACCACAAGTACACTTTGACACGCTGAATCGAATGGCAAAAACAGAATTGAAATCGGACCATTAGTTTAGGATTTCGAATTTGACGACCTTCCTGGAGGGCCCAAATGACCGTTTTTTTGGACATTAAAAGTCCTCTGTAGCCCAAACTATAAGTCCTAGGGAATTCTACTTGGTGCCATTCGATTTCTCTCGACGAGTAGCTTCTATATATGGTCGTAGATTGCAATTTCGACCAGCCATTCGGCCAGAATAAAAAATATTTTAATCCAAAATCCCTGCCCAGGCAAATTTTTGCACTTGGCGGGCGACTTTCGAATTTCGAGTTTTCATGGGTATATATGGATTCGTCTCGTCATTAGGATTCCAACGGTATATGATTTTTTTCATTTTGACCAATTTTTAGGTCCCCTAGGCCTATTTTAAAGTTTACAAACTCCATAGACGAGTTATCTATGGATGGATGTTGATCACATGTTTACCATAAGTTCACTTTGGCACGCTGAATCTAATGGAGCAAACAGAATTGAAATCGGACCATTAGTTTAGGATTTCGAATTTGACGACCTTCCTGGAGGGCCCAAATGACAGTTTTTTGGACTTTAAAATTCCTCTGTAGCCCAAACTATAAGTCCTAGGGAATTCTACTTGGTGCCATTCGATTTTCCTCGCCGAGCTGCTTCTATACATGGTCTTAGACTTCATTTTCGCCTAGAATCGAAAACAAAATCTCAAAAAACTTGGGTTTGCCCAGGCAAATCGGTGATTTTGGTCGAATTTTGACTTGTCAATATTATTACATATTTGATTTTCGTCTCGCCGTTGCGGATTCAACGGTATATATATTTTTTTAAATTTTTAACTATTTTTAGGCCCCCTAGGTCTATTTTTAAGTTTAAAAACTCCATAGACGCGTTATTTATGAAGGGATTTTGTTTAAATTTATACCATAAGTACACTTTGGCAAGCTGAATCGAATGGCGCAAACAGAATTCAAATCGGACCATTAGTTTAGGATTTCGATTTTGACTGGGCTTCCTGGAGGGCCCAGGGTACGGTTTTTTGGACTTTAAAAGTCCTCTGTAGCCCGAACTATAAGTCCTAGGGGATTCTACTTGGTGCCATTCGATTTTTCTCGCCGAGCTGCTTCTATACATGGTCGTAGATTGCAATTTCGACCAGCCATTCGGCCAGAATCAACAATATTTTGGTCCAAAATCCCTGCCCAGGCAAATGTTTGCACTTGGCGGGCGACTTTCGAATTTCGAGTTTTCATGGGTATATATGGATTCGTCTCGTCATTAGGATTCCAACGGTATATGAATGTTTACATTTTGACAATTTTTTAGGCCCAATAGGCCTATTTTAACGTTTACAAACTCCATAGACGAGTTATCTATGGATGGATTTTGTTCAAATTTGTACCTGAAGTTCATTTTGACACGCTGAATCGAATGGCGCTAACAGAATTGAAATCGGACCATTAGTTTAGGATTTCGAATTTGACGACCTTCCTGGAGGGCCCAAATGACCGTTTGTTTGGACATTAAAAGGCCTCTGTAGCACAAACTATAAGTCCTAGGGAATTCTACTTGGTGCCATTCAATTTCTCACGACGAGTAGCTTCTATACATAGTCGTAGATTGCAATTTCGACCAGCCATTCGGCCAGAATAAAAAATAATTTGGTCCAAAATCCCTGCATTGCCCAGGCAAATTTTTGCACTTGGCGGGCGACTTTCGAATTTCGAGTTGTCATGGGTATATATGGATTCGTCTCGTCAATAGGATTCCAACGGTATATGAATTTTTAAATTTTGACCAATTTTTAGGCCCAATAGGCCTATTTTATAGTTTAAAAAACAGTCCCCTACATGATGGCTGTCTAAGTCAGAGAAGAAGCTGTTGGAGTGCCTTTGTTGTGTGTGTTATTAGTTAGAGAAGGGTATATAATTAAAGCTCTTTCCTGTGTCTTCCTTCCACCCAATCTACCCACTTGTTATAAAGGAGCAGCCACGTAAGTGATGTTATATTCAAATAGTATAGTTAGCCATTCAATATTTTAGACGGGGTCGTTTTCTTTAAATATTCTTTACAGAAAACTATAGTTTGAATGGGTAACTAATATATTTTATTAGAAATCTAGGTAAGTTACATTATCAGTACTTTCCGTAGTTATCTGTATAAGGATATTGTTCACATTTATACCACAAGTACACTTTGACACGCTGAATCGAATGGCGCAAACATAATTGAAATCGGACTATTAGTTTAGGATTTCGAATTTGACTTGACCTTCCTGGAGGGCCCAAATGACCGTTTTTTGGATTTTAAAAGTCCTCTGTAGCCCAAACTATAAGTCCTAGGGAATGGTGCCATTCGATTTCTCTCGACGAGCTGCTTCTATACATGCTCGTAGATTGCAATTATTGACCAGCCATTCGGCCAATCAAAAATATTTTTGTCCAAAATGCCCAGACAAATCGATGATTTTGGTCTGATTTTGACTATTCAAGATTATGGTATATTTGGAATCGTCTCGTCGTTGCGATTCCAACGTTTGTTTTTTAAGATAAATATATTTCATCATATTATAGGAATAATCTTAATAAAATATTCATATTGCTAATAATAACTTATCAATATAAATGGACGCTCCCCATACTTTATTCTGAAGCCAACATTAGTCATACCATCAGTGACATTTAATAAGTGATTGCACACATTACATCCTGTTTCCCTTCCACCAAATTTTCCGGATTGATACTCGTAGAATAGGATAAAATATATATATATTTTATATAATTTTGGTGAGTATCCTAGGTTCGAATCCTTGAGTACCAGATGTATTCACTAATTTCATTGATTTCATTAATTAGGTTTATTTGTAAGTTAATTGGTGGATTGGTGATATGAATTTGAAGTTTCTTGTATAACCTCTGCTTACTTTTTGTCTGTATTTATTGTTTATCTTTTTCTTTTTCTATTATTAATATTAATATTGATGATTTTTTTAAATTTATTGTTCTTGTTAAAAGTACTCTGTTTAAATCTGTTGTTACTTCATATTTTGCAATTATTTGTCTTTATATTATATGTATTCATTGTCGATAGTATCAATTGCTTACTTTTGCGATTTCCTTAGTTTATTTGTGCTATAAATGTAGGTTATTTGTAGGGTAGTTATTGATAGGGGTCACTTGAGGCATGCTATGCTTACAGGTACCTACCCGATAGCACTATCGTTAGTGAGTGCTGTACTGTATTTTATATATTATTTTGTAATAGTATAGATATCTTATCAATATTTGTATTTTGTACTATTTTAATGTCTTGTCATGTTGCAAATTTGATTTTAAATAATATTTTGACATTTAACATATAGTTTCTTTATTCATGCAGAGTTTAGTAAAATTTGCCAGAACGTCCCAGACTTCCCAAACTTGACTACTTCCTTTAACGTGACGATAGTGCGTTGTTATATGTGCGATTAGTTTGCTTGGGAAACAGATTAACTTGCTCATGTAGTAATGTACACCCTATGTGGTGGATTGTGCTTTTATTTAATAATTTTCATTTTAGTAAACGTTGTTTCCACATAGCGATTTTGATCATTTAATTTGACTTTATATTGTCCTTGTCCCAATTTTGGTTTGTTTAGTTTGCAAGTTTTACATTTTAATTTTAATTTATTAACCCCTTCTGTACCGGCGAAATATTTTTGCATTTGTTTTGAGCTACATTTAGACGATTGCATTAAGATTAAAAGGATATATGGTAGCTAAAGGGATTAATGGAGATCGTCTGTAGCCTTTTAATGGGTAGACGTCCTTCCTAAGCTGTGTAAAGACTTGTTATAATTGCCAGAATATAATAAAATGGATGTTACCGGTATTGAATGGGTTAAAAATTAAGCTACACATTTATTTACCTCCTTCCATGGGCCCCTTAACCTCTGAAGTGCGCATGGGGGTAATTGGAAACGTCCCCGTGCTGACGTATTTGAGGTGTTTCCGCCACTAAAATATTCATTGTGCCATTAATAGCATTAATACTTATCCATATGCGCCTATTATGGGTGGATTATAAAGGTATTAACCTGAAACAACAATAAAACGAGTGAAAACAGCGTTTGGATGGTCAAAATCGGAGATATAGCCCGCGAGTTGTATAATGTATGGGTGAGGCAATCTGCTTTCCCGCCAATTTCCCCCAAGGCCACTGAGACACAGTCGATCGATACTCTCTCTCTCTCTCTTGCACTCGCTTGCTATCAGTGATGACCACACCCTCCAATCGGATTTCTAATGTTAGCACGAAAATATACCTCAGAATAAGGGAATAACAGGGAAAATAGGTGATAACTGAAGGAGAGGAGGAAAGTGGGGAAGGAGGGGAGGTAGAGGACTGAGATTTTGCATGGCCCAGGGGCCAAAAAAAAAATAAAAAAAAAAAAAAAAAATATAAATTTTTTTTTTTTTTTCGATGTCAAAAGTTGATTTTTATTTTCTCTGACTCTTAAGAGTCTCCCCGCAGTGCGCCGGGGGAACTCTTAAGAGTCTCCCCGCAGCTCCCGGGTTAATCCGCATTCCCCCCGGCAAATTGCCGAGCAGTTCGACTTGGCCTTCCTGGAGGGCCCAAATGACCAAATGATCACCGGCAAACTGCCGGACAGAAGTGGTGATTTCGCTCAACTGCGAGCACTGGCATATCCCTAGTTTGCCCCATATCGAACATTTCCCTTGTGCCCGACGGGCAGTGCTCGATCGTGTGGACGGGGCTTTAGCTTATTTTCCCCAGGCTCTTTCCCAATCCATTAGCTTCCTCTCCAGTCCTTTTCCCAACCGCTTAGCTTCCTTTCCCAATTATTTAGCTTTATATGCCACTTCCTTTCCCGTGTGTGTATACTGTATATATATATATATACATGGCTCGTATCTGGGAGATATGTATACTCTACCGAATTATTTTGGAAAGTGTCAGTAGCGCAGAGGGTATTTACGTCCGTATATCTATATAATGGGTCTTTACAATCCCTAACTAGCCATTACATTAATGGTATGTATATAATGCAGCATATATAATTTATATAATTGTCCTTTTACAAGCTTTAAACAGCCATTACACCCCCAGTATACAGCAAGAACTTGAGAGGGTTTTAAAGACACCATACGACCTCTCTCCCTAATCCAGGCGAGAATATTAACCTGCCTCAGGTTAACCTACCCCCCCCCCCTCTCTCGGTTTCATGTGGGGGTAATGGGTGCGATATATTAATACACTGGAATGATAATGGGCGAGCTCACACAGGCGGAGATTCTGTTAGTCAGGTGATAAGTGGCTAAACATGTGGCACAGAAACTTGTTGACCTTATTTAATGGTTTATATTTGTTGTCATTATCAGAGCTCTCTCGGTGCATATCCCCTCCCTTGTGGCGAGCGCGAGACACCCGCCTTTCAACACAGTCCCACTCCTATTGTCCCGCTCTCCAACTCAAAGAGTTAGCAAATTTGCGTTCTTTTTTACTCAACAAGTGAACTCTGGAACTCTCCCTCAATCAACCTTTCATTCATCCTATGACTTAGACTGCTTCAAACTTTGTGTGTCCAGGCACTCTGACCTCATCGTCCCTTGAATTTGGCTCTCTGTCACTCTTTTGGCTTTGAGGGAGACGCTCGTCACAGGCAGCCTGCCTTTTATCTCCTTCACACACATAGAAAAATAACATTCATTATCAACAGGTAGAAACATTTTGCATTTTTATTGACATTGATTGGCCCTGGCAAGAATTCTGGAGTATCAGCCGAGGTCCATATCTAGCCGTCAAACGAATTGAACAAAATATTGCGGACTTTTGACCTACACCGTATCTCACACACCATACCCGGTACAGTGCCACCCTGTGCCAATATTGTCACCACCATACCGGTCAGGTCATTCATAGGAGGGTACTGATATTATGCTGCTATAGTCTGTTCGCTGTAAGTAGGTGAGAAATCATGCCCTCTAACCTCTGTAACTCAAAAACGACTAGAGTAATACAGCTTATATTTCTAGTATTTGGGAAGTCAGTCAAGGAATAGATGTGTAAATTTACAGCCAATTTGCTGTAGCCCTTTTTGAGTTACAGAGGATAGAGGTCATGATTTATCGCCTACTTACAGCGAATAGACTATATATCGTACCACATATCGTTATCACCATACCCGGTACAGTGCCGGTTCATCATCACCATCAAACTTATATCAACCATCTTCATCATTTTTTGCTAACCTCATTAACATCATCATCATCATCATCACCTTCAGAAAAATATAAATCATCAATATCATCATGGTTATCATTTTCACTAACTTCATCATCAAACTTATATCCGTCATCACTATCATCACCATCGTCATCATTAACATCAAACTTATATTTATCATCACTCTCACCATCGTCTTCATCCCAAAAGTTCCATGTACAGTCTCGCTAATAAGTGATGTCTCGGCACCAAGTATGTTTTGATCAATAATTGGTATCAGTAATATAAAATTATAAGCTTCATTTCTTTATATCGAGTGAAATATACAAACATGTTCCTACACTTACCCACCCTATTCAACACCTAGACAGATATTAATACAGCACAGAGCAAGCCAAACTAAATGACGGCTGGGACATAACTTATTAGCGCGACCGTACACGTTAAGCGAACTGTATCTCTATCAAAGGGAGAAGCCATTTGGTAGATTACGAATAATCACCACTAATAACGGGCGATATTAGCTCATATTTTGGGAGCATTGCCGGAGGGCCATATGCATTCAAATGACCTACTGTGGGAATCGGTTTTTACACCATACCCGAAAGAGGATTTATGGAGCTCCGATCTTACTCTCAACCATCTGAACAATTTTACCAACACACCTAAACTTCATTAAATGCGGAAATAGCCTCACGAAAATATCATGCCCTGGTGGGGGCACGAACTCTCGACCCTTGGGTGCGAGGCAGACACCTTACCAGTTAGACCAATAGAGATATCCCACTTGGCCTGTTCGGCTCAGGGTATTTCCGCATCCGAGGTCTGTTTAGGCTAGCCTACTTTCACTGACTTTACACTACAAGTGCCAATTATCTAAAATCACGTATGACGTGAAATGTTAGAGAGTTGTATTGCCGTTAAAAGAATGCAGAGAGGAGTTAAGTTATCCATTAACATTTCTATTTAATAAGTCATTAGAAACAGGTTTAGTTACAGAAGCTTGGAAGCTTGCAAATGTAGTTCGATCTTCAAAAAAGGTGATAAATCAATAGCATCCAATTACCGTCCCACAAAAAGTTGGAAAGTTGCTAGTCAATTATTGCTAGGAAAATTAGAAACCACTTAAAAACATTTAACTTAATCAATTCTTCTTAACATGGATTCACTCAGGGACGTTCTTGCCTTACTAATTTGCTTAGTTTTTCCTCAGAGGTATATGAAGCGGTAGATAATGACATCATATGCTAATATATTTAGATTTCAGTAAAGCTTTCGACAGAGTCCCTCACGAGAGACTGATGAGAAAGGTTGAGGCGCATGGAATAGGTGGGTTGTTGTTGGGATGGATTAGGTCATGGCTAATTGGTAGGAAGCAGAGAGTCAGCATAAATGGTATTAATATTTTTGTGTCAGCCCCAGCGAGGGTTCGAACCCAGGCCAGTAGTGCAGCATTCCAGCACCTAACCAACTAGATCACCGAGGAGCTTAAAAGTAATGGCTTCATTTGGAATTATATCACACCCACCACCACCCGCTCCGACTCGTGATCACGTAGCTAGGTACTATACACACAACCACCTCACACACAAACGCTAGCAACTAACTACTGGAGAAGGATACAAGTAATCTGGGGCTCTATCAAATTGAAGGCCTCCCTGATAAACAAGTAGAGCCTTAATAAATTTATATTTTTGTGTCAGAATGGGGTGCAGCCAAAATGGTGTCCCCCCCCCCCAGGGATCTGTATTAGGCCCTCTGCTGTTTGTTATATACATAAATGACCTGGATTTAGATATAACTAGTAGGATAAGTAAATTCGCAGACGATACCAAAATAAGGAGAACAATAGATTCAGATAGCAACATAAGAGCCTTCAAAGGGATCTAAATACCTTACACGAATGGTCAGTAAATTGGCAGATGAATTTTACATAGACAAATGCAAGGTATTAAAGATAGGGAAGACGAATATCGAGCAAAATATAAACTAGTATGGGTTTCAGAGGCCGTGTTACATCGTTTTTCGGGAATAACTTATTATCAAACAGTTGGATCAGTATGATATTTTGACACAGCTTTTTTCACATCGTGCCCTAATTTTCGTCAATATAGTGCATTACCAAAAGTGTAGAAATAAGCCCTGTGTCATGAGGTTAAAGTCACACATTAATGACTAAGAAACGGACAAGGCTACCGTGGCGTACCTGTGAGAACCACCAAACCATTATTGCTCCTCTATCAAACACGGTAGTTATCAGCCACCACCCAACCCTACTATCGCCTTTATGGTGATGGGCTGGTCTATCAGTGAGAGCTGAGCGATCTCTGCCATACCCATAACTTACTCTGACTGTTCCTTTAACTTATATATTTTCTAGATGTCAAGTGACGGCGTCTCTTCCGTGGATTGATCTCCCAATCTACCAAGATTGGAAGCCAAAGCGTCACATTTTTCCCTTGCCCCTCAACTTTCTCTTCATAATTGCTGAGGGGCACAGGGCCCTGGGTGGTGCTTTGGTTTCCCGGGCGTTTCCGCACCCTCCTCAGCTCCCCGCCATGGAGTGGCTTCGGTCACCCAGGCTTTATTGTGGTCGGCAGGGAGGGTTCTGTGGGGGCGCTCGGTTATGGCCTTGGAATTGCTCGGGGCCTTGGGGCTGTTCGGCCAGGCAGCTTGGGGAACAACAACAACAACAACAACTATCGCCTTTAAATTAAAGTTATCTGTCAATATCAAGTATAAATATACAAAAAGTATGGACATAGATTCATTGGAGAGAGTACAGCAAAGAATGTAAAAAATTATCCATAATTATAATGTAAAACTTGCAAAATAAACAAACCAAAACGTATACGAACACAGTAAAAAGACAAAATAACTAATCAAAATCGCTGCGGAAACAACGCTTAAGCAAAACAATAATTTATAAATAAAATAACACAATCCACCACATAGGGTGTACATTACTACATGCGCAAGTTAATCTGGTTCCCAAGCAAACTAATCGCACACATAACAACGCACTGTCGTCACGTTCAAGGAATTAGTCAATTTGGGAAGTCGGGGAAGTTCTGGTAATTTTACCAAACTCTGCATGAATAAAGAAACTACATTAAGTGTCAAAATGTTATATTAAAATCAAATTTGCAACTTGACAAGATAATAACAATAGTACAAAATACAAATATCACTCACTTACGATAGTGCTATCTGGTAGGTACCTGTAAGCATAGCATGCTTCATATGAAGAAAGGTTGAAGAAATTTGGCTTACATTAGTTAGAAAGATGCAGAGTTAGAGGGGATATGATAGAAGTGTTCAAGTGAGTTAGTGGGATCAATAAAGGGAACATGAAAAATTTACTGAAGCTCAGTGATATCGAAAGAACTCGAACAAATGGTTTCAAATGATATAAATTTAGTTTCCGAAAAGATATAGGCAAATATTGGTTTGGTAACAGAGTTGTAGACATGTGGAATAGGCTACCGAGTGATATGGTAGGATCAAGAACGATAGGGAGCTTTAAGATTAAATTAGATAGGCATATGGATGAGATGGGTTGGGTGTGAGGTGGATCTGCCGAGTGTGGGCCAATCGGCACTCTGCCGATCCCTGTTTTCCCGTGTTGACCTCTGACCGTTTCGGTAAGGTCGGTCCTCATGCTATTAGTGAGTTGGGCCTATAATTAGGCCTTGTACTTGGGGTTGGGTGTGAGAGGGATCTGCCTTATATGGGTCAATCGGCTTTCTGCAGACTCCTTTCTCTTGTGTAAACCCACACAATGTATATATCTATCTATCTATATACTCAGGCACATTCCCCATTTTTTCTTTTTAGCTGGGGGTGGCCGACTAGAGACAGAGCCCGAACTGGGACAACACAACACAAAAACAAAAAATAATTAGCACACAAAAACAAAACACAAATTCACACACATCTAGGTAACCCCTGCACATCTGACAATTGAGACATTATATGGCAGAAACTGTCCTCCCAAGAGGTTATGAAAAAATCATTATAAATAGCTGAAAGATTTCTTAAGATTTCTCTGTTATTTTGAAGATTGTGCAGTGAAATACAGGGCTAATTATATCAACTTGGTCTTAACATGATGCAGTGACACATTAGTTTCATATTTTCCCACTAAGTGTCGATAAATCAGCTGCTAAGGGATTCAATTGATCGCCAGCTGAAAAGAAACAGAGTATAGTGACTGACGTGATCAAAAATAACAGTGAAAAATAGGTACTGGTAATACATATTGGTATATAAATGATATACACGGAGTGGTCCACAGGAGGTGCGGTTTTAGTCTTGCGTCCCACTAGCGGCATTCCAGGCAGCCCTGTTTTGGGTAAAGAGAGGAAATTATTACATAGATGATAGTTCCACGCACATCGTAGACAGCTCTAGCTAGCGCTAGGGTTGTCGCACCTTGAGGTCTGTGTGCTGTTGTCTGCAGTGTTGATAATGTTTGAGAAAGTTCCCTAGATTGGAGGAACATTAGAGTAATAAGGACACTTTTAAATTAATTAATATGCAAGGTATTAAAGATAGAGAAGTTAAAATACAGATACAAAATATAAACTGGCTAATACAGAATTTGAAAACTCAGACTGTGAGAAGGATCTACAGTAGGTGTGTATATTAACAATGATCTGAAACCTAGAAAACAATATACAGCCCTCTGTTGGGTTGGAGGAGGGGCGTCAGCTGACAGGGGACAGAGATGCATGGGGGCGATTCATTTGTGGCCACCCCTTCGGGGATCATGGCTACTGGCAATATATAGTATGGCGAAAAAACTATTGAAATATATAGGGCCTACAGAAACATGAATATATCAACAAGAGAAAAGAAATTAAATATGTGATGTATACCTGTATATGGTATACAAGTTCAACTCCCAAGAAACTTAACAAGATAAATTTCAAAAGGTCATTATGAAATAATTTTGTTACTCATGATATTTTACCTAAATGTTATTTTGTAAAGAGTATTGAAATGACGTTCTTACCTAAGTAATTTGCTTAGCTTTTCCTCAGAGGTATATGATTTAAAATGTAAAACTTGCAAACTAAATAAACCAAAATTGGGACAAGGACAATATAAAGTCAAATTAAATTATCAAAATCGCTATGTGGAAACAACGCTTACTAAAATGAAAATTATTAAATAAAATAACACAATCCACCACATAGGGTGTACATTACTACATGAGCAAGTTAATCTGTTTGAAGCAGTAAATAATGGTAAGTCAGTAAAAGTCACACGATACAACATATTTAGGCTTCAGCAAGACCTTCGACAGTCCCACCTCATGAGAGATTGAGGAACGTAGATTTCTCTCCTTTCACATACTTCTCATAGCTCCGAAAACTTTTCTTCCTTCACATACTTTGTTTTACCTCCATCCCTGCTTATCATTCCTCCTAAATATTGAAAACACCACTTATTCCAGTATTTCCCCATCCAACCACACATCTAGATTCACCCTACAAGCACCTCTATTTCACACCATCACTTTACTTTTATTGACGTTCACCCTCAGCTTCCTCCTCCCACATATCACACCAAACTCTTTGACTACTTGATGCAGTTTTTCCTCAGAATCCGCCACCAACGCGGTGACATCAGCAAACAGCAACTAGTTCAACTCCCAATCTCTACCATTCTTTCCTACTAATAATAATGTAAAACTTGCAAAATAAACAAACCAAAACTGGGACGGCACAAGATAAACGCAAAGGAACTAACTAAAATCGTGATATGGAAATAACGCTTAATAAAATAAAATTTTGAAATAAAAGAACACAATCCACCACATAGGGTGAACCTAGTCCTCTACCCATAGTTCTCATTTTCACCTCCCTCTCCACACCATCCATATATACATTACACAGCCCTGCGGCAGACCTACATTTACCTCAAACCATTCACTCATTACTGACAACAATTTCATCGATGATCTGGCCTTTAGAGCAGAATCCAATCACATACCGTATAATGTAAAGACAGTGTAAATGACATTGGAGTTTTTACAATACAAAATATGGGATTCAAAGTACTGTACTTAACCAGATCAAATGTATCGCTGCAAAACGGTTAACAGGTTGGATTCTACGTACATATACAACATATGGTGAATTGTCTATAACACTTCAATTCCCTGGTGCTACCGTAGCTATAGTACAGTAACGTATCAACATCCCCATATCAATTAGTAGGTGATATTAATTATTTAGACAGGGGTGTCAAACTCATTTGCTCTGGCGGGCCACATTTGACACAGTACAATATTGTAGGGCCGCATTAACCCCTTCTGTACCGGCGACATCTTTTATATTTCATTGTAGCTATGTTTACAGGATTTTGTGCAGTTTAAGAAGGATCTGTGGTAGTAAAAAAGAATAAGTGAGATAGTTCGAAGCCTATCAATTGCTGAAGGCCCTTTTGAAACTGAATAAAATTGTCAAATAGTAGCCAGATTAAAGTGAATAAGACATTGTCGGTACAGAAGGGGTTAATGTAGTACGTCAAATATAATGTACCGGTAATGCCTCCATCCGTCTTAATATAAATTAAAATTAATGCTTCATATTATCCAGATTTAAAAAAAATGTAATATATTCAAAACACATAACAATACAGTATATTATTTAAATATGAATTTACGGCAACTGTGGCACCTGTCGCACTAGTTGTGTTTTATTCCCGTAATCTTGGGCCACATACTGAGCATGGCTCCAAGAACCATCCCACTGGCCCCGACTTGAGCATAATATTATCATAAACTCGTTGACGATTTTAATCAGCTTAGGAAGAATGTCTAATAAAAGAGTATTTAATCTACTTTAAGCTTCTTACTCTCACAAATACCCTAGAATTAGAACTTCAGGTAATATAGTATAATATATTTAAGAAATAATAATTATGTCTAGATTTTTAGAAGATACAATATTTGACACTACTTGGCCGGGTGCCCAACCCCGAAAGGGGTTGAAATAGGGGAGCTATCCCCCCGCCAAAGGCGGCTTTCTAGGGCCTTTCCTAGCTGATGCAGAGAGGATTGGGTTCTAGTCATGTGGTGATGGGCTGGTCTATCAGAGTGAGAGCTGAGCAATCTCTGCCATACCCATAGCTTACTCTGACTGTTCCTTTAACTTATATATTTTCTAGATCTCAAGTGACGGCGTCTCTTCCATGGATTGACCTCCCAATCTACCAAGATTGGAAGCCAAAGCGTCACATTTTTCCCTTGCCCCTCAACTTTCTCTTCATAATTGCTGAGGGGCACAGGGCCCTGGGTGGGGCTTTGGTTTCCCGGGCGTTTCCGCACCCTCCTCAGCTCCCCGCCATGGAGTGGCTTCGGTCACCCAGGCTTTATTGTGGTCGGCGGGGAGGGTTCTGTGGGGGCGCTCGGTTATGACCTTGGAATTGCTCGGGGCCTTGGGGCTGTTCGGCCAGGCAGCTTGGGGAACAACAACAACAACTTGGCCAAACTGGTTCACGGGCCGCATGTTTGACACCCCTGATTAGAGTGTAACAATGAACTTGAATGAATTTCCCCTCGCATGTAGTCAGTCAAACAACTACACTATGGGGAGCGTCTAAAATCACTAAAGCTTTACTCGTTGGAGAGTAGAAGTGAACAATAATTAATAATACAGTATACACATGGAAAACGACAAAAGTCCATTTCTGTTCAACAACTTCCACAGCAAGTAAGAGAAATAAGGGAATCTTTCTTTAGACAACTTCAAGAGAGCCCTTAACCCTTTGAAGCTCCGACACGTTTTAGCAGTTTATTTTGGCTATCATTAGAAGATTTTATGCAGCTTAGGAAGTATCTCTGGGTATTAAGAGGGTAAATACTATCTCGGTCAACCCTTTGACTTCCATATACCGTTATTAATCTGAATAAAATTGTCTAATAATAGCCAGAAAGCAACAAAAGTGGGTCATCGATCCTCAGAGGGTTAATGTTGAACTTCAAAAGGTGCCAGAGGAGCCCATCCTTGCACAAAATAGTTCTTCCCCTTCAAACAGTCTACTGTACCAAATAACCTACAATGGAGGGTGTCACGATCGTCGGTGCAACTAGCCGTGTGGCAAAGACACCAGAGGTACAGGTCTCCCTCTATTTACGATTGGGTTACCTTCCTGAAAACCCGATCATAAATTGAAAAATCATATAGCAAACCCTAAAATTAATGGGGTAAATGGGGATGCGTTCTATGACCAGCCAAAACCCGAACCCAAACACCTAAAAACTTATAATAATATCGTAAATTGGGGCATCGGATAGTGAGGGAGTTACATGGAGGGATAGACAGACTAATGAGGAAGTAAGAAGGTGGTGTGATGTGGAGGTAGATGTGCTGGAAAGTGTGAAAAGGAACAACTTGAGATGGTTCGGCCATAATATGGAACGTATGGAAAGCGAGAGAATGACTAAAAGGGTGTACGAGAGCGAGGTGGAGAGGTAGACCGAATGAGAGGTGGAAGGATGGAGTGAGGAAGTACATGAACGAAGGCGGTGCTGGTTGGGGGGAGGGGCGTCGACTGACTGGGGACAGAGGTGCATGGGGGCGGTTCGTTCGTGGCCACCCCTTCGGGGATCGCGGCGTCAGTCAATAGATAGATAGATAGATAGTGAGGGAGACCTGTATGTAGATAATTATGTATTATCGACTCTCCAGACATGCTTCCTTTGCCCGTGCCACAATGCCCCTTCTACTACTGTACATAAAGTTATCTTTAAAAAAATCCACATTCTTCTCCCATATCATAAGTTGTCTTCCCCTTGCTCAACTTTCCTTCTTTGCATTCTGTCATCCATTCTTTGAACATAACCGAACCAATAAAATATATGACACTTGACAACTAAACTTGAAATGCATGCTGAACACAGCAAACAAAACATTAACTATTCTATCTAGCTATCTATTGCCTGATGCCGTGATCCCCGAAGGGGTGGCCACGAACGAACCGCCCCCATGCACCTCTGTCCCCAGTCAGTCGACGCCCCTCCCCCCAACCAGCACCGCCTTCGTTCATGTACTTCCTCACTCCACCCTTCCACCTCTCCCTCTACCTCGCTCTCGTACACCCTTAGTCATTCTCTCGCTTTCCATACGTTCCATATGGCCGAACCATCTCAAGTTCTTAATACAAAATATAGCAATACAGAATCACAATACCTGCATGTGAAAAATTACAATTAGTTACGCTAAACAAATTATATGGTATATATATATATATATATATATATATATATATATATATATATATATATATATATATATATATATATATAGTATATAAAAAAAAAAAAAACAAAAAAAAACAGGCCGACACCTGGCTAGCGCAAAGCTCCATGGCCAGCAGCTCTATTATCGGTCATAAAAATGGTCTCTACCGACCTAAGCGCTCTCATCAATATCACAGGAGAAATTCAGATGTGTGGATCAACCACTCCACATTCAATGCCCAAAGCTTGCTCTTCCATTTCAAGTCTCACACACTTTCCCTTTACTCAGTCCATTAGCCTATTAACACCAGCTTCAAGTTGAAATATCCAATCACCACAGCTCTCAAATTTAGAGGTCCTCATCACATGCAGTCCATGTCTCCCCTCCGTAGGAGTGTTGAGAGCAGCAGTTTCTTAGGGACTTTTTACTTTGTTAACTGACAATTCATACTTTCAAGATCCAGTCAAGTTCTTGGATCACCTTTCTCCCTATCATTTTTCTATCCATTTTACCACATAGTACAGCTCCCAAATACAGTACTGTAATTGAAGCGCTCACCCTCATCCAATTCTACAATTTGTCTTCTTTAACTGGTCCCAAGTCAATGGTTTCATAATTTTTCTCTCAAACACCATTACCTTGCATTACCCTTTAAATAGGAAAAATGGGGAATAGGTCGGACGGAGTACATAGAATAGAATGTACTCAGACACATACCCCATAGCTGAGGGTGCCAACTAGGGACAGAGCCCAAACAGAAACCCTGTTATCTAGGGTGCCCAGAAGATCCAGAGACCAAAGATCACGAAGGGGCCTCCAGCAATCCCCCAGGTCCTACACCTCCCAGAGAGGTTCCGGTCTCCGCAGGCAGACGCACCACAATGCACAATGCGCCCGATGACTATTATCTAGCCCAACTGGCACCTGACCCCCCTCTCCCTGCAACCATGTTATCACTGGCATTCTCCATTCCTTACCACTTCTCTTGTCTGTTCTTCAGTCATCTCTCACTTGTCCATACCAGCATAGCACCCTCTTTCCACTCTGGTCGATATGGGTTCCTGTTGTCCCACTCTCCTACATACCTCTTTATTCCAGGATCCATTTTCATTGGTCTACCCCTATGCACCTTCAGTGTCGCATCTTTTCACCAAATTTATTTATAATATCCATCCTCTCCGTATGACCAAACCTTGCACACCTACTTTTATGCATTTCTCCACTGATACTCCTAATATCTAAGCACCACCTTAGCTCATTACAGTGGAGGGTAAGAGATCTGTTTAGAATCTACAACAGTTCTCTGAACTTCCCCCATTACATCCACTTCTGGCTCAAGTGACAGCTTCAGCCTAGATTGTATCTCCAAGGTAGCTAAACTTTCCCCTGCTCAAGCACTACAGACAGTTGACACCTATGGGCAGGTCATTCAATAAAGTTCACCATTCCATACCATGCATACAAAATTATAGAGTTCCTGACTTTTTGCTTGACAAAGGTTCTTTATCCTGATACAGTATAACATTTCCCATAATGTACCCAGTAATGACAGATACTACATTATTAACGAGTTCTCACCCACCCCCTTCATATATACCATTACATAGATGTGCACCATTTTGTTTCCTTTCAGTTGCTTTCTCTTGTCTGCCATCCCCAGCCTGAGTATATACATTACATACGGTACATACATAAATGTGCAGAACTTTTTTTATTTGCCATGCCCTTCCCCAGTAAATATTAGCCAAAACACTAGGATAGATTGCTGCAATGGCAAAAATTCCAATTCAAAGGCCCATAGCTTAGAAACTATTACATGAATCCGGCTGTTGTTAGTCTCGGTTTTAGAGTAATGCTGACCTAACAAGAAATGGTGAGTAATAAATAACATGACATTTTGATTCATTGTGCAAATATGTGACTGTTTTACCCCCAAATTTACATTAAAAGCCAATAATCACAGCCATCGGTGTCAAGTTCGCCCAATTACATGGCATTTCTTAGTTTTAATAGGTCGCTGCAAAAATTAATGTCAGGCAGGGTAATTTCGTCACAGGCTATTATCAAAATAAAATCTGCGACCTGGCCCAAAATGAACTTTTTGACAAAAACTATTAACTCAATAACTGCCGAACAGCCCCAAGGGGGCTTGGGGAACAACTCAATGACTGCAGGCATACAACATAAATATGAGTAGTACATGGCCCGACAGGCAGGCAAGCGAGCCTAAGCATCGCGGGACCCTTCTATCCATCGGCCACCGTGTCTGGGCGAACACTAACGTAACTCAGAGATACCTCCCAGTCCCTTGCAGACTTAGGTAATCGCGAAAACCACTAATTTTTACCGATTTAGCCCCTATCTATCTATCTGCTCAGGCCCATTCCTTTGCAATATCGTTGCACAACCACCAGTGGTCGTACAGACACGGTGTCATTGGAAAGGTCTATTCCTCTACTTTGATGAATTCTTTTGTTTTTAACTTATGTCGTCCCAGTTTTGGTTTGTATAGTTAGCAATTTTTAAATTACAAATTAAAATGTAAAACTTGCAAACAAAGTCAAACCAAAACTGGGACAAATATAATAGTCAAATCAAAATATCAAAATCGCTATGTGGAAATAACGCTTACTAAAATCAAATAAACAAATTACGGAATAAAAGAACACAATCCACCACATAGGGTGGATTACTACATGAGCAAGTTAATCCGTTTCCCAAGCATACTAATCGCACATATAACAACGCACCATCGTCACGTTCAAGGAATTAGTCAATAAAGAATTGTTTGCATAAGTGTGGTAATCCCGACATTGATGTATGGGAGTGAAGTATAGAATCTGCTGGAGAGACATCAAGAGTGAGAGGCGTGGAAAGGAGTTACTTGATAAGTGCATCTGGAGTTACATGGAGATAGAGAAGACTAATGAGTAAGTACGAGAGCATTGTGGTGTGGATGAGCTGCAGTGTGAAAACAGGAACACCTTGAGGTGGTTCGGTCATGTGCAACATATGGGGAGTGAGAAAATGACGTAAAGTGTATGAGAGAGGTAGAAGGGCAGAGAGGAAGAGTTGACCAAGAATGAGGTGGAAGGGTGGAGTTTAGAGGTGTGAGTCATCTTGGGTGGGAGGAGGGGTACTGACTGACAGAGGTGCATGGAGGCAAGTAGTTGAGGCCATCCCTTCGGGAACTGGAATAAATGCATCTGGAAATAGATAGATAAGATAGATTTTTGCAATACAAATTAATTTGATTATACTGTATGTATAGAACTTACTGCAAATCTTAGAGTACTTGGGTCAATACAAAAGTAATTAATCAATAGAACTTTATTTAAGCCTTAACGGCAAACTTCCTCTGTGGGAAGTTCCACCTCCTCTTGGACTCCTTGGCGGTCATGATCTGAAGTTCCCGGCGTGAGAGGCCGTGTCTGATGGCACGGGTCTTCTTGGGCCTCAGGTCCAGGGGCTTGAAACGCTTGTTCTGGGGAGAGAAGTACAATTTTATACCTCTATTCTGGGAGGCCTATCTTAAGTCTTATAAAATTGTCCAATTGAACCAAATAAAGAATAAAGCACCCAGTATACACTGCAGACTTTTAATGTTCCGAGGTTTTCCCACAATGTTAAAAAGAAAAACCTATTAGATTTAACTTTTGCAAAATGCTAAAATCCCCATAGATATCGAGTACCGGTATCATTAAAAATAACATTGGTAAAATAGTGCATAAAATTATAGTTTACACACGATTTGAGATTTAAAAAAATAAGGATACTGCTGAATGGAAAATTATGAAATGTGAATGTGTTAAAGGACGTAAAAAAAAAAATTGATAGGGGGGATAGAAATTCACTTAAAATAATGGTATACAGACAATTACCAATACTGGTATATATGTGACAGGATAACATTATCACACTGCTAAAACAATACAGTACCATACTGCGAACAAACACTCCGGTACTGTATGCCTTAGCCATTACAATATAATAAAAGGTAACGCTAAACCAATGTACGTTGGATTTCTCACAAAATCCAAGGGTAAAGTCTGCAAAAATGGTTTGACTAAGAACAGTATTCAGTCATTACGCAACTTGACAAATTGGGAACCGTCATATGAGTGAATATATGACCCAGTATTGGTCACATTCTGTGGCCATGTGCTAATCAGTGGATGCAATCTTTGCTGGAAAATGTATCGGGCCACTGACTAATTATAATTTCTAGCATCACATGATAGTTGACAATATTGCCAGAAGCGCCAGGAGGACATACGGCCCTGTAGTTCGGAGCAGTATTCTGCTCTCAGATTATTCTTATAGAACTTACTTTATTACTGTAAAGATATGTGGATATTATAAGTTTGTTGTTTTCAAAGTTTAATTTCCGATATAAACTTATTATAAACTTGCTGTACAGCAAGTTTTCCATTATAATATTTAAATGTATTTGTCCACATGTAGATTTTGTTAAGTGTGTTGTCATTTTGATGGTTTTTAATTTTAATGAGTTAGTTATATTAATTTGAGCAGTAACTTTTGAGTTCATTTTCAAGTTTAATATCTTAAATTTACTATGGAAATTTTAAACTCAAATTTGCAAATGGGAAATAAATTACTAATAAAACAAACTAACCTTATAGAATTTCCTCAGGTTCTCCTTGGTCTTCTGGTTAATAACGATCATAACCCGGGCGATGGACTTTCGCACCACCCGGCTGGAAAAAAAAAATGCTTGTTACTAACAGTACAGTAAACCACCTCAGTACAAAGACAACAATTACAGATGGAAAGGGTATGGATTTGGGAGAGTTCCAAAGGTTCTAGTTAAGGATTTTAAAGAGACTCAATGGGCTACAGTGCTCTATTGCTACCTGGCAATCACGACAAAATAAATAAATAAAACTATCTGTACAGTAATCCCTAATCAAGTCTAACCTAATTTGGCAAGATTCGCAATAGAGGTGCAACACTATTGACAGCACACAAATAATACTGTACTGGCTGCACTATTAAAATGTAAAACTTGCAAACTAACAGTTTTCACTAGTATTTCCCATTAATTTTAAGTGGCGTTTATCTTCACATTATGCTGCTCTCCTCAAGAAAACTTATTCACCCCGATAGGTGGGAAGGGCATGAATTATAATCAGGGAAAGAGCGGTGTTGAAAAATTCTATAAGAACACCCTTGTGTATCTGAACAAAGTCACAGTTGAGAAAGCGTCTGTGATTGTCTGGAAGGAATGACAATCGTGACATCATCGATAAATGCACCAGTGATGATGACATTGAGAATCACACCCACTAACTAGCAGATGTAATTAAATAACCATAGATCACTTAATGAGGCTAATATTGTTGAGGCAAATAAAGTAAAGGTAAAAGCCAGCAAATAAATAATGTGTGCCCAACTGTTGAACCTTGACCCTAATTATCGTAAAATTTATATTGTCCTTGTCCTAATTTTGGTTTGTTTAGTTTGCAAGTTTTACATTTTAACCTAGATTGGCTCTTAGGCCTGATTTTTTTGCAAGCCAGTGTCCACTGAAGTTCCTGATACATAAGGGCACCCACTCTAGCCCAGCTATTTTGATTAGTTGTTTTGTCTTTTTACTGTGTTCGTATAAGTTTTGAGTACCAGTAAATTCTCACAAAATATAGTTTAAAAAAAAAACGTGCAAACTATAAAAGATTACATGAACACACCACAAACACAAAAAAGAAATTGACACCCAGACTTAATGCCCTCAGGTCACTTGCTCACACAGAATTTGGACACAACAAAGAAACCACCACCACAGTTTATAAACAATACACAAGATCAGTGATGGAATATGCAAGCCTAGCCTGGGCTTCTAACCTAGCTGAAACACATCATAAGACATAAGAACATAAGAACATAAGAAAATGGGAGTCTGCAGAAAGCCGATTGGCCTAAGCAAGGCAGATCCCTGTCCCACACAACCCCAAATCAATTACAAAGCCCAATTATAGGCTCAACACTCTAATACCCTGAGGATCATCTTACCAAAACGGTTAGAGATTAACGCAGGATTATGGGGGTCTGCAGAGCGCTGATTGGCCCAACCCGGCTGATCCCCCTTCACACCCAACCCTTCTCGTCCATATGCTTATCCAATTTTATCTTAAAGCTCCCTACAGTTTTAGATCCCACTATAGCACTTGGTAGTCCATTCCACCCATCTACAACTCTGTTACCAAACCAATATTTGCCTATATCTTTTCTGAAACGAAATTTATCTAATTTGAAACCATTGGTACGAGTTCTTTCGCTATCACTGAGCTTTAGTACATTTGTCATGTCCCCTTTGTTAATCCCCTTTGTTAATTTGTTAAGACCTTACAGACTATTCAAAACAAAGCCCTAAAAATCATTACAGGCTGCACAGCTACTACACCCACAGATCACCTACATCAAGAAACCAAAATCCTCAAGTCAAAGACCATCTGGACATGAGAGGCACTCAATTCCTGGCAGCAGCCTCTACGAACCCAAACCAACCACTACACTAAATGGCAACACAACCCACAGACACCAAGAAATATCAAATCAACACCCAGCACACGGTATCACACACAAATACTGTCCTCTCTCCCTCCCTGCCCACCCCAAACCAACTTCCAGAAGCACATCCATACTCGTATCTCTCGCCGATCCATCCACTCACTCATAGACAACACGCAGCTGCAAGCACACCCTCCCGAAATCCATCTTTCCGAATCCTCCCTTACTCGCGAGGACTGAGTTCACCTGGCCAGGCTGAGATGCGGACACCATCCAGCTCTTCTGAGCTATCAGAAGAGACTGAGACTGGATGACTCCATCGTCGACACTTGCCCGGGATGTAACACAGCACCCCATACCATCAAACACATCATAGAAGACTGCATTTTACACAACCACTTACGCCAACAACACAATCTACACTCAATGAGAGCTCTGTGGGAAAGCCCGATCGCGGCCATGGCCTTCCTCAGGGACTCGGGGCTGTTCGGCCAGGCAGCTTAGGGAACAATAACAACATGAACATTAACTAGTATATACTGTATGACAGTATTCTAATCTATACACAATAAAAAAATACTTGTATAACACAGCGAGCAATATACATACAAGCTAAAAGACCCATTTTGTCCACAGGGAATGTGGTTACAGTCTCACGTCCTAAATATGTATATCCTAAAGTACTAGTTATCAAGGTACAATAATTGTGAGCAGGTACCATACACACGGTTCTGAACCTGCACCGAACCCAAATAAGAAATACTTTGACATCCTATATACAGTATTTTATAACTTGACTAGGTCCAAAGCTTCAAATGGGAGAACAGTATACTTATTTGTGGTCAAGAATGTACAGCATCAACATAAAACAAGGTGCCTGTTGAAAAGCATATGATTAGCGGGCTCAGCTTATATCAATTATTATGTAAAACTATCATGGTTATATTTATGAGCTTAACCCTCTCACGTTCTTGATGCAATTTTGAGCCTATTAGGGATACTTTAAAGCCTTTGTTACCATCAGGGGTATTTAGAAACCTTTAGTTTAGTTACTTCAACCTCTGCAGTTGTCTTCGAGTTAGCTGTGGGCAGAAAACTAATTTTGGAGAGGTAATTATAAGAGTGAGAGAACTCTATTTAGTATTGCTAATCTGGCAACCTCTGCGTCATATGGTCGTGAGAGGGTCAATATATTATATGAATTTGAAATACTGTACTGCATCACAAAGCAATCCTACTCACATCTTGGAGAGCTTTGAAGCAGCGCCACCGGTAACTTTAGCTACTCGCAGGCCGGAGAGCTCCTGCTTGAGCTCCTCCAGTTGCTTGAGGAGCTCATCCTTCTTTTTGGTACGAAGGTCACAGCACTTTACCCTCACCTGGAAAACAGATAGAACATTAGGAATCAAGACAAATTGTACTACCCCGATGTTGAAGTACTGTGCAGTACTGTATGCAACATTTATAGTGTCGTACAGTATGCAACATTTATAGTGTCGGTACAAAAGTATTTTTCTGCAATCAATTTCGACATGCTAGCCATTTATCATTGATTCTAAACCTTTGAGTATGACATTTATGAAGAGAAAATTTTCACTCATAAATGAAGATTCAAAAGGAGTAGAAACAACCACAGAGACCGCCTATCAACCCCCTGTAGTCAAAATTGATTGCGAAAACATAATTTCGGTCTGAAAAAAGGTGTATATATGCCTGTGCACTGATGGATTTTATCAAAGTACTGTACTGTATAACATGGCACTATAATAATATTTCAGTCATAAACGAAATAATAGTGACATCCATTGAATCGAATTACTTGAATTAGAGGCAAACAAGTAGCCTAAGTAGATGAGTAAGGTGGTATGGATGTAGAAGTGCTGGAGAATATTAAGAGGAACAACAAGCTGATTGGTCCACAGAAGGCAGATCCCTATCACACCCAACCCATGTTAATCAATCTATCTATTGCCGGATGCCTTACTCCCCTTTACGAGGGTGGCCAAATACAAGGACCTACCCACTGTGAGAAGTGTCGGTATATTTGACCCATCCTGTACAAGCACCGATAAGCGTTAATCAGTATTCAAGTTAAATACTATAGGTAATGCCAACGAACTTGACAATAATCTTGATCCCTGACCTCTCTAACTCTAAAGGGCCTAGAGCAAACTGGCTGTAAATATCCACACCTATTTCCTAGCGGTCTCTTTCCAAATGATAGAAATGTCAGCCCAGTTGCATTCACTTATTGCAAGTTTAAGAAGTTCAGGGGTCAAGATTA
Organism: Paralithodes platypus; assembly: GCA_032716605.1. NCBI lineage: Eukaryota > Metazoa > Arthropoda > Malacostraca > Decapoda > Lithodidae > Paralithodes > Paralithodes platypus. The sequence continues at coordinate 32,572,936 of CM064542.1, read as the reverse complement.
CAATATTGTCAATTCGCTGGTGCTACCTATAGTATAGTACAGTACAGTACTAGTGACAAATGTTGTTTAGGAAGTTTCATATTTTGCATTACGCTTAGGCCACAGGAAGTGATAAAATAACCGAAAGTAATGTACAGTACTGTAATTTCAGTTTATTTTTTGTGTAACCCAATTTCTTATAGTAATCTTCCCAGTTTTAAACCCAAATTGAACGGTCGAACACCTTTGATAATTACGCACTCAAGAATCGCATACAAATTAGAACCATTTAGGATTTTCTTACGCTCAAGGGGATCGCCTAACTTCATAAAGGTTAAGACTACAGTACACCCTCTCTACGTCGGACCTCTAAATGTCGGAAATCTGTACTTGCCGGATCGGCATCGGCCTGTTGGACAAGTCCTCCCAGTTGCCGGACTTTTCCGATATTTTTTACATTCGCGTTTAATTTGACTGCTTTAATATTATGAAATTATCTCACGGCTAGCTGTTATTTGGGGATGGATGTAGAGTTCGGGCGTACGGTAGTCATTGTTTACATAGGGCGATCGCCGCGGTCGCACTTACGTTCCCGTCTATTTCGACGCTATATTTTCTGCTATTTGCCCCCTGTCATTACGACATGAATACTAGATTAGGTTAGGTTAAAATAGACGGGAACATGATGGGAAAGGTCCGACGCCACTACGCGTAATGTAAACAAAGATGGCGGTACGCCCGCTCACTACATCCTACCTTACATGAATGGTCAGTAAATTGGCAGATGAAGTTTAACATTGACAAATGCAAGGTATTAAAGATACTTCCTTTAACGTGACGATAGTGCGTTGTTATATGTGCGATTAGTTTGCTTGGGAAACAGATTAACTTGCTCATGTAGTAATGTACACCCTATGTGGTGGATTGTGTTCTTTTATTTAATAATTTTCATTTTAGTAAACGTTGTTTCCACATAGCGATTTTGATAATTTAATTTGACTTTATATTGTCCTTGTCCCAATTTTGGTTTGTTTAGTTTGCAAGTTTTACATTTTAATAGGGAAGATGCAAACAAATGTTAAATATAAACTAGCTAATTTAGAATTAGAAAATTCAGACTGCGAGAAAGATCTAGGTGTGTTTATTAGCAATGATTTGAAGCCTAGAAAACAGTGTATAAGCGTTCGTAATAAGGCAAACAGGATTCTCGGGTTCATCTCTAGGAGTGTGAGTAACAGAACTGCTGATGTTATCTTAAAACTTTACTTGTCATTAGTGAGACCCCATATGGATTATGCTGTCCAATTTTGGTGTCCTTATTACAGAATGGACATAGATTCATTGGAGAGAGTACAGCGTAGAATGACAAAAATTATCCATAATATTAGAAATCTTTCGTATGAAGAAAGGTTGAAGAAATTAGGTTTACATTCGTTAGAGAGACGCAGAGTTAGAGGGGATATGATAGAGGTGTTCAATTGGGTTAGTGGGATTAACAAAGGGGACATGGCAAATGTACTAAAGCTCAGTGATAGCGAAAGAACTCGTACCAATGGTTTCAAATTAGATAAATTTCGTTTCAGAAAAGATATAGGCAAGTATTGGTTTGGTAACAGAGTTGTAGACGGGTGGAATGGACTACCAAGTGCTATAGTGGGATCTAAAACTGTAGGGAGCTTTAAGATAAAATTGGATAAGCATATGGACGAGAAGGGTTGGGTGTGAAGGGGGATCAGCCGGGTTGGGCCAATCAGCGCTCTGCAGACCTCCATAATCCTGCGTTAATCTCTAACAGTTTTGGTAAGATGATCCTCAGGGTATTAGAGTGTGAAGCCTATAATTGGGCTTTGTAATGAATTGGGGTTGTGTGGGACAGGGATCTGCCTTGCTTAGGCCACTCGGCTTTCTGCAGACTCCCATTTTCTTATGTTCTTATGTTATTTGCCCCTGCTGGTAATGTATATAGGCTATGATGATAAGTCATGGGGGGTGAACCCCCCTCATCCCATTATTCAAATTATTGTAATCCACGGCCAGGTGTTATAATTTAGCCTACTAGGTTAGGTTACTTTTTTTTTTCTATGTGGGAGTAAAAAGGCAGAAATGCCCGCAGCGAGTGCATTTGACAGGTACTTATTTAGGTTTCCACGCATCCATCAACAACCTACACCCTTTTCTAGTTTGATAGCCTACTAGGAATAAATAAGATTTAGGCCTAGCCTAATAAAGTTTTTAATGTGGTTTTCGACGAGAATAAAGAAGCGAGTTTGGGCCGAAAATTGGGAGTTGACCGCCTCTTCCGATCGTTGGTTTGTTGACATGACGCTTGACGTTTTAGCCTAGTTTCGTTGGCTGTTGTTTTTTTGCCCCCTTCTGTCAATATATAAGAACATACATGATGACAATATATCTAGGGGGAGTGAGGTAGTGGTATCAAGAACGATAGGGAGCTTTAAGATAAAATTAGATAGGCAGATGGACGAGATGGGTTGGGTGTGAGGGGGATCTGTCAGGTGTGGGCCAATCGGCGCTCTGCAGGCCCCCGTTTTTTTACCTCTGACCGTTTCGGTGAGGTCAGTCCTAGCCTAATGGTGTTAGTGAGCTGGGCTTATAGGCTAATTAGGGTTAGGCTAGTGTGAGAGGGATCAGCCTTGTTTGGGCCAATCGGTTTTCTGCAGACTCCCATTTTCTTATGTTCTTATGTAGCCTAGGATATCTGTCAAATCACTCAAATGCACACCCCTATAGCCTAGGCCTAGCCCTAGTAAAATCGCACCCTAAATTGTTTGCCTGCACTCACTCCTGGATGCAGTCAAATTTTAAGTATTCCTTAGGCTAGCTAGGCATAGGCTAGGCCTAGCCTATCTCAATACTGACATCACGTGGCACGTTGGTATGCTACACTGCAATAGCCTACGCTCAGCCGCAGGGCGTCAAACCAGAGAAATTTTGTTTGAGACTTGAATGAATATGAGAACTAGGCTAGGATGTCATCTGCCACTTTGCTTCCTACTACTGTTCAAGCCTAGCCTAGGCCAGGCAGTCGTCCAACTGGAAAATCCGAAAATACGCCAGCATAGCAATGATAGCATACGCGTATTAGCCTAAGCATCTTAAAACACACACTAGGCCTAGCCTAAATCGCGCAACTGTAGGCCTAAACCTTATAATTTGGAAGCTAGGGTAGGTGGCCGCGGGCGCGGTGGTACATGCCGTCCAGTATCCGACAAGGGCCCCGACAAACACATTTCATTAGCCTTCTCCTAAGGCCACCGTATTATATTTACAAACACCATTTTCATTAAATATATGGATCATTTAATAAAGCAAATGTACACATGTAAAATATAATAAGTACCAAAATACATGCTACACGTATTTATCATTAGAAACATCATTCGGTTCCCTTAGGAAATGTAAACACAACAATCCCCTTATTATGGTACATAGTTTTACTCTTCTGCACATCAAATTCAACTACAAAAAATACATAGTGAAGTACTGTTGGTTCTCATATTCACATATGTTCAGTCATAATGCAGCTCAGTAGTTAGATATTCAAGATATACGGCGATGGAAACACTCCCTTACCATTGTGGCTGGCTGCTGTTTTGGGAAGGACAGACGGTCGCTTGTGTACCAAAACCAAAGTGAAAACAAGTGAAACTCGCGATGCGTAAGGGCTCTTGCCAAATTTCGATTTGTGTATAATTATGTGCTTATATGAATATAACCAGATGGAAATTATCTTCGTTTATTGTAGGTTTTGAAAACGTAATAGATGTATAATTAGGAAATCAATTAGCCTACTGAATGTTGAGCTTCGAAATGTCAAACACCAGCTAGTTGATATCTTTCTGAAAGTAGCTTACCTGATAGTATCCTCCCTAAATCTAACATTCCTAGCATGATCATACAGCAAAAATGTGAATTCATCTGGGCTCTATTTGTATACTAAGCGAGGCCATCCATAGAGTTACAAATAGGCCTACCCTCTCTAGCTACCTACCCACCAGGAGGCCTTACTAGAAGACATCAGCAAGGGAAAAAATGTCGATGTGATATACTTGAACTTCGCCAAGGCATTCAACAAAGTAGATCACGGCCTGGTCCTACACAAGCTGAGAAATATAGGCAATAGGGGAAACTTCGGTAAATGGCTGCACAGCTTCCTAACACATAGGGAACAGAAAGTATCGGTCCAAGGACACCTCTCAGACCCAAGCGAAGTAATAATTAAGTGGCGTTCCGCAGGGGTCTGTACTAGGTCCACTTCTATTCCTTATCATGATCGGGGATATAGATAAAGAACTCCAGCACTCTCAGGCCACCTCATTTGCAGATGATACGAGAGTAAAGAGGAGGAGCCGTGGTGGTCCAGTGGTGAGCACGCTCACGTGTGAATCTGCAAGACCCGGGATCGAATCCCTGCCACGGCGGACATTTAGTGGGTGTGGTAGTACGTCCTAGCATGTTTCACATGCGCACACCCAGGCAGGGGACATCCTGACGACGTATACAGACTAAACACACATAACAAAGCCACTCCAACAGCTTCCTCTCTCTCCAACACCCCTTCTCCCCTCTCAACACTCTTCTCTGAGCTAGTGCCGATACAAATGGCCAGTCCTGTATAGAATCGTGAGGTTCAGAGTCGTAAAAGATTCCAGGACGAGCTCCATAGAAAATGAAATTAATGAATGAGGATAGAAGCAGACAACGACGTGGCCCTGCTACAAGAGGGCCTCAATCGCTTACTGGACTGATAATGAGCTCCTTCCTAATTTGAACAAAATGAGAGAGAGAGAGAGTGGTCATGTGGGGATCTGAACCATTCTTGTAACAAGTTGAGATCAGCCTGGAGACAAGTCGAGTGACTGTCATCTTCGCTTATATTATTATAAAATGGTCTTCAGAAACTTATATTCAAGACTCCTTTCTTCAACTTTTATCATCAACACTGGTCTGGCAACTTATGAGGTCAACTTTTACAATAATTCTATCACCTAAATGTATCCACCTTCGATCTAGTTTCCAACACCAGTACAAACAGATCCAAAAAGTGTTGCAGGGAAATGTTGAGCATGAAAATTGACCATAAAAGCTCTTGTGTGACAACGGTTTTAACCCTTTCAGCACGACCTACTCTGGTTACGATTCTCTATACTCTATAGCATATAATATATTTTATTTTACTATGTGGATGAGGGAGACAAAAGGCAAGACTGCCTGTGACGAATGACTCCCCCAGAGTTGAAAGAGTGACAGGGTCAAAATCAAGGAATTAACGAGCCAAAATACATGGACACACGGAGTGTGAAGCAATTTATGCCTTGGAATCAAAGGGTTAGTCAAATCTCAACAAACCATCTAAATAATATGGGTCCTTTCTATCTGCATAACAGCGTCTAATACTAGTCAGAGTAGAAGGTAAACAAGACGTCATCATCACACTGAAGGAGTTAATGTTTCGCTGGATTCGGAGAATTTATGGATGAAGTCTGGTTAGTTACAATTGAATAGTTCCCCCCGGAGTCACAGCCTCCCTCAACTTTCACTCGGGGTTATATTTAGAAAACGGGATAATATTAAGCACATCATCCCTACTTATAGTAACTGTACTTAACATATACCGCATTTTCCTTTACCATCATTATCTCCGATAGACTGGAAATGGTGTCGTATTTCACACCCAAATGCCATAAAAGGGTGTCCAATATCAAGCCAACTCAACCCTGCTCCTCCACAGGGTTGAGTAACAACTGGGTTAAAGTCAAGCCGATTCGGGCTTTAAGTATATATCTGTAAGCAAGTCACCATATTTCATTGGCGAGTGTTAAAAAATTCTATCAATCTAAATGTAGTCTTAAATTAGCCCAAACATACGCCAAAGTAAAGATATTCACGATCATTCTAAATTGGGCTTTTGTGTATTTCCTCTTTAACAAGTAAGTGTTTATACTATAAGAGTGTGCAAACTATAAATATGTTCTAATGTATAACTAAGAACCCCAAATATACGAAGTGTTTGTTGACGTTCTTAAAACAAAACAAAAGAACAACAGCTTGCGTACGCTTATACGATATCGGGAAAGTAATCCTTCTTTATTAAACCCTCTAAGTAGCATATTATCATTTATTATGTAAATGTTTGTTAAACTAATGGAACTGAAATTGTGTACTTCGACTTCCAAACCAATCTGACGATCTCTGAACTTTGAAATAATTGTAATAGTTTCGAAATCTGACCTTGTTCATTATAACGGAATGAAGGTTCTTGGTACGATGTTGCCAATGTAGCTGCTACCGCTAAATCCAGCGAATCACTTACATCACTTCCATCTAGCGACATCAAGATGTGATGAATTCTAGCGATATTCAAGTTAGTTTCCCTATTTTAAGGAATTGGAGAGATATTTCGATTGTTAAAGATTATTCTAGATACTTCAACATATGTTTTCTAGTGACATCCAAGTTTTTAGTGTCTGGTGACTATCTAGCGATTTGTCAATGCTATTCTAGCATACATTTGTGATTTAGTTTATCTTGCATTTTTGTCTAAATTTGCCCTATTTCTCCAGAAGACTTCCTACGTGGTATAGTGTATTGTTCTAGTGATAATTAAATAGTATATAGGGCTATTTTAAGTTGGCTGATGAATATGAAGCAGTAATATGCTGGACGATGAGAACACTGTATGTAAACATGTCTCGGATATCACTGATAATTTTTGGCATTTTCTGCCAAAAGCCCAATGGCTTATCAGTGGTGGTAACACAAAATGCAGCATAAATATTCTATACTGGGAAGATTTCTAATATGGATTAGTTTTGTCATTCTTCGTTGTACTGCTTCTAAGAAAGCTATATCCATTATGTAATAAGACCATTAAAATTGAACAGCAACGAGATGAATATGGTGATATTAATGGGTAGTACCACACTGCAAGATGGGACATTTAGTGAAGAACTGAGAAGAGGGTTGGGTATCAAGAGTATTGGTGATGAGATGCGTATTAGCAGGCTTGGATGGTTTGGATTTTTGTTTTATTTTCCCCTATGCATGAAGGAGACAAAAGGCAAAACTGTCTAACAAGTGCCCCCACCAACACCACCACCAAGGTTGAAAAGTTATAAGAGAGTCAAAATCTAGGTATGTTAGAGGCAATTTGGGTGTGTTGGAAAGAAGTGTGGTGTACTTGTTAAATGTAGTTAAATGAATAGGAGGAGGTGTGTGCGAGCGTTGGCTGAATGTAGGTGAAGCACACATAGAAACAGTGGGGGAAGCCAAGCAAATGAAACAGAAGTTCCAACAACTCCTTATCATATGACTATGTGGCCTCCCCTGGGTACTGCCCTGCTCGATTGGTGCCTACAATCTCCTCAACCTGTGGAGAGGATGGATGAACTTAGATGTGTGAAAAGATGCAAGTCCATGAATGTGGAGGGAGCTGCACCAATGGGCGGACTAAGAAATACATGGGATCGGACTTTGCGGTCTGATCTTAAATTGAAGAACCTGACAAGTGAGGCACCTCTTAACAGCCTGGAACACCGCCATTAGTACGTGAGACCCTGGAACTGCACTTCCTGTGGAGCACTTGATCTTTAAATGTGTGTATGTATGTATATCTATCTATTGTAGAGTTCGCCACGTTGATAGTGGCCTGACAAGTGCGTAGCCCTTTGGTGTGTGTATAGTGTGTGGGGGTTCATGTGGAATATTATACTGTACTGTTGGATTGGCTGTGGCTGTGAATGTCTGTAACCAGTGTAATCAGCTTGATCTAGTTGATCAGGTGCTATCATATACTGTGCATGCGACTTCTGGTCTACCACACCTTTAATGTCCGCCAGTTAAGCAATAGGTATGGAGAGTCCTGCCCGTAAGTCAATGCACCTATGGTGCTCCGGTGAAGGATCGAACCCAGGACTCCCATGCATAAGGTGAGGAGTTGCATTGGCTCCACCACCATCATACCATAATCATCATCACAATCACCACCACCATCACTACCATGACCACAATCACTATTACCAAAATCACCATCATAATTACTATTATTACCACAATCACCACTAGTACTATCATAAGCACCATCATCATCGCTACTGTGATGTGTGTGCCCCGTAGAGTAGACACACCATCATCATCACTATAACAATAAGGCAGTACAAAGGACAGACATATTGCAAAGATGTAATAAGTTGCAAGACCTGGCACCTCACCCACCTGGAAGCAAGGGCAGGTATATAAGCCCCGTGGTTATGAGGTTAGGTACAGTTCAGCAGAAGCTTTAGTCCAGAGAAGAATAGTCCAAGATGATGTGGTGAGTAGGCTTTACCGCTTATATATTGTATTCTAGCCATACTGTATTTAGACGATTTGGTGCACCTTAAGAAGAATCTGTGGTGGTACAAAGGGTTAAGTGAGATAGAAGTCTGTTATTTGCGAAGTCTGTTATTTGCGAAGTCTGTTATTTGCTGGAGACCCTTTTTTAACTGAATAGGCCTACATTTGTCCAATAGTAGCCAGCATATAGTTAAAAGAACGGCACCGATACTGGAAGGGTTAATGCTGTTTATATCATTATCATAATAGGTTACCGAGTGCAATAGTAGCTCAAGAACGTTGGAGAGCTTAAAGGTTAATTAAGTGAGACAGACAATGGAGGAAGTGGCTTGGGTGTACGTGGGATCTGCCTTGTGTTGGCCGGGTGACATGCAAATTCACTATTTTTATCACGAACACTGTCAACTTTAAATTAACTTGACAAATGAAGTAGCTCTTAACAGGGTTGCCTGGAACGCCGCCATTAGGACAAGAGACTGAAACTGCACGTATGTGTTGAGCACTCAGTTTTAAAATTGTATGTACTGTCTGTACTAGTTTGGCGATTTTAAGACCTTTTGTCCCATTTCTTTGTCAATATTACGACTTCGTGTCATTTAAGTGTCGTATGTATGTATATATGTATATAAATATGTAAATGCATATTACAGTTCATAGCGCTTGTTGGCACTGCTGGTAATGGGTTACTGGGTTGTTTCTAACTTCTAACCCTTCTTCTTATACTGTCGATCTTTTCTCTCCTTTGGGCTCCTCTGACCATAAACTTATCTCTGTCACCTGTCCTATCACTCCAGTACGGGCGTACGGCCACCCGATCCTCCTAGCCGGCGGCGCTTGTGGCACTTTGGCGCTGCCAACTGGGAGGCTCTCCGGCAGTACTTCTTTGATTTCCCATGGAATGATTTCTGCTTCTGTGGCCGGGGACCCTCGGAGAGTGCTGAACGCATTACCGAGGTAATCCTATCGGGCATGGAAGCATACATTCCATTCTCTTTCTCTCAGACTAATGCTAAAAAATCTTGGTTTACTCACGCCTGTTCTACTGCTGTCCGCAATAAGGAGGAAGCATTCAAACGGTACCGTCGCCTTAAAACTCAAGACTCTCATTCTTCCTATGTTTCTGCCCGGAATCAAGCCAAATCTGTTCTTCGACTTGCCAAACACTCTTTCATCAATAATAAATGCACTGAACTATCCAACTCTAGCTCTTCCCAAGCTTTCTGGCATCTAGCCAAAAACCTCTCCAACAATTTCTCTTCCTCGTCTTTTCCTCCCCTTTCCCACTCTGATGGTACAACCATCACTTCTTCCTCTGACAAAGCTAAACTCTTCGCTCAAACTTTTGCTAGAAACTCCACCTTGGATGATTCCGGTGCTATTCCTCCCTCTCCACCCTCCTCTCTCTTACTTATGCCTAATATCCTAATCTCTTCTAAAGATGTACTTTCTACCCTCTCTGGGCTTAACACTAATAAGGCGTACAGTCCGGACGGTATTCCTCCTGTTGTTCTCAAAAACTGTGCTTCCGTGCTGACACCCTGCCTAGGCAAACTCTTTCGTCTCTGTCTATCCTCTAACGTCTTCCCTTCATGCTGGAAGTTTTCTCCCATTCAACCTGTCCCAAAGAAGGGTGACCGCTCTCAACCCTCCAACTATCGTGCAATTGCTCTCATCTCTTGTCTTTCTAAAGTTTTTTAAACTATTCTTGCTTCCAAATTTCTTAAGCATTTCTCTTCTCATAATCTGCTCTCAGCTCGCCAGTATGGCTTCCTTAAGGGTCGCTCTACTGGTGATCTTCTTTCATATCTTACTAACTCTTGGTCATCCTCCTTTCGGGACTTCGGTGAGACTTTTTCTATTGCACTAGACATATCGAAAGCTTTCGATAGAGTGGCACAAATCTTTAATTTCTAAACTACCCTCCTTCGGTTTCTATCCCTCCATCTGTGCCTTTGTCTCTAATTTCCTTTCCGGCCGTTCCATAGCCGCGGTTGTGGATGGCCATTGTTCACTTCCTCACCCTATAAACTCTGGTGTTCCTCAGGGCTCTGTCCTTTCTCCTATTCTCTTTCTAATTTTTATAAATGATCTCCTTAACTGTACCTTAATTCCCATCCATTCAGACGCAGACGACTCAACCTTACACTACTCCATTAGTTTTTCAGAACGCCCCAGCCAGCAATCCCTTAACGACAAACGTAATGAAGCCATAGAACTCTTAAATTCTGATCTAAATACTATCTCCAATTGGGGCAGAGAAAACCTTGTTACCTTTAATGCTTCCAAAACCCAATTGCTCCATCTATCTACCCGTCAGGATCTCCCAGCGGACTATCCCTTATTCTTCAACAATACAAAAATCAACCCTTCATCTTCTCTCAATATTCTTGGTGTCTCTTTTTCTTCTGCTCTCATTTGGAAGGACCATATTACCAGTCTTGCTAAGGCAGCCTCCCAGAAGCTGGGTGTGCTCAACCGCCTTAGGGGGTTCTTTTCCCCAACACAGCTTCTTGCTCTGTACAGGGGCATAGTGCATCCTTGTATTGAGTATTGTTCATATGTGTGGGAAGGTTCCTCTCACACCGCTCTCCTAGACAAAGTTGAAAGGAAGGCCTTTCGTATCATTAACTCCCGTCCACTCACCAACTCTCTGCAATCTCTCTCTCTCCGCCGCAATGTTGCATCTCTCTCACTATTCTATCGCTACTATAATAATCAGTGTTCCTCAGAGCTTTCCCAGTGCATACCACCTCCTTTACGTAGGGCACGTGGTCCCGTCTTGCAACTCAATCCCACCCCTACTCTGTGCAACTCTCTAACCCAAGAGTGAAACGTTACTCTCAAACTTCTACTCAACAGCTGAGCTCTGGAACTCTCTCCCAGAATCAGTCTTCCCTCTTCCTATGACTTAAATTGCTTCAAACTCCGTGTGTCCAGGCATTTTGGCTCGATACAAGGACCCCAATGGAAATACGCCTAACGGCCTTATTGGGCTATCCTTTGTTGGAATTATGCAAGGCTGGTACATGTCATATTTGTAACAAACTATGTGGTACCAACTCTGTAAATTGCTGATTGAATAAATATTATTATTATTATTATTATTATTATCGTCCCTTGATTTTGGCCCTGTCACTCTTTCAACTATGGGGGAGGCACTCGCTATAGGCAATTCTGCCTTTTGCCTCCCTCAATCACATAGAAAAAAAAAAAAAAAAACAATCCCACAATTCCAATTAATTTTGCCTGCCGCTTGAAGTGCCTGACAAGCATTGATTTTTGTTGTATCTAGAGTATAATCTCCAAATTGCCATTGTACCTTCCTACGTATTGCCGCCACGGAATCCAGACGGTGTTAGATGATCCCCAAAAAGTTGCCAAGATATACAGTAGGTGCTGGTTGGGAGTTGACAGGAAAGACTGGTATTGGTGGACGTGTAGCAATAGCGTGTGAAAGTTGAAGGTAATGATAGAGTGGTGAACGCTGGTGATGGAAGAGGGATTCCTTTTTTTTTATTTTATTTATTTTTTTGGAGGGAAGGGGGGAGGTGAGGCCAGTCTAGAGTGGTGATGAAGGGAGGGAGGGGGAATTTAGAGTGGTGATGGGGGGAGGGAGGGGGAGATTTTAGAGTGGTGATGGGGGGATTCTAAAGTGGTGATGGAGGAGGAGAAGGAGAAGGGAGGCTATTCTAGAGATTCTGCAGTAGCCTATAAGACCTCGGCCATCTTCTTCTTCAGGTACCTTTTTTCCATAACCTTATCATTCAACGGGGTTTTAAGTGGTGCTTTTATACTGTAGAACATAAATCCAATGACTAAGTTATATATCCCGTACCAGCATTGTCGAATATTTGTTACGGGTATGGACGTATGTAAGTGTAAAGAGAGGCTAATAATGACAACAGTGGCCCCAATATGGCGGAGGTTTGCCGATCTCTTGTTACTATAGGGTCTCTAGGTCATTCAACTCTCTGCAAGGAGTGGTATAGGCTTGGGGTGCTGGACACTTTGTACACCTTTAAGAAATATTACTGGTATGCTTAACCCTTTCAATCAACCAATGCGGGTGCCCAACCCCGAAAGGAGTTGAAATATAAGAACATAAGAACATAAGAAAATGGGATTCTGCAGAAAGCCGATTGGCCTAAGCAAGGCAGATCCCTGTCCCACACAACCCCAACTACAAAGCCCAATTATAGGCTCAACACTCTAATACCCTGAGGATCATCTTACCAAAACGGTTAGAGATTAACGCAGGATTACGGGGGTCTGCAGAGCGCTGATTGGCCCAACCCTGCTGATCCCCCTTCACACAAATATGGGAGCTATCCCCCCGCCAAAGGCGGCTTTATTATATGATTGTTCCTTGCACCCCATCAGACCTTTCGCCCCATTTCTCTGTCAATTTTCAGACCTTTTGTGCCATTTAGGTGTCGATTTTTTCCTGGCGAGCTTTAGCGAGCCTGACATTTAGAAAGAACCGTAATTTTTCTACTGAAAACAAACACAAAAATATCTCGAAAGGGGGTCATGGGTGTGTTTTTAAACTTGATGGAGGTCTAGGGAGCAAACTGAAAACAAGGATGAAATATAATTACCAAAAACATTAAAGCATGTTAGAAAGTTGTGTGTAGCCCCTATCGAACAATGACTAAGAGTTGTGTGTAGCCCCTATCGAACAATGACTAAGAGTTGTGTGTAGCCCCTATCGAACAATGACTAAGAGTTGTGTGTAGCCCCTATCGAACAATGACTAAGAGTTGTGTGTAGCCCCTATCGAACAATGACTAAGAGTTGTGTGTAGCCCCTATCGAACAATGACTAAGAGTTGTGTGTAGCCCCTATCGAACAATGACTAAGAGTTGTGTGTAGCTCCTATCGAACAATGACTAAGAGTTGTGTGTAGCCCCTATCGAACAATGACTAAAAGGCTGTGTTCCGATTTATGAAAGTGATTTTCAGCCAGTTAGGATTATAGCTCTTTGAGAATTGTGAACTTTGGAGGACACTGGTTGGCCTTTTAGAATTATAGACTTACTGTATATGGATACATGATTAGGGTTTGGAAATGTGAGCTGGAATGGCCATATGTTAACATTAGAAAGTTAACCCATTTAGTACCAGGGACGTCCTTTTCTTCATATTCTGGCAATTATTATACAATTTTATTCAGCTTAGGAAGGACCTCTAGCAATTAATAAGACTTCAAACTATCTCAACCAAGTCTTTTAACTAACACAGATCCTTCCTGAGCTGTGTAAGATCGTCTAAATATAGCTAGAATACAATATACCACACGTCGCTGGTACTCAAAGGGTTAAGTGGTGCTTATAGATTATGAAAACTGTAAACTGATAGAATGGATACAGTATTTGTAAACTTGTAAGGCACATCATTATATCTATTGGGACCTATACACTTACTAAAAGAACAAGGGTATGAAGAAGGTATATCTGAGTCATAAATGTTTATTGAGAGAGAGAGAGAAAGACAGACAGAAAGAAACAGAGAGAGAGTGAGACAGATATACAGACAAACAAAGAGAAAGAGATAATCGGTCTAAAATTAACTAGTATATAAATGATAAATGTAAACAATCGTAATCTCACTTATAGCATTAACCCTTTCTGTACCGACGGCGTCTTTTTAATTATATTCGACCTACACATGGACGATTTTATGCAGTTTAAGAAGGATCTGTGGTAGTAAAAAGGATTAGGTGAGATAGTTCGAAGCCTGTTAATTGCTGGAGGCCCTTTTTAACCTCAGTAAATCGTCTAATAGTAGCCAGAATAAAGTTAAAATGATGTTGTCGGTACAGAAGGGGTTAACAAATCACTTCGTCAAAGCCCAAGTCATTCCCACAAGCCAATATTATGAGTCATGATGTGCAATAAGAGAGAGAAACCTCGTATTGTTGTATTGTGTGTTCTCGTTAAGGGAGTCTTAGTCGCTTTTTCTGGAACCCCTTCTTCTTCATGATTAGCGCATTAGTTTTGATATTTTAAGTTCGTTCCATTAGTTTGGCGATTTTGAAAATTTTCGCCGTGTTTTTGTGTCAATATTAAGATCTTTCGTGCCATTTAGGAAAAAGTAGAATGTAGATACGAGGTGCCGTTGTTAAGGCTTATCCCTCAATACCTTCACCTAATCTGACCTGACCTACAAGTATCAATCCAGTACAATGTTAATTTAACCCCTTTTACACGAACACAAACTCACAACTTGCTCATCGATAATTGCCGGGGAAAGCGCTTGTGTAACACTTAGCTTTATGGCGGTAATGATGAGGTTGGGTGTGAGAGGGATCTGCCTTGTGTGGGCCGATCGGTTTTCCGCAGACTCCCATTTTCTTATGTTCTTAACCCTTTGAGTATCAGTGGCGTGTTTTATATTTTATTTTAGCTATATTTAGACGATGTTATGCAGCTTAGGAAGGATCTGTGGTAGTTAAAAGGGTTGGTTGAGATAGTTTGAAGCCTTATTATTGGTAGATATCCTTCCTCAGCTGAAGAACATCGTCTAATAGCTGCCATAATAGGATGCAAAGGACGTCCCTGGTACTGTACGGGTTAATATGATTGGGGTGTAATATAGAAGCAAGTCACCCAACTGTCTCACCCCTTGATGTTTCTCTCTTTGGTTGGGGTTTCACTTTAATTTATTCTAGTCTCACTCACTTGCACTCTCACACTCACTCTCTCTCTCTCTCACATTTGGAAACCCATTAACGCCATCAGACAGTACACTAGGACCATACGGCTGGGAGAGTGTAGATAGCAGAGAAGGGGTGTTGTAGATCGAGGAAGCTGTTGGAATGGCAACAGTCATACACCCAACTGAAAGTATAATGATGTGAAAATATATATATTTTTGTTCTGGTCCTTTCAGCTGAGAGATACAAAGAGTGGCAATTTTTTTATTTTTGTTTCCTGTTATATTAAGTTGTTTGACATCTGGGCCTTTTCATTCCAGACTAAAACAAATTCTGGCGTTAGACATAAATATATTTCATAAGAACATAAGAAAATAGGAGTTTGCAGAAAGCCGATTGGCCCACACAAGGCAGATCCCTCTCACATCCTAGTGTTTTCGTGATAAAGAAAGAGTAAAGTCATTTTCTTTGGATTTAATTTGCTTGCATTTGTTACGAAGGATATTTGATCAACTAATATACTGTAAATGTTGCATAAGCATAATAAAATATACTGTATAGACCCTTTCAACACGATGACGTCAATTTTGTCTTATTCTGGTAACCATTAGACGATTTGCATTAGCTTATAATCTACCCCAAGGACTCAAAGAAGTAAATAGCATCTCGTTAAACCATCTGAGTAATCAACTATCTAAAAGGTATAAATAAGGGCGATATAGATGATATATTAAAGCTAAAGAACGGCGACATAACCCGCTCAAGTTAGATAAGTTTAGATTTAGGAAAGATATAGGAAAGCACTGGTTTGAGAATAGAGTTGTTAACATGTGGAATGGATTGCACCAGAACAGTGATTATAGCTCAGAAACAGTTGAAAGCTTTAAGCGTAAGTTGGATTCCCATATGGATGATATGGGCTGGGTCAAGTTATGCAGTTTCCAGAGATCTTATGTTCTTACCTTTCAGTTCAAATCCCAACACTTAGGGTGTGCTGGCTGAAGGCCATGCGGATACAAAGAAGATATTACAAAGTAGTTAACATTAATAGCCATGGTCATGATGGTCTGTACTAAGGACATTGAAGACAAAAGCTATATTATTAAAACTGCAGTGTACAGTTGGTTACATGATTTATGTATACACTCCATGATTATATATGTATGAAAGGAGAACTATAGTAGAACTATAGCAGAAATGGTAACCTCTAACCTCTCATAACTCAAAGAGGACTAGATTAATCGAGCTAATATTGCTACCCCACAGGAAGACTTGGCTAGGGAACAGGTATGAACATTGACAGCTCATTTGCTCTAGCCCTTTATGAGTTATATAAGTTAGAGGTTACGATTTCTGCCCAACCTAGAATGAACGGACTATAGTGTGATTGCATTAGAACCGTAATTCGAGTTAAATAATATGAACTAATCCTACTTACAAATATACGCAAAAACAAAGATATATAGCATTTTTATGTATTTATGTATTGATTTTGTGTTTTGTGAAATGTATTGAACACATCAGACTTACCCAAAATATATGTGTGTTATAATCAATAGATGTGTGTTATTCTTGTGTGTGTATTGTATATGTGTGTGTGTGTGTGGTTATTGTTTATTTTATTGTATTTTTTATATATATTGTTTCTTTTACTGCGTTGTTACCTAACCCTAGACAAGGACACGGAAATTACTGGAGTGGTCTCGAAATATCAGAACAGGAAGAGAGAGAACAAAAAATAATGCTCGTGGCAGAACATCAGCTTCCTGTATTTTGACCAAACACACACGCACACAAACACACACACACACACACACACATATACGGATACGCACATACACACATACACACTCACTCACACATATTAACACACGCACACATTAACTCAAATACACATACATACACATTCTCTCTCTCTCTCTCTCTTTCACACACACACACACACACACACACACACACACACACACACACACACACACACACACACACACACACACTAACCACGGTACTGCCACAAATTACGTCAAAGGATAATTAATTATAAGTAGTAAGTACCTATATCGTTACAGCCTTATTTAGTTCATTATTTCAAGCCCGTATTCCAGTGAAGTAGGAAGTTGTCTGGATAATTGTGTGCCCATAAGTATAGCCATAATAAGTATAGCCATAATAAGTATAGCCATAATAAGTATAGCCATAATAAGTATAGCCATAATAAGTATAGCCATAATAAGTATAGCCATAATAAGTATAGCCATAATAAGTATAGCCATAATAAGTATAGCCATAATAAGTATAGCCATAATAAGTATAGCCATAATAAGTATAGCCATAATAAGTATAGCCATAATAAGTATAGCCATAATAAGTATAGCCATAATAAGTATAGCCATAATTATAGTTTGTATCCCATTTGCTGCAGCCTTGAATCCCACCTAAAAAAAATACTGGTGTGTGTGTGTGTGTGTGTGTGTGTGTGTGTGTGTGTGTGTGTGTGTGTGTGATTCCTCGGCTAGTTATTGATATATATTTCCTGTATTCGTGTACATAATAGTAAATGTCAGTAGATTGAGGCAAGGATTTATGTGCACAGTATTATATAACATATATATATACAGTATATATACAGTATTATATAACACATATATATATATACAGTATATATATATATTATATACTCAATCATGCATGTTTATTTTTATTTTTTTTTTATATCTATTTTGTTAATGTTTTGCTTATGTTTTGCTTGTACCAATGTGCCAAGAAACAAATAAGGTAATAATAATAATAATAATAATAATCGGTTTATTTCAAGCCGGCAGCCAATGGGGCTGAAAATACACAGACTTAACCTAGATCTTATCCTAATGGATCAACAGACTGATCCTGGCAGCTAACGAGAGCGCCTACATACTCCCAAGGAAGTAGGACGTGGGCAGGAGACTTTGTGGGTCCCCCGAGACGATCCGCCCAGATCTTGCCTTCACGGCCAGGGAAAGTTTTTGAGAGAACTTCCCCTGCCGGCGCGTGGGATTGAACCCCCGACACCAGAGCTAGCGCTTCCAATACAGAGTACTAAGCGCGCTCGGCCACCGTGACCGTAAAAGGTGTGTGTGTGTGTGTGGTGTGTGTGTGTGAGTGTGTCAGGTGTGTGTGTGTATCAGATGTATGTGTGTCAGGTGTGTGAGTGTGTCAGGTGTGTGTGTGTGGGTGAGTGTGTGTGTGTGTGTGTGTGGGTGTCAGATGTATGTGTGTGTGTGTCAGGAGGGTGATAAATTAAGGTGTTTGCGTGATCAGAGGACGAATCAAGGTTACCACTATAAACAACAACAACAACAACCACATAGCAACCACCCATCCCACGCCACAACGACTCTTCCCGCATATTACACTGTACGCTCGGCAACACAGAACCTGCGGTTTCAGGGGGGTCACCTGCTTTTGTTCTCTTTCTCACCTTTTCTTTCTTTCTCTGGCTTGTATCCATTTCTTGCACAGAGGCTCCAGTCTTGACGTTATTCTTAACATACAGTGTGCTGGCTTAATAATCCAATAGGGTTGATAGCCTCTGAAGTCCTATATTAACTAACATAAACCAAAAACACCGTTCGTAACTCGCCGGATAAGGCATAAGAACATAAGACGCACCCGCTTGCCTCGGAGTCTCGGCACCTCGCTCAAAACAGGTCTGGGCTATTTCCTAGAACAAGACCGTAAGTGTAGTCATTATTTATGGGCAGGTAGCACACACCTTAAGCGTTGGGTGTGTTTGGTCTGGAGAGAGGGAGTTGGGTGATGGTAGATGTATACACTATACTTTGTCTGCATCGTAACATATCAAGGGTATACAATAATGATACTATAGGTAGCGCCAACGAACTTGACAATTCTCTTGACTGCTTAACTTCTCATAACTTAAAATTAATGAAAGCAATCCAGCTCACATTTCTATCATTTGGGAAGAGCCCACCCGGAAATAGATAAGGAAATTTGTAGCCAGATTGCTCTAGGGCCCGCTAATAAGTCATGTCTCAGCTGTCATTACGTTTGGCTCGCTCTGTGCTGTATTAATGTCTGTCAAATGTTGAATAGGGTGGGTAAGTGTAGGAACATGTTTGTATATTTCACTCGATATGAAGAAATGAAGCTTAGTTATGGCTGATACCAATTATTGATCAAAACATACTTGGTGCCGATAAAAACACTTATTAGCGCGACTGTACTTTCATCATATAAGGATAATACTGAAAGGTAAATAATATCCTGTTCTCCTGTACTTTCATATAAGGATCAGAGGGGAAGGGGGATGGGCCGGTTTTCTGGACCACTTTCTCCCTCATGTTTAGCCCCCTTAGTTTTCAGATGTTAAAATGTTTGCTCCATTAGTTAGTCGTTTTTAAGACCTTTCGCCCCATTTCTTCGTCAATATTTAGACCTTTCGTGCTATTTAGGTGTCGATTTTTTCTCTGGCGAACGATAGTGAGCCTGTAATGTTGGAAGAACCGGCCTTCGGCCCGGACATTTTTCTATCGAAAAATTTACAAATTAATCTAGAAGGGGGATCTAATGGATGTTTTTTTTAAATTTGATGGAGGTCTAGCAAGGAAACTAAAAAATAAAGGAATATTTGAATTAATAGACCAAATAAACAGCCCATCTCCCCTTAAATCCAACAATGAACATAAGAACATAAGAAAATGGGAGTCTGCAGAAAGCCGATTGGCCTAAGCAAGGCAGATCCCTGTCCCACACAACCCCAAATCAATTACAAAGCCCAATTATAGGCTCAACACTCTAATACCCTGAGGATCATCCTACCAAAACGGTTAGAGATTAACGCAGGATTATGGGGGTCTGCAGAGCGCTGATTGGCCCAACCCGGCTGATCCCCCTTCACACCCAACTCTTCTCGTCCATATGCTTATCCAATTTTATCTTAAAGCTCCCTACAGTTTTAGATCCCACTATAGCACTTGGTAGTCCATTCCACCCATCTACAACTCTGTTACCAAACCAATATTTGCCTATATCTTTTCTGAAACGAAATTTATCTAATTTGAAACCATTGGTACGAGTTCTTTCGCTATCACTGAGCTTTAGTACATTTGTCATGTCCCCTTTGTTAATCCCACTAACCCACTTGAACACCTCTATCATATCCCCTCTAACTCTGCGTCTGTCTCTCTAACGAATGTAAACCTAATTTCTTCAACCTTTCTTCATACGGAAGATTTCTAATATTATGGATCATTTTTGTCATTCTACGCTGTACTCTCTCCAATGAATCTATGTCCATTCTGTAATAAGGACACCAAAATTGGACAGCATAATCCATATGGGGTCTCACTAATGACAAGTAAAGTTTTAAGATAACATCAGCAGTTCTGTTACTCACACTCCTAGAGATGAACCCGAGAATCCTGTTTGCCTTATTACGAACGCCTATACACTGTTTTCTAGGCTTCAAATCATTGCTAACAAACACACCTAGATCTTTCTCGCAGTCTGAATTTTCTAATTCTAAATTAGCTAGTTTATATTTAACATTTGTTTGCATCTTCCCTATCTTTAATACCTTGCATGGATGGCTTGCAAGACATGTGTAGCATATGTTAAACCGGTTTGGTCAAAGGTTTTCCCCTGTGCAACTACTTGGAGTGGACAGTCGGCCAAATAAATCATGTCTCGCCACCAAGTATATTTTGAGCAATAATTGGTATCAGCTATGGAATTAGTGGTAAAGGAGAGATACAAGTAGAGTTAGAGAGTATGGAATTAGTGATGGTGGAGGAGTAAGGAGAGATACAAGGAGAGTTAGAGAGTATGGAATTAGTGATGATGGAGGAGTAAGGAGAGATACAAGGAGAGTTAGAGAGTATGGAATTAGTGATGATGGAGGAGTAAGGAGAGATACAAGTAGAGTTAGAGAGTATGGAATTAGTGATGATGGAGGAGTAAGGAGAGATACAAGGAGAGTTCTATGGGAGAGATGGGATGTACGCAAGGGATGGGGTTCATCTTTCACGGTTAGGGGTTTCTACATTAGCTAGTTCTTTAGATAGGGTGGTTGTGGGGTTTTGAACAGAAATATTGAGAGTGTAAATGAGAGGTTAATTGGAACAATTTTAGCGTCAGGCGAAAGCGATAAGGATATTCAGTCTCATGCTAAAAATGATGACTATAATGCAAATAATAGTAGTGATGGTGCAACAGAAGATGGAAATGTCGCTAAAAACAAAGGTAAATTAGGTATAAAGAAAAGAAGTAAATTGAGAGTATATTACACAAACTGTAGGAGTCTATGTAACAAAATGAACGAACTTAGAGCCCTTGTTAGCAAAGAAAATATAGACATAATAGCGCTAACTGAAACGTGGATTAATACAGAAACCAGGCATTTTTTAGCAGAATTTGATATACCAGGATATAGTTTGTTTAAATATGACCGAACAAGTAAGAGGGGTGGCGGTATAGCAGTGTTTGTCAGGAGTACATTAAAAAGCTGTATTAAATCAGGTATTAGACTAAATAACGATAATGAAAGTGTTTGGGTAGAGGTTAACGAAGGTAGTGAGACCATAGTTATTGGAGTTATGTATAGACCGCCAAATATGAGTAGAAATGACGGAACGTCATTATGGGAGGAAATTAAAATGGCATCAAGGTTTAGCAATGTGTGCATTATGGGGGATTTTAATTTTCCGAATATAAATTGGCAGCATCAAATAGGAGACTCTGATTCTGAGGAGTTTATAGAGGTAGTACAAGATAGTTTTTTATTTCAATTCATAGATACGCCGACTAGAGGTAATAATATTCTCGATTTAGTTGTCAGTAACAATGAACATATGGTAAATAATGTAGAGATAGGGGACCACCTAGGAAATAGTGACCACAATTCTGTGTATTTTAATATACAATGGAAAGGTAATACCAGAGAGAATACAACATTAATACCTGACTTTAGAAAAGCCATACATACGATAATTTTATCAAGTCAGTATTCAATGCACAAAATAAATACATCCCCAAAAGAAAATTTAGATCAACACAGAACCAACCCAAATGGATGAATAATAGACTATTAGATCTTCTAGGACAAAAGAGAGGAATATATAGAAAAATTAGAAAAGGCGAAATTCACCTACTTGCTTACTATCAGAATCTATCAAGACAGGTAAAAAAGGATATTAGGAAAGAAAAAAGAAATTATGAAATTAAGGTTGCCAATGACTCAAAAAATAATCCTAAAGCTTTTTACCAACTATATAAATCCAAGGTTAGAGATGTAATTGGTCCCCTTAAAACTTCGATAGGAGAAATGACAGAAAATGATTTAGAAATGTGCAGTACATTAGTGAGACCCCATATGGATTATGCTGTTCAATTTTGGTGTCCTTATTACAGAATGGACATAGATTCATTGGAGAGAGTACAACGTAGAGTGATAGCGAAAGAACTGGTAAGATGATCCTCAGGGTATTAGAGTGTTGAGCCTATAATTGGGCTTTGTAATTGGGGTTGTGTGGGACAGGGATCTGCCTTGCTTGGGCCAATCGGCTTTCTGCAGACTCCCATTTTCTTATGTTCTTATGTTAGAGAGTATGGAATTAGTGGTGATGGAGAAGTCAAGAGAGATACAAGGAGAGTTAGAGAGTATGGAATTAGTGGTGATGGAGAAGTCAAGAGAGATACAAGGAGAGTTAGAGAGTATGGAATTAGTGGTGATGGAGAAGTCAAGAGAGATACAAGGAGAGTTAGAGAGTATGGAATTAGTGATGATGGAGAAGTCAAGAGAGATACAAGGAGAGTTAGAGAGTATGGAATTAGTGGTGATGGAGAAGTCAAGAGAGATACAAGGACAGATAGAGAGTATGGAATTAGTGGTGATGGAGAAGTCAAGAGAGATACAAGGAGAGTTAGAGAGTATGGAATTAGTGATGATGGAGAAGTCAAGAGAGATACAAGGAGATTTAGAGAGTATGGAATTAGTGATGATGGAGAAGTAGAGAGAGATACAAGGAGAGTTAGAGAGTATGGAATTAGTGGTGGTGGAGGAGTAAAGAGAGATACAAGGAGAGTTAGTATGGAATTAGTGGTGGTGGAGGAGTAAAGAGAGATACAAGGAGAGTTAGAGAGTATGGAATTAGTGGTGGTGGAGGAGTAAAGAGAGATACAAGGAGAGATAGAGAGTATGGAATTAGTGATGATGGAGAAGTCAAGAGAGATACAAGGACAGTTAGAGAGTTCGGAATTAGTGGTAGGTGAGGAAGGTGATGGAGAAGTTAAGAGAAGAGATACATGGAGAGTTAAAGAATATGGAATTAGTGGTAAGAAAGGAAGGTGATGGAGGAGTTAAGAGAAGAGATACATGGAGAGTTAACCCTTTGAGTACCAGCGACGTGTGTTATATTGTATTCTAGCTATATTTAGCCGATAGTATGCAGCTTAGGACGGATATGTGGTCGTTGAAAGGCTTGGTTGAGGTAGTTTGAAGTTTTATTATTG
This sequence comes from Paralithodes platypus, assembly GCA_032716605.1. Taxonomy (NCBI): domain Eukaryota; kingdom Metazoa; phylum Arthropoda; class Malacostraca; order Decapoda; family Lithodidae; genus Paralithodes; species Paralithodes platypus. Next base: position 32,549,442 of record CM064542.1, on the reverse strand, counting down.
CTAGACGTCCTTCCTAAGCTGAATACAATCGTCTAATTGTTGCCAGAAGATGATGAAAAGGACGTCCCTGGTACTGAACGGGTTAAAGAGTATGGAATTAGTGATGATGGAAAAATAAAGAGAGATACAAAGAAAATTAGATTGTGGAATTAGTGGTAGGCGAGACAGCTGATGGAGAAGAAGTCATATATTATGTTCTCTGTATTTGGTCTCCCTATTGACAACCAAAGCACTGTCTGTATTTATGTTTACAAGTTCAACAATCCAATGCTTCCCTCACGCAAACAACACCCCCCCCCCCCCCCCCTCCTTATGTGCTGGCGACGTGTTTTCTATTTGATTTCAGCTACATTTAAACGATTTTATAAAGCTTAGGAAGGATCTATGGTAGCTTAAAGGATGAATTGAGATAGTCTGTAACCTTTTAATGGGTTGCCGTATTAGGACAAAATACACACCATATGAGGAGGAACACTTTATTGACAACGTTTCGCATATTGCTTCCTCTGACGAAACGTTGTCAATAAAGTGCTCCTCCTCATATTCATTCTGTCAACTTCTCTTGGTATGCTTGTTATCAAGTACACTACGACACAAATCCGGGTCCAATGCGAACCTTTGAACAGCCTAAATTCAACAATCCAAACACAATCTCTTTTAATGGCAAAACAACATTCACTATTTTATCTTCTGCATTTTCCTCTCTCCCTGTATTTACGTTAGCAAGGTCAGTGACCCAAGCAAGAAAGCAGGCACCAGAAGTGATTATTCATGGTGTTCCTCTCTCTCTCTCTCTCTCTCTCTCTCTCTCTCTCTCTCTCTCTCTCTCTCTCTCTCTCTCAGACAGACAATTTCAAGTAATCCTTTTAGCTACCATGTATCTTGCCTAAGCTACTTAAAATCGCCTAATTGTAGCTGAAGTATTAAATATAGACGCCGCTGGTACATAAGGGGTTAATTACAATACCCCCCAACCCCCCCAACCTCACACACACACACACACACACACACACATATGCAACTTTAACCATCACCCCCTCTCACTTTCGTCCCATATCATCTTTCCTCTTTCCATAAGGCTCAAATTACCACATATGCTTACCAACAACCTTCTTTACAACCTGTCTCCCTTCTCTCTCTTCCCCACAACCTTACTCACTTTCGTCCCCAATCTCTCCTTCACAATCTGCACCTTTTCACAAGTTTACTCACAACCTATCCTCACAACTTCTTCGACAGCCTACCTATCAACTCACAATCTATCTCTTATCTCTACTCACAATCTCTACCTCTCAATTTCATCTCTTCTCTCTCCTCCTCATGCTCATGATTTGCCTCATAACTCCACCTACAACCTACTCCATACTATACGTTATAACTTCCTCTACTCCCTACTCCATTCTACAACATTTCTCCATTTCCTCACAATTTCACTCACAACCATTCTCGTCACTGCACCTACAACCTATCTCACGGAAGAACCTGCATCACAACACATAAACTACCTCTACAACCTACCTAATATTTCACAACCTCTTTTACAACCTACGTAATAACACACAACCCCACCTTCTACAACCTAATAACTCACAACCCCCTCTTACAACCTGTCTCTAACCCCACCCCCACCTCCCCTTACAACAACCTGTCTCTCCCCTTCCCCCTACAACCTTAGCTCATTTTCGTCCACAACGTTACTCACAACCACACACAAACTACCTCTACAACCTACCTAATAACTCACAACCCCCCTCTTACAATCTGTCTCTGCCCTCTCCCCTCCCCCCTAAAACTCCAGTCAGCCCACCTCTCACTTTCGTCCTCAATCTCAACCCCCCCCCCCCCTAAAGTCACAAGGTCAAAACGGTACTTACTTAACCTCAGATGGAGAAATTATACTCAACTTATTATTCCACGATTTTCTAATTTAGCGTCGTCAGGACCTCAACCCTTTCAACCCAGTAACACTTATCGCCAGTATTCTAGTTACCATTAGGCGATTTTATTCATCTTAAGGAAATTGTAATAGTTGTATGCATATTTTTAACACAATACACGTGACATTTTTATCTTTGCAAGACCCTTCACACGGACTGGAGCCTCAGGTCAGGTGAAGGTATTGAGGGATAAGCCTTTACAGCGGCACCTCGTAGCTACTTTCTACTTTTGCCTATTTTTTGAAGAGTGTAGAGAGGGGAGAAGGGGTGTTGGAGAGAGAGGAAACTATTGGAGTGCCTTTGTTATGTGTGTGTTATTAGTCGTCTCACTCCTTACAGCGATAATTGTTCAGCCCTCTAACCAGCTAATTACCTTTTGGAGCTAACTATATCCTGGAAGTGTGTGGTGTGAGCTGTCTAGGTTCGAATATATGGAAGGGGTGTTATAAAAATAGATAAAACACGGGTATTCGTGTGTTAAAACCAGACTGTAAATTCCATGTACAAGGAATTTTATCAATAACCTACTCGTTTGCTCGGGGGATAGTAGGAATAATATATATATATATATATATATATATATATATATCGGCGTATATATCAACTGCAAAGAACGCTCTTGCTCAATTTGGTTAGACCTTTAGAAGTAAAAAAGGTTAATTGATATTTTTGTTTAACCTATTGTTTTCTATGGTGTGTTTTTTTGTTTAGTCTGACGTATCCTTGGCAACACTGCTATAAATTATTGTTGTTGTTGTTGTTGTTGTTGTTGTTCTCTATGACCTCTATAGTTTACAACCTCTATACCTCTACAACCTCTACACCTTAACCCTTTTGAGTACCAGCGACGTGTGTTATATTTTATGCTAGCTATATTTAGACAATATTATGCAACTTGGGAACGGTCTGTGGTAGTTAAAAGGGTTGGTTGAGATACTTTGAAGCTTTATTATTGCTAGAGGTCCTTCCAAAATCGTCTGAAAGTTCCCAGAATATGTTGAAAAGGACGTCCCTGGTACTGTACGGGTTAAGGAGAGAGGATATATTTTTACATCGATTATATCATATACAGTATTTATTAATGTTTTAGTTTCCTCCCTAGACCTTCATCAAACTTTAAAAAAACATCCATTAGACCCCCCCCCCCTTCTAGATTAATTTGCAAATTTTTTCGGTAAAAAATTTCCCGGCCGAAATCAGATTCTTCCTAAATTAAAGGTTCATATTGTTCGCCAGGAAAAAAATCGACACCTAAATAGCACGAAAGGTCTTAATATTGACAAAAAAGGGGGCGAAAGGTCTTAAAATCGACAAACTAATGGAGCAAACATCTTAAAATCTGAAAATTAATGGGGCTAAACATGAGGGAGAAGGGGGTCTAGAAAAACGACCCACCTCCCTCTATAGCTTTCCTACCCACCTACGTCCTTGAAACGCCCTTCTTCTTCTTCTGTTCCCGTCACTTTCACCGTAAGAAGTATTAACCCTTTGAAGCTCTGGTGCGTTTTAGCAGTTTATTTTGGCTATCATTAGACGGTTTTATGCAGCTTAGGAAGTATCAGCGGGTAATAAAAGGGTAAATACTATCTCAATCAGCCCTTTGACTTCCACATACCGTTACTAATCTGAATAAAATCGTCTAATAGTAGCCAGAAACAGAACAAAAACACGTATTGGAGCTTGAAAGGGTTAATTATGTGGTCCTTATCTCATACCTTACAGGGGGAGGTAGATGCTGGACTCCCTTCTCCCTCATGTTTAGCCCTATTGGTTTTGAGGATTTAGGACGTTCGTTTCATTAGTTTGTCGATATTAAGACCTTTCACTCCATTTCTTTGTCAATATTAGGACCTTTCGTGTCGTATACAGTAGGTATCGATTTTTTCCTGGCCGGGACACTTTGCTACCGATTTTTTTTACACATTTATCGGAAATCTAGGTGATGTTTTATTTTTAAAGCTGGATGGAGGTCTAGCGAGGAAACTAAAAAGTAAATCAATTAATAAATATAGCAATTAATAAACCCTACCCCCCTTAACACTGGGCCCACGAGAAGGGTGTATGCAGACTAATAACACACATAACAAAGCCACTCCAACAGCTTCCTCAGTCTCCAACACCCCTTCTCCCCTCTCTACGCTCTTCAGAAAATAGGAAAAGTAGAAAGTAGGTACGAGGTGCCGTTATGTTATATAGGCTTATCCCTCAATACCTTCACCTGACCTGAAGGAGAATCGTCAAGTAGGCCTACGTACAAACAATATATATATATATATATATTTTTGTTTTTTTGTTTTTTTTTCTATATTCCAACTTACTTCCTCTCGGGCATAGGCTGAGAGCCTTAACATTCACCGCTTTACAATGAACAGTGAAGCCCATGAGGTCTTGTTCCAGTCTAGGGAGTGAGACATGTGTAGCACGTAGAGTACAACGAGCACCTGCCATCTTGCCTTCACATGAGGCACGGTGCTCACTCATGGCCCGAAACGACCCCATCTCTGAAGCCACCTCGTTCCCGTGCTTCACTGTCTCACCCCCCCTACACTCGGACTCTCACACTTACACACACACAACGCCACCTGTTGATCAGATAACTCATATAACTATATATATATATATATATATATATATATATATATATATATATATATATATATATATATATATATACAGTATATATATATATATATAATTATATATATATATATATATATATATATATATATATATATATATATATATATAATTATATATATATAAAATTATATACCGGTATATATATATATATATATATATATATATATATATATATATATATATATATATATATATTATATGTGTTATAATTCATATGATACTGCGTTAAACATCGCAGTAATTAAAGTGTTGTAGGTGGTGGTGAAGATATGGGTGATGAAGTAACTAAAGTGGTGGTGTAAGTGATGATGAAGTAACTAAAGTGGTGGTGTAAGTGGTGATGAAGTAACTAAAGTGGTGGTGTAAGTGGTGATGAAGTAACTAAAGTGGTGGTGTAAGTGGTGATGAAGTAACTAAAGTGGTGGTGTAAGTGTTGATGAAGTAACTAAAGTGGTGGTGTAAGTGGTGATGAAGTAACTAAAGTGGTGGTGTAAGTGGTGATGAAGTAACTAAAGTGGTGGTGTAAGTGGTGATGAAGTAACTAAAGTGGTGGTGTAAGTGGTGATGAAGTAACTAAAGTGGTGGTGTAAGTGGTGATGAAGTAACTAAAGTGGTGGTGTAGGTGATGGTGTAAGTGATGATGAAGTAACTAAAGTGAAGATGGTGTAAGATGGTGAAAGACAGGTTAGGAGGGAGGGAGGGAGTCATCTTGCCTAACATCTGTGGTTGTGTTGTGGGAATCTGTCACGTCCATTGACCCTTCGTATACTCATCTCTCTCTCTCTCTCTCTCTCTCTCTCTCTCTCTCTCTCTCTCTCTCTGTATCTCTTTAAATATCTACTTTGCTGTCCGTGTCTAGTAGTATTAAGGCCGGATCACCTAGTAGGTTTGTGTGGCCTGAGCATCTGTGTAACTCTCTCTCTCTCACTAATAAGAGGTCAACAGTATGTGAGGAAGTGACAAGAAGTTTACCACATCAACTTGTGGAGGGTTCGATAAGGGGGGTCACCTGCTTTTTGTTTCGTTCTCTCCTTTTCTCTCTTTCCCTGGCTTGTATCTATTCGGCCCCATTCAGCCAACTGTTTTAAGACGTTTACCCCTATCCAGGTGTCGATTTCTTCCTGGCGAGCGATAGCGAGCCAGCATTGTATGGATAAATCCGGCTTCGCCGGAGAAATTTTTCTATCGAAAATTGTACAAATTTAGCTTGCTGTAAAAACAAATATATACTGTATATATGCTGGCTCGCTACCGCTCGCCAGGAAAATATTGACACCTGGATGGGGGTAAACGTCTTAAAACAGTAGGCTGAATGGGGCCAAATGGATACAAGCCAAAGAGAGAGGGAGAGAAAGAGAAAAAAAGCTTGGTGGGGACCCTTAAGGGGAAAGGGTATATATTTGGGTCGATTTTTTATATTAGTATTCCAACAAATGGGTTAATATTGGCTTCTCTGTCCACCCCCAGGGGAGCAGCAGTAGTGGCCGTGTTGGGATGGGCGTGTATGGTGAGCGTTTCCGGTTACAGCAGTGGCGCCCCCCCTGAAGCCTGTGGCACCCTGACGCCCAAACATCGACCACCCCACGGTCCCTACATAAACGCCACAGGAATCGACAATGAGCAATACCAACCTAAGTTCTTCATCTACACCTTCCAGAATGGCTCAGGTAAGTTGAACAATAACAACAATAGGCCTAAGTTATTTTTTTTATTTTTTTATATATATCTATCTCTATCTATTGCCTGACGCCGTGATCCCCGAAGGGGTGGCCACGAACGAACCGCCCCCATGCACCTCTGTCCCCAGTCAGTCGACGCCCCTCCCCCCAACCAGCACCGCCTTCGTTCATGTAGTTCCTCACTCCATCCTTCCACCTCATATTCGGTCTACCTCTCCCCTTCTGTCCCTCCACACCGCTCTCGTACACCCTCTTAGTCATTCTCTCGTTTTCCATACGTTCCATATGGCCGAACCATCTCAAGTTGTTCCTTTTCACACTTTCCAGCACATCTACCCCCACACCACACCTCCTTCTTACTTCCTCATTAGTCTGTCTATCCCTCCATGTAACTCCGCACGCACTCCTTAAGTAATTCATTTCCACTGCTCTCACTCTTGGTCTGAGTCTCTCAACCAACGTCCATGCTTCGCTTCCGTAAGTCAGTGTCGGGATTACCACACTGTCATGCAAGGACTTCTTCACTTCCATACTGACCACCCTATTTCTTGTTACTGCTTTTAGCGTTCCTACAACCCTCTTCCCCTGTTGTACCCTCTCCCTCACCTCTTCACCCATAGTCCCATCTTTACTCAACACACTGCCCAGATACTTAAAAGAGTTGACGATCTCCATAGCCTGACCGTTCAGCTTCACCTCACACTCTGTGACTTCACCCCTATTTATATATATATATATATATATATATATATATATATATATATATATATATATATATATATATATATATATTCCAACTACTCCCTCTGGGGCATAAGCTGAGAGCCTGTACATTCAACCGTACATTGAACGGCGAAGCCCGTGAGGTCTCGTTCCAGTCCAGGGAGTGAGACATGTGAAGCACTTTGGGATACAACCAGCTCCCGATATCTTGCACTGGTGCACCCACGGCTCGAAGCAGCCACATCTCTGAAGCTGCTTCGCTCCAGTGCTTCACTGTCTCACCACCTAGACTCGTACCCTCACTCTCAGAACGCCACCTATTGAGCAATGAACTCACTAGGCATTGCCTCTCTGTAGCATATTTTGAATATGGGAATATTCATACAATGCTATTTAGGCTAATCAGGGAACAATGGGGGTATTTTTTTTTTTTTTTTTTTTTTTTTTATTTTTATTTTTTTTTTTTTTTGGTGTTTCGGTGGGCTTTGTGATAATGCACTGATACTAGGTACAGCACAAATTCCATCCCAATAATATTGATACATCGGAATTCGAACCAGGGACCATTGGATTACCAGTCCAGTGGCATGACCACTCCACCACACCTCCCACATTTCTTTGAAAATATTAGGATCTTTTGTGCCATTTAAGTGTCAAGTTTTACCTGGCAAGCGACAGCGAGCCTGTAATATAGTTGGAACCTGGTCCATTTTTTACCGAAAAAATGTACAAATTTATCTCGAAGAGGGGTCTTGGGGCAGTTATTTTAAGCTTGATGGAGGTCTAGGGAACAACTAAAAATATTTATATGAAACCTGGAAAATAACAATAAAAAGATAAAATAACGCCAACTCAAGTTACCATCACTCTTACCTGGCAGCCCTTATGTGTTTCCAATAGCCTGTGAAGAGGACTAGTTTGTTTGGTATCGTAGAAGTAATAGAATCAATAAAGTAACACCCCGTTCTTAACATTAATCATCAATTACGAACCCCAATGCACTTGAATAAACTAATGCAAGCATATGGTCATCCCGGGATTCGAACTCGGGACACCACACCCAGAACATAAGCATCTAAACCATTACACCACCAACACAGTTAAGGGGGAATGGTTCACTTTTTGGTAGATTTTTTTCATTTATTTATAATTATTTTTTTTAGTTTCCTCCCTAGACCTCCATCAAACTGAAAAAAAAAAAAAAAAAAAAAAAAAAATCCATCAGATCCCCCTTCTAGATTAATTTGTAAATTTTTCGGTAGAAAAAGTGTCCCGGCCGAAGGCCAGTTACTCTTAAGATTACAGGCTCGCTATCGCTCGCCAGGAAAAAATTGACATCTAAATGGCACGTAAGGTCTTAAATTGACAACTAAATGGGGCAAAAGGTATTAAAATCGCCAAACTAATGGGCCGAACCACTATTGGAGGTAAGCATGAGGAAGAAGGGTGACCAGAAGAACAGCCCATGTCCCCTTAATTAACCCCTTCACCATCATGACGTAATGTTCATGATATTCTGGTTACCATTAGACGATTTTCTTTAGTTTATGATCTACCTATACAACTCAAATGGGTAAATACGATCTCAATAAACCCTTTTCATAACATAGGTCCTTCTTAAACTGCATAGAATCATCTAATTTTAACCAGAATCAAATCTAAAAATGCGTCATGGTGCTAAAGGGGTTAAAGGTTGAGTGCAGGATATAATAATCATGTGTTTTACTCGTCCACAGTGCATCTGACTGGACACACTGCGGTTCAAGAGGTTGGAGAGCGGTTCAAGGGTTTTATTCTGCGAGCCAAGACTACCAGTGCCAGTGGGGGTTCCTTCAAGATCCCCGACGGTGCCCCCTACCAGTTTGTCCAGTGTGAGGCTCCGGTGAGTAACTGCAACCACAATAAGAACAACAACAACAACAACAACACCAAAAACAACACCAATAACAACACCAATAACAACAACAACAACACCACCACCACCCATAATAATGACAACAAAAACAACCACAACGACAAGAACAGCAATAACAGTAACAACAACAACAGCAACAACAACAACAACAACAATAACAACACCACCACCAATGATAATAACAACAACAACTTCACCACCACCAACAACAAACAACAATAACAGTAACAACAATACCACCACCAACAACAACAATAATAACAACACCACCACCACCACCAACAACAACAACACCAACAACAACAACAACAACACTAACAGCAACATTAACAACAACAATAATAATAATAATAATAATAATAATAATAATAATAATGATAATGATAACAATAATATTAAAATAATATAAAAAATCATGAAAATACAATCAATAACTATCAATATGATCATTACACTACTATGCCATAATATCCCTTGTTTTCCTTTCTCTAAGATTCCCCCCACCCAGTACCAAGTCGTGACCCACAAAGCCAAGCACCCCCTCAAGTCAACAGTCGCTGTCGTGTGGGAAGGCGATAGGAATGTGGAGTTTGAGTGAGTATGGGGTGCTGGAGAAGACGTGGTTTGTCGTGTGGGAGGGCGATAGGAATGTGGAGTTTGAGTGAGTATGGGGTGCTGGAGAAGACGTGGTTTGTCGTGTGGGAGGGCGATAGGAATGTGGAGTTTGAGTGAGTATGGGGTGCTGGAGAAGACGTGGTTTGTCGTGTGGGAGGGCGATAGGAATGTGGAGTTTGAGTGAGTAGGTGGTGCTGGAGAAGACGTGGTTTGTCGTGTGGGAGGGCGATAGGAATGTGGAGTTTGAGTGAGTATGGGGTGCTGGAGAAGACGTGGTTTGATCACTTTGTTTATAAGTACTCGTTTTTTCTGGACCACTTTCTCCCTCATGTTTAGCCCCATTAGTTTTCAGATGTTAAGATGTTTGCCCCATTAGTTAGTCGATTTTAAGACCTTTCGCCCCATTTCGTCGTCAATATTTAGACCTTTCGTGCTGTTTAGGTGTCGTTTTTTTCCCTGGCGAACGATAGTGAGCCTGTAATGTTGGAAGAACCGGCCTTCGGCCGGGAAATTTTTCTACCGAAAAATGCACAAATTAATCTAGAAGGGGGATCTAGTGGATGTTTTTTTTTTTTTAATTTGATGGAAGTCTAGGGAGGAAACTAAAAAAATAATGAATACATGCAAAAATCGCCCACAAAATGAACCACCCCCCTTAACCCCTTCTGTACCGTCGGCCTAATAAGTGATGTCTCGGCACCAATTATGATTTAATCAATAATTAATTGGTATCAGGAATATTTACACATAATTTCTTTTTGAGTGAGGAACCATGTTCCTACACTTCCCACCCTATTCAACATCTGGCAGACATTAATACAGCACAGAGCGAGGCGAACGTAATAACAGCTGGGACATGACTCATTAGCGCCACCGTACCAGCGTCGTTTAATTTAATTCTTTAATTGTGTTATGTTTAGGAAGGATCTCTAGCCATGATAAGACTTCGAAGTATCTCAGTCAACCCTTCTAACTACCACATATCCTTCCTAAGCTCCATACAATCGTCTAGAACCAAGTATATACCTTTGATACACCCCTTCAGCACGATGAAGCCTCTTTACCTTTGATACACCCCTTCAGCACGATGAAGCCTCTTTACCTTTGATACACCCCTTCAGCACGATGAAGCCTCTTTACCTTTGATACACCCCTTCAGCACGATGAAGCCTCTTTACCTTTGATACACCCCTTCAGCACGATGAAGCCTCTTTACCTTTGATACACCCCTTCAGCACGATGAAGCCTCTTTACCTTTGATACACCCCTTCAGCACGATGAAGCCTCTTTACCTTTGATACACCCCTTCAGCACGATGAAGCCTCTTTACCTTTGATTCACCCCTTCAGCACGATGAAGCCTCTTTACCTTTGATACACCCCTTCAGCACGATGAAGCCTCTTTACCTTTGATTCTCGCTCAAGTTTGACGATTATATGTAGTTTAAGAAGGACCTATGTTACTAAGAGGGTTTATTGAGATCGTATTTACCCCTTTGAGTCCTAGAGGTGGATTATAAGCTAAAGAAAATCGTCTAATGGTAACCATTTAAGAAAGACCTGTGTTATTCGGAGGGTTTATTGAGATCGTATTTACCCCTTTGAGTCCTAGAGGTGGATTATAAGCTAAAGAAAATCGTCTAATGGTAACCAGAATATGGTGGAAATTACGTCATCGTGCTGAAGGGGTTAACCCTTTAAGTGCCTGCGCCGTGTTCTATTTAATTCTAGCTATATTTAACCCCTTGAAGCTCTGACGCGTTTTAGCAGTTAGGCGATCATTAGGCGATTTTATGCAGCTTAGGAAGGATCTGCGGGTATTAAAAGGGTTAAGGCTATCTCAATCAACCCTCTGACTTCCATATACCCTTCCTAATCTGAATAAAATCTAATAATTACCAGAAAACAGAAAATAAATGCGTCTTGGATCTTGAAAGGGTTAAACGATATTATGCAGCTTAACCCGTTCAGTACCAGGGACGTCTTTTTCATCATATTCTGGCAACTATTAGACGGTTATATTCAGCTTAAGAAGGACCTCTAGCAATGAACAGGCTCCGAACTATCTCACTTAACCCTTTCTACTACCACATATTCTTGTTAAGCTGCATAATAGTGTATACATCGAGCTAGAATGAATTATAACACACGTCGCTGGTGCTCAAAGGGTTAAGAAGACTCTGTGGTCGTTAAAGGGGTTGGTTGGGATAGCTTGAAGCCTTATTATTATTGCTAGAGGTCCTTCCTAACCTGAATGAAATCATCTAATCATTTCAAGAATATAATTATAATGAAAGGACGGCACCGGTACTGAACGGGTTAAGGGGAGATTTCCACTTGAGGGATTTTTGTCTTTCTCCCTTTCTCCCTCATGTTTAGCCCCATTGCTTTTGAGATTTGAAGACGTTCGCCCCATTAGTTTGTCGATTGTAAGAACTTTCACGCCATTTATGTCACTTTTAAGACCTTTCGTCCCATTTAGGTATTGATTTTTTCCTGGCGAGCGTAAGCGAGCCTGTAATTTAAGAGGAACCGGCCTTCGGCCGGGAAATTTTTCTACCGAAAAATGTACAAATTGATCTTGGGGGTGTAATTTCAAGCTTGATGGAAGTCTAGGAAACACACTAAAAACCTCCCCTTAACCCCTACAATACCGATGATATCCTTTTCATTACACTCTGGCAACTATTGAACGATTTGTTTCAGCTTAGGAAGGACGTCTACCCATTAAAAGGCTACAGACCATCTCAATTAATCGCTTTAGCTGCGACATACCCTTCCTAAGCTTAACAAAACCATCTAAATGATTAATATGATTAACCCCTCTAATACCGAGTTGTCCTGGTCATTATAATCTGGATAGTATTACACGATTTTATCCAGCTTAGGGAGGACGTGTAGCAATTAAAAGGCTTAAAACTATCTCGATTACCCATTTTAACTACCACGGTTTCCCCCTGAGCTGCATAAAATCGTCTAAATATAGCTGGCATAACTCACAATACATCCTCGGTAAGGAAGGGGTTAAATAGACGTCGCCGGTACAAGAGTTAACCCATACAGTACCAGGGACGTCATTTCCATCATATTCTGGCAGTTATTAGATGATTTTATTCAGCTTAGGAAGGACCTCTAGCAATAATAAGGCTTCAAACTATCTCAACCAACCCTTTTAACTACCACAGATCCTTCCTAAGCTGCATAAAATCGTCTAAATATAGCTAGAATAAAATACAACACACGTCGCTGGTACTCAAAGGGTTAATCTCAACCTTACACTTTCTCTCCCCCCTACAGAGCCACCGTGGTCATCCGGGGCGATTTGTTCATCACCGGCATCAAAGAGAACCCCCTGGAGGAGAAGTTTTCCAGGCAGTAGGTGGCCAACAACAACAAGAAGGAGAAGAAGGATCAGCTGGATGGAGAGGAGGAAGAGGAGAAGGAGGACGATGACGGAGGAGGAGGAAGGAGGAGGAGGAGGAAGGAGGAGCGGGAGAAGAAGGAGGAGGGGAATGAGAAAGAGGAAGGAGGAGGGGGGGGGGGGGGAATTAGCAGAAGGAGGAAGGAGGAGGGGGAATGAGCAGAAGGAGGAGGAGGAGGGGGAGTGAGAAGGAGGAGGGAGGAGGGGGAGTGAGAAGGAGGAGGAGGGGAGATTATTAATTTCAAGGAACACTTTCTATATACGTAGCCTACCCCTTCAGCACCATGATAACTTTTTACCTTAGATTCTGACTAATATTACACGATTTTATACAGTTTAAGCATTTAATCCATTGGTAATATTCACAGATAGGTTAACATGATATCACCTAATTATGTTATAGATGGTGGTTTGCTTTTATAGTGACGTAGGCAAATGTAGTTGTTGGTAATGTTATTCTTGAATAAATACAAGCTACAATACTGAGGGTGTGTTTCTCTTATTTTTCTGCATGTGATGTATTTAGATTATAAAACGCATACAAGTTTACATTATATATTATATGGTGTTATTACATTACACTATGATCACTAATATGTTGTTTAAGGAGAGTAAGCGTTTTTTTTTTTTTTTTTATCTTTCTCTCCTTTTCTCTTTCCCTGGCTTGTATCCATTCGGCCAACTGTTTTAAGACGTTTATCCCCATCCAGGTGTCGATATTTTCCTATAATCCCAAGTTTACACTTATTATCAAACTTTTTTTACCATTTCTGTTTCTGTTTGGCAAATACATTTTTTATACCTTTTGATACTTTTGAGAATCCATAATTTTACCATTGAATATGCAATAATATAAACTAAGAAGAAGGGATTTTACTTTCGTTTGACATTCATCAGTTTTATCAGTGCACCCCAGTTAATTCGGTATATATAAACCAGTAAGATTGACGCAGACCTCCGCCACCCCGGCTGTCAGCTTTGTCGTCAAATTCTGCGCCAGGTCTTTGAGGAACTGATGTAACGGAATATTCACCTGCCCTAGCTTCCGACCCTGGGAGTTTGTCCACTTCACTTGGAGGATATCCCCGCCGTCTTCGTGATCTAACATCCTGAACCTCCTCTTGAGGGACAAGTTAGAGATGATGGGGTCTAGACCATCCAAGGTGCAGGCCATCAGTCCATCATCCACCTTTCTCCAGGCTCTCTCCGGGAGGGGCAGGGACAACACACTCTGTTGCTCCAGCCCCATAAGGATGCAGCAACATAATATTTTGGGGTCAGGGGTTTGAAGAACGAAATTTAGGTGTGTTGGACGGTTCTTCTTACCCCATTTCTTGTTAATAGGAAGTAGAAAGCTCCCTCCAATCAGTTTAGACATGTAAATTATTAATCTTAAATTACCAGCTAAAAATTATGTGACGTAAACTTAAACTGAAGACAATGCAAAAACACTGTCAATGAGTTAACGCCGAGAATGATAATGAGCCCTTTCACTAGAAACGCTCAGATACTAACACACGCCAGTAAAATATCTACATAGTTGTTTATTGTTTTGGTGATTCAGATTAAGACGATACTCAACAAGTATTTAACTAAATTACGAATCTTGCTGAAAAGGGCTACTTTTCCTTATAATCGCCTTAAATAATCGATAATATATAATTTCGGGGAGATATTAATCTAATTTTATTAAAGTTATCCATAAAATGCTGTGGTTTTCTATAATGCTGATCAAAGAAAGCGTAGGTTTTGTGGGTAACTTTATAAGACTATATGACCTCAGATTTACACTTACATTATGTAGCCTACACGACCCTTCAGCTACGTCGTTCCCCAGAATGTTGGGGTTTGCTCTGAAGACATAACACATAATAAAGATAAACAGGTAACAAATCCCACCATACGTGACCACGTTGTCAACACTTATTAATTTATGTATATAGGCCTACAGTATTTGTTTGCATGTGGGTTTTTTTATTGATTCCTTTATTAATAGGCTATATATATATTTTATTTTTTTACCCGAACCCCACAATATTGTAGCGGCGAGAGACGCTGGATTGTTTACATAAAATTACGTAGAATATGTTTTAGAAAAAGGCCTTTCTTTTGACCTTTCCCTCTGTTAATTATGTTTATAATATAATTATAGGTTATTGGTTCACTGTTGGTTAGACGACGTACTTGTATCTGTACTTTATAATGATTTAATATAAACTTGACTTGCCATTATAAGGCAAAGCTCATTTAATACTTTCTTACATAGCCTATATATATATATATATATATATATATATGGAGAGAGAGAGAGAGAGACGTATATTTGGAAGCTGACGTATACAATATTTTGCAATGGTAAAATGTAATAATTTGATCTTGTATAGCTTATATTCATCTTCACTATAGTCTCTTCAATATAATTAGGCCAACAATTTTGACCACTAACCTCTATAATTCCAAAACGCCTAGTGTATTCGAGCTAATATTTCTACCATTTGGGAAGAGTCAGCCAGGGAATAGGCGTGGAAATTTACAGTTCATTTGCTGTAGCCCTATTGGAGTTTCAGAGGTTAGGGGTCATGATTTTTGGCCTACCTGTAATGAAAGGAGTATAAGCTAAATTTCCATTAATCAAAATCGTATAAATCACGTAATATACAGAAACTAGGCCTACACCCACTGCAAAAATCAAAGGTATTGTCTTTAGCATTTAATCTACATCTATGACCTAAATGGGTAAATTCTATCTCAATAAAACATCTGAATAACACAGGTCCTTCTTAAACTGCATAAAATTGTCTAATGCTAGCCATAATAATTTAATAATATACCGTCGTCGTGCTGAAGGGGTTAAATGCCAATGAAAAAGCGTATGTACTCACCGAATATGTAAATAAATATGAGCATACTTCTATATAAGTGTTGACAGAAATAGTATGAGAGAGAGAGAGAGAGAGAGAGAGAGAGAGAGAGAGAGATCACAGGTGTGAGACATTAGGAGAGATGGAGATAGATATTGACACACCCTGTATATCCTACACACACACACACACTAGCTATCTATCCACCTATCTACCTATCTATCTATCTATAAATATATATATATATACTGTATACATATACAGTATATATATATATATATATATATATATATATATATATATATATATATATATATATATATATATATATATATATATATATATATATATATATATATATATATATATATATATATATATATATATATATATATATATATATATATACCGGTATATATATACGTTGGTGCTACATACGTATTTTAGTGATTTAGTGGTTTGTGTGTCTATTAAACCTAAGAATATACTTCATAATTATTTAACCTTGTTCTTCTTCTTCTTCTTTATCATTGTCTTCTTCTAGTCCTTCATCTTCCCACAACTCTTCCACTACTGTGTTATCTCTCAGGTGCTGTCACTCATACAAATTTGTGAACCCTTATAATAAATAATTGTATACTGTAAATATCAGGATGGATACATTTGTTATTCACTCATGTTTGTCTTAGCTTATATTTTTGTTTACAAATATGATTTCAAAGAACATTGAAAATAGTAATATAATGATAGTAAGTTGACTACAATTGTCATAGTCTAGACAAATATATTTAATGCAGGTGTGATCATTTCATGAAAGGTTTAACAAAATTAAATTTTTATATTTTCAATGTATATACAGTATGAATATAGCGGTTTTTCTATATAAACGGAATATATGTTATGCCTGTAAATAATAAAAAACCTATATAACTATTTACACATTGAAAAAACATTGAAATTTTGTTAACCCTTTCATGGCATGATCATATAATTATTTATATATATTTTTCTTTATTTATACAATCGTAATCAATTTAACCCCTTGAGGATTATGACGCGTGTCGGCAGTTTATTCTGGCTATCATTAGACGATTTTATCCAGCTTAGGAAGAACTTATGGGAGCTAGAGAGTTAATTGAAATTTGTTATGATTATTATTTGAATACGTACTTATGTATGTATATATGTATGTATGTATGTATGTATGTATGTATATATGTATGTATGTATGTATGTATGTATGTATGTATGTATGTATGTATGTATGTATGTATGTATGTAACTATGTATGTATGTATTCAATCAGGCACATACCCCATTGCTGGGGGTGACCGACACGAGACAGAGCCCAAACAGAAACAACATTTAAAGTTCCTATTCTCAGGATCCAGGACCACTTTCGCGTTCCATCGCCCGTTTCTGTGTCTCATCGAGTAGGAGAATTATACAATTGAGAGGATATAATGATAAGGAAGTCACCGATACAGTGTGGGTTAAATTACACACACTGTAAAATATTAAGGTTATTAAAAGGGTATATGAAGTAATTCGGTATATTGATAGCGATTTACCTCTCCATCCTTCTATTGCCACAGGCTTGCTATCGCTCGCCAGGAAAAATCGACACCTAAATGACACAAAATGTCTTAAATTTGACAAAGAAATGGAGTGGAAGGTGTTAAGCTAGCCAAACTAGTGGGGTTAACGGCATGAAATGTAAAACAAAATGGGGCTAAACATGAGGGAGAAGGGGGTCCAGAAAAAAACATATACCCTCTCAAAGGTACATTGGTGGAAATATACCAATATCATACAAGTTAAAGAGGCATAAATCACCATCAATATACCCAATGATCATATCTTCCTTTTGAATAACCTTTTTGTATGTATGTATGTATGTATGTATGTATGTATGTATGTATGTATGCAATGCATACATACATACATACATGCATACTATGCATGTATGCATGTATGTATGTATGTGTGTATGTATGTATGTATGTGTGTATGCATGTATGTATGTATGTATGTGTGTGTGTATGCATGTATGTATGTATGTATGTATGTATGTATACATGTATGTATGTATGTATATACTCTGGCACCTTCCCCAGTTTTTTTTTTTTTTTTTTTTTTTTTTTTTTTTTTTTATGGGGGTGGCCGACTCGAGACAGAGCCCGAACAGGGACATCACAACACATCAGAAAAAACAAAACAAAACAAAACACTTAACCCCTTCTGTACCTTCGATATCCTTTCTATTATATTCTGGCAACTACTAATCGAGTTTATTCAGTTCAGGAAGGATCTCTATAATATTTATAAGGCTTTGAACTATCTCAATCAACCCATTTAACTACCACAGATCCTTATTAAGCTGTCTAATATCGTCTACATATACTGTAGCTAGAACAAATATATAAGAGACGTCGCCGGTACAGAGAAGGTTAGATAAATCACATGGATATATTGACATTAATAAACCCTTTCTATGGGAAGTTCTATTATATTTGTTTTTATTATTTATATCTTATATTATTTTGGGTTTTAATTAATTGTCAGAATAGAATATGCGAATCGCCATAGTATACTGAAAGGGTTAAGAACAAATGACTGCACCTTATTTTCACCCTATATCTTTTTATATTTTACTGTATTATATAAAATTATATAGTTTTGTTTAATTTATAATATTAATATTATTATTATTTGCATGTACGTACTGTACTGTATATATTATTACCTAGATGTTTGTGAATTTGTGTTTTGTTTTTGTGTGTTAATTGTTTTGGCCTGAGTACATACATGCATTACATACATACATATATTACAGGCCAAGTCCTACACATTTAATTCAGCTATTACATATAATACTATATACCATGAATGTTATAGGCTACAGTATATACCTATTTGCTGAATTCTATACTTAAGCTGTTATGAGCAATCAACATAATTCCTTTTGTTTACTAACTGAACTAACGCGAAAATATCTGCTCTGTAAAATCACGTATGAATAAAATCGACAAACATTTTATACGTATCAGTTTGAATACATTATATAAAGCTTCCAAGCATTTATATTCTTTATAGAACTCAGTTGAATAAAATCTTCAGGAGTTTACTAGAATAATATAAATTTGGAGCCCTCACCTGCTCCTCCCACCACACCTCAAACTCGCAAGGTAATTAATTTCTGCCACTGATAACGCATCCCATCACCTTATCTATCTCAAGCTTTTCTCTGGCCATTTATGAATATTTATCCTTTCGATGATTAATTAAGAGTATTAATCATTATTGCACTTTGATTGAGGTCAGAATTATTTAGTGTTAATATTAACTTGTGATTTTCCCCATATTAAGACAGTAACTTAGCTTTGTTCTGTGGGGGCGCTCGGTTGTGGCCTTGGCTTTGCTCTGGGCTTCGGGGCTGTTCGGCCAGGCAGCTTGGGGAACAACAACAACAACAACTTAGCTTTGTATCCGCTTTAGATTGGATGTATAGATAAAGTCAGCTCGTTTACCTTCCCCGTCTCCCCAGATATTAATACCACTGACCTACCTTTGGACCCGTCAGTGCAGTCAAGGCTGCAGAAGAAGGAGGAAGGGTCACGAAGCTCTCTTGTCCTGGCTATGAACAATGGCCAAGTGTTATTACCCTCGGGTTCTGGTTCAGTTGTTGGCGTTTTTATCATTGCCCCTTGTGTCTCTTGCCCTGGTGAGTACAGTGTTTCTGTTTGTGTGTGTGTGTATTACTGATAAATAATACAGTTTCGGCCACTTTGGTGCATATATATACAGTATATATATATATATATATATATTATATATTTATTATATAAATAATATATATATATATATATTATATATTTATTATATAAATATATATATATATATATATATAATATATATATAATCGATATAATATATATATATATATATATATATATATAAATGTATCAATATACTGTACATCAATATGTATCAATAAAGAATGTGTAAAATAATTAGTTGTGACTTACGAATGCGACAAAATAGAATAATAAATACAGAAGCTAAGTATTACGTCAACGACAACTAAAAACATATCCATCTAATTCATATATAACCTGTTGTATATATAACCTATTTGTATATAACCTACACGTAACTAACTGCTATATCTTCCCAACATAGGAAAGAACCAGCCGAGGAAGCGTCACCGGAAATATATATGAAAGTAAGTACAATTTTTATAGTCATTAGTTTCATTAATTATTTATATGTGTAAGTTAATTGGTGGGTTGGTGATAATATGAATGTATTTAGTTCCTGGGTAGGGTTATCTCCTTCACCTCGGTAATGTATTGTGTTATATGTGTAGGGTTTGGCTATTATTGTTAACATCGTTCTTAACACTAATAACACCACACATTATATTAATGAAAACATGTGGTTCTCCCAGGATTCAAAACTAGGATATCACATACAGAACTTACACACTCTATAACCATTACACCATCAAGACAGTTATAAGTACAACACAAGACCACGATTCACAAAAGAGTACAAGGAAATCAAGCAACAACAGGCCAAGTGACCCCTCAAGGCTACTTGCCTTCCAAAACACTGATAGGCAAGTGTCCAAACAGTAGTTCAGAGTGGGTAAGGGAAAAATGGAAAGGGCAGACTGCCCTGAGACAAATGTCCGTGGCAGGATTGTTTTATAGTAGGTATATAAACTTTGGTCCATTGTGCATGGTGTTCTAGAGTACTACAGCTCCCCCCACCCCCATTTTTTTTTTTTTTTTTTTGTATAGAGGTCTAGAGAGCCCCCCCCCCCCCCCCCCTTACCCCACCACCACCACCACCACCATTAAGGGGAGGTTTTTAGTTTGGTCCCTAGATATCCTTCAAGCTTAAGATTACACCCCCTTGAGCACCTTTCAAGATAAATTTGTATATTTTTCGGTAGAAAAATTTCCCGGCTGAAAGCCGGTTCCTGTTAAATTACAGGCTCGCTATCGCTCGCCAGGATAAAATCGACACTTAGATGGCACGAAAGGTCTTAAAATTGATAGAAATGGGTTGAAAGTTCTTAAAATCGTCAAAATAAGAGGGTGTACGTCTTAAAATTAGAAAAAAACGATGGGGCTAAACATGAGGGAGAAAGGAGTCAAGAAAAAAAAATCCCTCAAGTGGAAATCTCCCCTTAACTGAACATTTTGCATTGCAGGAGACCATGAAGGAGGGGGTGGAGGGAGACTGGGGAGAGCGATGGGACTGACAAATACTACTAAGCCCAAGTACCTCCGTCTGGCAGTATTCTCGGACTCGACCCTCCTCCGCCTCCTGTCTCTCCACAACCCCACCGACCCGCCCGCAGCCGCCCATCAATACATCACCGCCCTCATCTCTGCGGTTAGTTATACTCTATTGTTTTCCCAGTGGAAATTGCTAGTGGTAAATTGAATCCCTTAGTAGCTGATTGATAGATACTTGATGGAAATATATGAAACTACTATGGCTGTGTGTTGTATTAATGCCAAGTTTTCATAATTAACATCATATTTCGCTACAAAATCTACCTTATAACCGAGTAACCAAGATAGAAACATGACAATTTACCCTCAGCTGGACACAAATGGACTATAGTTGGTTACGTCTTCTTGTATTCAGCTTAGGAACGACCTCTTTGCAATGACTAGGCTTTGAGCTATCTCAATCCATTATTTTTTGTTTTTATCTACCCCAGATCCTAATTCCCAAACAGCATGCAAACGTCTACATTTATTAACCCTTCCAGTGCAGGCGGTGTCTTTTGCTATTTAGTGTAGCTCTACGAAGACTTTTTGTGATGCTTAGGAAGGATCTGTGGTAGCTAAAAAATGAATTACCTTTACCTTACCTTTTGATGTGTTCGCCACTCTTCTAGCGGCACCAAGGAGCGTGACGCCCCTCGTTATTGATTGAAATAGCACAGTACATCTCTACCTTCATCTCTGATTTATGGTATGTCTGTATGTATATAGGCTACTCAGGCACATACCCCATAGATGAAGGTGGCCGTCTCGGAACAGATCCAGAGCTGAAACAACATTACAAGTTCCAATTCTTAGGGTGGCGGAACTACTCCCGCGTTCCCACACACATAACAAAGCCACTCCAACAGCTTTCTCTCTCTCCAACACCCCTTCTCCCCTCTCTACACTCTTCAGAAAAATAGGAAAAGTAGAATGTAGATACGAGGTGCCGTTGTAAAGGCTTATCCCTCAATACCTTCACCATACCAACCCTCGCCTCTTCTCTGTCTCGTTTACAAGGGGAGAAAGATGTATAGCTTCCCTCCCCCTAAATATAATGCATAGACTAATATAA
Source organism: Paralithodes platypus (assembly GCA_032716605.1). NCBI lineage: Eukaryota > Metazoa > Arthropoda > Malacostraca > Decapoda > Lithodidae > Paralithodes > Paralithodes platypus. The sequence goes on along the minus strand of CM064542.1, from coordinate 32,527,289 downwards.
ATACTTCCACAGGTGTAGTATACTGTATTTATAGTCATTTTCATATGGGAGGAAGGAAAACCATATTTATTAATCAAACATAATTCATGCACCTAATATCAAGACTCTAAAAAAAAAAAAAAAAAAAAAAAAAAATTATGACGCATTTTGATAGTTTATTTTTTATCATTAGGCGATTTTATTCAGAGTACGAAGAAGTGTATATGGAAGTCAGAGGGTTAAGGGGAGATCTCCACTTGAGGGATTTTTTTCTTGACCCCTTTCTCCCTCATGTTTAGCCCCATGGCTATTGATATTATAAAACGTTTGCCCCATTAGTTTAGCAATTTTAAGAACTTTCACCCCATATTAAGACCTTTCGTGCCATTCAGGTGTCGATTTTATCCTGGCGAGCGATAGCGAGCCTGTAATTTAAGAGGAACCGGCCTTTGGCCGGGATAATTTTCTACCGAAAAATGTACAAATTTATCTTGAAAAGGACTCAAGGGGGTGTAATTTTAAGCTTGATGGAGGTCTAGGGAACAAACTAAATACCTCCCCTTAATAGAGATAGTCGTTAGTGACCTGAGGAAGCTATCTGCGCAACGTTATCAATAAAGTGCTCCTCCTCATATGGTGTTTAGATGCATAGTCTTTACCCTTTTGACCACCTAACCCATTCAGTACCAGGGACGTCCTTTTCATCATATTCTGGCAACTATTCGACGATTTTATTCAGCATAGGATGGACGTCTAGAAATGATAAGGCTTCGAATGATCTCAAGGTACCCTTTTAACTACCACATATCCTTCCTAAGCTGCATAATATCGTTTAAATATAGCTAATAATAATAATAATAATAATAGTAAATGGCACGAAAGGTCTTAACATTGGCAAAGAAATGGGGCAAACGGTCTGAAAATCGCCAAACTATCTAGAATATAATATAACACACGTCGCTGGTACTCAACAAGTTAAACTCTCTTGCAGGCCGAGGATATACTCCAACAAGGTGCCGGACCAGCGCTACAGGTGAGGCTGGTGCAGATGAACGTGTGGGCGGAGGCGAGGGAGGTGCCGTTCAGTGGGCGTGGTACCGTCAGTGGCACCCTCAGTAGCTTCTGTCAGTGGGCCAGTGCCAGGCGCCCCCCCAAGGACCACCCCTCATACTGGCACCATGCGATCTTCCTCACTGGGTATGTGGTGTTGAGTCTCTCTCTCTCTCTCTCTCTCTCTCTCTCTCTCTGTTATCAATGGGAACAGTTAAAGTAGTATCTTACCTTTACAATGTATACTGAAATATATTAAATATTGATATTAAATAGGTGCATATTTAACTTGGACTTTCCAATCGTTCTATCGTACAGCGAAGACGTGTTCGACTCCTCAACGGGTGCACTGGGCCTGACTTACATGGGCGGGCTGTGTCATTCCCGGTCGGCCTGTTTCATAGATGAGGGGATCCTTTTAGTTACTGAATATTCGTCCTAAGCTTTATAGAATCGTCTAAATGTAACTGGAATCATATAGAAAAGACGTCACCGGTACTGAATGGGTTTTAGTCAAAGGGCTATGAAAATCAATAAAGTGTCCAATCGTTCTATCACACAGGGAAGACGTGTTCGACTCCTCAACGGATGCACTGGGCCTTACTTACATGGGCGGGCTGTGTCATCCCCGGACGGCGTGTTCCGTAGTAGAGGGGCGTTCCTTCCGCGCCGCCTACATCACCGCCCACGAGCTAGCCCACTCCCTCGGCCTACCCCATGACGGAGACCCCCACACCCCCGCCGCCCGTAGCTGTCCAACCTTGGGGCACCTCATGGGTCTCACACTCTCCAGGGACTCCTACGCATGGTCACAGTGCTCTAGGGACATCTTCAAGGACAAAATAAGGTAAAAGGGTTAATTATAGGACAAATTAAGGTAATAGGGTTAATCATGGGACAAAATAAGGTAAAAGGGTTAATTATAGGACAAAATCAGGTAAAAGGGTTAATTATAGGACAAAATAAGGTAATAGGGTTAATTATAGGACAAAATCGGGTAAAAGGGTTAATTATAGGACAAAATAAGGTAAAAGGGTTAATTATAGGACAAAATCGGGTAAAAGGGTTAATTATAGGACACAATAAGGTAAAAGGGTTAATTATAGTCGGTTTTATTTCAACTGGCGGTAAATTGCCATGTCACTATCTTAATTACTCAGCTATTATGAACAAAATCAGGTTAGAAAGGAGGACTTGTGCCACAGTGAGAGAGGAACATATTATTCTTAGTACTAAAGAGAGAGAGAGAGAGAGAGAGACTTGGCTGGGGTAGGATGGAACAGGCTAACATCTGATCGGTCAGAGTGGAAACGTTTGTAAGAAGCCTATGCCATGCAGTGGACTAACTCAGGCTGATAATGATAAGAGAGGGACCCTTCCTAATCTGAATAAAAGCGTCTAGTAATAGCCTGAATATACTTTCAAAGCACGTTATAATCCTAAAGGGATTAACCCCTTTTTTTGTCACACAGAAACAACAGCTACAGTTAACTTTTGTCCTTATTTTTACAGCAGCTGAACTTTTGCATTATCATCGGTGGCTGCAACTAACTCCTTAAAATCGTGTAGAAACTACTTTTATTAAACCCCTTAAACTGGAATTAACCCTTTTTATTATGCTCACAGTCCTCGGTATCTACAGCAAATTCTATGTTTAGCCCATGGAACTATAATATATTTTACCTCCATGGTTTTACCCTACAGAGATAGCCCCTGCCTAGACGATGCAGACATGACTGAAGATGGAGTGGAGGAACCGGGAGAGATAAATAAATAAACCGACCAATAAATAAACCCTTCCCCCATAACCCTACAGAGACAAAACCTGCCTAGACGATGCAGAGATGGGTGAAGGTGAAGCGGAGGAGCCCGAGAGATGAATATATAAACCGACCAATAAATAAACCCTTCCCCCTAAACCCTACAGAGACAACACCTGCCTAGACGATGCAGAGATGGGTGAAGGTGAAGCGGAGGAGCCCGAGAGATGCATATATAAACCGACCAATAAATAAACCCTTCCCCCATAACCCTACAGAGACAACACCTGCCTAGACGATGCTGATTAAATAAATAATAAATAAATCTATAAATCGACCAATAAATAAACCCTTCCCCCATAACCCTACAGAAACAACACCTGCCTAGACGATGTAGAGATGGGTAAAGGTGAAGTGGAGGAGCCACAACAACAACCACCCCAGATGGTGGTGCCCCCAGAGTTGGACCACACCACAGCGGGCCTCCCGGGGCAGAGGTACTCGGCAGACGAACAGTGTAGACTGGCCTTTGGGGAGGAGTATAAAGCCACCGCCTCAAACAGTGGAAGTGTGAGTACCATAGAGTTCTGGGTTATTAATCGTGGTCGTGTACTGAACTTTTAACTGTAATGATGGTGTAGTGGTTAGAGTGTTTTTCTAAGTTTGAGGGAGGTCTAACGAGGAAATCTAAAAAATTAATGAATACATGAATAGACCAAAAAAACAGCCACTAGCCCCTTAAAAAGTAACGTGTTTCTGTCTTCCAGGATATATGCAATTACCTGTGGTGTACTAGCGGCATCGTTAGCAGAGGTGCACATCCTGCCCTACCTGGTACCTCCTGTGGCCGCAACCAGGTGTGTCGGGCCGGCCAGTGCAAGAGGGAGGAGATCACACCGGCCCCACCATCCTCCAACACTCCAACATTTCGGCCCCCTTCTCAAACCACTTTCCGACCCCCTTACCAAACCACAACGAATCGACCACCCTACCAAACCCCTCCTTGGTCAACCTATCAACCAACCACACCCCCTACAACTTATCAACCATACCGACCAACCAGACCCTCACCCAATCAACCATACCGACCAACCAGACCCTCACCCAATCAACCATACCGACCAACCAGACCCTCACCCTATCAACCATACCGACCAACCAGGCCCTCACCCAATCAATCACCAACAAATATCTTCCCTCCAGCTCATATTTCGCATGTGGTAAGGCGACTTGCTATAAATAACCCCCTTGAGGATCTTATACGCATTGTTAGATTTTATTTTGGTTATCATTAGACGATTTTGTGCAATTTAGAAATTATAGCTAGGAATCAAAGGGGTAAACACTATCTCAATTAACTGTCTTCGTGGTGCAATGCATAAGATTTTCGGTGTGAGCGTCCTGGGTTCGAATCTCCGGACTGCCACATGTGTTTGTTGATTTCATTAATCGAGTTTAGGAGTAAAGTTGGTTAGTGGAGAGAACATAATAATTAACTCTTTTAGCTCCCACAGGTTCACCCTAAGCTGAATAATATTGTCTAATGATAGCCAGAATGAAGAGTCAAAACGCGTTGTGATCCTCAAAGGTTAAAGGCGGTGTCACACGATCGGATCGATCGATTCTTCTGTCAATTTTTACGGGCAATTTTTGTGCAATCACAGAGTGTAAAGTGATGTTGAATGGTCAGGTTCTGGAGAATGTCAGTTCATTTTAGTATGAAGTGATTCTTAAAGATGGGAGTATGGAGGATGAAGTGCGGGAGAGGGTACAACAGGGGATGAGGGTTGTAGGAACACTGAAAGCAGTGACAAGGAATAGGGTGGTGAGCATGAAAGTAAAGAAGTCATTGCATAATAATGTTGTAATCTCGATAATGATGTACATGAGTGAAGCATGGACGTTGTTGAGGCATAAATCAAGAGTGAGAGTGGTGGAAATAAGTTACTTAAGCAGTGCGTGTGGAGTTACATGGAGAGATTGACAGACGAATCAGGAAATACGAGAGCGCACGGATTAGGATTACCTTTCCATGTATTGATTATATTTTCATCTGTTTTTCTTCAGGTGAGTCAAATTCCCTTGCCTGTCCGCTGCCAACTATTCCCACCCTTCCTCCACCCCTTCATTGAGTGCCACAGCTTCCTTCACATCAGCTCCTCCATCTCAACAACCCCACCACCCCAATCACCCACACCACCACCCCCATCTCAAATCATATCCTTGGGACCAGAATTCTTCCCGCCGTTTGAGCAATCGGAAATTACGGCCATGCCAAACAAGATGAATGATACGGTGGTGAATAGGACATATTTTCTGAACCCCCTCTCACCCATATCAACTGTGTCACCTTCATCTCCAAATATAGCCACAAATTCACAAGTCTTGGAAAATGCATCTGTATCAAATATGATGAACAATACAATCGTGAATGGGACTTCTAGTGGCTTCATATTCTCCCAATCCTCCTCCTCATCTGTCCAGTCTCATTCTTCTGTTGTGGATGGTGGATCTGATAACGTGTTCGTTTCCTCGCATATCTCTCAGTCACTCTCACAACCCACTTCTCTCACCTCCAACTATGCCGTAGAAGCTCCTCCAATTGGTCACATGCTTCATGTGGACGTGGCGCAACCTTCCAAAAATGATGGAAGTGTTGTCTTTTCTTCAATTGGCACCAGAATCAACAGGGAACAAAATAACAATGCTGAATCAAACACTCTCACCAAAAAAGCCATGGATTATGTTAACGAATTGAATAAAAACAGCCAAACAATGAAGGATGAAAATATAACCATGTATAACAACGCAACTGGTTCTGCAATCGACTCTGAAATTTCTGATACAGTTTCTGACAATCATACACAGAAAGAAGTCGCTCGTGGATATGAAAAACCATCTACAACGAACTCAGAAATATCGGCAACAGTAACGTACCAAAGCCTAAATAATACAACAATGAACGAAAAAGAAAATAAGGAAGACATGCAAAATATGAAGGCTCTCGAAAGCTATTTAGATGACAAAATCACCAAAAGCAATGATAGCAAGCTATTAATTGGCATGATTCGCCGCAACGATGAGAACCAACAAGAAGCAGATCAGACCACTAAACCCACCGAAGACTTTGATGATTTAGGGGTAGGTGGAGGCGCCGGGGAGACAAAAGACATAGAGATAAGAGACAATGGAGATGGAAGGAAAGAGATGGATAGAAAGGACACTAAGGACCCCACTTTATCTCTCAGGGCCCTCTCCATCTCGGGGCCCGACCTCCAGAATTCGCTTCGGGGCCTTCTTCACCCTATTCTGCGGTGGATGGCAGGGCAGGGGGAGGGTGAAGGGATGCAATATGGAGATCAAGAGAATACAAACGATGAGGGTACAAAGATGGTGGATGCCGAGAACAAGGAAGGACCACCAACTCAACCCGTTCCAGTCTTCGGAAACTCTTCACAGAATTTGCAACATGAACCTCAAATTATGAATGAAAGGTAAAGTAATATCATTATTGTAATGTATCTTAAGTGACGTAAGGGGGTGTTTTTCTGGCCCCCCTTCTACCTCATGCTTTGCCCCATAATTTATTAAATTTTAAGACGTTCGCCCCATTAGTTTGGCGATTTTAAGACATATTGCCGTATTTCTTTGTCAATTTCAAGACCTTTCGCGCCATTTAAGTATCGATTTATTCCCGGCGAACGATAGCGAGCCTGCAATATGGAAGGAACCGGCCGAAAAAGAAAAAAAACGCACAAATTTATCTTGAAGGGGGGTGGGCGTATTTTATTCAGCTTGATGGAGGTTTTGGGAGTAAATTAAAAAGTTAATGAATAAATAAATAATGAAATACAATATAATCATTCATTAATAAATACATAAATAAATATACCTGGTATAAATAAATAACCATTAAATACATTTAAAAAGATTATCCCCTTAAATATGTGTATGCCTGTATCCCACAGCACCAGAAGCCTAGAGATGGTTGGTCTACGTGAGGGATCCATGTATGAGCCCATCGTGTCTGACACGGCCCCAGCCCACACCCGAGCCCATACCTACGGCCCCTGCTCCCAGTCGTGTGGGGGCGGGGTGCAGCTTGTGTCGCAGGTAAGGTACACACACCCACACATACACGCCCACACCCGAGCCAATACATACGGCCCCTGCTCCCGTTCATGTGGGGGTGGGGTGCAGCTTGTGTCGCAATCGTCTGAATAAAGCTAGAATAATATTTAAAAGACGTCGCCGGTACAGAAGGGGTTAATGTACTAATGCTAGACAATTTTCCAGATATGTGTGGAGGTGACGTCCCCAGAGAAGGAAGCGGAGGAGGAGAAATGTGACGGTCTGCCCAGCTATCTCGCCCCCTTCACCCGCCCCTGCAACACCTTTCCCTGTCATCCCGAACCCAGGTAGGTGTTGTTGAGGGGTGACAGAGGAAAGCAAGCAACAACATCCGTAACCCAGGTATTATTGGGGATTACAGAGGAAAACAAGCAACAACACATACATTAATCCCCACTAGGCCCCTTCACCCGCCCCTGTAACGCCTTCCCGTCATCCAGAACCCAGGTAGTTATTGGAGTGACAGTGGTTACTTTCAACGCCTCCAAGACTCAGTTTCTGCCTCTATCTCTCCATCACAATCTTCCACAAGACTATCAACTATTCTTCAACAGTATACAAATCAACCTTTCATCTTCTCTCAATATTCTAGGTGTATCTTTTTCATCCGACCTTTCTTGGATAGATCATATTACCACTCTTGATAAAACAGCTTTCCAAAAGTTTGGTGTGCTCGATCGTCTCTGAACAGCTTCTTGCTCTGTATCGGGGCACAGTGCGCCCCTGTATTGAGTATTATTCGGATGTGTGGGGAGGTTCCACCCATACCACACTTCTCAAAAGAGTAGAGTCCAAAGCATTTCGTCTCATCAACTCACTTCCTCTTACTAGTTCCCTACAGACTCTTTCTACACGCCACAATGTTGCATCTCTTTCACTCTACTATTGCTATTACAACAATCCGTGTTCTTCAGAGCTCTCTCAGTGCATACCTCCTCCCTTGCGGTGAGTGCGAGGCACTCACCTTTCAACACAGTCCCACTCACATTCTGTCCAGCTTTCCAACCCTAGAATTGGCAAATTTTCTCAGTCTTTCTTCTACTCAACAAGTGAACTCTGGAAATCTCTCCCTCAATCAATCTTTCCCTCATCCTATGACTTAAACTGCTTTAAAATGTGTGTCCAGGCAATTCGACCCCAACGTCCCTTGAATTCAGTCCTGTCACTTTTTTCGGCGTTGGGGGAGACACTCGTTACAGGCAATCTGCCTTTTGTCTCCTCTATACACATAAAATAATAAATGCATAGCCATTCCACAATAGTGGTAAAAGTGATATAGTTATTAGGTCTCCTTGTTTTGTAGTTATACTTGTCTTGTTATATTAGGACACTATGAAAAACTACAAGCAATAATTTTCTTCATTTTATTTCTTATGTATTTATGCATGTATTTTGTTTTTCCTCCGCCTCAGTTGGGTGTCCGGAGTGTGGGGTATATGCTCCGCGTGGTGTGGGGTGGGTCTTCAGTATCGTCAGGTAGGTTGTGTCCGGCCCTTGTTATCCGGCCCCTTGTACGTTAACCCTACCACCACCAACACCATTACCTCCACCAACACCACCACCTCCACCACCTCCCCCCTCGCCACCGCCCTCCTCCTCCCTTCTTGGGCCTGTTCTTCGACTCAGCCCATCGACGTCAGGGTCTGTGAGGGACCCTGTATACAAGGTTAGTATATGTGGCACAAAAGGTCTTAAAATTGATAGATAAATGGGGCGAAAGGTCTTAAAATCGCCAAACAAATGGGGCGAATGTCTTAAAGTCTTAAACCTAATGGGGCTAGACATGAGGGAGAAGGGGATCCTGACCCCCCCCCCATTAAGTGATGTAGGTTAATTTAGACATATACTTAAATTCCCTTGGCTATATTTCGGCTATATTTTAAGGTATAAGTGTCTATATGTTGGCTTTATTTTAAGGTATAATTGTCTATATGTTGGCTTTATTTTAAGGTATAAGTGTCTATATGTTGGCTTTATTTTAAGGTATAAGTGTCTATATGTTGGCTTTATTTTAAGGTATAAGTGTCTATATGTTGGCTTTATTTTAAGGTATAAATGTCTATATGTTGGCTTTATTTTAAGGTATAAGTGTCTATATGTTGGCTTTATTTAAAGGTATAAGTGTCTATATGTTGGCTTTATTTTAAGGTATAAGTGTCTATATGTTGACTTTATTTTAAGGTATAAGTGTCTATATGTTGGCTTTATTTTAAGGTATAAGTGTCTATATGTTGGCTTTATTTTAAGGTATAAGTGTCTGTAATTTGGCTATTGTTTAAGGTAGGCTATAATTGTCTATATATTTTGAGTGAATAATTGGTGTTCCTGTTTGTTCCAGTGGACTGTAGCCTGCCGGAGCATACTTTCCACCCGGCGTGTTCCCGTAACCTACCCGACCCCCCGCTAGAGAGAGACCACGGGGATAGCCGCCCCCCGAGGAACTTTATTTTGGACAAGGGCAGGCAGGACTTATTCAGGAACTAATGTATCAGTTTAGCCATAATATGACACAGAGACATAGTAGTTTCTTATTTTTATATTAGTCTTCGAGAAATCAGCTGTTGAGGAGCTAAAAATCCCGCCAAGTTTAATAAAATCGAGTATAGTCAATCATCCCTGCAAAATGTGAGCAGGATAAGGGGTAATCAGTAATTATTACTGGCTGGTATGGTTCTTGTAAAGCAATGAAAATTATGATAAATGTAATAACAATTGACAAGAAAAATATGATAAATTATGATATGATGTCTGAATTAGTTGAAAGTTTGAGCTAATAAAGTATATTATCATTAAATAGATTACTTAGAAATTGTGTAAGAATACTTAGCACAAATACTGTCTAACATACATTACCTTAATTAATGCTGCAATTCTAGCATTTGTTATGAATAATTTATATATGTATACTATAATAAAGAATATATCACTGTCTTGCATTTGATTTAATGATATAACCCATTAGTTTTGTTTAATAATAGCATTAGTAATGATAAAATAATGTGCACCTTACTGACTGACACACACACACTCTCTATCTCTCTCTCTCTCACATACACACACAAGTCCAGTTGTATACACACACACACACTCTCTATCTCTCTCTCTCACATACACACACACAAGTCCAGTTGTATACACACACACACACTCTCTATCTCTCTCTCTCTCACATACACACACACAAGTCCAGTTGTATACACACACACACACACTCTCTATCTCTCTCTCTCTCACATACACACACACAAGTCCAGTTGTATACACACACACACACACTCTCTATCTCTCTCTCTCTCACATACACACACACAAGTCCAGTTGTATACACACACACACACACTCTCTCTCTCTCCTCTCGCTCTCTCTCTCTCTCTCTCCCTCACACACACACAAGTCCAGTTGTATACACACACACACACACTCTCTCTCTCCTCTCGCTCTCTCTCTCTCTCTCTCCCTCACACACACACAAGTCCAGTTGTATACACACACACACACACAAGTCCAGTTGAATATACACACACACACACACACATACATACATTTAAAGACCGAGTCCTTCACTATTTCTGGCCTAGCTATTTGGAACAAAGTATAGTAGGCTAATATTAAGGGGAGATTTCCACTTGAGGGACTTTTTTCTTGACCCCCTTCTCCCTCATGTCTAGCCCCATTGCTTTTGAGATTTTAAGACGTTTGCCCCATTAGTTTGGTGATTTTAAGAATTTTCGCCCCATTCTGTCAATTTTAAGACATTTCGTGCCATTTAGGTGTCGATTTTATCCTGGCGAGCGATAGCGAGCCTGTAATTTAAGAGGAACCGGCCTTTGGCCGGGACATTTTTCTACCGAAAAATGTACAAATTTATCTTGAAAGGGAGTCTAGGGGGTGTAATTTTAAGCTTGATGGAATTCTAGGGAACGAACAAAACCTCCCCTTAATAAATAGGTAGGCTTGTGACAGTTAACCCCTTCTGTGCCGGCGACATCTGTACAATTGTATGTTAGCTATATTTAGAGGATTTTGTGCAGTTTAAGAAGGATCTGTGGTAGTAAACATGGTTAAGTGAGATAGTTAGAAGCCTGTTACTTGCTTAAGGCCCTTTTTAAACTGAATAAAAAAATCGTCTAAATATAGCTAGAATATGATTAAAAATACGTCTGCGGTATAGAAGGGGTTAGGTCAGGTGAAGGTATTCAGGGATAAGCCTTTACAACGGCACCTCGTATCTACATTCTACTTTTCCATTTGTTCTGAAGAGTGTAGAGAGGGGAGAAAGGGGGGGTGTTGGAGAGAGAGAGAGGAAGCTGTTGGAGTGGCTTTGTTATGTGTGTTTACAGTATAGATAACTCAGATAACGGGGGAGACTGGGGCAGGAAGTGGTGTTATCTACTGTTGTTTTATGAGAGTCTTCCTTTTCCTGTTGTTTAAAGGGAGATTTTTAGTGTGTTTCCTAGACTTCCATCAAGCTTGAAATTACACCCCCTTGACCCCCTTTCAAGATAAATTTGTAAATTTTTCGGTAGAAAAATCTCCCGGCCAAAGGCCGGTTCCTCTTAAATTACAGGCTCGCTATCGCTCGCCAGGAAAAAATCGACACCTAAATGGGACGAAAGGTCTTCAAAGTGACATAAATGGGATGAAACTTCTTAAAATCGCCAAACTAATGGGGCGAACGTCTTAGAACTTCAAAAACAATGGGGCTAAACATAAGAGAGAAAGGGGTCCAGAAAAAAATCACTCAAGTGGAAATCTCCCCTTAAGCAGATTACGCGGAAGTCTTTATTTTTAAGGGGAGATGGTTGGGTTATCTAGCCCCCCCCTCCCCCCCCCCCCGCCCCCCTTCTCCCTCTCGCTTAGTCCTATTATATTTCAGATTTTCAGATGTTCGCCCCACTAGTTTGGCGATTTTAAGTTGGGATCGAACCCAGGTCAAGCAGATTAACACGCGGCGGCCGAGTGGAGAGCACCTCCACTCGGCCGCCGCGGCTCGTAGAAGGGTGTTATGCTTGTATGGACATGTTGAACGAATGGGTAATTAAAGGATTTACAAAGAGAATATATGAGTCAGAAACAAGGGGATATAGATTGTCAGATACATATTTTCTGAGCTGAATATAATTGTCTAAGGTTAAGGGGGGGGGGGGGGTTTGAAGGGCCGGAGGATCCGAAGACCCCTTTTCACCCTGCCGCGTAACCTATTTTACTGTCAGGCGAAACAGAGGCAAGGGGTGTGAAGAGATTGCCCAAACGATCTCCACTAGCCGAGAATCGAACTCGGTCCTCCTGGCCCAGTGTGATGCCCGCTTTAGAAACCGAGCGCTCTACCAATGTCGCTACTGGTCACCCCGTGCTACACGTCGGCTTACGGACCACTCCGCACGTATAGCCGTCAGTATGTACGCTCAGTAGTAGTAGGTTAGTACCGCTCCGCACCCCAGTCGGGTACGGAAGGATAATAAATACAGCAGTCCTTTATTATACGCTACCTGCCTTGCAGATTGGAGCCTGGATGCGTAATGCACGTACAGTATATGCACAATAAATATATGGTTATCCTTGTAATTCGTGATTGTATCTAACTTTGTATGTAAGGGTGACGATTAAAATAAGGTATAAGAACATAAGGACATAAGAAAATGTGAGTCTGCAGAAAGCCGATTGGCCCACACAAGGCAGATCCCTCTCACACCCAACCCTAATTATAGGCCCAGCTTACTAACACCGTGAGGACCGACCTCCCCTCAGGGATCAGGACGTTTGGAAAAGATAGAAATACAGAATACAGTATAATTATGTATTTACTAGTTGAGGTATACCCAGCGCTACCAGGGGAAAAGTCCAAGTATGGGCTGTCTAACTTGGAGAGAGAGGGGGGGGGGGGGGGGACAAAACCAATGCCGCTTAAAACCTATTCTGGCACCCCCTTACTATGCATGCCAAATATGTCCATCTTGAAAACTGAGGGAGTTGGGGGGGGGGTTCCCCGCTCCCCCCCCCCCCCTTAAAACCTATTCTGGCAACCCCTTAGTATGCATGCCAAATATGGGCTCTCCATCTTGAAAACTGAGGGCATTATTGGGGGCTCCGCCTCACCCCCCCCCCCCCCTCCCCTTGAAACCTGTTCTGGCAACCCCTTAGTATGCATGCCAAGTATGGGCTCTTCATCTTGAAAACTGAGGGAGTAGTTCGTGAGCAAACAGACAGACAGACAGAATACTCGCAGAAAGTAACCTTTATTAGTAGATATCTATATATCTGTCTATCTATCCATCTCTCTCTCCCTCTCTCAAAAATTGTACAATGCAATGCAATTGACACATTCAAAAGGAGGATAGACATCCATTTCCAAGAGGCTTTGGGAATTTTAGGTGAAAAAAACGAAATAATAGCAATAATAAAATGTTGGGTTAAGCGTCAATAGTATACAATAATTCTCAACTTTCTTCAATTTCCCAGTAGAAATGTTCTCATTTTGCTGGGGGTCTTGTTCACCCAACTATATGTCATGAGGGTGTGGTGGGTGGGGAGAGAGCCTTCTTCTGTTCTGCCTTTACGATCCACTTTGTAGCAACTATCATCTTATAATTAAATATGGACGGCCTAGTAGGGAACGCAAGGTCTGTGCAGTCTGTGTACTTATGTAACTCTATGTAACTCTCTAATAATTAAATGATATACTGTATACGTTACATAAGGATGTTAAAGACGATCGCTAGAATGAAAACTATATAATATCGCATATAGCTAATATACAGTATACTGTATGTTAAAGAAAATGCATACAGCAATAGTTAATAAGTATAAAGATATTCAAATAATTATTATATAACACAATCACAGGCATTTGCTGATCACAAACAGAACAATAATAATTATCAGAGAGGTAGATAGATAGATAGATAGATAGATAGAGAGAGAGAGAGAGAGCGAGAGAGAGAGAGAGAGAGAGAGAGAGAGAGAAAACATAAATATTAATAATGTAAATAATAATTGCAATGATAACACTAACAATAATGATAACTATATAGATAATAACAGTAATAGAAATAATAATAATAATAATAATAATAATAATAATTATTATAATAATAAAAATAATAATTAAATATTAATTATAATAATAATAGCAACAATAATAACAATACAATTATAATAAACAAAAATAAGTATATACATAAATATAAAATCTGAAATATCGAATCTCAAAAGCAAGTCGGCAAATCCTTCCAAATCAACATTTTTAGCCGGCACCTGCCAAATAGTGAGTCGCGGCATTAAACCTCTCAGACCGAGCAGCCCTCTCCTATGAAGCTCTGAACCTGAAAATCGCGCGGGGAACTACTTGGCGTTGTCGTAGGTTCTGGACTCACTCACTCACTCTCACTCTCTCTTTCTCTCTGTAGTTATATTATTAGGTTTAGTATACTATTTAGGGACATAGCTAATATTTGTTTATCTATCTATCTATCTGTCTATCTACCTATCTGTCTATTTATCTATCTTTCTATCTATCTATTTATCTATCAATCTATCTATATGTTTATCTATCTCTCTAAGACTTAGACTGCTTTAACATTTGTGTCCAGGCATTTTGACCCCAACGGCCTTTGATTTCGGTTCTCTGTCACTTTTTGGCTTTGGGGGAGACACTCGTTACAGGCAGCCTGCCTTTTGTCTCCTTCATACACATTGAACAAATAATGTATCAATCTATATTATACTCTCTCTCTCTCTTTCTTTATATATCCATATATATACTATATATATATATATATATATATATATATATATATATATATATATATATATATTATATATATATATATATAGATATATATATATATATATATATATATATATATATATATAAATATATATATATATATATATATATATATATATATATATATATATATAGTATATATATATATATATATATATATATATATATATATATATATATATATATATATATATATATATACAGTATATATATATATACGATTGAAAGTGAAATCTATACACGTATAGTTATATATGTAATAAGTGTAAATATATTCTAATAATGATTATATTATACAATCACATGCATTGTGTGATCACAAAAATATAATAATAAAACAAAATAATAAAAATAAGAATAATAACAACAGCAACAACAACAATAATAATAATAATAATAATAATAATAATAATAATAATAATAATAATAATAATAATAATAATAATAATAATAATAATAAAATAACAAAATATTAATAATATAAAAAGTGAAATTTAATCTGAAATCTGAAATATCGAATCTCAAAACCAAGTCGGCAAATCCTTCCAAATCAACATTTTTAGCCGGCACCTACCAAATAGTGAGTCGCGGCATTAAACCTCTCAGACCGAAGCTTCATAGGGGAGGGCTGCTCGGTCTGAGAGGTTTAAAGCCGAGACTCACTATTAGGCAGGTTCGGAATAAAAAGGTGGATTTGGCGCGATTTGCTGACTTGGTGATGAGATCCGAGATTTTATATTTATATTTTGTATTTTGTATTTTTTATAATTATTTTATTGTTGGTATCGTTTATTATTTCTGTTATCATTATTATTATTATTATTATTATTATTATTATTATTATTATTATTATTATTATTGTTGTTAATTTATTAGGGTTAGTATACTATTTAGGTTAACACTCTCTAGTACATATCTTCTGTAATCATTGGATATATTAGTATTAATAGACCCATCTCATAATATAAGGATACAGAGGTAATTCACCATCATTATAGCCAATGAGTTTATTTATTTAAGAGTAGGAAGGTATATCACCATCAATATACCCAATGATTATATACAGTATATCAATTCTATACCCTATAAAATTTTAACTCATATACTTGTTATGACCTCGATTTCTAGCAGTGCATGGTTAGTTCTGTGAATTCGGAACAAGCTGATTCGATACCATATAGTTCGGACTGTTCGGAGAATCTGTAGGGGGTATTCAGTTGTCTGTGTGCCTCGAGGGTGGACACTGCGTATTTGTTGTGCTCTGCGTTGGAATTATTTGGTGTGCAATCTGTAACATATGCTGGTATTTTCAGGTATTTTGTATTTTTTGTCTGCATCATTATTTTTGGTCTATTATCATGTGTATTTTTCTTTCCTATTTTCAAGTTTATCTTTGCTTTCCTCTCACACACTCACTCTCACTCTCTTACTCTCTCTCGGGTTTTCATAGTAGTGTTGGCCATTGTATATATTTTTTCTGTTATTTCCTTGTCTTTCATTATCTCTCTCTCCCCCCCCCCCCACTCCCCTCCTTCCCACACGGAAAACATACCTATCATCATCATCACTAGAACAAAAGTTATACATATTCTTCAGGTGTATAGGCCTACTGTATATTCATTCTGTCAACTTTTCAAAGTAATTTCCACATTCTCATTTTATCCCAAGCCCGAACTATGAAACGTTTAGTATTATAAAAAAAGAAAACATTGTAAACACTATTGTGTTTACCTGTTAATCAAGGGACTGGGGTTCTCGATAAGGGGCTCCATTCCTGAAAATGTACTTGACTTACAGTGTGCTGGCTTAATAATCCGGAAGGGTTGATAACCTCTGAAGTCCTATTTTAACTAACTAAATAACTGTTAATCGTGTGTGGTATCCGAGTGACCATATCCTACGTGTCCTGGTGATGACCTAGGATGACTCACCAACAGGTCATATGATGGTTCGTTCTTTGACCCTCGTTTACCATGACCAACAGTAGTAGTACTAGGTCACTGTAATCACCATGCCCAGTACCTCAAGTCACCGTAACCCGGCCTCTGTTTTGGACCATGAACATACGGAGGTGACTGTACTACGCTATATTATCATGGTCGACTTGCGCCATTATCACTGCCATCATTCGAAGTCTGGTAGATCAATGGTTGGATCCTGGTGCACTGTTAACCCTGGCCTGGGGTACCACACACGATATTGAGCTTTCTAAGTCAATTAATTTGTTATTTAATTTTGTGTTTGTATTTATATATTATTTGCCATAGATAGAAGAAATACTTACAGCCATACAACTTATATAATATTTATATAACATTATGACAAAGACGATTGGATGTACTGTACCACACCGAACCTAAGCATTGGGATACTTTGATTAAATTTAGCATGACATGGACGATTCTAGAAAGAACATACCCATCCTCGTGAATATCATTAAGTGAATGTATCTCAATACTATCACCATAGTCATAGATAGTATCAACACCCTAATCATCATTACTAATACTGTATCATAGCCATTATATATAAATAATCCTTTTCATCATTAAATCATGATCAGTCACCATAATCATCTTGACTAACATCATACTCATTATTAATCATCAGTCATCATCACCTTCTAGAGTTGCTTTCCTAACACTGTTGTTAGCATTAGGTGTCTTGCTGTTGGTGTTGTCATCTTTTAGTGGTTGTCCAATTTTTTCTAATAGCTTTCCTCTTTTTATTCGGAGTTGTATTCGTTTTATTATTTGAAGTTGGTGTCCTATTTTTTTTATTGGGATTGTTTTAAACTGCTATATATTTGGATTTTTTATATTAGGTATAGCCTAATGTATTTGGAGTACATTGGCCTGATGAAGCTATATGTGAACCGTTGTCAACAATGTGCTCCTCCTCATGTGGTGTTTATTATACATGTCTGTTTTTATAAGTTTACGGTGTTTTTATCAGGTTTCCAATGTTTGTTATGTAGAGTTTTGTCCTTCTTTTGTTGGGGTGTGACTAATTGTTTCCTTGTTCACAGGAGGAGGAGGAGGAGGAGGAGGATACATGACGAAGAAGAGGAAGAGTAGGCCTACAGGAGAAACAAAAGGAAAAGAAGGGAGAGGATGAAAAGGAAGAAACGAATAGCTAAAAACATGATATTAGGAGAAAATTGCCACGTATAATAAATGTATGCTATATAAATAAATGGATAATCAATAGTCTGTTCATTGTGACACCCTACCTAGTCCATTGTAAATCAGGAAGGGTTGGAGCAAATGGGCTGTAAACGTCCACACCTATTTATTGAATATAATTATCAGCTCCATTGTGCAGGTAGTTGGTCTATGTCAAGGTCCATAGATACATCTATGTATCTATGGACCTTGGTCTATGTGAGAGAGAGAGAGAGAGAGAGAGTAAAGAGTAGTTTGTGAGATAGATAGATAAATAGATGCGTAGGCCTACAAGCGTTTACGCATTAATTACAAAATAATACTTACACTAGTGTATGTATGATTTAATGCAGACTAATATTAATTGTATAATCCAATAAAATCATTCCAGTTTGAGTCATATTATTTAACTTCTATACAAATAACTACTATATAACCTGTATATAGGAACCTGTTGTTTACATTTTCTGACAGTAGTTTCGCCTTCTCGACACGGGACGTTTGTACGGATTCTTGTCCTAGCATTATGTCGGAATCCTACGGTGAGTTGTAGTGTGTAGTACAGTGGAGAGTTACCCATAGTTCTGTAGTATTATAATGAGGGAGGCGTGCATCAAGTTTGTTATTTTTATCTTTGAGAGTGGCAGATGTTCCATTAACCTAGTTTTCAGTTTTCTATTTTGTTGCCTGTTTACTGTTTAACCATGACATTATGGTATGTAGGCTGCCTATCCTATTAATAATTAATGTATAGTCTAATCTCCATATTCTACATTTCTATGTCATGTATTAAACTTATAACTTGTGTAGGCTAGCCTATAGGCTAGGCCTACTGTGAGTGACATTCCTTTTCCAAAATTTCCAAAATCGCAACCATTTCAGATATTATTGTCGGTAGCATTCAAGGAGACTACAGCAGGACTCTTCTTCTTACCTCTGACCGCTGTGACCGGGTATAAGCTATGATAGCTATCCTAGTGTTTTACTAGCCTATACCCCTTTGAAAGGACATTAGCCTAACCTTAGACCTAACAACCTTACCTAACCTATCCTAGTATTATGGGTGGGAGTATTACAAACCTTTGGCAAACTTGCAAAATGAGGTTTATTTGATAAATCTACAGTTATACTACCCCTATTTTGTGGCTATTCTGTTGGTACTAATGGGTTAATATTATTAGTAGTAGACTTAGCCTAGTATGGTTTGATGATGCGCGGAAATGTATATTTGACTTGAAATAGATACATTGAAGTATTACAAACCTTCGCGAACCCATAAACAGGGAACGTGAGCTGGGTTTAGACCGTCGCGCACCCATAAACAGGGAACATGAGCTGGGTTTAGACCGGTCTCGAGACAGGTTAGTTTTCGGTTAGGTTAGGTTAGGCTAATGTTAAAAATACTAAAATATGACGGTCCTCGGTATTAAACAACACTGAATATAAAATAAAAAATAAAAAACAACAACAAATTATATACCTGAAAAACTCGGATCTGGTTGGTGATAAATTCTTATCAAAATACGTTTATTTCCAGTTTCCGCGTCTGCTGAACCATCCAAAAACACTCTAAAAGGTGTGTTTTGAAAGGGGGAGGTAGTGGGGGAGGGGTAGTATAACTGTAGATTTACCGATGAGAATACTGATAGAGTAGAATTTCCGTCTAGAGCTAGTAGTTCAACAGGAAATAATAAGTTAGCTAAACACAATAGAAAATTAGTTGCAAATAAAAGTAATAGGTTGAGGGTATATTATACAAATTGTAGGAGTTTATGTATCAAAATGAACGAACTTAGAGCACTCGTTAGCACAGAAAATATAGACATAATATCGCTAACTGAAACGTGGATTAATACAGAATCTAGGCATTTTTTAGCAGAATTTGATATTCCAGGATATAGTTTGTTTAAATATGACCGAACAAGTAGGAGGGGCGGGGGTATAGCAGTGTTTGTCAGGTGTACATTAAAAAGCTGTATTAAATCAGGTATTAGACTAAATAATGATAATGAAAGTGTTTGGGTAGAGGTTAACGAAGGTAGTGAGACCATAGTTATTGGAGTTATATATAGACCGCCTAATATGAGTAGAAATGGCGGAACATCGTTATGGGAGGAAATTAAAATAGCATCAAGGTTTAGCAATGTGTGCATTATGGGGGATTTTAATTTTCCGAACATTGATTGGCAGCACCAAATAGGCGACTCCGATTCAGTAGAGTTTATTGAGGTAGTACAAGATGTTTTTTTATTTCAATTCATAGATACGCCGACTAGAGGTATTAATATTCTTGATTTAGTTTTCAGTAACAATGAACATATGATAATGATGTAGAGATTGGTGACCACCTAGGAAATAGCGATCATAAATCTATTTATTTTAATATACAATGGACAGGGAATGCTAAAGAGAATACGACACTTATCCCAGATTTCAGAAAAGCCGATTATGGTGGGCTAAGAAGAGACTTAAGGGTGGACCCTATTGTTAAGCAATTAAGTCAGGATATGCCAGAGTTAAACTTGCCACCTACATATAACCAGTTTATTGCTTCACTCCACAATGCTCAAAATAAATATATCCCTAAAAGAAGATTTAGATCGACGCAGAACCAACCAAAATGGATGACTAATAAGCTAATAGATCTTATAGGAAAAAAGAAAGGAATATATAGAAAAATAAAGAAAGGCAAAAATCATCTACATTTACAGTATACTATCAGACTCTATCAAGACAGGTCAAAAAGGAAATCAGGAAAGCAAAAAGAAATTATGAAATAAGGATAGCCAGTGACTCAAAAAATAACCCTAAAGCTTTTTACCAACTATATAAATCTAAAGTTAGAGATGTAATAGGCCCCCTAAAAACTTCAATAGGAGAAATAACAGAAAATGATTTAGAAATGTGCAGTACATTAAATAGTCAGTTTCTTTCCATTTTCACTAATGAAAATTTGGCACAGATTCCAGAAGTCAATATGGTATATAGTGATAGTATAGAAAATATGTTAAGTACAGTTAGTATAAGTAGAAATGATGTGCTTAAGGAAATTGACAGACTGAAACCTCAAAAATTGCCTGGTCCTGACGAGGTATATGCTAGAGTATTAAAAGAATGCAGAGATGAGTTAAGTAGCCCATTAGCATTTTTATTTAACAAGTCATTAGAAACAGGTTTAGTTCCAGAAGCTTGGAAGCTTGCAAATGTAGTTCCGATCTTCAAAAAAGGTGATAAATCGACAGCATCCAATTACCGTCCCATTAGTCTCACATCTATCATAGGAAAGTTGCTAGAGTCTATTATTGCTAGGAAAATTAGAAGCCACTTAGAAAAATTTAACTTAATAAATTCTTCTCAGCATGGATTCACTCAGGGACGTTCTTGCCTTACTAATTTGCTTAGCTTTTTCTCAGAGGTATATGAAGCAGTAGATAGTGACAAGTCATATGATATTATTTATTTAGATTTCAGTAAAGCTTTCGACAGAGTTCCTCATGAGAGATTGATGAGAAAGGTTGAGGCACATGGAATAGGAGGATCGTTGTTGGGATGGATTAGGTCATGGCTAATTGGTAGGAAACAGAGAGTCAGCATAAATGGTACCAAGTCAGAGTGGGGAGCAGTCAAAAGTGGTGTCCCCCAGGGATCGGTATTAGGTCCCCTGTTGTTTCTTATATACATAAATGACCTAGATTTAGGTATAACTACAGGTAGTAGGATAAGTAAATTTGCAGACGATACTAAAATGAGGAGATCAATTGATTCAGATAGCGATATAGAGTGCCTCCAAAGGGATCTAGATACCTTACATGAATGGTCAGTAAATTGGCAGATGAAGTTTAACGTTGACAAATGCAAGGTATTAAAGATAGGGAAGATGCAAACAAATGTTAAATATAAACTAACTAATTTAGAATTAGAAAATTCAGACTGCGAGAAAGATCTAGGTGTGTTTGTTAGCAATGATTTGAAGCCTAGAAAACAGTGTATAAGCGTTCGCAATAAGGCAAACAGGATTCTCGGGTTCATCTCTAGGAGTGTGAGTAACAAAACTGCTGATGTTATCTTAAAACTTTACTTGTCATTAGTGAGACCCCATATGGATTATGCTGTCCAATTTTGGTGTCCTTATTACAGAATGGACATAGATTCATTGGAGAGAGTACAGCGAAGAATGACAAAAATGATCCATAATATTAGAAATCTTGCGTATGAAGAAAGGTTAAAGAAATTAGGTTTACATTCGTTAGAGAGGATATGATAGAGGTGTTCAAGTGGGTTAGTGGGATTAACAAAGGGGACATGCCAAATGTACTAAAGCTCAGTGATAGCGAAAGAACTCGTACCAATGGTTTCAAATTAGATAAATTTTGTTTCAGAAAAGATATAGGCAAATATTGGTTTGGTAACAGAGTTGTAGATGGGTGGAATGGACTACCAAGTGCTATAGTGGGATCTAAAACGGTAGGGAGCTTTAAGATAAAATTGGATAAGCATATGGACGAGAAGGGTTGGGTGTGAAGGGGGATCAGCCGGGTTGGGCTAATCAGCGCTCTGCAGACCCCCATAATCCTGCGTTAATCTCTAACCGTTTTGGTAAGATGATCCTCAGGGTATTAGAGTGTTGAGCCTATAATTGGGCTTTGTAATTGAATTGGGGTTGTGTGGGACAGGGATCTGCCTTGCTTAGGCCAATCGGCTTTCTGCAGACTCCCATTTTCTTATGTTCTTATGTGTGTGATGTCCCCGTGGTTGTTTACTGTATATATGGAAAAAAAAAAAAAAAATATATAGATGGAGTCATGAAAGAAATACAAGGAAGAGCAGTGGATGTTGGTGTGTCGCTGATAAGGGAGGGAAATGAGTGGAAGCTACCTGTACTGCTGTTTGCTGATGACACAGTTCTGATGAGCGATAATGAATGCGAGTTGCAGGGTCTGGTAAATGTGTTTGAAACAGTGTGCAAAAAACGGAATCTGAAGGTAAATGCGGGGAAGAGCAAGATTATGGTCTTCGAAAGGGGTGAAGCCATAGAGTGTGAGGTGAAGTTGAACGGTCTGGCTATGGAGGTTGTCAGCTCATTTAAGTGTCTGGGCAGTATGTTGATTAAAGATGGGACTATGGATGAAGAAGTGGGGGAAAGGGTTGTAGGAACGTTGAAAGCAGTAACAAGAAATAGGGGTCAGTATGGAAGTGAAGAAGTCCTTGCATGACAGCGTGGTAATCCCGACACTAACTTACGGAAGCGAAGCTTGGACGTTCGGGAAGAAACTCAGACCAAGAGTGAGAGCGGTGGAAATTAGTTACTTGAGAAGTGCATGCGGAGTTACATGGAGGGATAGACAGACGAATGAGGAAGTAAGAAGGAGGTGTGGTGTGGAGGTAGATGTGCTGGAAAGTGTGAAAAGGAACAACTTGAGATGGTTCGGCCATATGGAACGTATGGAAAGCGAGAGAATGACTAAGAGGGTGTACGAGAGCGAGGTGGAAGGACAGAGAAGGAGAGGTGGAAGGATAGAGTGAGGAAGTATATGGATGAAGGCGGTGCTGGTTGGGAGGAGGGGCGTCGACTGACTGGGGACGGTTCGTTCGTGGCCACCCCTTCGGGGATCACGGCGTCAGGCAATAGATAGATAGATAGATACTGTATATGTAGTAGCCAACTAGCTATTAGTGCTTAGGTATCCTTTAATACGGGTTCCAATATTATTTCACGAGTCGGCTAGATGGAGAAATTGTCTCACTCATTGAAGCGAGCTAAGAAAGGTTAGAAAGGGTGTGCAGTCTAACTCGCATACATCTAAGCATTTCATGCTTTGAAACATCAGTCAAAATTACTTCATGAAAACAATTTTAAGACAATAATTGTTTTCATACACACACTAGTCATATTTCATTTCTTCAGTTTAAATACCCGGTATACTGTAGAGTACAATGTAATTATCTACCAACTGGGACTGTATTTTAGAAATTTAAGATTATTGCCATAGCCTACTTATACTCTTTTGCTTTGCAGATTTTCTATTCAAGTTCCTGGTCATTGGAAGCGCAGGGACGGGAAAATCATGCCTCCTTCATCAGTTTATCGAGGGAAAATGTAAGTTAGAGCTTTATTGTACTATTTTAATATTGTGATTTTCAGAATATGTTGTGTCTTGCGGTTTACGTCTATACCCAGTAAATTTAGGCATATTATAAGTACCGGTACCAATACTGTTAGTTGCTGAAACAAATTCTAATTTACAGTACCGGTATTGTACAGTAGTGAGACAATAGGGTAGTCCAAGATTATGACACCCGAAACCTTGAGCGTACCACATTGAAATGACCCTGGTGAGATATATTGGTCATGCTACAGTGAGAGAGAAGGACCTACATTAACAGAGTTGAGAGAGTGACCTGGTATCAATGAGGGCCTGGGTCTCTTAGGACCATCGGGTATTTCTCCTGGACGACCTAGATGTGTGTGATTTTGTTTTATGTTGTTGTGTTGTGTTATGTTGAACCTGTTCGGGCTCTGTCTCGAGTCGGCCATCCCCAATATAGAAAAAAAAAATGGGGTATGTGCCAGAGTATATAGATAGATGAGTGAGGTGATGCGTACTGGTTGACTGCGGCGATTTAGCCATGTGGAGAATAGATAGATGAGTGAGGTGATGCGTACTGGTTGACCGGCGATTTAGCCATGTGGAGAGAATGGATGTGGATGACTCAGCCAGGGTGTCAAACCGGAGCAATTTGGTTTGAAGACTTGCATGATTATTAGAATAAATGCAAGAAGTTAACACAAAATACCATTGTTTTGGCTATTTGATAACTTCCAAAGACATAATTTGAACTATAAACCATAATTTTATCCTTACAAATACAATAATAAAGACTAAGAATAATGGACTCGGCTTTCGTTTGACACCCTGGGTCACTCAGCCTCAGACTGGGTGAACAATATTAGAAGTATGAAGTGGTCAGAAGGACAACATTTGTCAGGCTTGGGATAAGGTTCTACATACTACAGTAAAGAGACTAAAACCACGCTCTCTGTGGATGAAGCGGTGTTTAAACTTGTATGTATGTATATGTATATACTTACATACAGGTACATACAAGTTTAAAGACCGTTTTGTCCACAGAGAATGTGGTTACAGTCTCACATCCTGTTCTGAGGAACATTATCAAGATTAGGAAATTTGACAGGGATGGTACAGGGGACCATGCAGGAAGGAGATTAGGTGGCCAAGGCATATCCATACAAAACATGGAACAACTTATCAACTAATATCAATACCTATTACTAATCAGCCTTATTATTTTGAATTACTGTATGTGGATCATCAGGGAATTTAATGGATCATATTTTATCCCAAATCCCAAACCTAATCTTTGTAACTAAGATTATAAAACCTTTTGAAGATGTACATTATTTTTCACTCTTGTATTAGCATTATTGCTTGGCTTATACAGTACCAGTACTGTACTCTAATTTATCCAAAATATTATTACCCAAGATTTCAGTACCTTGAACCCCAAAACTCTCTTTCCCCAATAAGTTATAACCATATT
This sequence comes from Paralithodes platypus, assembly GCA_032716605.1. Taxonomy (NCBI): domain Eukaryota; kingdom Metazoa; phylum Arthropoda; class Malacostraca; order Decapoda; family Lithodidae; genus Paralithodes; species Paralithodes platypus. Next base: position 32,501,859 of record CM064542.1, on the reverse strand, counting down.
CACATATTTAGTAGACAAGACCAACAGTGAGAGTCACCCTATTGATATAAAGGTTGGAATATGGTTTCAGAATCCAGCCCATAGGCTAATGGCTAACACACTAACATACAGTAGTTTTCTATGTTCATTGCATCCTCAGTTTCTTACAAGTACCTAATCATTCCTTTATTTTCCAACAGTCAAAGCGGAGAGCAATCACACCATTGGAGTGGAGTTTGGATCAAGGATTGTCAACGTTGGGGGCAAGTCGGTGAAGCTACAGATTTGGGACACTGCTGGACAGGAGCGTTTCAGGTAAGTCTTGCCTTCAGTCAAGTCCCTGAAATGCTTAACTTCTTCAGTTCGGGTGAGGTGATTTTCATCTTATTCTGGATAACTGTAGATGATTGCCAAACTATGGTTTAAATTGGCCTCAACCTTCCATTAACCCTGATTTAGGTACTTGTATGATCCTTTCCTCACATCCCCTGGACCCCTTCACATAATGCTGTTTGAGAACAGTGCTCCTCTGGTCCCCTATGAACTGAACTGAACTTTGATACAGGTATACCTTTCTTCAGATCAGTGACGCGGTCATACTACCGAGGTGCTGCCGGTGCGCTCCTAGTGTACGACCTGACCTCCCGAGACAGCTACAATGCCCTAGCCAACTGGCTGGGTGATGCTCGCACCCTGGCCTCCCCCAACATCATGATCCTCTGTGTGGGCAATAAGAGGGACTTAGAAGAGGACAGGCAGGTCACCTTTATGGAGGCCTCACGATTTGCTCAGGAGAACGGTGGGTGTGGAGTTTATGGTACTAGATAGCTTAGAGGGATTCCTCTTGGTTTCTTAGAATGTTTTTTTCTGTGGCGTAATTAATATGTCTAGGGTCAATAATGTACGGTAACTTAAAGGGGTGCATCTAAGGTGTATGACGTTATTAAGAAGGGTCGTATTAATGAACACTTACCCTCCTGAGACAGCTACAACACCCTGGTTAACTGGCTGGTTAACGCTCGCACCCTGCTCTTCCCCAACGCTATGATTCTCTGTGTGGGCATTATGAGGGATTTTGCAGACAGACAGGTCACCTTTATTGAGGCTTCACAATTAGCTTATTAGATGTTTTAGGGTTAGAGGTGTGATTAAGAAGGGTGTGTTACTGGTATAGGGTGTAAATCAGAAAGGGGAATGTAGGGTTTGTGGTATAATTGGTATGCCTAGTGTCTGTGATAAGACTTGCTTGGCTTAAACTGAAGCTTTATGGATGAGACTCTACATTAGTATTAAAAGAAAGAAAATTAAATAGTGTACACGTTTAAAAACGTCAACTGTCTGTGATGGTTAAGAAAATATAATCTGCCATAATTATTATTTGGCAGTGCTGCAGTTAGATTATTTTCTAAGTTGTTGTTGTTGTTCCTCAAGCTGCCTGGCCGAACAGCCCCAAGGCCCCGAATAAGGCCAAGGCCATAATAGAGCGCCCCCAAAGAACCCTCCCTGCCGACCACAATAAAGCCTGGGTGACCGAAGCCACTCCATGGCGGGGAGCTAAGGAGGGTGCGGAAACACCCGGGAAACCAAAGCCCCACCCAGGGCCCTGTGCCCCTCAGCAATTATGAAGAGAAAGTTGAGGGGCAAAGGAAAAATGTGACGCTTTGGCTTCCAATCATGGTAGATTGGGAGGTCAATCCACGGAAGAGACGCCGTCACTTGAGATCTAGAAAATATATAAGTAAAAGGAACAGTAAGAGTAAGCTATGGGTATGGCAGAGATCGCTCAGTTCTCACTCTGATAAACCAGCCCATCACCACATTACTAGAACCCAATCCTCTCAGCATCAGCTAGGAAAGGCCCTAGAAAGCCGCCTTAGGCGAGGGGATAGCTCCCCTATTTCAACCCCTTTCGGGGTTGGGCACCCGCCCTTATTTTCTAAGTTACAAGCAGTAGTATATACAGTATATAATATATACAGTGTATATATATACTGTATATATATATACTGTATATATACAGTATATACAGTGGTTGCATTTCACACAACCACTTACGTCAACAACACAATTTACACTATTAAAATGTAAAACTTGCAAACTAAACAAACCAAAATTGGGACAAGGACAATATAAAGTCAAATTAAATTATCAAAATCGCTATGTGGAAACAACGTTTACTAAAATGAAAATTATTAAATAAAAGAACACAATCCACCACATAGGGTGTACATCACTACATGAGCAAGTTAATCTGTTTCCCAAGCAAACCAATCGCACATATAACAACGCACTATCGTCACGTTAAAGGAAGTAGTCAAGTTTGGGAAGTCCGGGACGTTCTGGCAAATTTTACTAAACTCTGCATGAATAAAGAAACTACATGTTAAATGTCAAAATATTATTTAAAATCAAATTTGCAACATGACAAGACATTAACAATAGTAAAAAACACAAATATTGATAAGATATCTATACTATTACAAAATAATATATAAAATACAGTACAGCACTCACTAACGATAGTGCTATCGGGTAGGTACCTGTAAGCATAGCATGCCTCAAGTGATTTGAGAGCTCTGTGGGAAAGCCCGACCATGGCCGTGGCCTTCCTCAAGGACTCAGGGCTGTTCGGCCAGGCAGCTTAGGGAACAACAACAACAACAACAACAGTATGTTTATTTTACCTTTATCGTCCCAGTTTTGGTTTGTTTAGCTTGCAAATTTTACATTTTAATAAAGTGTTTATATTTCAGAGCTGATGTTCATGGAGGCGAGTGCCCTGACTGGAGAGAATGTAGAAGAAGCCTTCCTGAAGTGTGCCAAGAGCATTCTAGCCAAGATTGAAACAGGTCAGACTATTTACATACATACACGTTAAACTCTGACTGACCCACAAAATGTACCGTGCCATTTTAATCTCACACCCTAATGGCGACATTAAAGAAATTTACTGTACATTAACATCAGGGATTGGGCCTGAGTACATACATACATACATACAACTTTCAACATTGTGTATTAAATTTTCTTGTCTTGGAAGTGTCGTCATCATCATTAATATCATGTTGAGAGGCATTTTCTCTATTTACATAGAAAACTCAGCCCAGAAGGGACAGCAGTTCGATCCCACACTGTGTCATTGGTAGAAAGCAAAAGTTTGTGCATCTCGAAGACTCGATCTAGCGATTTGTGGCAAATGTCCATTTAAGTCCCCGTAACAAGGGCACACCCTAGCCCTGTCAATCAAAGGAGTGTACAGTGTTAAAAACTGCATCAAACAGGTCACTATCAAGCACTTCCATCTTGTTATAATTTTTTTTTTTTTTTTTTTTTTTTTGTCACCAACCAACTTCACTTCTAAACTCATATAATTAAATCAACAAATACATGTGGCACTCCTAGGACACTCGCACCAAAATTCTGCGCACTTATGCATTACACTATCAAGACAGTTAAAGAAATATGCACAAGCCTACGATTTATTATGCAGTTTCGAATCCTGAATATTAATCTGAGCATGTACACACTGTATATATTTCTATCTTGTGTTGCTCCACAGGTGAGTTGGACCCAGAGAGGATTGGGTCGGGCATCCAGTACGGGGATGCCACCTTGCGCCGGCTCAACCGCGCCACCAGCCAGCGCCAGAAGACTGCCACCGAGTGTATGGGCTCCTCGTGCCGCATCTAGACACCGGCGGGGTATGAAATTTATCCTGTCCTTACGATGATATCTTTTTTCACTTTATTCTGGCCATCAGTAGAAGATATTATTAAGTTTAGGAAGGACCTGTTGAATTCAAAGGGTTAGTTTGTACCCCTTGGATTGCCAGAGGTCCTTCCCATGGTAGTGAAAATCATCTACTGTTAACCAGAATATAAGGATTACGATATCATCGTACTGATAGTGTTAAATGTTCATGGATGGCAGGTATGTGGTCAAAATGTAGATTAGTACTTCTTATCTTTCTATGTATATGTGAGAACAAAAATTGAGGAAATCTTTACATTTTTCCTCTTAAAGTGTTACTCAAAGCATTCATGTAAAAATAAAATATGTAATTTGATATATTTAATGGCATTATAAATGTTACAGTGGCCTATCTGATATGTGTGAGAATAATTCAGAGGTACACTAATAGAAACTGTTTGTTCAGGAAGCTCAGAAGAAAAATATTGTGTTCAGCTTTCCGTATGGGAATATATACTTTGGGATAATTTGGGGCAATTTTTAACCCCTTTTGTACTGGCGACTTCTTTTTCATATATTCTAGCTATATTTAAACGATTTTGTGCATTTTAAGAAGGATCTATGGTAGTAAAGAGGATTAAGGGAGATAGTTCGAAGCCTGTTAATTGCTGGAGGCCCATTTAAAACTGAGTAAAATTGTCTGATAGTAGCCAGAATGAGGTTAAAAGAACGTTGTCAGTACGGAAGGGGTTAAATAGAGTGGAGTGTTAGTTAGTTAGTTATGTAGAGCAGATTAACCAGACCACTGAGCTCCATACGGAACTCTCCTAGTGTGATTAGTAGACTTCTGCTTATCTGTGCATAGGAGCTGTCGTGGCCTAGCGGGCTAATGCTCTACGCGCTATGTTGGTGACGACTAGCCGCGTGGGTTCGAATCTCGGCTATGCTACGACAGTTTCCAGTGCTATATAGCTTTCGTCGCTTAGTGCTGTAGAATTCATTACAGTTGGGGATTTTCTGCCCGCAGATGAAATGAATACATAAGGTTATTCAACCTTATCTGTGCATAGGGGCAGTCAAAAGGGAACAATTAGATTACAAATTTAGAAATAGATGGTCTCCTATTTGTTTGCTCAACAGTTCCTTCAATTGGCAAGAATAATGCACATAGGTATTCATAAGACTCACTATCAATTAGTGTCTATCTGATAAGGTATTTTGTATTTAACTGTTCTTGCAATAATATGTTGAAATTTAATTTATGTAAAATTACTATACACTGAAATTAATGATTTGGTCAAAGGCCTCAATCTATTGCATATATTTTTATTATGAAAATGTTCCTCAAAAGAATCCAATTAATATAGAGTAATCTCTAATAAGTATATGCCAGTACATTGGTCACATAATGTACCGTAAAAGTGCAAGACCTAAAGCACCGGTGCATCATACTGTACTATATACCGTGAAATGCCCTAGCTTCGGATGAGGGCTATACTTCGGACACTTCTGGATAATAGTATATAAGGTACAGTTATGGAAAAATGACTCTGCATTAAGGAAGAACACCGAAGACATACTTGTTGTTGCATAACATCATGTATTTATCCCATAACTGTGGTTCATTGTATAGTTTTTCTAGAGTGTCCGAAGTTACGTCATGTTACCGGTATTGTCTAAATATCAATCAACTGTACTATGTGCAGAATCTTGTTTAACCCCTTCTGTACCGGCGACGTCTCTTTTATTTTATTGTAGCTATAATTAGACGATTTTGTGCAGTTTAAGAAAGATCTGTGGTAGTAAAAAGGGTTACGTGAGATAGTTCGAAGCCTGTTCATTGCTGGAGGACTTTTTTTAAACTGAATAAATTATAATGTAAAACTTGCAAAATAAACAAACCAAAACTTATACGAACACAGTAAAAAGACATAAACGTCTAATAGTAGCCAGAATAAAGCTAAGAGGCCAGCACCGGTACTGAAAGGGTTAAGGTTTAGTTTAAAACGGGAGATGCTATCTGGGTTCTTGAACAGGATTTGGAGGAATGGCGCTGACATATTTGTGTCTGTTTTATAGCCTATATATTTATTGAATACTGTGTATAGTTTCTTTTAGTATTTTATTGTCTGTATTGTGCAATGTTATTCAATTTCAACTAGTTTTGTGATTCCTCGTACTGTAATGACAGTCTAAGTTCATTAGTTTATAATTATTTGTTTTTATATTCACTCCCAATATCAAACACCTCCCAATGAAAGCAAATGATTCACCCAAAATTGGAACCTGGGTTACCACATACAGATCTTAGACACTGAAACCATTACACCATCAAGACAGTTACGGCAAAGGTTAAGTACATGACTACGACGTTATATTCATTTATTCAATAGCATGTACTCAAACCTAACTGCACACTGAATATCCTAATGTTAAAGTTTCATGTGTTTAGTTCATTCCAAATCAGCCTTGGAGTTTGTGTTTCAGCATTATTTTCATTTAGAGTATTGACAAATATGGAATGAAATTAGGAACAGGAGCTTTTTCTGATACAAGTCTCCCTCGATTTATGATTGGGTCATGTTCCTACCCAAACACCTAAAAACCTAAAATGATATCGTAAATTGGGGCATCGGATAGTGAGGGAGACCTGTATCTGCAAGGCCCTTAGAGGGATCTGCCTTGTGTGGGCCAATCGGCTTTCTGCAGACTCCCATTTTCTTATGTTCTTAAGTATCATAATCTAATGCTGGTGCTTGAGTGTTGGGAAAGGAAAAAGGAGTTGTTGTTGTTGTTGTTGTTCCCCGAGCTGCCTGGCCGAACAGCCGTAAGGCCCTGAGCAAGGCCATAACCGAGCGCCCCCACAGAACCCTCCCTGCCGAACACAATAAAGCCTGGGTGACCGAAGCCACTCCATGGCGGGGAACGGAGGAGGATGCGGAAACGCCCGGAAAAGGGAGTTTGAAGAGGTTATCGTAACAATATTTAATGCACCTTACAAGCCTTAGGTGATATACTCCAATGTTTGTATTTAATATGATAAAAGATCTCAGCAGTCACCCCTCATCACCGTATCTCACTTGGAGTTTATATCTATTAACCCCTTCTGTCTTGGCGACGTCCTTTTCACTTTATTTTGGGCTACTATTAGACAATTTTATTCAGCTCAGGAAGGATGTCTACCAATCTAACAGGTACAGACTATCTCAATTCATCCTTTTAATTACCATATATCCTTCCTAAGCTACATAAAATCGTCTAAATGTAGCTGAAATCAAATACAAAAGACGTCACCGGTAATGATGGGGTTAACCCTGTCGATCAAATGATACCAATTTTGCTTCACTTTGGCTACCCCAAGACAATTTATTTTAGATTCTCAAAAGGATCTGTCGGAGCCAGCGGGTTGAGGGGGCATGGTTCGTTTTTCTGGACCCCCTTCTCCCTCGGGTTTAGCCCCATTAGTTTCTATATTTTAAGACGTTCGGCCCATTACAGTAGTTTGGCGATTTTAATGTCTTTCAACCTATTTCTTTGTGAATTTTATGACCTTTCGTGCCATTTAGGTGTTAATTTTAGGAGGAACCAGCCTTCAGCTGGGACATTTTTGTACCGATAAATGTACACACTATCTTGAAAGGGGGTCTATGGGGTGGTTTTTAAGCTTGATGGATTTAATGAATGTATAAATATATACAGTAGACCAAAAAATAACCACTTCCCCCATAATTGAGATAGTCTTAGCCCTCTGATGCCTCTAGATTGGTCCTAACCTGATAAAAAGTGTGGTGTAGTTAAGATCAAACAAAGCTTCGTCATTTGATTGGAAGGGTTGAAAGTGATCGTCTTTTGCAGTGAATTCCTTAGATCATGTGTGTCTGCAAGTGAGCATGTCTTAATGGTGTTCCTTGACCCCTTTAGCACCATGACATATTTTCATATTTTTCTGGCTACCATTTGTAAATTTTGTTTAGCTTGTAAAATACTTCTAGGACTCAAAAAGATTAATAAGTAACACCCCGTTCTTAACATTAATCATTCATTACAAACCCCAATGTACTTGAATAAACTAATAAAAGCATATGGTCCTTCCGGGATTCGAACTCGGGACACAACACCCAGAACAAAATCATCTAAACCATTACACCACCAACACAGTTAAAATACCATCTCAATAAACCCTCTGAATAACATAGGTCCTTCTTAGACTGCATAAAATTGTCTAACCTTAGCCAGAATAAAAGATAAAACAATGTCACGGTGCTGTAGGGGTTAACTCATTGCTGTTCGGTGATGCCATTTTACTTGGGTTAATTGAGATAAACATTTTGTTTTGTTCCCACAGGGCCTTCTTCATCTACTGTATGTAAAATTGTCTAATGATGACTAGAAGAAAATTGAACAATGTGTCGTCATACCAAAAGAGTTCATCTTTGTGCGTTGTAAATGAGAATGTGTATATTTTATGTTTCATATGTTTACTGAAAGGAAATTTTATTTTTCCACATTGTGTTTGTAGATACACTCATATTAGTTCATATCTTTATTCCAAGTTGTATATATGATTTTAGCAACCAATCTGCATGAGGTATATCAGGAATATCTTCAAAGATCTTAGCTTTGGAGTATAGTAGTTGCATACTTACATACCAAAGAGGTTTTCATTCAAAAGGTTAACTCATCAAGTTTTTATTGTCAACCGTTTCTGGGAACTTTTGCACTGGTATTGGAATACAGGGATGCTGTAGGAGAGCATGCAGTATCGAAAGTGTCTTGCGGGGGATGATGATGATGCCTTTTAGCTTATACTGATTGTAATGTAAAGCATGCAAAATAAACTTGCTAACTTGTGGGGTGTCACTCTAGAGCTTTCATTGTCAATTTTCGATGATCTCCATTTTACAGGCAACATCTTTGGAATTGTTTACACTGGTATCAGGACTAGACTGTAGATAGAGTAATTTAGGTGACATTTTTTTTTTTAAACAACCACATAAGCTGCCAGACCAGTGTTGACGATAAAAGTTGAGGAAAAACGTGCGTGTATGTTTCCAGCTTTATAATAATAGACTGAAGTGAAGCCTAATACGAGTACTGTTAATTATGCCTATATGAACTTCAAACGCTATCATTCTTGGAGATATCTTTGCGTACCTCACATACCTAATAGAGACAGATGATATAAATAGCGAACTTCATTATGTCTTGATTTAGTAACATATCTTTATATTAGGACATACTAGATTTAAGGATGTCATCTTTGTGCTTTAGTAATATTGGGCATGATACAAGTAGAGCAGTGATACATATGGTTTTAGAATATATGGATGGATGATAATTGAATATGAGAATACTGTAATGATTTTCCTAATAGTACTGTGTTCTGTTATATGTAGTTAATAGTATAAGAGTTTTCCTTATAAAGTTTTGTATATACATTATATAAGCTTCATATGATTTTTCAACATATTTCTATATAGGATGTATAGAAGGCCATATACTATTAAATGAATGATATAATAACCTTTTAAGAAGCAATTACCAATTAAATTCAATTACCTAATTTTAATTTTATTCTGATTAACAGTGCACAATTTTATTAAGCTTAGGAAATACGTTTGTACAATGTATTAAAACAAATTATTAGCTCAATTTGTTTTGAAAGACCTGTTCAAGTTAAAGGCGTAAATGCTGTCTCCATTAAACCTCTGATTCCCACAGGTCCCTCCTAAGCCCAATAAAATTGCCTGCTGATAGCCATAGTAAAGTTAATAAAGTTGTGATCCTACTGAAAGGGTTATAATGTAGGTAGTGTTTTTATTACTCTGCACTATAATAGTTTTTTTGTAGTTCTTTGGGTGCAATACCAATACCATAGTGTTGTGTAGTTTAGGAAATTATCTTGAAAATACTCGATGAAAGAGTGCTAAACCGTTTAAGTTTGTGTGGGTTGGCCATTTTTTTATTTATTTATTTTGTTTTTTTATTACCGGTATGTGGATGAGGGAGACAAAAGGCAAACTGCCTGTGATGAGTGCCTCTCCCAGAGTTGAAAGAGTGACAGGGCCAAGCAAGTTTCAGGCTATAAGAAGTTTAACCCTCCTGGCCCGGGCAGGCTCTCAAAATGACAGTGTGGGCTACCCGGGCGATCTGGCCGAAAAACGTCTAGGCCTAGGCTACCGTATTTTTGTTTAGTTTAACTGCTAGAAATTTCCCACGCATCTATAAATGTAGTGCGGTTTCCAATCTGTAAACTGGCGTTGAGTAGAACTCTCTATGTCAACTGGTTCAGTTGTGATGACGATTTCAGTGGAGAGCACTTGCAGGCGATGTTAGCAATATGACGATCTTTTCACTACTGAAACAACGACATACAGACATGCAATAACAAACGAGTCTTCTCTTTCTTGTTTTCGGAGGTGCGGTGACGTAACGATCGGCTTTGTTTACATGCGTCGGACGCACAGCGTTCAGACCAAGCTGAATAGGCTTTCAAGCTTACAGATTTTAAAATGACACCCGGGCACCTGCCCTTAATTCGTGGTGTCATTTTAAAATGACAACCGGGCCAGGAGGGTTAAGTTATAGATATAATTATTTAGCAAAAAATACAGTATTATGTAGGTTTGTGTCGACCGGAAATTATATTGAATTTGAATTTATGTTCTTACAGCATATGTTTACTGCAAGGATGCCATGTATTCGCTGGTATTTTGGCTAAATATTTATGTTTACAGCATAATTTTCCTCATAGCCTGACATTCGTTTGTAGTCTATTGGGCGAGAGTAAAGCAGTAAGCAAAGTGATATCAGTACTATTCTATACACTATTGCTAAGCTGAATTAAATCATCTAGTTTTAGCTCGAATATAAAATGAATAAGTACATGTCATCATACTAAGGAATTACTCAATATAGTTTTTAACTTTTTGTCTAAAAGACATTTTGTTTCAATGCCTATTCCAGAGTACCAGTTTCGATCTTCTTTGGCCAGTAATTGGCTGAATTTTTGTTTGAATCACTTGCATTTTCTGAATCCTCGATACTTTTTCTTAGATTAACTATATACAGTACAGTACAGTACTTACCAAATATTAACCTTATTTTTTAAAAGAATCTTCAGCTAATTCTTTCAGATTTTCCATGTAAGATGATTTGATATTGTACAATATTCTAGAAGTCTACTGTATTTTCACATATTGCTTGTTGCCATACATACAGTATATCCTTAACCCCTTCTGTACCGGCGAATTCATTTTAATTTTATCCTTGTTATATATAGACTATTTTGTGCAGTTTAAAAAGGATCTGTGGTAGTAAAAAGGGTTAAGGGAGATAGTTCGAAGCCTGTTGATTGCTGGTGGCCCTTTTTAAACTGAATGAAATCGTCTAACAATAGCCAGAATAAAGTTCATATGACGTCGCGGTACAGAAGGGGTTATTGTGTTATTGCTGAGGGACTATTTTCAGCTTTGTGTGCTATTGAATGCATGAGTAACAGGCATATTAGCATTTCAACATATAAATACTGTACAGTTTACTGTACAACAATTAATAATACTGTCTTGCCAGTAATGGTAGTTTGCTTTTCTTTAAAACAGTCCAGAATTGACTGTTTTAATGATACTTAAAGTATATATGGATAAATAAGGCTTACTAATTTCAAATACAGAATGGATGAAGAGCTGGATTTGTGTGTATTTTAACAGTTCTTACGCCATGGAAGTCTACTGTACAGCACAGCCATACTGGACTGTGACTTAAAAAAAAAAAAAAAAAGAGTCTGGGATTAAACCGAGATCAAATGAAGCAAAACAAAATAGAGATTTGATATAATAAGCAATAGGGGTAGTGTATTATTTAAGGGATTTTGTTTAGACTACTGTATGTTATATACAGTATTTGCTGTATAGAAAGAATAATAGAGGCTTTTTATTTATTTGGTTCTTGGCTGATGTGTTAACCCCTTCTGTACTGGGGACGTCTTTTTCATTTTATTCTAGCTAGATTTAGACAATTTTATTCAATTTAAAAAAGCCTCCAGCAATTAATAGGCTTCAAACTGTCTCACTTAACCATTTTAACTACGACAGATCCTTTTTAAACTGCACAAAATCGTCTAAGTATAGGTAGAATAATATAAAAAAGACGTAGCCGGTACAGAAGGGGTTAATGTCTCGTGGAGCTTTAATGTCGAATCTCACCGTTCTTAGAATATAATCCCTGATTTTTTTTTTGGGTGGGGGGGGGGGGAGTGGCTCGATTTCAAAGTCCTCTAATAATTCTTGTACAGTATAGTGTTCATTTTGTCCATATTAGGGTAAGTTGATTTTATGTTTGCATAGATATATTTTTCAGATGGTTGTAGCTAATTGATGTTTAAGTTAATAGGTTTTGATTTACTTGTCTTTTGTATAGCCAGGCTAAAAGGAAATATTGACTACGAGAGACTATTCCTAAGCTAAATTAACTTGTCTGGTAACATATTAGTAAAATTAATTACGATTTATGAATGTTAACCCCTTGAGTACAATGACGCCTTTTTACCTTTGATTCTGGCTAATATTAGACAATTTTATGCAGTTTAAGAAGGACCTACAGTATATTATTTAGAGGTGGTTTTTTTTTCAAGATTGTATTTACCCCTTTGAGTCCTAGATTTTATTCTGGCTAATATTAGACAATTTTATGCAGTTTAAGAAGAACCTATATTATTTAGGTGTTTTTTTCCAAGATCGTATTAGATTGGCACTTTGAGTCCTAGAGGTAAATTATTAGCTAAAGCAATCATCTAATGGTAACCAGAACATGATGAAAATTATGTCATCGTGCTGAAGGGGTTAATTGGGACATTGCTGTAACCCTCTCGTTGTGAGCGATCCTTTTTAAGCTGAATATTATGTTAGCCATAGCCGAACGAAAACAAATTTATCATATGAGTGAAAGTATTTTTATTATTATTAATATTACAGTATTAACCCTTACTGTACCCGAGGGTATTACTATAAATATGCCCTCCTGTTCCAGGCATTGTGGCAAAAATGGCTATGACAGAGTCAAGAGAGAATATCCTCTCACCCTGAAAGTTGGAGGAATACTGTCCCAGCTAGCTCCCACAGTCTTGGATCCAGGCTGAGAAGTGTTACCAAGGTCTCAGAGCAGTGTTTACAAGTCACGGTACCTGGTACCGCTCGGTGCAGGCAGTTACAAGGACCGCATAGTACTGACAGCGATCTTCCGTCGCTGGTATTGACGAGTGAGTTACCATAGATCTCTGGACCGTATGGGCCGGCAGGCCCTGGCTGAAGCCTCCACGACGACTCTCAGGAATCTCGCAGAGCCTCCAGACGATTATTACTGACGGCTGTACACCGTCGCTGGTACAGTAAGGGTTAACTAAACATTTTATCATTTGTGAACATGCAGTATCGGTTAAAAGGCTGTACTGTACCATGTTTTACCCAGGTATGGCATGAGAAGCTTTAACAAAGCAGATATTTTAGAGCAATATATTTTGTGAAGACTACAGGTGCTGAACAAGTTGTGAGTACGATATAATTTATGGTACCGTAATGAGACTATTATTTAGGAATACAGTAACAGTCCTGTAATCCAGGAAGTGCCAGATTAGCAAATACTGTATGGATATCATATGCTGTAGGCTATACAATACTGTGTAATTATAATCTTTCTATCACCCGTTTATGCCGCAGACATCTCAAAATGGCTTTTTTTTTTACCAGTGTACAGTACATTATACATTTTGTGAAAGGTATATTAAGACATACAGTAGGGTCCCGCATAAAACGTGTTCAGATAAAACGAGTCGATTAAAACGAGCGACCTAAAATATTAATATTTAATTTTCGATAAGAACGAATGTGATTACATAAAACGAGTCCGCCGCCAAAGTGGGGCAAATCCGAGGAGTTCTCATATAGAGCGCCGAAATATCGTACAAAATATCGTACGCTCCTGACGGAAATTTACGCTTACAGTGAACATTGACCATATTGGGCCACCAAAATGCCGTGTTAACATAGAACGAAATCGCATAGAACGGCCTCGTTTATCGACCAATTTCTCGTTTTACGCGGGACCCTACTGTATTTACTGTGTAGCTAATGTGACTCAGTGGTCTGGCTAAACTTCTGTATTAAAAAAATAAATAAATAAACGGTGTACTGTAGCTGCATATCAACAAAAGCAGACTAGTTCTAGATAGCTAATATAGATTGACATCAAATTGACCCTTGCCAGTTTCCGAACTTTGGGATGTTCCGGTCTTCCTGGTGCTGGATTACAGGATTTTTACTAAAATTTGCAGGTAATGATGGTTAGAGATTCTGTAGTTAGAGAGATTGACTACCATTTTCTTTGCACGCCTTTTGGATGCCGTAATTAATGTGTAAAACTTGCATATTTTATTTTATTTTATTAAGCGTTATTTCCACATAGCGATTTTGATTAGTTGTATCTATCTATCTATTGCCCGATGCCGTGATCCCCGAAGGGGTGGCCATGAACGAACCGCCCCCATGCACCTCTGTCCCCAGTCAGTCGACGCTCTTCCCCCCAACCAGCACCGCCCTCGTTCATGTACTTCCTCACTCCATCCTTCCACCTCATATTCGGTCTATCTCTCCCTCTCTGTCCCTCCACCTCGCTCTCGTACACCCTCTTAGTCATTCTCTCGCTTTCCATACGTTCCATATGGCCGAACCATCTCAAGTTGTTCCTTTTCACACTTTCCAGCACATCTACCTCCACACCACACCTCCTTCTTACTTCCTCATTAGTCTGTCTATCCCTCCATGTAACTCCGCACGCACTCCTTAAGTAATTCATTTCCACTGCTCTCACTCTTGGTCTGAGTCTCTCAACCAACGTCCATGCTTCGCTTCCGTAAGTCAGTGTCGGGATTACCACACTGTCATGCAAGGACTTCTTCACTTCCATACTGACCACCCTATTTCTTGTTACTGCTTTTAGCGTTCCTACAACCCTCTTCCCCTGTTGTACCCTCTCCCGCACTTCTTCATCCATAGTCTCATCTTTACTCAACACACTGCCCAGATACAGTACTTAAAAGAGTTGACGATCTCCATAGCCTGACCGTTCAGCTTCTTAGTTAGTTCTTTTGCATTTATATCTTGTATCGTCCCAGTTTTGGTTTGTTTATTTTGCAAGTTTTACATTATAATAACAAACAAACCAAAATAGGAACGGCCCAATATGAAGACAAAAGAAGTTATCAAAAGCACTATGTGGAAATAACGATTGATAATTTTTCAGGGTCATGTTTTGTTTTTGACCATGTAGAATATAGATCCAAAGGCTAAATTATGTACCCTGCACTGGTATTGCCGAATGCTTGTTATGGGTATGAATATATTGGAGTGTAGAGAGAGTTAACCCTTTCAAGATTATGATGCATTTTGACAGTGTATTCTGGCTAACATTAGATGATTATATACAGCTTAGGAAGGATCTGTGGGATATATAATGGTAAATACGATCTCAATTAGCCCTCTGATTTCCATATACCCTTCCTAATCTGAATAAAATTGTCTAATAATAGCCAGACAACAGAAAAGAATTAGGCATTCAGATCATGAAAGGGTTTACACCAGTGGCATCAATATGGCAAAGGTTGGTCGATCCATGTTATTATACAATCTCTAATGAAGGTGTATTATAAGGTTGGTCGATCCATGTTATTATACAATCTCTAATGAAGGTGTATTATAAGGTTGGTCGATCCATGTTATTATACAATCTCTAATGAAGGTGTATTATAAGGTTGGTCGATCCATGTTATTATACAATCTCTAATGAAGGTGTATTATAAGGTTGGTCGATCCATGTTATTATACAATCTCTAATGAAGGTGTATTATAAGGTTGGTCGATCCATGTTATTATACAATCTCTAATGAAGGTGTATTATAAGGTTGGTCGATCCATGTTATTATACAATCTCTAATGAAGGTGTATTATAAGCACTGTTTTTTGTAATTACAGTAATAGTTTGTAATGTTGTGTTTATATATATATTTATAGATTCTTCAGTCTGTGTGTGTGTATGTGTGTGTATACTTGCCCATATGTCTGCTGGTATGTTTGTGTGAGTTTAAGTAAAGTCCTAAGGGGGGTATTTTAGTTAACTACTGTACTCAGTTGATCACAAATATTACAAGTTACCCCTGTGGATTGAAGTTGGTAATAAATAAATAAAGATTACATCAGTTAATAGATCAAAGTATAAGTATTGTAATTAGTGAATACAATCAGCACTGTATGTAAAACATTCTATATTACAAGGGAGGGATATTATATAATTGTCAGGGTACTGTACTTAGATAAATAATGTGATTAGAATTAGTACATGAATTAGGAAAATGGAAACTGCACTCATGTTATGTATTGATCGAATTGTAAAGTTGTAAGATAACAGCATAGTGTATCAGTACGAAATCCTATTACTTATAAATTACTAACTTGGTAATGCTGTTCATAGAGACTCGCTGGTTAGAGGAAGTTATTTTTTTTTAAGAATGCCAGGGCCTGCCTCCTGTGTGATAACTTCCTTGAGCATGGGTTTGAATCCTCAATATATTTAAAGAAACTCCGAGATTGTGACTCGTACACTCGAAACTCAAGTTCCTTCCACCTTTTCTCAATGAGTGAAATATAAAATAATAAAACAGGGCTCATATATACTAGCCAATGTAAACTCATGTACAGTCGCGCTATTAGGTGATATCTCGGCACTAAGTATGTTTTGATCAATAATTGGTATCAGCAATATCTAAGTTTCATTTCCTCATATCTAGTGAAATATACAAACATGTTCCTACACTTACCCACCCTATTCAACATCTGACAGACATTAATACAGCACAGAGCAAGCAAAACGTAATGACAGCTGGGACATGACTTATTAGCGCGACTGTACAGTATCAAGGTCTCCCTCGATGTACAATTCGGTTACGTTCCTGAAAACCCGATCTTAAATAGAAAAATCATATAGCGCACCCTTAAATGAATGGGGTAAATGGGGATGTGTTCTCCGACCAGCCAGAACCCAAAGACAAACACCTATAAACCTAGAATAATATCGTAAATCGGGACCTCGGATAGTGAGGGAGACCTGTCTTTTTTACAACCACTTCAAACGTTTGCCGACAACTTTGATCGGAAATTGTGTATAGGTAAGAGAGTTTTTTATATATAATCTATATTATTAATTTCACTCACAACACCAAACTCCACACAATTAAATTAATGAAAACATGTGCTCCACTCGGGATATAAAATGTATCTAGCCAAAATAAAAGCAATATGTTGTAGTCTATGAATGAATCAAAATATCTGAGAATTGTCATCTTGAGATTACAGTATACAATTTTCATTAAGGAATTTGTTTTTAGTTTGCTCCCTAGACCTCTATCAGGCTTACACCCCCAAGACCCCCTCCGAGATAAATTTGTAAATTTTTCGGCAGAGAAATGTTCCAGCCAAAGGCTGGTTCCTCCTAAATTACAGGCTCTCTATGTCTCGCCACGAAAAAATGAACTTCTAAATGGCACGAATGGTCATAATATGGACAAAGAAATGGGGTAAAAGGTCATCAAATTGCCAAACTAATGGGGCTGAACATGGGGGAGAAGAGGGTCCAAGAAAAAAATAAAAATAAACCCCCCTTTAGGTTGTCCGAGAACATTTGAATCCCACCGTACAGTCTAAATAAAAAAGATCTATCAGTTAGGTGAAAGTAGCGAGGACAAGTAACAATGGTCTAGACTTGACACTTCTATAACACTATCTGGTCCGACGTCTTTGCCGTTATTATGATATTATCTTTTCTTGAAAACAAAGGGAGTGAAACACAGAGGATCCAAAAAGACCTGCCTCGTATCAGATAGGGGTTTATAGAAATCTGATTTTGAAGATTTCTATTATATAATTTTGTTTCCTTCAGCCTCCAAGCAGGAACGTTGGGATTGGTCCTACTTTTTATCTCCGTTATAATCTGGTTGCCACAGAAGTTTACGTATCAGTGATTTTATGTATACTGTAGAAAGAAATACTGTATATCGAGTTTGGATTACGAGTGTGCTTTAGTTTATCAAAAGGAAGAGTCTCGCCAAAGTAGGATCGATCAACATCTTTATTGTTCATGCTAGATTTCAACATTGTTTGTCATCACCAGGGTTCTGAGAAAGGGAATAGAAAAAAATAAGAACTCACTAAAATTTGTTAAATCATAGTTGAAAAGAGATATACCGTTAGTCCTAAATACTCAATATATAAGACACGATACATAGAGGTGCATAAAGAATAATAATGTTTGTTTTTACTTATGATTATTCTCTTCCTCCTGAAGCTGCGGATCCTTATGAACGCCCCAATATCCGACGATTAGTTTGTTTCGAAGTAGTTTATTTACTGCTACATGACAAAATAAAATATAACAAATATTGACACAACAACAGTACTGTACTGTATACTGTTTTACAGAATACAGTACAGGTATATTGTAATAATAATTAATAATTATTTTACTTATTTAAAAGAGAGCTTATTCTTCAAATGAATTCGCAAGCGCTCGAACACAAAAAATTCAATAAAAACACATTACTATACTGTAACATATTTACAACATAATTTACGTAGTTAACAAAGTCTTGATTTTACTGCCCTGACTCAAATTAACTGGTTGAAGCATACTTTTGTGGGTAACATTAGTTATAAATCTGTACCTGTATTAGCTTTAGTATGTCTCAGTTGGAACTATATCCTTTATACTAACTGAACTGAATTTAAATGCAGTTATAGTCCATTTTACTTAACTGGGTGAATTTGTACTTGGTCATTTTGAGTTAGATAACTAATTTGATCTGACCTGTATTAGCTTTAGTATGTCTCAGTTGGAACTATATCCTTTATACTAACTGAACTGAATTTAAATGCAGTTATAGTCCATTTTACTTAACTGGGTGAATTTGTACTTGGTCATTTTGAGTTAGATAACTAATTTGATCTGATTGGCTGATGGTACTGTGTCTGAATAATATCTTTCAGATGCAAAAACAAACACAAACTTATATTTCACAGTGTCCTCTACTCAACTTTAGCCATTTTTGTCTGTCTCTTTTACTGTCCTACATATCCTTCTGGGGGTACAAAGGAGTACAAAGGAAATCAAGCAACAACAGATCTAGTGACCCTTCTAGGCTGCTTGTCCTCCAAAACACTGAGGATCAAGTGTCCAAACAGTGGTTTAGAGTGGGTAAGGGAACATTGGAAAGGGAACTACTGCCCCGGAACTAATATCCGTGGCAGGACTAGGAAGTTAGTAGGGGACATATGGGTTAGCAAATGAGGGGAGGATAAAATAAAGTTATTCATTTACAAACGCAGTCAGTCGCGGGTTTGATGCGAGATATTTGTCTAAGCGGAATTTAAATGAATCAACGGTGCTGCAGTCTATAACGTCTCGGGGAAGCCCATTCCACAAGTTGACAACTCGATTGAAGAAGAAATTCTTAGATTCGTGTGAGTTAAAAGATTTACCAATAATTTTGCAACCGTTTCCCCGCGTGTAATTAGATTGGTCGATAGTGAAGTACTTACTACAGTTCATATTGTCGATGCCTTTGATGATTTTGAACACTTGAATTAAGTCACCTCTTAATCTGCGCTGGGTTAAAGGAAATAGATTTAATTCTCTAAGACGCTCTTCGTATGGTTTGTTCTTTAGGCTAGGTATCATTTTGGTAACTCTACGTTGAACTCGTTCTAGCTTGTTTATGTCTTTTTGGTAATAAGGGCACCAGCATTGAACGCAGTATTCCAGAAGAGGGCGGACTAAGGAATTGTAAAGGGTTAGGATAACATCTTTGGATTTATGCTCAAATGACCTGCCTATAAAGCCAATTATTTTGTTTGCCTTCTTAACAACTTCTGAACATTGTTGACTCGGTTTTAGGTTACTCGATATTGTTACTCCCAGATCGGTTTCTCTGTTTACATTCTTAGGTAGGTGGCTAGGAATCCTCCTCCCCTTGTAAAATTCACCTAATAGACGAGACAGAGTAAGAGGCGAGGGAACACGAAAGTGGTCCCGGACCCTAAGAATTGGAACTTTAAATATTGTGTCTGTTAGGGCTTTGTCTCGAGTCGGCCACCCAGCTATGGGGTAAGTGCCTGAATACAGTATATACATACATACATACATAAATACCATCAGCCAATCAGCTCGAAATAAAGTTCTCTAGATCAAAGTGACTTAAGTGCAAATTTGCCAGTACAGTATGGAACAAATACTATTTTTTTTTAATAATTATATCTCAGATTGGTCTTGTTTCTCGTTTCTTATATAGTTTTCTTGCTTATCTATCCTATCATATCCCATATATTAATTGGATTTTCTATTCTCATCTTTTGTTCTCTTCTTTTAATCCCCATTCATTAAGGGGGTAGTGTTTGATTTTTGGTCTATATGTTTATTTATTTATATATTTTTGAGTTTCCTCGCTAGACCTCCATCAAGCTTAGAAAAACACCCGCTAGACCCCCTTTCAAGATAAATTTGTACATTTTTCGGTAGAAAAATTTCCCGGCCGAAGGCCGATTTCTTCAAAAATTAGAGGCTCGCTATTGCTTGCCAGGAAAAATTTTACATTTAAAGGGCACGAAAGGTCTTAATATTAACAAAATGAGGCGAAAGGTCTCAAAATCGCCAAACTAGCGAAACGAACGTCTTCAACCCTCAAAACTAATATGCTAAATATGAGGGAGAAGGGGATCCAGAAAAAGCGAGTACAGTACTGTACTACCCCCTTAACCCTTAACTAGCGGCTCGCGACTTATGTCGAGTTAAAAAAACTGGCAAAAAACGGGTGAAAAAAGGGTGAAAATCGAGTGAAAATGGGTGGGACAGTAATGATCCATACGTCCGACATCTGTGGCCTCCCGGCCCACACTAACTCCAGTTCCCCCACCGCGCGGGAGGATGACAGTGTAACCAATAGTTCGCTAAAAGTGAGCAATGTAGCAAAATCAGCTGAACTTCCATCTTTGAGGTAACACTGTCAGTGCTCCACGAGTGCTACGAAGCTGTATGTGGTGTCATTGTGTAGCGATTTCCGCCTAGTTTTCGGCACAATACAGTTCCTTTCATGCTGATGGTTGATATAGCAGTCAGAATGGCCTGAAAAGGCCCAAAACGGCCACAGAGCACCCGCTAGACAAGGGTTAAGCTGTCTTTCTACGTAACCTGTAATGTACCTAACCTTTTGCTTTGCTAATATATCTTTTAGTCAGAAATATATGAATCAAGTGTTATGATATAGAGTACTCTATGTAATATTGTAGAACTGCACCAAGTCTGGAAAATAATACTTCTAATGCAAACAATACTGCATGGATATTTAGCCTAAATGCATTCTGGTATATGAATGTGCAGTTCCATGATGTTTTTTAGTGTTTAGTTAATGTAAGCATATTATTTTTTAGCTGATGTTTATTATCCTTGCAAAAATAGTGATATAGAATTTGTATAGATGAAAGGTTGAACATATTCTCTGCTATACTTGTGTTTAGAGGCAACCGAGTGCATGTTGTTTTCATACCCGACTCACAGGTTTCTCACGGAGGCACTATAATGTCTGCTAGGTCTTGTTAAACTTATCAGCTTTGTGATGATGAAATAAATGAGCTGAGATACCTCTCTTGTTTCAGTTACTCTATTGTGTTAAAGTATAAGGTTTTGGGGTAAAATACAGTACCCTGTAGTGTATACAGTTATTCTTACTTTTTACTAGTGGTATGTATTCTTATTGGAAATCTGACCACTTGCGAGTTTCAGGCCATAAGGAAGTTGAAGCCTTAAACATCGATATTAAACAGAAGTGCGATACTAAAGTAGGTTTCTGATGGATATAAAGTATGGTGAATTGGATGTTATGTATTAATATATGTACTACAACTTGTATTTAGTTGGCCATGCTGTTAAATATCGATGTCCAAACTCCAACTTCCTTATAGCCTGAAACTCACAAATGGTTAATTCAGTGGTCGACCTGGCCACAAACTAGGTATAGGTACAGCCAACGAACTTGAAAATAATCTAGACCCCTTAACTTCTCATAACTCAAAATGAATGAAAGTAATCGAGCTGACATTTCTATCATTTGGGAAGAGCCCGCCAGGAAATAGGTGTTGACATTTACAGTCAGTTTGCTCTAGGCTCTTTTGAGTTTTGAGAAGTTAAGGTGTCAAGATTATTGTCAAGTTCGTTGGCGCTACCTATAGTCATGATTTTGTGGTGTATTCCCCGAGCGGTGGCACGTTCACATTTCAAGAGGAGGCTGGTTATTTTTTTCCTTTGTGAGAATAAACAGTATTCAAACTTTTATATTGCATGTATGTAAGTACATACCTCGAGTATTATGAATATAGAGCAAAAACCTCTCATGGATATATGGTAGGGGGAGTGAGGGGCTGGGGCATCCAATGAAGGGACTGATTAAGTCTCATTGAAATACATTACTGTACTTCATTCTCGAAATATTTTTTCAAACACACACACACATACACCCACACACACACACATACATACATACATACATGAGTGAATAAATACCTTGCGTTTCCACACCTTTGGCAAAGCACAGGGAAATGATATAGGTTCCTGTATAGTAGACTCGAGCCACTTTATATAGGTTCCTGTATAGTAGACTCGAGCCACTTTATATAGGTTCCAGTATAGTAGACTCGATCCACTTTATATAGGTTCCTGTATAGTAGACTCGAGCCACTTTATATAGGTTCCTGTATAGTAGACTCGAGCCACTTTATATAGGTTCCTGTATAGTAGACTCGAGCCACTTTATATAGGTTCCTGTATAGTAGACTCGAGCCACTTTATATAGGTTCCTGTATAGTAGACTCGAGCCACTTTATTAGTGCTGTAATGTAGGTAAGTAATAATAATAATAATAGTTCTTAAAGCTAGCGCATGCTAAGCTAGCTAAGGATAGCTCAATAAGGCCGATTAGGCGTATTTCCATTGGGGTCCTGTACTACTACCCCATCCCTTTGCTCATGAGGGATGGTGACGACTCAGTGCTTGTGAAAAATCTTTAATGCGCCGAGCGTAGGCGCGAACCCGGGCCTTCTGGGTGGAAGTCCGAGACGCTAGTCACTACACCAAGCGAGCCAAGTGATAGGACTAATATTATCAGCGAAGTAATGGTACAGTGTATTCAGTATTGTTTGGTACTTACTACTTTAAATCACAATACTGTATGAATATACTGTACAGTCTGTACTTCTTTTTTGCTTTATTGATAAACCAGACATTATATGCTATGTTCACAACTTTCTATGCCATAACTATAATTGCATTTGTATAAATTTTACTTACTTATAATCACTTAGAAATATAATTATATAAACTCTATATTTGTATAGGCTATTATGTAGATCAATATGTATAGAATTATGCCCTGAATGAATATATATGATGACAAAGAATAATGATATTGATGTGAATCCTAATCATAGTTTTATATAGTTATCAGTGAGAATACATATTATCTCTATCTATCTATCTATACAGTATATATATACAGTATATTATATATATACTGTATATACATAAATATATATCTTTGCCATTCCGTTAATAGCAACACATTATGCACTTGTAGCCCAACATTACACACAGCTTAGGTTATGGCTCATACCCGTCTTCTCCCACTTCTTTAAAATTTTATCATCGTACCATTTCCCTCTTCACCCTCTCTTAGCTAACTCCCTCCAGTTTTAAACTTACATTTTAGTGCCACATAGTCTTTTTAGGCTTGGTGTTATCATTATTATTAGTAGTATTTTTATTATTACAGGTGATGAATCAGATTATTTTTTGCAACCAACTTAACAAAGGTTTGGCTTCCCAGACCAATAGTTCCTGGCTGTCTTCCACTTGCCTGGTGCAGTTTGGTGATAGGAAAACCTGCATCTTAACTCGTCACCTCAGACTACACACACAATCACGCCACCTATTAAGCGTCTCACTCACTAAAGTCTGTTTTTTCCAGCTGACTGTAAATTGCCATGTCTCCATTTTGATAACTCTGCTATTACGAAGATGTCGTGAAATATGTAGGTGGGTTGGTGAAAACAAATATGAATGATTTCCGTATGACATAGAGACATTGTAGTTTATTATTTGTCCATTAAGTATCGAGAAATCAGTTGTTATGGGATTCAAATTACCGTCAGATGAAATGAAACCGACTATAGGTACTGTTCTCCTCTACATAGTTTGAAGGTGCGAATATTCACACAATGCTAATGTACTAGGAGCAGCCAGGGTGGTAATTACTTAGCCACTTGCTGATTCTGTTTAAGCAGAAACACCTTGTCCTTGGCCGTTTGCTTGAGTCTGTTCTCCATAACCTCCACCAACCCGCTGCTGGCCTTGAGACGACTGGTGTAGTAAACCAGAGGGATCACAGTCAGGATCAAAACCACACCCAGGAACAAGTAGTCGTCCACAGCGAAGAACACCCATCTAGAAGGAGGTAACTGTTAGTTAGTATGTGTACTGTATGTGTGTGAAAGAGAGAGAGAGAGAGAGAGAGCGTGCCTAAACAGCCACAGACCAAGTAGGTCACTCGGCCAATACATATTGTATTGTATTGACTGTATGACTCTGCCCATATAGGCCACGGCCTAAAACGGCCGCTGACCAAAATGGTTGTTTCGTCAGTAAACATCAAATACTGTAGATATGACCGCTTGGCTGGCCACTTACCAAAATGGCTGTGGACTTAAAATGACCACTTTGTGTGTATATATGTGTGATTTATGTTTGGGAGGGCAGTTTAATCAATCTTACAATAAAGTTGATAATTTACATGAAAGTATGAGGGTATTTATATAAGTTGACTGATGATATAAAACAACACTAACAACAAACTTTCTGTAATTCTAATAAAGGTACAGTTCTCAGCATATATATGGTCACACCAGTTTGAATCTTAAAACCTTTAATATCAAGTATGGAACCATCTGGGCTATAATGATGTATTTGTATGGTCTCGTTTCCATCCGATACTGATTTAAATGAGTGCGTCGCTATTTGTGCTCTTGACTGTACTGTACATAGCTAATTCTCCACTTAATAAATATTCACAATTAACAAACTTAAACATCAAATTTCAGTATCTCCTCACCTGAGCCAGTAAGCCGAGCCATCCATCCTACATATGTAATAGGTAACGGCCTCCCAGGTGTTTTTGAGGCCCCTGAAGGGTGAACAGGCTTTGGAGGGTTGGAGGTAGTAGAGTCCCACAGCGCTGGCCCCACCACACAACACATAGGCCACACACAACACGGTCATGAACATCGCTGAGGAACTGGAGGCACGGAAGACGCGAGAGGCGGGAACACACGTCACTGATACGGTGAAGAACTTGAGAATGAAGAGCACCAGAAAGTAGAACCAACAGATAAATGGCATGAGTGGGGAATAGGGTAAACTAAGCCACAAGATGGACTGAACATACACAATATCCAGCACATGGCCAGGGACATAAAATTCTATTCTCCCCACAGTCTGACAGAAGGAATTTTGAAGGCGACCGAGGAACATCCTACCAACATTCACCACGAGTGTGAGTCCAAGTTGAATCAGAAGGTCCAAGATGAGAACTGAATAGAGCTGTTGACCCATATGAGTTTCCCAGCATATATACCCATTCCCACCATCACAGGTTCTAGACTGTTGCGAGATAAGGTCCAACTTCACTCCAATGAGGATCGCCAAAGACGTGAGACGAATAACAACACATCGAAATAAGGTAATCATAAGCTCAGTTCTTCCTCTGTACTGTTCATATATCACCAGGGCGCTGAATATCATTGGGTATATAAAATTAATCGTAGAGACGGCGACAGTAGGTAAGTATTCCCAAAGAAACTTCTGGAAGATTTCGTTTGAGGGTCCTAAGCGTGTCTCTGACTCCTTCACCAAAAAATATATTCCAGTCCAGCCTCCCCCAGTGAGACAAATTACCAAAAGATTAATTAAGATTCTAATGGAATACAACTTGATCCAATCGGTCCTAGTTCTACTCTTTCTATTGTTGATGAAGTCTTCATCATCAAAGGCTGTTCTGGCCTCGCTCACAACCATAGAGCGTCCAATCTTTGCTGCACTGGATTCTGAAATAGCAAAATCCCAACCGGTTAAGACAATTCTAGAATAAGTCAATCCAGTGTTATGTGTCATTTGTGGTGACTGTCGCAGGAATTTGGCAATAAAGTAAACAATGAACATGAGAGAGGTGAGATAGACCACCAGGACACACAGACTGTAGGCCAGACTGATCAGGTAACTGTCACTGTCCACCGATGCTGGAAAGTAACCAGAAAAGAGCACTGTCCACTCTAGAAATCCCGTCCCTTGCAGAAAGTCCTGGATTAGGGCCGCGGCATCATTCATATGTAGTTCTGTTATATCCTCGAGAGAATCTGTGTAGTTTTTGTTGCATTCCCATGTCTGCAGAAAAGAGAAAGTATAATTAATGATGGCATTGTGTATAGAGTAAAGGTACCCTAATGACAGACAAAGGAAAGAGAATAATAATATAGAAAAAGAACAGTCGGTGGTGAGAAGTTAAAATGAAAGAGTGGAAGGCATAGTTTGTGAATTATGCCAAACCATATAGGGGGTTAAGAGGCACTTATTGTGGTATGTAATGGGAAGGTTTCAGCAAAGAAGCACATAGATCACGAGAAATTTGGAGCTGCATTCGTTCTCATTCTATCCAATGAACTCACACTTTTCATTATAGCTCCATAGATCACTTAAGGATTTCAATCACTTTAGTTTGGTTGTGTATGGGGCCCACAGGGAGCTGCTCTCGGAGAACATGGTGTGCAGATCAAAAGAGAAAGCTTAGGATGGAATCGGGATAGTTCTCACTCAAAAGCTTCAACCTAGCTTCAAACAACTTTAACTTAATTTTACTTTCTTGAAATAAGAAGCAATTCACCATAACAAAATTGAATAATGTATGAATATAAAAATTCATGCTTGTGTGCTAACAAGTTTTGTTTGCATTTTACTAGAGCCATATTAAGTTGAATACAGTACTGTATATGGAGACATGACATTTAAGCATTACATTCCTGTTTTTATAAGTACTGTACTGTATCCAAATATATTTCCAAAGTCTTACTTCGGTACTGTTTTCCAGTCTTAGGTCGCCACACAGATTCTTGGACTTGTTGTGGCCACTACCACCAGGAGAGAACCACCCGAAGGCCTGGTGTTCGTCTGTCCCCTTGATGGCCCCCGGGACCACCACCCCCAGCAGGAGGAGCAGGGACACCATAAAGTTGAACTGGATCATGGCTCGCAGGAAGTTGAAGACTGCCACTACACTGCTGCCATGACGCCCTTCCAGAGGCTTCAGAATCTTGCTCCAGAACTGACGGGAAGGTAAAAAATAAAGAAATAAAAGATAGGATGGACACTGGAAATATAGATCAGTAGAGAATAAAACAAGGAAAGTTTAACTGGAATAGTGATGTGAAATCCTAAGAACACCACTCCCATGACGACTTTCCATGTGCTTCAAAATCTTGTTCCAAAACTGGGATGAAGGTAGACAAGGTGGGATTAAAAAAGGAAACTGATATAATTTGATACAAGAAAAGAGGCGAGAAGAGAAAGTTTAGTAGGAAATAAGATGTAGGATAATAACTTGAGAGATAACAAGATGATATAAAAGAAAGACCAGGATCAAGGTGTTTTGTGATTAGTAAATACTTCGAAAAGAGTCATCTTATATTCGACAGTAACGTAAGGGGTACCTCAGATATCTTGCCAGAAAGAAGTTGCCTGAACAAGGCCTTAAAATTGCTCCTATGACTCTAGCTAAAAGACTCACATAGCTTCCTTTGAGGAGACTGAGGATGCTGTTTCCACCTTTCTTTACCGCTGACGTCACAGGTCGGGCTGAGTAATACCATCTGCCTCCTTCCTCGTTTGCCTGAAAGAACAATACAAGGTTCACTCACTAAAATATGAATAAAGGGCTTATGCTAGGCTGCGCTTGGCTGTGGCACTGAATTCTATATCATTGCCTTTTCTAGTCTGTGGATAACTTGGTGAGTTATCCAGCCTGGTACACTGGGGCTACTACATATTCTCCAGGTTACCAAATATGACTTCAACAGATTCAATGTCACAAATGTCCACTAACTTCTATTTACACTAAGTTTGTATTTACTGCTAGGTAAACAGAGGCATAGGGTGTAAAGTGACTGCCCATCCGTCTCACCCTGCCTGGAAATTGAACCAGGCGCCTTTCGATTGTGAGTCAAATGCGCAACCATTGCAAACTCAACCACTAGCCATTTCCAAAATCCACAAATTTTTATCCAACTTAGTCTCCAAACACAAGCATTCTTCAGCATGTGAATTTGATTGTTGGATATGATGAATGAAGTCTGGAGAGTTTACACTTGATGGTGTAATGTTGGAATGGCATTTGTTAGCTTCCCTAACTGGCGGCACCACTCAGTCTGTCCATCTCAGTCTCGTACACTTACACACTATTTTTTTTTTTTTTTTTTTTTCCAACTTACTTCCTAGAGAGCTTCGGTGATAGAACGATTGCTTGGTTGATAGATGGATAGATTGTTTGGGCGTTTGATTAGATAAGTGATTGAATTTTGTTATTGTTTGATTGAAACATTTATTTGTCACCTTTAGCTGAACTACATGTCGCCATCCATGGTCGCATGATAGGCTTATTCTAAGAATAACCGAATAATTTTAGTTTCTAGCCAACACTGACTCCATAGATTGGTAGAGGGATGGGGTGAGAGATAGATTGTTTGCATGACTTATTTATTTATTGACTAATTGGCAGATAATTGATAAATTTACAGGGAGAGAGATGACTAGATAAATTGATTGATGAATCAAATGTCAAATTCACAGATAATTAAATTTAAATAAAGACTGATTCACTGAATAATTGATTACAGTATATATATATATATATATATGGTGTCCTAGGAGGAAAGGGCATAACTTTGGGAAATGATAAAACAAGGTATTCTAAGCATAAATTGTTCCATAACAAAAAGTCCAAATCTCAACCGTTAAACAGATATTGGCGGTTTAATGTAGTGTCCTCCCCTGCATCACTGTAATGGACTCTTCCATTTAAAATAGTTTTCAACTGGTCCATAGTGAGCTAATAATGCTATAATCATTTTGCAACTTACAGAATTATAGTACAGTATCTCTACAATAACATGTTAAAATAATTGCAGAAAGATGTAGGTGTGGTAGGCACTAGGACAGCTAGGGGAAATACTGAAGAAAATACCATTTTCAGTATGCAATATCTCTATAATGGTCGAGATTTGGAATATTTTTTATAGAACATTTTAGGCTTAGAATATTTTGTTCTATCATTTCCCCAAGTTATGCCCTTTCCTCCTGGGACACCCTGTATATATATATATATATATATATATATATATATATATATATATATATATATATATATATATATATATGTTTTACTGTATAGCCCTCACCAGCCTAGCCCTGAGAGATGCCCTAGTGGTCCTGCGGGTTCCTAGTGGCCATGGCTGTTCCCTCACTCGCTCCAGGGAATCCACAATGTCAACCGCATCCTCAGCTGTAATAGTGAGGGGTCTGGGTTAGCTATATGCTACGGAAAAGTTATACAAGCTAAAGGATCCGCAGAACATTCTACATAAACCCCTACATAAATTCATAAAGTCTTAAAATTGTATGTATGTATGTAAAGTATCATAATATGGTTGTTGTTGTTCCTCAAGCTGCCTGGCCGAACAGCCCCAAGGCCCCGAATAAGGCCAAGGCCATAATCGAGCGCCCCCAAAGAACCCTCCCTGCCGACCACAATAAAGCCTGGGTGACCGAAGCCACTCCATGGCGGGGAGCTAAGGAGGGTGCGGAAACGCCCGGGAAACCAAAGCCCCACCCAGGGCCCTGTGCCCCTCAGCAATTATGAAGAGAAAGTTGAGGGGCAAAGGAAGAATGTGACGCTTTGGCTTCCAATCATGGTAGATTGGGAGGTCAATCCACGTTAGAGATGCCGTCACTTGAGATCTAGAAAATATATAAGTAAAAGGAACAGTCAGAGTAAGCTATGGGTATGGCAGAGATCGCTCAGTTCTCACTCTGATAGACCAGCCCATCACCACATGACTAGAACCCAATCCTCTCAGCATCAGCTAGGAAAGGCCCTAGAAAGCCGCCTTAGGCGAGGGGATAGCTCCCCTATTTCAACCCCTTTCGGGGTTGGGCACCCGCCTTCATATTATTATTCATAATATGGTTAAACACCTAAGCGAATATAAAAATTTATTGTCTACTTTTTTTAACCTAGCGAATTTGCAATTGGTCGCTTTGGGCTTGAGAACTCTAAAGCTGAATGTCTGATGGTACTGTGTCCAAATATAATATTTTAGTTGCAAAAACTAACACAAGATATGTATTACAGTACAGTACCACCAATCAATCAGTTTTAATTAAAGTTTCTATCTTAAAGGTACCAAGTGTAAATTCGCCAGGTAAAAACAAATACAGGTAAATTAAAAAAATAAATAATAAAATTCAACGATAAAAATATAAAATAATCTATGAAATACTAATGTTCCTCATCAAGGTTTGGTTTGTGGAGGGAGCTAAATAAATAAATATATCAAAATAGACTACTGTATAAAAACTAACGTTCCTCCTCAAGGTTTGGTCTGCGGAGGGAGATTTCGTCTTCTTCGAGGTACCCGAGCCGAATAGTCCCTCGCCACCGTAGGGTCCCTGGGGTAAGACGAAATGGTTAGGGAAATGTTAGGGCTTGAAAACATTTCTGAGAATGTCATTGTTTGAGGTCAGTTATGTATACATTTTTTCTAAGCAATTGGAGATATATATCCCTTTCTGTCTCTCCTAGGGAGGGAATCGATCCCTGCTCCTCTTGGTTATGAAGTAATTCTATCTATCTATCTATTGCCAGACGCCTTACTCCCCTTAATGGGGGTGGCCATACACAAAATGCTAATGAAGTAATTGCGCTAAGCAGTACGCCACAGGACACTCCCTTCTCCTTGTAAGATGACAGTTACATAATATGTAACTTGAACTGAACACTCAGAGATATTTACAAGAAGAGAAAGTTATAACCTTTGTTTTCAGGTAGGTAGGGGGGTGGATAGACAAATGAGAAATAGTGTTTTCAGAGGGTAGTGTGAAGAAATGTGTAGAAAGGAAGTAGAAGAGTCTCCACTTAAGATTTCAATTACATATATAGTTTACTGAACACCCTTAGATAATTACAAAGTAGAACATTCTAACCTTTGGTCATGTCCACTTGCGACGGCAGCATATTCATCACATCCTCCCATCTCGACCCTCCTCTTTCCCCGGACGGCCCCATATCACCCCTAGTCCATTCGTCTCTGAAATTACTAGAGTCATCAAAATTATCACTCACATTAGGTTGGCTATCATTGGGATTGTTTGTTTGTCTCCATCCCACCCTTCCTCTCTGCAGTTGCTGGTAGGGATTGAAACTACCTTCCATCCTTCTTTCTTGGTTCTTGTAGGGATAGCCATGACCCGTTTGAGGCATTCTTTCCTGACTTTGGTAGGGATTGAGCGCCATTTCTTCTTGGTTAACATAGGCTCTCTTTCGCTCGTATTGCACGTGTTGGTAGGGATTGGCACGCTCAGGATTTGTGGAATTCCTCTCTCGTCCACTCTGTAATCTCTGATAGGGATTGAATTGATCTCTTTCAGGATTCATAGGACTTCCCTCTCGTCTATTCTGTAAGTTCTGATAGGGGTTGATCTGATCTCTTTCAGGATTTACTGGACTTCTTTTTTGTTCAATTAGATTCTGGTAAGGATTGAACTGGCCACTTTCATGGTTCACAGCACTTCTCTGTTGTCCATTTCGTTGGTTTTGGTAGGGGTTTCTAACATTCCTCTCTCTCCCATCCTGTAAGCTTTGATATGGATTTACCTGGCCTCCTGCTGGTCTATGTTCTCGTTCACTCCTTCGGCTGTCTCGATTCCGGTAAGCCGCTTCCCTATCTTCATTTCCCCTCGCTTGTTCTCTTGCGTAATCCTGGGAGTCGAGTCTTTCAGCAGGAACAGCATAATCATTGTGTCTGTAATGACTTCCCCTCGATTCTTGTGGCTGATTCGGCAGTGGTTGTGGATACGGGCGGGGTGTTGGAGCAGGGGCACTCTGATGGTGATTTCGGTGCCCGGGGTCGCTATTTTCATTTGGTCTTGGTTGCATTCTGTTTGGGTCTCTGGTATAGCCGCGATCCCCTCCACCACCATTAC
This sequence comes from Paralithodes platypus, assembly GCA_032716605.1. NCBI lineage: Eukaryota > Metazoa > Arthropoda > Malacostraca > Decapoda > Lithodidae > Paralithodes > Paralithodes platypus. The sequence continues at coordinate 32,469,747 of CM064542.1, read as the reverse complement.
TGCTAACACCACCCCCACCACCGCCTCTGTCATAGCCTCTTCCGTGTTCATATCCCCCGTTCAACTCGGTTCTCATGGGTCTCATCATATACCTTTGTTGCTGCCCATGTTCGTAGCCTTGGTTCTCTCGTCCGGAGTACATACTGAAAAAAATCATAATAATAATAATATTAGGTAAACAAATAAATACAGGTATATGTATTAATAGATAGGTAAATAGATAGATAGATAGATAGACAGACAGATAGAGATAGTTAGAAAAATATTTATGATGAGCATAATCAATATACTGTACCAACATAGCACGAAAATAACTATAAAACAATGGAAAAGTAAACCCATAAACTGACAAAAAATTATGTAATGCCATATACATATCTATTTATGAGGTTTCACCTGATAAGATCAAGGCTTGTGATAAGCTGAAATCTCATAGCTCTATTTGAAACAGCAACCTAGCTATAACATGAATGGCTATGGAGCTCGTTAAGTCCCACAGAATTACAGCAGAAAAAGACTCCGAGATAAACAAAATTGAGGGTTGATTGAAGAGTGGATAGTTAACCCTGTGTGCTACTAGTCCAGCAAGGAAGACGATGGGAGGTGGAGAATAAGCTAGAACCAGCGCAGCAAACGATGCAGGCAGCACCTGCCCTGTTGGTGCCAAGAAGGGAGTCATTGGTGTATGCAAAAAAAACAGGGGGCAATGGGAATCCTGTGTACTTTCAAGCAGTGTTTCTGCAATGGTAAACTGAGCAAGTAGAAGAGGTACAGTACCGGTATGGTGAATGGCTGCCATTCTCAAACAGGGACAACAGGGCAGATCAGAAGGTTCATTATCCAACCCAGTTTGGCTACTAAAAGTTAATGTAAGATGTCAGAGTTGAGAAATAAACCTCCATTACAATACAAGATGTCAGTGAGATGGGGCAGTAGTCAGTGGAGTTAGACTTTGGTATGGGGATAATTATGCTACGTGTCTAGGCATCGGGGAGGGCGCCCTCAGAAAGATTTAGGTCGTAGAGATGAAGCAAGGGGTTACTAGACACCTGAGCAACAAGGCAAAATGTGGCATATGTAATCCCATCATTGCAAGGACCTGGTGCAGTTGCTCTACCTCACGCAAGAGCGAGATGCAATTCATCCTCCATGATGGAGAGATTATCATGAGGGGAGGGCGTTGCCTGTGCATCAGTCACGCATGTTAACCTGCTAGTGCTAGCTAACAGGTAAGAGCTTTGCCCGAGTCGCCCTGGGTAAATAATTAGTCTGAAATTGTGAGGACCATTTTTGAGCAAGAGTTTGGGCATATTCAACGGGATTATGATGGAGAGGGGAGACTACCTTACCCCTTTAGAATTAACTAATTTCTTTACTATAAGGCCTCTCATGACCTCCTTAACCCCTTCTGTATCAGCACCGTCCTTTTAACTTTATTCTCTACTATTAGACAATTTTATTCAGTTTAAAATGGGGCTTCAGCAATCAACAGGCTTTGATTCTTTGAACTATCTCCAAATTCTCACTTAACCATTTTTACTACCACAGATCCTTTTTAAACTGCACAAAATCGTTAAATATAGCTAGAATAAAATTAAGAAGACGTCACCGGTATAGAAGGGGTTAATAATTAATAGACACAGCCATGGGCCTCCCCGGCTTGGAGATGGCTGTCATGCACCAAGGCATGCGGGCGAGGCTTATGAGATTGCTTGTAATTTATTGTCTTGACAAGGAAGTGATGGTGTATCCTGAAAACCAAGATCCAAGTATGGCTTTGAATGACTAGTGTAGGGGAGTTTGGATAATGAGTGTAGCCTATACAGTACCTCATAGGTCGATGCTGGGCGTGAAAGACAGGATTGGAGTAAAAAGTGGCAAGCATGGCATTATAGTCAGAGATAAAGAGTAGGAACAACTAACAAAAACAGTACTGCCGGCTAAATTTCCCCTAGAACCAAATACAGGTATCCCCACAGACTTAAATGGGTTGTGACTTGCGAGGTATGAAAGGAAAATATGATATGAGTGTCGGCAAAATCAGAGTTCATTACCACAAGTGCCACCAAACTTAAGACGAGCAGTGTGTCACCGCTCACTGTACAATATTTTGATAGTCACCCCCTAAAATTATATTGACTAACACAGAAAACTATAATGTAAGGGTGAATAATATATATATATATACAGTATATTTATATATGGCCATTACACCGACAGTATATGTACCGGTACACATATACACTCAATAATACCCACACCTTCAGCTACATTGTTCTTCAGAGTGTTGGGGCTTGTGCTAGATTTCAGTAATACAATCAAGATCTGAAATGCATGAAATTCAGCCTTATGTTCCTTAGAGTGTTGGAGCTTGTATTGAAAGGTTATAATATATATATATATATATATATATATATATATATATATATATATATATATATATATATGCTATACATTGTGGTGTAATTTCATTGATGTTGGGTGATGTTGCCATGTTGGGTAGTTTTAGGTATTTGAAAAGGAGCCTAGGGAGGGAAATTTTGGGCGGGAAACTGGGAATTGCCGCCAATTGCGTTAGCGTCGCTGCGTCAGTCAAATCGGCAGGCGCTCGGGGGAAGACCTTTTTGTGCAGGTTGTAGGGATCTCTCGTCTTATTTTGCGAGTTCAGTGTTCCTGTGGTGGGTGAATTGATTCATCCGTGGTTGGTGGTTCTTGTGGGCGTCACTGCAGCAGTAGGTTGGGTTGGTTGTGGTGCCAAGTTAACTGTTGCAGTGCAGGAGTGCTGGCGAAGCTTGGATGGGGAACCAGCCAGTTAGACTAGCCTACACACAGTTTCAGCAACAATGTTTTCTAGAGGGTTCGAGCTTATAATGGAGGCTGTATAAAGACTAAATATATGTACTGTATATTATGTAGGCCTAGGCCTATGTGTACACACGCTTGAGTGTTGGTGTTGATGTAGGCTATAGATCTACAATCCTACATGTGTATGTGTCTTCTATTGTTCACACATGCAGCGTGTATGGTGTAATTGGGCGATTATTATGTTATGCTCTACGGCCAAATCGATTACAGCTAACGACTTGTACTTCACTGATCTTAACCCTTTGAAGATTGTGCCGCATTTTGACAGTTTGTTCTGGCTAGCCTATCATTAGATTATTTTTTGAAGCTTAGGAAGGATTTGAAAGGATAATACTGTAATTGAAAGATTAAGACTACCTCAATTAACCCTATGACTCCCTGTCACTCCCACACATCCTTCCTAATCTGAATAACATCGTTTAATAATTGCCATAATACAAATGTAGGCTAATGTCATCGTATCTCGAGACTCGAAAGAGTTAAATAGCAACATGGTATCACCAAATTCGGATAATAAGAAAGATGTAGGTTATGTAAAACCGAAATATCATAGGCCTACATCAGCTATAATTATCGGTAGCCTACACGTATTAAAAAAACAAAAAAATAGCCTACAGTGTGTATCATTTACCCGTAGGCCTATGTATGTATAGGCCTAGTCAAAATCAATAGCTCGGCCTGAACATTTTTCTACCGAAAAATGTACACATTAGCCTATATCTCGAACGGGGGGTTTTGGGGTGTATTCTTGAGGTTGATGGATGTCTAGGGAGCAAACTAAAATCCTCCCCTTAATGGATTTATCCTATATGAATCTGCTATAAATGCTTATGTTCTGGGTGTGGTGTACCGAGTTCGAATCCCGGGAGGACCATATGCTTCCATTAACTTTACTTGTCATTAGTGAGACCCCATATGGATTATGCTGTCCAATTTTGGTGTCCTTACTACAGAATGGACATAGATTCATTGAAGAGAGAGAGTACAGCGTAGAATGACAAAACATATTCATAATTAGGCCTATTATGTTCCATCCAACAACCAACTCTAGCCTACTCCTAAAATCGATTAATGAAATATTACAAACACATGTGGCAGTCCGTGGATTCGAACCCAGGACGCTCACACCGAATATCAACACCTTATGCATTACACCACGAAGGCAGTTTATTAGAAATCTTCCGTATGAAGAAAGGTTGAAGAAATTAGGTTTACATTCGTTAGAGAGACGCAGAGTTAGAGGGGATATGATAAAGGTGTTCAAGTGGGTTAGTGGGATTAACAAGGGGACAAGACAAAATGTACTAAAGCTCAGTGATAGCGAAAGAACTCGTACCAATGGTTTCAAATTAGATAAATTTCGTTTCAGAAAAGATATAGGCAAATATTGGTTTGGTAACAGAGTTGCAGATGGGTGGAATGGACTACCAAGTGCTATAGTGGGATTAAAAACGGTAGGGATAAAATTGGATAAGCATATGGACGAGAAGGGTTGGGTGTGAAAGGGGATCAGCCGGGTTGGGCCAATCAGCTCTCTGCAGACCCCGTAATCCTGCGTTAATCTCTAACCGTTTTGGTAAGATGATCCTCAGGGTAGGCTATTAGAGTGTTGAGCCTATAATTGGGGTTGTGTGGGACAGGGATCTGCCTTGCTTGGGCCAATCGGCTTTCTGCAGACTCCCATGTTCTTATGTTCTTATTAGTTTATTCAAGTGCATTGGGGTTTGTAATTGATGATTAATGTTAAGAACGGGGTGTTACTTAATATCTCTGCGTCATATAAATACCAAACATTTATCCACAACCACCTATATCGGTACAAAATCTCCGTAATAGTCGAGGAATCATGATGAGGACATGGCAATTTACCCTCAGTTGAAAATATACAAACTCTAACCCCTTGTAAATTTTATTGTAGCTATATTTTATACGATATTGTGCAGTTTAACCCCTTATGTACCGGCGACGTCTTTTGTATTTTAATCTAGCTATATTTAGACGATTTGTGCAGCTTGAGAAGGATCTGTGGTAGTAAATAGGGATAATGAAGATCGTTCGAAGCCCTTTATTGCATCGTCTAATTAGAGCTAGAATAAAAATAAAAAGACGTCTCTGGTACAGAAGGGGTTAAGATACAATAACTATAAGCCTACCTTGTTATAAATGGGTAGGCTAGACATCGTGAACCTTAACCTCTGTAACTGAAAAAGGGCTGGAGCAAATGGGCTGTAAATTTCCACACCTATTCCTTTGACTAGCCCTTCCCAAATGGTAGAAATATTAGCTCGATTACTCTAGTCATTCGCGAGTTATAGAGGTTAATGTTCTAGCGTTTTGGCCTACTTATTTGGAGCAGGGTATAGGCTAGTACTCACCTATCCCAAGTCACCTCCTGAGTGTCCGCCCCTCACCTCACCTTGTTTCACACTAAGGCTTTTAATCTCTGGCAGACGATAACACCTGATAGTGACGTCACCCAGTGTTGTCAATTTAGTTACTTTTCTGCTAGATCTAGAGGCATTTACTTCGATCTAGCGGCATTTGTTTACATCTAGCGCTATGAATTCTAACGAAGTCCTTGATATTTAAGTCCTTTTGAGCCATATTCTGAATGTTTTAGACTTTTAGTCCTTTTGAGCGATATTCTAGCTATTGTGGGAATATTCTAGCGATTTTTGTACGTATATTTACTATCTAGCGACCTTCTAACTACTTTTGAATACGGATCTAGCGATATTTGGGTGTTCTGATTGGGTAACCCCGGTGACGTCACGAGATACGGTGATAAACAGGGCCTTATCTGGCTAATGGTTTGGCTATATTCGACCGAGATTATATTTATTAACGGGGGGGGGGGGGGGGGGGGGTCTGGCACCTACTTCACCCTCATGTATTGCCCCATTAGGTTTGAAATTCTAAGACGTTCGGCCCATTAGTGTGGCGATTTTAAAACCTTTCATCCAGTTTATTTAATAACATCAAGACCTTTTGACAAAAGTTAGGGGACGGTGTGAAACAAGCTGTGGGAAAATATCATACTGATCCAACTATTTATTTAAGTTATACCTGAAAAACGATGTAACACGGCCTCTGAAACCCTTAGTAGGTGTCGATTTTATCCTTCCGAGCGATAGCGAGCCTATAATTTTGGGGGATATTTTATTAAGCTTGATGGAGCTCTAGGGAGGGGGTCTTGGGGTGTTTCTTCTTAAGCTTGATAAAGTGTAGGGAAGAAATTAAAGAAAAACTTCGATAATTAAATATGAACATAAGAATAAAGTACTAACTAAAGCCCATCCCCTTCAATACTATAGCAATACTGCAATACAAGGCAAGCAGGTGTTGTTGTTGTTGGTGGTGTTGGTGTTGGTATTGTTTTTGGTAGTGGTGGTGGTGTTGTTATTGTTGGTGTTGTTGCTGTTGTTGGTATTGTTGTTGTTGGTGTTATTGTTGTTGTATACGGAAGGGGTTAGAGACAATATGCTGATGACATTGTATACCGGTAGCTTCCTAGAATAGTCAGTGATAAGGCGATTGGAGCTCAGTGGATTGTTTATATTGATTTATGTTTTTCTTTTATTTACTCTTATTTTGTTTAAATATATTATTATTATTATTATTATTATTATTATTATTATTATTATTTATTTTTTGTTTTAGCCTACTTTTTTGTAATATTTTTTTTTTCTCCCAGACTTCCATGAAGATTTACATACAATGTCACTAAAATTTCCTTTCGAGATAGATATATATTTCAGATATATATTTCAGGCTCGCTTTCGCTCGCCAGGAAGAAGTCGACACCTACATGGCACGAAAGGTCTTGATATTGATAAGAAAATGGGACGAAAGGTCTTTTAAATCGACCACACAGACCTTGCGATCCCTACTACGTGGTCCGGCCGTAATACTACTAGAGACAGGGCCAGTTTCTAGTAGAAGAATAGGACAGCAAATTTAAAAACAGAGTGAGTGCAAGTGAGAGAGATAATTGTGTGTGTGTGTGTGTGTGTATGTGTGTGACCTCAAATCGCCTACCAATATTATCTGTGTTATCATTTTCCGTCTACCGATATGATTGTCACAGGAACATACATTGATAATATACCCAAAATGACATCTTGCTATCTTAAGCATTAAATTACCAGTGGTTTTTATTAACGAAACTTACGCTGATAATTACCATACATAGATTACATACCTCTATAATATTATCAAGATTATTATTTATTTTTTTATTAAAAAAATAAATAGGAAAAGTGGGGATTGGGCCTGAGTAAATAGATATATTTTTATTATTATTATTATTATTATTATTATTATTATTTTATTTTATTTTATTATTTCATATATAACGTCAGCTATCACTGTCTCTGTCTTGTATGCTTTTTACTGCCTTTAGTTTCACCCATCACGTTCTCATCTATACTGACTATAGTTCAATTATTTTACCGTTTTTCAAGTTTTTACATATTCAATGTATAGTAAACTTTTTAGTTTAGTAATTAAGGTTTTAATGTTTATGTCTAGGCTTGAAAATGACACATGACCGTGTTGAAACGTCACCAATAAACCATATATATATATAGTATGTGTGTGTGTGTGTGTGTGTAGTGCTGAATGGGTTCTGTTTTCTTATCGAGTTTCCTATCACACCTTCCTTTCTTATCATTAAAACTCAAATATATAAACTGGTGAATATATTAAGCTCCATAGACGACACGAAGAGCTTCATTATTACTTGCGAATATTGTAATCTCTATAGACGAAAGGAATCCTTCCTTATAAATGGTGAATATAGTAAATTCCATTGACAAAACCAAATCCTTACTTCTAACTGGTGCTGGTGAATGTAGTAATTTCCTTATATGAAACCAAATTCTTCCTTCTACAGTAACTGGCGAATCAAGTGTCCTCAGCATGGAGTCCAAAGTGCATGAACACGAATACAGTCAACTCGTTCCCCTGCAGGATGAGGAAGAGTGCCTTGGTGAATTAGTGACTACAGAAGCTACAGCATACATGGCCACGCAGGAGGAGGACGAGTGCCTTAATGCCTTAGTTACTACAGGAGACAGTCAACTTGTACCCCTGCAGGAGAAAGAAGAGTGCCTTAGTGCCTTAGTTACTACAGAAGCTACAGAATGCATGACGACGCAGGAGGAGGACGAGTGCCTTAATGCCTTAGTTACTACATGATACAGTCAACTCGTACCCCTGCAGGAGAAAGAAGAGTGCCTTAGTGCTTTAGTGATTACAGAAGCTACAACATGCATGGCCACGCAGGAGGAGGAAGAGTGCCATAATGCCTCAGTGAGTACAGAATACAGTCAACTCGTACCCCTGCAGGAAAAAGACGAGTGCCTTAGTGCCTTAGTTACTACAGAAGCTACAGAATGCATGACGACGCAGGAGGAGGACGAGTGCCATAATGCCTCAGTGACTACAGGAGACAGTCAACTCGTACCCCCGCAGGAGAAAGACGAGTGCCTTAGTGCCTTGGTTACTACAGGATACAGTCAACTCGTACCCCTGCATGAGGAGGACGAGTGCCTTAGTACTTTAGTTACTACAGGATACAGTCAACTCGTACCCCCGCAGGAGGAGGACGAGTGCCTTAGTGCCTTGGTTGCTACAGGATATAGTCAACTCATACCCCCGCAGGAGAAAGACGAATGCCTTAGTGCCCTAGTTATTACAGGACCCACAGCATGCATGACTACCTACGCCCCCGTCATGCACCAAGAGGAGGAGTTCATGGACACCTCGGGATCAGAGACAGAAGAACATGATGAACAAGGTGAACAAGAAGAGGGACATAGCAGCAACTATTCCAACTGTTCTTCTCCACTGCTGAAAAGGTAAGTCATTGGTTTAAGGAAGTTTTTTGTTTTATGTATTAATTAATTATATATATTTATATATTTATTTTGAGTTTCTTCCCTAGACCTCCATCAATCTTAAAAATATACACTGCAAAACGCAAATACGTATATTAAAAGTATGTATAATCATTGGCCATACTGTTAACTTCTTACTGCCATTATACCTCTATAGGGGAAGATTGTTATGGGCATTTTAACCCATTCAGTACCGGTGACATCGTTTTCATTATATTCTGGCAACTATTAGACGATTGTATTCAGTTTAAAAAGGTCCTTCAAATATAGATATAAATAATTATATATATTTGTTTCCCTCTATACCTAACAAAATCCCACTGAGGCTAATCAAGGTCATCCGCAATCTCTTAACCCCTTGAGGATTATGACGCGCTTTGACAGTTCATTTTGGCTATTATTAGACGATTTTATTCAGATTAGGAAGGGTATTTGGAAGTCAGAGGGTTAATTGATATAGTAGATGCCCTTTTCATTCCCACAGATCCTTGCTAATCTGTATAAAATCGTCCAATGATAGCCAGAATAAACTGTCAAAGTGAGTCATAATCCTTAAGGGGTAAATTTCTACATGACCTGATTTTAGAGCCGACCAGGCCCGACCTCAACCCCCAAACTCTATTTACTTTATCCAGGGAAGGTGGTTCAATGGACAGAGCCCAGGAGAGACAGAGACCAGCCGAGACATAGACAGAGACCGGACGAGACAGAGAACAGGAGAGACAGAGACAGAGGCCTGGGAGGAAGTGGTGGACCTACTGCCTTCACTAGTACACAACACGGAAGGTGAGATGGTAGAGGAGAGAGAGAGAGAGAGAGAGAGAGCGAAAGAGAGATAGAGATAGAGATAGATTACTACTAACTTTACCTTCCCCTTCAGATAAAAGGCCCTACCGACGAAGGGTAACGCCAGACTCCTCCGCAGACATCGAGCTAGGAGAGGCCCCCCCGGACCGTCAGACATCAAGACCCCGCCTGCAGAATGAACGTTTGTAGATATATTATTATTTCTTATTTTGTCTATGTGTATGAAGGCGCCAAAAGATAAAGCTGACTGCAACAAGTGTCTCCCCCAAAGTTGAGATATTGATAGTCGCTATATTCTGGGTGGATTGTAACGCTATAGTCGGTTCACTATAGTTAGGCCAGAAAACGTGACTATTAACCTATTGTAACTCAAAACACGGCTAAAACAAATGGGCATCAGAGTTCCACACCTCTTCCCAAATTGTAGAAATGTCCAGTCGATTGCTGCAGTCCAGTTTAGTGATCAAGGTTTATTTACTAATACATATACAAAACAATGAGCCTAGTCTGCTGAGCTACATAATCGAGTTTATTGTATAGGCTACATTTGTGATGACGGTATTACAGCAAACACATACCATCAATATATCATTTTAATTTTATTTTATTGTATTACTACATTGTAGGCTACTTTAATGTATATTATACTTTATTGTATTCTATTATATTTTGTTATTTTATTTATCTTCTATGTTTTTGGGAGTGTGGGAATTCATTAATAGGGTTCGTTCGTGCGTGTGTGTGTTGGTGTATGTGTGCGTGTGTATGTATGAGTGTGCGTGTGTGTTGGTGTTTGTATGCTTATATGTGTGTGTGTGTGTATGCATATGTGTGTGTGTGTGTGTGTTCAAGGAGTCCATATCACCCCCACCTTCTGCAGGCTTGGTGAAGGAGGAGGAGGAGGCCCCTGTGGAGGATGATGAGGGCCTGGAGAGAGTGAGGGAGCAGCCATACCCACTCAGCCGAAGAAGGACCTCTCTGCAGGCCTTCAGGAGCAAGATGGTGAGTTGTATTTTCTGGACCCCCTTCTCCCTCATGTTTAAGATGTTACGACATAAATAGGGTCTATATAAGAATGGACTATAGGTGGACTTTAATCCCTTCTGTACCGGCGTCGTCCTTTTAGCTTTATTCTGGCTATCATTAGACGATTTTATTCAGTTTATAAAGGGCCTCCAGAATCTAACAGGCTTCAAACTATCTCACTTAACCCTTATTCTGGTTATAATTAGACGTTTATATTCAACTCCCCTTAAGTTTAATTCTATGTAAATCTATAATAATATGACCTCCCTCCCCACAGGCTGCCAAAGAGGAGAGGTGGTTCTCAACCAGACCCATGGCATCCACGGTGAAGAGAGGTGGGGGGCACCTGACCAGTGTTCTTAAGGGCAATTATGTGAGTACTCAACACACATGGACACACACACACAAATACATACACACATACACACACATACACATACACACACTCACACTCACACTCACACTAATTCATGCACCTACACACACACACACACACACACACACACACACACACACACTAATTCATGCACCTACACACGCATATTCACAGAAACACATACATACACACACATACACACACCACAATCGGATTTATTTGTTCAGTGTTCTTAAGGGTAATTATGTGAGTACTCAACACACATGCACACTCATACATGCACCTACTCACACACATACACCACTGATCGGATCAAGGGGGGATGGGCGTATTTATTTGCTTATGTATTTATATTGTTATTATTTTTTTTTAGTTTCCTCCCTAGACCTCCATCAAACTTTAAAAAATATCATCAAGATCCCCCTTCGAGATAAATGTGTACATCTTTCGGTAGAAAAATATCCCGGCCATAGGCCGATCCCTCCTACAATTACAGGCTCGCTACCAGGAAAAAGTGGACACATATATGGCACGAAAGGTCTTAATATTGACAAATAAATGGGGTGAAAAGTCGTAAAATTGCCAAACTAATTATCCCATCTCCTCTCTGCCATCAGTTCTGGGGCAAGGTGATGAAGTCCCTGGAAGGCCATCACGGAAGCAGTGTGGTGGCCGTCTTTAACTTCCTGAGGGCCATGATCCAACTCAACCTAATCCTGACCCTCGTTGTCCTCCTGGGCATTGTTGTTCCCGGTGGCATACTGGTGCGGGAGGAACATCAGGACTATGGCTGGCACGTCACGAAGGATAACCGTAGCGAGCCCGGTGACTTGTGTGGCGCTTTGTTGCTACGTAATGATTCTGAGGTAAGGTTTGACGGAGATAAGCACCGTGGCAATGCATAGTTATAGTTATTGTGGCTGGCACATCACGAAGGACAACCGTAGCAAGCCTGTGGACGTGTGTGGCGTTTGGTTGCTACGTAATGATTCAGAGGTAAGGTTTGACGAAGATCAGCCCCGTACGTCACGAAGGACAACTGTGGCGAGCCTGTAGACGTGTGTGGCTCTTTGTTGCCACGTAATTATTTGATTCTGAGGTAAGGTTTGACGGAGATAAGCACCGTGGTAATGCATAGTTCTGGCACGTCACGAAGGACAACCGTAGCGAGCCCGGTGACGTGTGTGGCGCTTTGCTGCTACGTAATGATTCAGAGGTAAGGTTTGACGGAGATGAGTACCGTGGCAATGCATAGTTCTGGCACGTCACTATGGACAACCGTAGCGAGCCCGGTGACGTGTGTGGCGCTTTGTTGCTACGTAATGACTCAGAGGTAAGGCTTGACGGAGATAAGCACCGTACGTCACGAAGGACAACCGTAGCGAGCCCGGTGACGTGTGTGGCACTTTGTTGCTACATAATGATTCAGAGGTAAGGTTTGACGGAGATAAGCACCATACGTCACAAAGGACAACCGTAGCGAGACCGGTGACGTGTGTGGCACTTTGTTGCTACGTAATGACTCAGAGGTAAGGTTTGACGGAGATAAGCACCGTACGTCACAAAGGACAACCGTAGCGAGCCCGGTGACATGTGTGGCGCTTTGTTGCTACGTAATGATTCTGAGTTAAGGTTTGACGGAGATAAACACCATACGTCACGAAGGACAACCGTAGCGAGGCCGTAGACGTGAGTGGCGCTTTGTTGCTACGTAATGATTCGAAGATACGGTTTGACGTAGATAAGCATCGTGGCAATGCATAGTTCTGGCATGTCACGAAGGACAACAAGAGCGAGCCCGTAGACGTGTGTGGCGCTTTGTTGCTACGTAATGATTCAGAGGTAAGATTTGACAGAGATAAGCACCGTGGCAATGCATAGTTATTGTATAAATCCTTGACTTTAACTGCAGTATAGTACTTGCTATCCTCTCTTAAAATCTCCAAATATAAATATGCCAAAATATGTAAGAATCAGTTATAGACTGTGCTATTCTGCAATTCAAATGTTAGCAGATAATAGGCTTGTATCCAAATAGGAAATTTAAGTTCCAGAGGTTCTGTTCTAATTTCAAGTAAATTTTGGCATGATCAACCGACTTGTTTCTGCTTGTTTTGAGAATAATATGGAAATATATTTATAGTGACCAAGATTGAGTACCAGGCAACTGACCCATAGGAAACAATAATTATGAGATAAGAGTGGTTACTAAAGGATAACAGCTACATGAACGAGATAAATTAAGATCCGTACCATAAGGAGATCGCCAAGAAATATATTTCATTAGATGCAGGTATCAACAATTTATTCCTCTTTTATGTACTATGCTAGACTCAATAAGTATAGATATTAACGAAGGAGAGTTCAGCTGTATTAAGTACATACATATTGAATTATTTGTCTATTAAGTTTGTATGTAACTATATTTACTTCTACCATCCTTGGACAATATCCGTAGTATTATTCAGCATGACTATTTAACTAACTGAATTACTTTATCTTTTCTCAATGCTATATACTTATCTGATTGAAACAATAATAAAATTCTTCTTTTTCAGACACGAGAGTGTAGCAGAATCTACATGGAATATCTAAAATCTGAAGCAGATGATTACAAATTTGGTTGGATTTTATTTCCCCAGGATATTTTAAAGAGAACTGGTTTTATGGAAGGTACAGTTTTCTTCTCTGGCTACTATCCAGCATCTGTGGAAAGTGATGTGTTTCATAGCAGCTTGAGTTATATTGTATCCCTCTTGGCTGTCTATCTTGTCTCACTTGTGTTCGTTGTTTACTCTGCAGCTAAGTTCCTGCGTCAGTCACCAAGGCTGACGCAAAAGATAGGCTTAACTTTCTCAAGGATTGTCTTTAGCAGCTGGGACTTTGCCATTTCAAAGGCCAAAGCTGCAAAAATTAGTCACTCTATGTTTTTTATTGAGATAAAGGCAACTTTTGATGATGAAGACTTCAATATAAATACAAGAAATAGAACCAGGAGAGATTGGATAAAGCTATACCTACTCAGAGTCTCGATTAATCTATTTGTCGTTGGTCTTATTATAGGTGGTTGGATTTCTATTTACTTCATTGTCAAGGAGGCTGAAAAACGTGAGGGTGGGAATCTCCTCATGCAGTATGCTCCTGCTCTTATCGTTTCTGCAATTGACTACGTTTACCTTAAGATCTTTAGTGCTATTGTGACATTTGAGCGCTACAGGGAACGCCACGCTATTCTAATCACAATATTTCGAAGTGTCTTTATTCAATTTACATCCTTGGCTGTTTTTATTGCGACGGAACTTGACCTCGGATCCAAACATTCAGGAACATGTGACGTGGAAGGGGAGGGATACGTCTGCTGGGAGACACACGTAGGCCAGCAACTCTATATGCTCCTTACTCTTGATTTTTTAATTCTAATTGTCATGACGTTTTTGGTGGAAGTTTCTAGGAAGACTTGACAATTCTTGGTTAAAATGGTCAAGTCAAATGGAATTTTACATTCCAGATCATGTTTTAAAAATTATCCATATCCAGTGCATATTATGGCTAAGTATACCCTATGCTCCACTCATGACAGTAGTTTGTATGTTCTATTTGGTAGTGATCTTTATCAAGTTGTTCACAATATCAATACTGTGCGATCCTGCCACTCGCATCTTCCGTGCCTCCAGTTCCTCAGCGATGTTCATGACTGTGCTGTGTCTGGCCTTCCTGTTCTGTGGTGGGGTCAGCGCTGTGGGACTCTTCTTTCTCCAACCCTCCAAGGCCTGCTCACCCTTCAGAGGCCTCACCAATGCCTGGGAAGCCTTCGCCTTCCACATATGTCAAATGGATGACTCGGCTTCCTGGCTCAGGTGAGATGTTGTAATCATCCAGATGTAGCTCCATTTATACATTTGACTGTACCATGTATTTAGAATCTAATTTTCTGCTTTCCCTTTCGAAAATTAGAGTGGATGTGAGCTTTGTGAGAGTAGTCCTTAAGCACCACTAATATGCAGGAGTACATAAACTATATTCCATATATCCACTCGCATCCATTCACATTCTCATGTATAGTTTCTTTTATAATTTCATGGACAATGTACATCCATCGCACAGTTTACTACCCTTGCAGTGCACTACCCTCATATAATGCATCCCTTTTCCGTTATTCAGTGTACAACCACCACACATAGTACAGTACTACTTTCACACAATGAACTACCCTTGCCTTTACTCAGTGTACTGTAAATTTCCACACCTATTTCCAGGTTGACTTTTCCCGTATGACAGAAATGTCAGCTCCTTTGCGTTCATTGTTTTTGAGTTAAGCTATAAAAAGTTAGGGCGTCATAATTTCTGTCAAATGCACTGGTGCTGGTTATATCTCCTTGAGTGACCTGCGTGCTGGCTGACCTAGGGTATGTACTATCCATCCATAGCACACCATAGCACTGCTAGACTCTGTCTACACATGACTTTACACCTCTGTTATAGCCACGTGGCTGCTATACCTCTGTTATAGCCAATGATACTATATGGCAGATGGAATATCATCCTCATTGGCTATAGCAGAGGTGTGACGTCATGGTATGGGCAAAGTCTAGCAGCATCTGCTATACTATGGCTGGATGGTACACACCCCTGGTTTCTCTGGGCTGTGATTTTAATGTTCTGTTTCTTCTTACAGGTGGATTATCTTCGTTATGGATGACCTAGAGTTTCTGTTCCCCATATTGCTTCTGACGACATTTCTCTTGGACTACTACATCATCCAACTGAAGGCCCGCTCTGCCATGATGACCAGGTTGGAGAAGAAATTAAAGCAAGTGAGAAAAGACAAGGTGAACTGGATCGCTGGCTTGCACAATGGTAAATTGCAATGAGTTCTTATTAACCCCCTAAAGTTGGTCAGTTTCTATTAGCCGTATCACCGCCAGCAGGCAATTTTTGAGCTATTTAAGATGGCTTTAAGTCTGTAAAGGAATGAGTTATTGCAAAAGGAACGTGTCTCGGTTATTTAGCGTATTCTCAATTCTGCTTATAAACCAAGCTCTCGTTTCAAGCTGGCCTGTGGGCTCGTCAGTGGCGAGTGGAATTGGAGGGAGTTTACGTGTGAATCTGCTTGACCTGGATTTCATACCAGCTAAGGCGGACATATTAAGTGGGTGTAGTAGTACGTCCTAGCGTGTTGTGAAACTTGCACCAAGTCATGGGACACCTCAACGATGTATACAGATTGATTACACACACAAAATAGCCATTCCAACAGATTCCTCCCTCCCAAACATCCCTTCTCTCCTCTCAATACTCTTCGAAAAGTAGTTACGAGTTAACGTTGTAAAGGCATCTGCACCATCTTCAACCAACAACACCATTCCAATGTTCCATTTTGTCTCTTGCCACTCACTATCGTATGTGGCCGAACTATACCTTGTAAGCTACATGTAAATACACCTTATAAAACTGTGTTCGTGTATATCTTAATATAAGATCTCCGAGTCGAAATTGTGTCATAAATTACACTAATCATGATATTTCTATAAGGTTTTGTCGTCACTTCTATATTATATATTGCATAATAGGGTAAAAGTCGTTCTTGGCGCATTTGATGGTGACCTTTAGAACTAGGCCTGCCCGGGATGTAACACAGCACCCCATACCATTAAACACATCATAGAAGACTGCATTTCACACAACCACTTACGCCAACAACACAATCTACACTCAATGAGAGCTCTGTGGGAAAGCCCGATCGTGGCCATGGCCTTCCTCAGGGACTCGGGGCTGTTCGGCCAGGCAGCTTAGGGAACAACAACAACAACAACTAGGCCTAGTGACGACATTGGTGAATTTAAGGTTATGTACACTCGAATACCATAGTCTCTAGACCACTCTTAAGCATTCGAGGGCTTCACCTATTTCTAATTATGTAAGTATATCTTTGGACTCGAATTTGTGAATCTATTTTTCTATGTTTAAACTACAACACTATAATACTAGGTATTAAAAAGAAAGCTTTATCCAAAAATCAATCAAGAGTATTAATTGCATAAAGATTTTTTGTGAGTGGACTAGAAACTATGGTATCCAAATGCACAGTACGTCAGATGAATGAAAATAATATAACATCGATTATGGGCGCAATTTGGGGCTAATATCCATCGTTTTCGCGCGTCCACAATTTTCCCAGTTCTAGCCACCGTTATTTTCCGTTGGGCCGTTCAAATTTTGAATCCCATAACGAATTCATTGAACCTCCGGAGATAATGCGATGAAATTCACAATGATCACGTTCCACTCGGCCGGTCTGGAATACGAATGAGGCTCCATTGAATTAGTCGCCATGATCAACGTTGCCAATTTTCCCGCCGGACCTCTAGTGGTATAATTGTCGCCCGGATATTAGCGGTAAGGCTTCGATGGGAGGCGTACAACCATTTTCGTGTTTTTATGGCCGCCATTCTGAAAACCTCACACGGTATTTTTCCACAAACAATGGGCAATATTGTCAGTCTATAAATTTCAGGTTTATGGTCTAATACCGTTATTATGGTACTGTTCATTACTGATACCTTTAACCTCTTCAGCACCAGGGGGACCAGAAAAATTAACCAACTCCCTTTAAGGTAATATGAGATAGGTTTATCAGTTCTAGCCACCGTTATTTTGTCTGGGTTATGCATAATGGCGGCTACTGTAAAGCTATTGCTTAGGCTCTCGGGATCGATTC
Source organism: Paralithodes platypus (assembly GCA_032716605.1). Classification (NCBI taxonomy): domain Eukaryota; kingdom Metazoa; phylum Arthropoda; class Malacostraca; order Decapoda; family Lithodidae; genus Paralithodes; species Paralithodes platypus. The sequence goes on along the minus strand of CM064542.1, from coordinate 32,452,055 downwards.
CAACAGACTTTTCATTATTTATATATATACTGTATATACTGCAGTGTCTTCACCATACATCTATCTACATACTATAATAAAACCCATAATGAGTCATCATGAGGTCATCATTGACAATATTTGTCAATGTTCCGTTACAGCAGGAATATCTACACAAATCATCAATGCAGTGGGTATCTTAAGAGGAGAATTCATATTTATTTGTATTTTGTTTTTACTTATTATTACTATTTGTTTAATTTTAGTTTCCTCCTTAAACCTTCAAGTTTAAAGACCCCCCCCCCCCCCCCCCAAAGACCTAACTTCCAGATGAATGTGTGCGGCCCCGGCCAAAGGCCTGATCTTCCTAAATGGCAGGCTTGCTATGGCTTGCTAGATTCGACAATTCGACACCTAAATGGCACGAAAGGTCTACAAAATTACCAAACTAATGGGGCGAATGTCTTATAATGTCAAAACTAATTGTGCTAAGCATTGGGGAGAAGGGGTTCAGACCCCAACCCCTTAATGATGTACAGTAATACCGCAGTGTGAATTATTCCAGTGTCTAGCACTATATGTTAAATTTAAAACAAATGTAGATGATTTAATATTTTCTTAATAATATTAAAACTTTCTTTAGTATAATAAATTAGTGTAATAATATTGAAAGGATTTAGATTGTTCCAGAGCTTTATAGATTAATTGGATATTTTCTTTGTTATTAATGCATATACATAACTGTATAATAACATTTATGTTGAAGGTCATTTAATATTATATACTGTACATATGCATACTTCACACACACACACACACACACACACACACACGAAGGGAGAGAGAGAGAGAGACTGAGACTGAAAGCAGCTAAACTCAAAACATTTTCCGTTTTTAATTTATACCTCTAAAATCGACGACACTTTCTATAAATCTCGTCGAATTTTATCGTTTATGAATGCAAATATTTCCGGTAATGGTCGAAATATTCCAAATATCCGAACCCCATGCTCATAAAATGCCTGGGGTAACTATTCTCTTTGGAATTCTGTAATATTTAATTTCTTGGATATTTTCCCATCAAAGGCAAAATTTATCGTTCGGCACAAGAGAGAGAGAGAGAGAGAGAGATGTATAAATAGTTATATTATTTATATAAAAGATGTCTCCTTCTTACACTCTGAAGTATATACATATAGTCCTTTAATTATTGGTAGTCCAGAAATCATGACCAAAAATCTCTGCAACTCAAAATGGACTGTAAATTTCCACGCCTGACTGACTCTCCCCAAATGTTAACAGCTCGATTACTATAGTCGTTTATAAGTTTTAGAGGTTAGTGGTCAAGATTTGTGGCCACCCCATGATGAACGGGGTATAGATACAAAATAAATAAATAAAATAAGCTGAAAGAACGGGTCACGATATACTAAAGGGACTGCTAAATTCGTCAGTACCTCAAATATGGAAGTCAGAGGGTTAAAAAAAATACTAAAAAAATAAAAATAAGCTGAAAGAACGGGTCACGGTATACTGAAGGGACTTCTAAATTCGTCAGGCCCCCAAATATGGAAGTCAGAGGGTTAATTGAGATAGTCTTTACCCTTATAAGTACCACAGCTCCTTCCTAAAACTGTATAAAATCATCCAATGATAGCCAGAATAAACTATCAAAATGCGTCATAATCTCCAAAGGGTTAAATATATAAATACAGAAATAAACTGAATATACGTCACGGAATACTGAAGGAGGGGGGGGGGGGGCTATATTCGTCAGTCCTCCTCTTCTTCCTCCTCCTCCCCCCCCCACCCCCCCACACCCACACACCCACACACACTTCCTTTCTCTGTGGAATATTCAAATTCACTCGGCCTTTTCACTCGCCTCCCAAATTTCATCACTCACAATATAATATGGGCTGAAAACTCGTCCATTTTTGATAGGGGGGCTTTAGTTAACTAGGGCCGAGAAATTTCCCTGGAGGAGGAGGAGGTTGAAAGGGGAGGGAGAGAGAGAGAGTGTGTGTGTGTGTGTGAGAGTGAGAGGCTTACATAGATTTACATATAGATACACTGGCCATACGGATCTTACAAGCCTAGTAGAGATAGCAACCCTAAGAGAAAGTGGAAGGAAAGGCTAGCAAAGATGAAGGCTCTCCTCCCACCCTCCGATCCCTCCGGCAGAGAGAGAGAGAATGTGTGAAAGGATGCATGAGTGAGAGTTTGTGTGAGAGAGAGTGTGAGAAAGAGTGACTGAATATGTGAAAGGGTGTATGAGAGTGAGAGTTTGTACGTGAGAGAGGGAGGGAGGGAGAAAGTGTGTGATTGTAGAGAGAGAGAGAGAAACAAAATTATCTCCGGAACTGTGCAATTGAGTGTTTGCGAATATCAGGCTATAATGAAGTTGGAGCCGTAAACATTGATACTTAGCAAATATGGATTTTAGAGTTGCATATAATTATATTGTTTACTCTACTTATTCATATGAAATGTATATACCGTACGTAAAATATGACGACAGTATACATAGCAATAACAACTATATAATGGTAAACACAAGATAAATAACTTTTATTAACAACAAATAGCAACAAAAAGAACAATATGAAAACAACGCGAGCAAATGTATCATCAACAAAAACAACACATCAACAACAAAAACAACAACGGCAACATAGCCACAGTAAATTAAGCGAAACTGTGAAAGATTTATGACGTATCCAGGAATCACAAAACAATTTATATGGTCGGCTTTCATAAATGACTATCTCTGTATTGGCGCATGTTCTGTGCCCCGTGTATACCAGACCACGCGAACGTTTGGTTATTGGATAGCTACATGAATGCCAGTATGTTCGTATCAGATCGGCACAATGCAAAACAATTTTTATTCCGAACACAGGTTAGTACTATGCAGAACATATTTTTCCCACCGACGATCATAATAATAATATGCTTTTGATCATTCGTGACGGCTTCTTTTTCATATAGCACCATGTGCACGGATTATGTATGAATTGATGATTTAGAAGTATTGATGATATAGGATGGATGCTGGTCTCAGGTCGAGTTGGAGGGGAAAAGCTGAGCTCAGGGGGAGTCTCAGGTCTGAGCTTAGAGAAAGTCTCAGATGTTCTGCTCTCCTGCTGCAGACCCATTCTGTGATCTGCGAGAAAATTCAAGCTTGCTGGGTGTAGACTGTAGAGAGTGTCCTGGGCAGAAGTGTGGGACAGGCGTGAGTCCTCCCTGGACCAATTAAAGTGATTGGCTTCGCCCACAGCCCTTTTCTGTGATCCACAATTTTGTTCAAACTCACAGGGTGTAGATTGTGTCCTGGGCTGAGGTGTAGGTCCCTCACGACTCAAGGCGGGTGACTCCACCCACAAGGCGTTCTGTGATCTAGGAAAATCTGCAGGCTCGCGGGACCTAAAAAGCATCTTGCTTGCTGTTGAATGTGGGGGAATGTAGATTGTTAATTTCAGCTTCTGTCTTCTGGGGTTTCTTGGAGTCCTTACTTTCATTTTATTTTTTCCCAGACCATAGAGTGATGGGTAGAATGCTTAACTCTTGCTAGTGAGCACATGGGTTCAATTCCCGTCCTGTTTATTCAATATGTATTTACCGTACATGGTGTGCTTAATTTATTCCATTTTTGAATAACATAATTATATATTACACATCCATTTGAGAAGTATTCAATAAGCTGAATATAATGTATATTTTCATATGATTACAGCAAATATTAGAAAATGTCTGTATGTGACTGAAACTGACGACGATTTATGGTTGAAACAATAATAACAACAGTAGCACCTAACTAACCACATTTGAAATGCATACCGTTTCCACACACTCCTGTAAATTACATTTGCAGAGTTCATTAATATGTCTACCTAAATAAAGCGGTATTTATGCATTTCACATCCTCAGTAAAACAAATCAAAAAAAGGAAAAAAGAAAATAAAGGTTAATAAATTATCTAAACATGGCCGTCGGTAACAGCTGACGGCATCACAGGGCTCTGAATATGGTATCATTAATAACTCATTCCACAGCAATTATTACCTAAAAAGTTGTTAATTAATGGATTGCTATTGGTGTTGTTATGTAGGCTACTTGTTGCTGTTGTTATTGTTGTTGTCATTGTTGATTTTGATGTTTTATTATTGTTGATGTTTTATCTTTATAATTGTAGATAATACTGTATATGTTTTCAATTATTAGGTTTAGGTATTTGCGTTTAAAATAATAATAATAATAATATTTATAATATTACAAACAAAAATCGTACTAATGCTGCAACTTAATTATAATGCTGATATCTCAGTTTTGATGTATATATTATTGTTTGGGTTTGGAGAGAGAGAGAGAGAGAGAGAGAGAGAGAGAGGAACTTAAAAGGATTAAATAATTCAGGTTTAAAGTTAAGATTTTAAATGACATATGGCAACTGACCCAACTCTTACCCCGCCCCCTATCTCCCTCTCTATCATGTTTTATTTTTATTTTTATATTCTATTTTCGTCTTCATTTTCCAATTATTTGACATTGGTTATGTGTGATTATGCATGTCTCGTATTTATTTTTGTCACAATTAACCATCCTTCCACCACAAAAACAATAGAACAATGTCTTAGTCGACAAGCGAGTTGTTTTGTAATGTCTTTCAGGTTGTCTATTGCATATTTAATCCTTTTATGTTTAATATATAGTCTAAAGGAAATAATGTAGCCAAAACAACTTCTTCGCTGTATTGGGTTACGTATAATCTACTGATCGAAAACTGACAAAAAATGACCCACCCTTTATTTACCTTCCCCACAGCATCCCCCTCCCCCTCCCTCCCTTCCTTGTATCCCGCTGCCCAGTCTGGTTTTTGTTCCGCCGAGTCAGTCAGTCTGTGGCAGTGTGAGGGGGAGGTTGTGCGCTCCCGTGCTCCGGCAAATCCCACCCTGGCGTCATTCGTTTCCTCTCAAATTCCAAGTGCTATTCCACCCATATGGATTATATACCTTCTCCACCGCTAGCACTCGGCTGACAGTCACCCTACGTAAGTTTTTGATGTATATTTTGACGAATTTTGTGGAAGTTTGCCATGAGAGAAAAGTTTTGAGCATCAGGTTAGATGTTTCCCAAGTGACGCGTTTTGGGGAAGTCCAAAGCCATTGTTATTTTCGACTTTTAGGACTATTATACAAACGTTTAGCACGTTTGTGGTACGTGATCTGTGTTCCAGTAAAATTCTTATAAGTAGGCTAGCCTATACTGATACTTGTAACAGTTTGGTGTCACGTTTGTATATAAATAGGAACAGGCCTTGGTATTTCCTCTAAAATATATCTAGCCTACTTATATATATATAGCCCTATACAGTATATAGGCCTATATATAGCCTATAGGCCTAATTGTTTTTGCAGCCCATTATCCTATGCATAAATATTTGTTTAGCGTGTCGGTGTCGAGCTAGCATGAGTTTAAACAAGGCCTATGACTTGTTGCAACATGATCGATCTGATGTTTATTATTTGTAGTATTTGACCTAAACCTATTATGATTATCAGTATTGTTATAGGTAGGATAATAGGTTATTGACTACCGGTAAGTGTTTTTTGTCTTACAATGAACTTCAGCCATTTAAAGTCATTTAAAAATCTGAAATAATGATGCTAATGACCACCTAAGTATGAGACGTCAGCGGCTAATTATGTCGGTAATAGGTAATAAGATGTATTTATGATAAGGAGAAGCCTCGTAAAACAGCGTACTTCTGGTGTCAGGAAAAGATCCAATAAGTATTGCCGCTTCACTTTCCAAAGAACTAGAATCATGTAGTGAATGGCTAGTGGACAATAGACTATCTCTTCACCTGGGCAAGACGGAAGCCATCTTATGTGGAACAAAACCCAAACTGAAAGACATTTCGGGCTTCTCGGGTCAACTGTAATGATATTCCTATAACAACAGTGTCACAAGTTAAATATCTTGGACTAAAACTGGACGCGAGTTTGTCAGGTGAAACAATTTTGGAATCCTGGTACTCTGCATCATCTAAATCAGCACAGCACAAACTTCAGGTCACTCAAAATAAAAATGGTTAGGTTCATGCTGAACCTAGGACCCAGACCACATGTTGGCCAGGAACAACTTCAGTCACTAGGTATGCTCAATGTCTCTGACAGGGCCAAACAAATCAGGCTCACTAATGCCTTCAAAATGTTCTATGACAGAGCTCCAGAGTATCTAAAGAATGATTTTGTTAAAGCAAATGAGAGGAGTGGACATAATACAAGAAACAGGATGTTTAATCTTAAGGTCCCGAGAATCCAAGGACAGGGTAAGCAAACATTCTTCTTCACTGCCATCAAAGACTGGAACGACCTACCCCAGTCAGTCCGTGAAAAGAGAACACTGTATTCCTTCAGACGTAGCCTGAAGGAACACCTGAACCGGACAGCTGCGAGAAGGGAGCACCAAGCTTATGTCTACTACTAAATACGACATAAGAGATAGACAAACCAAACTGAAATGAAATGATTACTGATTACGGATTAATGATATTTACTATAGGATGTAAGGTATCGTAAAATAACCCCCTAGAAATACTTTCTCTAAAGTATCTATTTCTTTATCGTCCCCATTTCCCCAGCTAACCTAATCCCACAAGGACCCCAATGGAAATACGCCTAACGGCCTTATTGGGCTATCCTTAGTTGGAATTATGCAAGGCTGGTACATGTCATATTTGTAACATACTATGTGGTACTAACTCTGTAAATTGCTAACTGAATAAATATTATTATTATTATTATGTACTGGTTCACCGGTCCCAGGTCCCCAGGAGTCCTGACGCCCTCTTATTATTATAGGCTTTCTCTTATTCACAACAGTACTAGAGATAATATTTCTCTCTCGCTCTGTCAAACTAGGCCTATTTTGCGATGTCGTATTTGCATGTTTTTTTCGCATAACTTTGTAACTTTAAAGCTAAGTTCTGAAGCATTTTGGGAGATATTAAGACACTAAATTGTCTGGTTTGTGTTCGATATAGATTGAATTGGGTGTTACCTTATTGGTGCTCATAACATAAGAACATAAGAAAATGGGAGTCTGCAGAAAGCCGATTGGCCTAAGCAAGGCAGATCCCTGTCCCACACAACCCCAATTACAAAGCCCAATTATAGGCTCAACACTCTAATACCCTGAGGATCATCTTACCAAACCGGTTAGAGATTAACGCAGGATTACGGGGGTCTGCAGAGCGCTGATTGGCCCAACCCGGCTGATCCCCCTTCACACCCAACCCTTCTCGTCCATATGCTTATCCAATTTTTTCTTAAAGCTCCCTATCGTTCTTGATCCCACTATATCACTTGGTAGCCTATTCCACCCATCTACAACTCTGTTACCAAACCAATATTTGCCTATATCTTTTCTGAAACGAAATTTATCTAATTTGAAACCATTGGTACGAGTTCTTTAACTACTTTTTGTTTGTAGTCCTACAATATTTATGTAAGCTTTTCTTTATCTTATATCTATCGTGTTGTTATCTGCCAATACGGTATTGTGCTGACATTATGTAACCATCAATCATTGATTGTGTAAGTATGGTAGGATTTTCAGGAAGTACGGTACTGTAATGGAAAGATTTATAAGACACTTGGTCGTCAGGAGTCTCAGGACATTCGTAGAAAAATCAAGTACTGTACCTGAATAGATTTTTTTTTTACTAGGTCTATTCGATGAACCCCAGTATACCCCCCCCCCCACCAATATATTGACCTTGAGAAGCTTTTGCTCGATGATCACGATACTCCGTGATGTAGCCTACCAGTGTAGACTATACCGTACTGGTTATGCAAGGATATCGCACACTGAATTTGTTAATATATACGGTACTTACATGCAACACTACTCCCAAGGATTACACGCATGGAAGACATATGTGCTCTACCAAGGACTCGTGCCTCTTTCCCCAATCGTTTATCAATTGTTGTTTAGTACCATATTTAAACGTACAGTTTTCGTTTGTCAACCCACTGATTATCTGAATATTCTGATATACTGTCTTGAAATACCTTCCTTGTCATTTTCCTTATACTTACGGCACTGGTACCCTAAAACATTTTCGCTCTTATCTTGTTGAACACCATTGTTTTCATACCTCCACTACTTCGTTTTGTTTCTATTAAGCCTACCGATATCCGTTTTAATTACTTAGCGCCACATCAATTTCCTGTCAGTTCCCCTTGTAAATTTGCATTGTATCCCTTCCCCCCATTGTCTCCTTTTATTTCTTACCGTAGCTTTTACAAAACGCTTGGTCATGAGCTCAATGTATATATCCGTAGTGGCTTCTTTTATCTCGTCTATTTCTGTTCTTACTGTGTTCCTGTTTGTCTGTCTCTCCTTTTTCCTAGGATTCTTGCCGGTACCATACTTGTTTGTCACCAGAACTGATATATATATATACCGTCAAATTGAGGACAGTTCATTAAAACCTCAGTGATAATTATTCAGACATTTCTGATTTTTAGCAAAATTATGGCTTGGTGGGTTGCCATAATTTTGTTTCAGACAGTAATGCTGAATAAGTATAATTGAGGGTTTAATTAACTGTTCTCAATTGCCTTAGGTATCCACAATTACCCCATTTGACAGTATATATATATATATATATATATATATATATATATATATATATATATATATATATATATATATATACATATATATTGTTTCCTTCGCAAGCTTTGATAATCTACCAGAACTTATATGGTTTCCTTCTCATCAGCATATTTTGTCTGCTTATCTTGTATCCAGGTTTTGTTCTCTGCTCTTATATACTTCTCATCTTTGTTATTTATTTATAAGGTATATATCGCTTTCATTCCTACCTGAGTGCTTCTGACTCATGTATTTATTCCTTGCTAGCTGTCTCTTCCGTTCATACTTGCATCAGCCAAAAGCCTTTGTTTACACTTCTCAGGTTTGTATCCCCTTTGGATTCTCCCCCCATGCCGTTTTCTCTTCATCGTTCCCCTGTAATCCTCCCCTTCTTCAGTTGGGTCCCTAATTCCTTCTCCCCTGTGCCCTCTTATCTGCTTATTTTCTTTTGCCCCATTTTTCTATTTTCCTCGCCCCTACAGTTTCCCCATGTTCATTCATCCCCGCTGTCATCGTCTCGTTTGTCCCATTTTCCTATTATTGCGGTTCTGGTGGGCCTACTAATATTTGTTTGTGGAATTAATATGCCACTGTACCGAATGCATTATTATACCGGTATAGGCTAGGATTATAAACTATCATGGAGGATTTGTTGATATCAGTTGTCCTATTTGGAGAAAAAAGATACACCAACTATTTGAAGTACCGGTAGTTAATATAGCCTACTACTTTTGAGTTTGGCAACTAGGCTAACCTACCTGTATAGCCTACAGTAAATGTTTAGCCTCAACATTAATGAGCTTGAACACGCAACCATGACTAGCATAGAGTAGACCTATTTTATATTCTATACACGTTGGAGTAAACCAGGCAGTCATGCATAAGTTGTTATTGTTGTTATTATTAGTGTACCGGTAATAATTATAAAAGTCGGGGCTTATTTTTACGTATTATTACTAGACTTCTAGGCTTCTGTTGTTATTATCATTATTACTTTCATTCATAGTAGCTCCCTGGAAAGGACCGCATTCCTGTAACTCTACACCCACTCGCTCTGTCCTCCCCTCTGGCGGCAGACAGGTTGGTGTGCTCTAGGGTGTGTGGTGTGGAACGGTTCTCTCTATCTATCTCTTCGGTCATAAGTAAGTTCACATCTCTCTCCTGCTTCACTTCTGGCACACAATACCCTTCATTTGTAATTCCTTGTATCCCGGCATCTCTTCTTCCAAAATTGCAGGCTCACTATCGTTCGCCGGGAGGGAGGTTGACAACTAAATGGCACGAAGGGTCCTAATATTGACATGGAAATGGGGCGAAAGGTCTTAGATCGACAAGCTAGTGGGGCAAACGTCTTGTAATCTGGGAGCTGGTGGGGCTGAACATTAATTAACATGATAAATTGTGTGATTATGAAACATGATATAATCCTTTATTCAGATTAATTAAGCCAAGTAATACAATACCATGTTCACAGAAAACGGGAGACATTTGGTGGTTTTGGCGGGAAAAGCGCGACAATTTGGCCGTCTTGGCCGGGTATCCAGAGTGGCGATCAAACCACCTTCCATATTTATCTCGATTGTGATAATTATTTCCACTATCACAAATCAACATACTGATATTTACTTAGAGGTTTAATAGTTTAATTGATTTTTAAGCCGCGTGTTTCTATTATCGTGTGCAAGTGTCCAGTTGAAGGACTATACACTATCGCTTGATTACCAGAGACTGAGACACTAAAGACGCATAGCTCTTCCCGTAGTTATTTTTGCTTTTTGTGCGCGATATTCGTGTGCTGGAAGTGCGGAAAGAGTCTAGTGTGGCGTTTGACGAATAGTGGACGATCTGATCGGAAGGAAATAGGCTGAAATAAGGAGATATTTGTGATATACGTAGCCCTTTCAGGATACGATGATGCAATCTTTCATTACGTTCTGGCATTTATTAGACAATGTTCTGCAGTTTAGGACAGACCACTGGGTACGAAATGGATAAAAACTATCGTAATTAACCCTTTGAGAAGATTATGACGTGTTTTGACAATTTCAACTGGCCGCTAATAGACGACTATATTATAGCGGTGTGTGGTGTGGATATGGTGAGAGTTACACAGAGTTCCACTAATACTCAGAACACACAGACCTTGTAGTCCATACTAGGTGGTCCGGCCTTAATACTACTAGACATACTACAGAGACAGTTTATAGTAGAAAAATGGGACAGCAAAGTAGAAGGCTCTCTCCCCTCCCTCCGGCTAACGGAGTTGTAAATAGGTGGATTAGGCTACCAAGTGCTATATAGTGGGATCAAGAACAATAGAGTTTTAAGATCAAATTCGATAGGAATATAGACGATATAGGTTTGCTATGAGGAGGATCTGCCGGATGTGGGCCAATCGGCGCTCTGCAGACCCACTTTTCTTGTGTTTACCTCTGACGGTTTTGGTGAGGTAGGTCTTCATGGTGTTAGGCCTTATAATTGGGGTTGGGAAGGCCTTGTGTGGGCCAATCGACTTTCTGCAGACTCCCAATTCCTTATGTTCTTATCTCTGTACCGCTGTATCCATGTTGGTATAGTGCTGTATCAGGCTAGCCTGTACTGTATATTGGTGGGTGGGTGGGTGTGTGGTAGAAAGTCCTTATACCGTATGTGTGTGTGTGTTCTGGCCCCTTCTTCGCGTTTCCTCCATTCCTCCCTTGAGCCTCCTCCTTCCCTCCCCTCTTTCTCCTCCGTCCATCAAGGCTTCAGTCGTAGTTTTATTTAGGCCTATTATTGTTCTGTTATTTCCCTTTACTACTATATTGGTCTCTGCATGGACAGTTTCTAGAGGCACAATGAGGATACAAAGGGGAATTATATACAGTATATTTGATAAACAGCTTGAGCGATAGACAAAACAAATAAATAAATAAAACTGATATTCACTATAGTTACTGCTCATCACCCCCCCTCCCCCTCTCTCTCTCTCTCTCTCTCTCTCTCTCTCTCTCTCTCTCTCTCTCTCTCTCTCTCTCTCTCTCTCTCTCTCTCTCTCTCTCTTTAGGCGTTCAGTTATTCTTGCCTATGACTACCGTAGCCTATAGTTGATAAAGTGGGAATGCCCTTGCCCATGAGACATGAGATACCGGTACCGTACTGTCATAATGTACCGGTAAGTAAAGTTAGATCCCAAGGTAGCATATTCCAAGACCTTTCATTCTTAACCCGTTCGGTATCATGACTCCTTTCTCTGTGTTACTCTGGCTTGCGCTGTATGATTTTGCTGGATTGAGGAAGGTTCTGCGCGAGTTACATAGTTAAATATAGCCTAGCCTATAACTTTTAGAAGATTTCAGTCATATTTGGAGTTTTTATTTTAATCAGAAGGGTAAGAAACTCCCACTTAACTCTAAACCCATTGCGTATATAATTTTACTATTACTATTTTTATTGTTGATTTAGGATTTTTGTCTTAATTTTTATTACCAGCAAACCCATGTTCGTGTTGCTCGTCGCTTTGAATGGGCATTTGTTTTTATTTATATTTGTTACCGAAAGGAAAACGAATTAAATGAAAACGCACTTTTTCACCCACCCCTCCCTTCCCCCCTCGTTTTTTCTCCGATATCCCATTTTTCTCCCTCCTGACCGTTTCCCAATTTTCCCCTCTTGAAATTTATTTACTTTTCACATCATAATCTCTCCCTCACCGCCCATCCTCTCCCCCAGACTGGCCCCCCCCCCCCCCCCCCCCCCCTCTCCCAGGCTCCCCCTCCCACTTTGTCTCTTGTCTGTACTTTTTTGAAGGTGGTGTCACACGAGCACTTTTCTGGCAATTTTTCCAAGAGCACTTTTTTTTTTCTCGCAGTATTTCGAGGCTTTTCTACGTTGGTATCGGGAACTAGCCTAGACTGACAGTAGAATATGTTTGATGGCTTTAAGACGAATAACAGATTAATTTTGAAGTAACCACAGACGGGAATTGCTCCAAAATATTGCCGGAAAAAAAGTGTTCACGTGACACCGGTATGTAGCCTATCCTAGAGCATTGGTTCACTCGGTCCACTTGCCTAAGCATGAACCTGGGACAGATGCTGTGGTGAGCTGCCTGTTTTTTTTTTAGTTTCATTTTATTTTATTTGTTTTTTCCTTCTAATTCTCAATATAATTTGTTTCACCCAATCCTGCAATACAAGCCATGTTTGATACCGGTACCATAACATTGTATGAGATTCCTTGTACGATATCTTGTCTGTGTGTGTTTGGGCCTAATGTCCTTCAAAGCTTTCATCGCCAGCTTTGAACCGTGAAAGCCAGATTATGAAGTAGCCTATCTGAGATATAAACCCATCGCCTCATCTCTCTCTCTCCTCATCTCTCTCTCTCTCTCTCTCTCTCTCTCTCTCTCTCTCTCTCTCTCTCTCTCTCTCTCTCTCTCTCTCTCTCTCTCTCTCTCTCTCTCTCTCTCTCCGTTCCCCACACACATGTGGTGGATTAGGCCACAGTCACAGTGTTAGGCTAGACTGTTAGCCCTAACCACAGTTCACGAGAGTATGTTTGGGATAAGTATAGAACACTTACACCTACAGTCTGTATGTTTTCAGCTGATTGTAAATTGAATCCCTTAGCAACTGATTTCTTGATACTTAATGGACAAAGATGAAACTGCAATATTTCTACGTCCAATTTCTCGAAAAATATGAAATTAGACCATGTTATGCAGTCTAAGAAGTATAAATAGTTAAATGAGATACCGATACCGTACTTCGAAGCCTGTTTATTGCTGGAGGCCCTGTTTAAACTTAATAAAATCGTCTGATAGTAGCCAGAATAAAGTTGAATGGACGGCACCGGTACTAGCCTAAGTGAGTTAATATCAAATATCCACCTTTCTTCCTCTCAGTGCCAAGTCTTGTTTACAAATAGTGGATCATGATGCACCTGCGATAGTGTCACAATACAGCTGGAACTCTCTCGGCATATTGACTTCATATTGACTTCATCTTGATTTTCATCTTCAACTTGGACGTTTACTCCAAAGGGCTTCCCAGGCGAAAGTCAAGGTAAATCAAAGCTACCGGTACTCCAACTTTGTGTAGCAATTTATTTGTATTATTATTATTATTGTTTTCCAACTAGGCGATAACTCACGCTTTGTTCTTTAACTGTTTAACTAGTCTCTCCACAGTGATAACCATATATTTTGTGTGTAATTTATTTCTTAGGCATAGCACATATTTATTTATATACCGTATATTTATTAATTTATTTGTTGGTTAAGATTAAACAAACATACACAGAAAAACACCACCTGTTCGATTGCATTTATTTTTGCCAATCACCAGAAGATATTAGTAAGGAAGGTCTCCGGGTCAAGATGTTAAGACAACAGTAAGATAAGCCAAAGGGCAAACATTTTCCTCCACGCACTAATGAACCTGAATCGGCCCCTTGTATATGTTAATGGATGGCAGTGTGATAGGAGAGGCGAATACAAAGACCAAGGATGTATGTACAGTCGGCCTAATAAGTGATGTCTCGGCACCAAGTATGTTTTGATCAGTAATTGTTATCAGTATTATCTAAGCTTTATCTCTTCATATTGAGTGAAATATACAAACATGTTCCTACATTTACCCACCCTATTCGACATCTTACAGACATTAATACAACACAGAGCAAGCCAAACGTAAGGACAGCTGGGACATGACTTATTAGCGCCACCGTACCTAAGTTTATGTACCACCACATAAGAAGACGTGTACAGAGGAAGTCCTGTAGTGTACATTATGAAGGCTATTGTGCTGTCTTAACTGTAATGTACGTCGACTTAACTGTGTACGGTACCAAGATACATAGACTAACAGGTGTGTTCACTCCCGCCTGGTGCGCAGGTCAGTGACGTCAGTAGGTGTTTTCCAGTTGGAAAATGGGGTATTTATACCCAAGACTGATATCCTTAAATCTTGGGGATATGAAAGAAAATGAAGAGTAGAAGGTAAACAAAAATAAACTCATATTCAATAATCCTGTATGCTAACATTTGTATTATTATTATTATTATTATTATTACTGTGTATTTATGCATATCTTATGTTCCAATCCTTCTTATAATAATATAATAATAATAATGATATGTATCTTGTACGGTACATGACGGTAATAGCTACGAGTGTTTGTTTTGTTCAATGGACGAATTATGTTAGTATATTTTAACGGGATTGGTTGTTTTAGGCCTATTCGAATGTGTTGATAGTCGAAGGATAACAATAGTATGTAGCCTACGCAGAATGGTGGCGCATATAGCCTTCGGTTATGTCTTTATTGTTCTAGTTTCTTTGTCCTCAAGCTACAGCTCCAGCTATTTTGAATACCGGTAGGCTAACTACCTTTCATGGATTTTGGTACTAGTAGGGTAGTAATTTTATCTTATATATATATATACCGGTATATACAGTATATATATATATATATATATGTGTGGGTACGGTACTGTACATCCATCGTTATCCTCTGGTTTATTTTTGGACTTTTTGTTTTGCCCATTACTACCATCAATGACTGATTTTAAATATAGATACCGGTAGCTATAATCCTAATATCATTTTCGATCATTTGTCTTTCTTTGCTCATAATTTAATCTTCGTACTCTGTTTTTGGTAGGGTATTGTTCCTGTTGTATATTCCGAGCTAGACATGTTATTTATGGCCCTCCCTTTAAGCCCACCCCGGGAACTAGTAAATCGTACCCAAAGTCGAGCAGTCTGAGGCGTGGGATGGTCAGGGGGGTGAGGGAAGCGGGGAGAGAGCAACTAGAAGGTGAGGGGGGGGGGGTCAGGGAGGTGTGTGAGGTTGGACTGGTGGGTGAAGGGGTCAGCGAGACCGAATATAGGGGGTTATGGGGTGGGGAAGCGAGGGGGGAGGGATTAGGGGGTGGTGGGGTTGGACAGGGAGAGACAGACACTAGAAATTATGAGGTTAGAAAGCGAGGGGAAGGGGGGCAGAGAAAGACAAATATAGGGGTAGGCTACCGTAATGGGGTTGGACAAGGAGGGGGTGAGTAACATGGGGAGGGGTAAGGGGGTCAGAGAGAAGCATAAACTACAGATACTGGGGTTGGGAAGGGGGGGCAGAGGAAGACAAATTCGTGGGTAATGGGGTTTGGACAGGGAGGGGGCGTGTGAGGGATGAGTAACAAGGGAAGGGGTTTAGGGGTCAGAGAGAAACATAAACTACAGGTACAGGGGTTGGGAAGGGGAGGCAGAGAAAGACAAATATACGGGTACCGTAATGGGGTTGGACAAGGAGGGGGCGTGTGAGCCTGTGAGGGGTAGGGGGGGCAGAGAGAAACATAAACTACAGGTACAGGGGTTGGGAAGGGGGGCAGAGGAAGACAAATTCGTGGGTAATGGGGGTTGGACAGGGAGGGGCGTTGTGAGGAAAAGACGAGAAATGATTTGTTAAAACCAAGTGAGTGGGGCGTTATGAGGGGTGAGGAATGTGGGGGAAAGACGAGAAGTGATTTGTTAAACCCAAGTGAGTGGGAGTTAGGGACCAAAAATGGAAACGTAAGGTAAGAAGTTTTGATTAGGGCAGTGGTTGTTTAAAAGGTGCACTCTCTCATGGCGAGAGAGTGCATCGATTTCAATAAAGTTATTTTTAAAGGCCAGGGAGTGAGTCGCTGTATATGAGTTGATAATGCTTTTTAAATTGAGTTGTTGAAGACGAGGGAGTAGTGTGTGTGTGTGATTGAGAGGTGTACACGTAGTACAAACACACAAGGAGACAGGTGGAGAAGATGTCTAAGATTGTCGAATGATTGATGGCCTCCGCACAAAGAACCAAACTGCCGGTACATGTCTATCGTGTTTAGATAACTCGGTACAGTCACTTATAAATATTCGTGGACCTCCTATGTTTATATTTATGCAATTATAGATATCTGGATTAATTTTTTGGATATAACTTGCTTTTCAACCAATATTATTTATAGTTATGACCTTGATGTATAGAAAATTGTGTTCATAAATTCGTTTCCAGATAGCCTAGATGTACTTCCATAATTAGAAATAGGTAGAGGTCCACGAATTTTTATGAGTGACTGTATAATTATGTGTTTTGTGCTTAGCTTGCTCGGTACTTTGGGGGTGGGGGGCATGCAAGGAGAACGCGAAATTGGTGTGTATCTCAACAATAATTAGCTAGTGTTGTTTCTTGGTTTGGGAGTCACTTAGTTTGTCCGTCCGTGGGGGGGTTCCATTGATTAGGTGTGGGATTTAAGGTACGAGAGAGAGAGAGAGAGATCTGAGGTAAGGTACCGGTATTCGTTACATAAGAGGAGGATGAGGTGAAAGAGGGGATAGCCTTTTATGGTATGTACAGTTCCCAAGACGTGAACCTAGAACACATTATTGGTTGATATGCCTGTATTTAGCCACAATAACAGGTTAATCCTTTCAAGGACGCATTTTGGCAGTTTATTCTGGCTTTCATTAGACGATTTTTACAGTCTGGGAAGTACCTGTGAAAATGATATGGTTATATACTATCTCAATTAACCCTCTGACTTCCATATTCCCTTTCTAATGTGAATAATAGCCAGAAAACATAAAATAAATACATAATCAAAGTCTGAAAGAGTGAAAGTCAAACCTAGCCAAAAAAACAAAAAATAATAATAGCATTTTAAGCAGGTTCAGCGTGAAATTATAGACAAAAAACTAAATATCTCTCTACACGCCGTAATGTTACATCTCTTTCACTCTTCTATCGCTAATACAACAATCAGTGTTCTTCAGAGCTTTCTCGGTGCATAGGCCTACGCTTGCGGCGAGTGCGAGGCACCCGCCTTTCATCATAGTCCCACTCCTATTCTGTCCAACCTTCCAATCCAAGAATTATCAGATTGTCTCAGCCTTTCTTCTACTCAACTAGCGAACTCTGGAACTGTCCCTTAGTCAATCTTTCCTTTATCCTATGACTTGGACTGCTTTAAACTTTGTGTGTCCAGGTATTTTGACTCTACGCCCCTTGAATTTGGCTCTGTTAATCGTTTGGCTTTGAGGGAGACACTCGTTACAGGCAGCCTGCCTTTTGTCTCCTTCATACACATAGGGAAAAAAAACCCGAATAGATCAAAACAAGATGGGGTTATGGGCTACTCGAGAGTGGAACAATTAAAGTTAATTTAAAGGACGAACGTGTAATTAAAGTGTCAAAACAAACCCAAACAGGTGCGAGACGAGTGACGGGAACCCAACTAAGACAGACATGGTGCAGAGAGTGGTCTAAACTACCTTGGCCCCCAGAGAAACAATACAGTGAGACATAGACAGGTCTAGTTGGAAAAAAAACCGCGAAAGCGCTCGCACTAAGGAGGACAAGTGACACACACACACACACACACACACACACACACACACACACACACACACACACACACACACACACACACACACACACACACACACACACACACACACACACACACACACACACACACACACACACCTTTTAAAATGAGTCACAGCAGGCCATATCAGTTGCAGCTGAATTTAGTACGCCACAAGTAAGTCTGAAACTAAAGCGGAGATGTGTGACAGGCAAAAGTCGAAAAATACACAGTCGAAGCTAATGGTACCGGTAAAGAAAATGGCATATATAAATGACTGATGAGACTTGCAACAGGTGCGAAGTAGAGATGAAACAGGTAGCTGATTAGGGTACCGGTATAGAGCTTTTAGATTATCCCAACCTTACTTGAGAGACAGTGGAGTGAATATGTGTTGACCCGTTAATAATCGATTGTATTCAGTTTAAAAAGGGCCTCCACCAATTAACAGGCTTCGAACTATCTTAATTACATTTTGTTTACGACCAGAGATCTTTAAGCTGCACATAATCGTCGAAATATAGGTAGAATAAAATGAAAAGACTTCACCAGTACAGAAGGGGTTAAATATGGATAGGTGCCAGATTAAGAATAGGGATGGACGCGAGATTAATGAGGGTGTACGCAAGCCAAACAGGTGAGAGACCGTTGACCCAAGGTTAAGAGATACAATCTTGTATCTCTTAACCTTGCGTTGACCCACCCCTTCTGTACAGGCGACGTCTTTTTAATATAATTCTAGCTATATTTAGATGATGATGTGCAGTTTAAGAAGGATGTATGGTGTTGATAAAGGTCGAGTGAGATAGTTCGAAGCCTTTTAATTGTTGGAGGCCCTTTTGAAACTGAATAAAATCGTCCAATAGTAGTCAGAATTAAGTTAAAAAGATCCAGTCGGTAAAGAAGGGGTTAAGGGACACATGAAAGAGGTGACTGACTTAGGGTACAGAGGTTTAAAACAAGCCCAACCACACTTTAGATGCAGTAAAGTGGGTGGATTGTTGAACAGAAATAGGTGCCAGATTAAGACTAAGGATGAGTGCGAAATAAAGGAGGGTTTACGGTAGCTAAACAGGCTGAAAGGCAAAGTAAAGAGACGTACGCAAGAGTAACTGACTAGAGCACCCAGTACATTTCTGAGACAATAGTGTGAGTGGGTTGTTGAATAGGGATAAGTGCCAGATTAAGGAGTTCGGACGTTCATATTGGGCCCGGGTTTATGTCTTGTGTACATAAGAGTCAGCCAGACACTTGTGAGGCAATAGAGTGAATCAGTGCACCATTATAGAGCGTCTTAGCCAACCAAACCAGGTGTGAGAGAGAGTGAAGAGACAGGTGAAAGAGGTAACTGACCAGGGTACGGTGTTAATACTATCATAGACACGCGTGAGACAATGTATGTAAGGTGTGTGTGAGTGAGAGTGTTCCATTCTGTGTGGGCTGGAGGATAGGTGATAAACAAGGTGTACCGTAACCCTTTGACTCACCCCGGTCCAGTGTGTGATATGTGTACCCTTTCGGGCCAACACCTGTACTGTGCTGCTCCGTCTATAGGGACGATTTTTTTAACCAGGTATTCCGAGATTTGTAACCCCTTCTGTACCAGCGACGTGTTGTATATTTGATTCTAGATATCGGTATGTTTAGAAGATGTGGAGTTTAAAATGGATCTGTGGAAGTTAATATGGTTAAGTGAGATAGTTCGAAACCTGTTAATTGCTTGAGGCTAAATTATTTAGTACGGTACTGGAGTTCTTGTATAACATCTATAACCTACAGCTACCAAACTAAAATTTACATAAATAATATACCGGTAAAACTTGTCATGTACCGTACGGTACTTTTGCATGCACTAAAGATCGAGAAACATCATGTGTTTTCAAATTAGCTCATTCAATCATATGACAATTCTTCACCAATAAACGGTGCTTAAAGTTTTCTTCTGGCGTTTTAAGGTGCCCTTTCGCTTTCTAATGAGAGAGACAACGAATACTGAAGGTGTGTGGGTGTTGCTTGACTTTAATCTCCAACTGTACTGTACATTGTGTGGCTCCATTGTTGATCCCTTTAATACGAGTTTGTCCTCTCATATACCGGTACTGTACTGTATATGGGGTTGTGTATTTGTATGTGTGACTGTGTGTTGAACTGTTGATGTTAAGATGCTACATTGTTGTGGGAGTCTTGTATATGTGGGGACATTGTGTGTGTGTGATTCATTCGTGGCCATCCCTTCGGGGATCATGGCATCTGGCAATAGATAGATAGTGTATTTGTGTGTGTGTTGATGTTACCGGTACCGGTACATTGATGTGGAAGTCATAAATATTGTATATAACGAGGCATTGTGTGTGTGTGTTGATAAGATGTTACATTTTTGTGGACGTCATAATATATATATATATATATATATAACGAGGCATTGTGTGTGTTGTGTTGTGTAGGTGTGTTCTTGATGTTGTGTACGTTTCTTTGTAGGTAACGGTATAACTCCTTTGTGTCGCACCTGGAGATCAAAGGTTCATCTCTTTGATGCACATATATATAGCCTTTATACTATAGATATATATATATAATGTGTCTTAAGTTTGGTCTTAAATCTAGTTTGGGGTTTAGTAATGTAAGAGTTGATATATCGAACAGAAGGTCAAACAAACACACACACATACACACATCTATCTATCTACACTAAGTTGAATGTATAAGACGTGAGTGTTTAGCCTATTAGTACCGGGTACACGTTGGAGTATACGGTATTTTATCTATCTATCTATCTACTCTGAGTTGAATGTATAAGACGAGTGTTTAGCCTATTAGTACACGTTGCACCATACGGTATTATATATATTTATATCTATCTATATATGTCTATCTATCTATATATCTACTCTTGAGTTAAATGTATTGTGTTCGGTAAGGAGAGTGTTGTTATATAATAGTATAGCCTTGGGGGGCTAGTGTTTTGTTAGTGCAGTGCTCTTTGTTTGTCTTGGATGTCTTATTGAGATAGATGACAACTGTTATGTACGGTATGTTGTCATCGTTAGTGGGTCTCTCTCTTACTCTCTCACTTTCAGACTCTCTCACACACCCACCAAACCCACACACACTCACACTAACTCTCTCTCTCTGTTAATCTATGTATCTATCTGCTTCTGTATATATATATATATATCTCAATTTAGCCAACTTAAAATCAAAAGGACGTTCTCCTATTCAAAGGCTAACACGTAAACAGTGCCGGTACCCTAAATCCTCGACAAATACTGTAATGGAGTCGTAATTCTCCCCGTCGATAGAGAAGCTACCTGTGTTGATGTGAGTGACGGTAATAGTTAAGAGGGTAGTGCTTGTTTTTGTGGTCTATATATTTATTAGTTTCGTCGCTAGTTGCTAGACCTCCATCAAGCTTAAAAAACACCCCTTAGACCCCCTTTCAAGAACAAATTATACCAGCCGAAGGCAGGTTACTTCTAAAATTACAGGCTCGCTATCGCTCGCCAGGAAAAAAATGAACCTCTAAATGGCACGAAAGGTCTTAATACTGACAGACACATAAATGGGGCGAAAAGTCTTAAAATCGCCAAACTAATAAGCCGAACGTCTTAAAATCTGAAAACTAATGGGGCTAAACATGAGGGAGAAAGGGGTCCAGAAAAACGACTAACTCCCCCTTGCCTATGTGTGTGTGCGTGTATGTGTATATGTGTGTGTGTGTGTGTGGGGATTTACAATGTTCACGGTTGGTGTCCTCCAACTTGAAGGGGTTGGCAGGACATGTGTCATCGGTCCACTATTTCCTGTGGCGGTTGTTCCTTCTGTGGTTAAGGTACCGTACAGTACATTTGTTTATGGATAACTTGTCAATGGAGAAATATACCTACATGACAGAAAGATAAAAATAATAACGTTTTCTGTTGCCCGCATGACAGAAAAATAACAATATTTACGTTTTCTGTCACGCGGGGATACTTCTCCTTTCTGTAGTTTCCGTCCCCTCTACTGACGCCGATAAACGAGCCGCCTCTTACGGATGGCATATGTATCACTCTCCAGCCTTACAATGTGTCTGGTCCGGGCCTGCTACTACTACGGTACTACTGTCTCGTGCCTGGTGTGTGGGAGAGAGTGAGTGTGTTGATCTTTGTTATGGTATGGTGGGAGTGGTGTGCGGCACGTGAGTCAGATTGTGTCTTTTGTGTCTTCCCCATGTGTCTCCCTCTCCCTTTCCTCCCCCATCTCTCACACACACACACACACACACACACACTCTCTCTCTCTCGTATGTTGACAGTTTTTATTACGTTATGGTGTGAGTGGGGTGGGGCACGTGAGTCAACCGATGTGGAGGGGGGGGGGGGGGGGGGTATATTTGAGTCCGGCTGTTTCTCCCACCCTTAACCCTTCCTCTACTTTCACTCTCTATCTGTGGGAGTGTGTTATGTGTTAACAGTTTATATTATGTTATGGTGTGAAGGGGGTGGGGCACGTGAGTCAGCGGATGTGTGTGTAGGGTGAGGAAGTTTGAGTCCGGCTGTGTTTCCCACCCTTAACCCTTCTGCTACACACACACACACACACACACACACACACACACACACACACACACACACACACACACACACACACACACACACTTTCTCTCTCATTCTCTCTATCACTCACTCTCACTCTCTCTGTTGTGTGTTTACAATTTTTATGTTATGGTGTGAGCAGATAGGTGGGGGAAACCTGGAGTCTCGTTGTGTCTCCCTCTCACCCCTTCCCTTCCTCTACACACTCACTCTCTCTCTATCTCTCTTTAATAGGGTGGTTAGCAGTAGGGATGAGAGGCTAGACAAGGAGGGGAGGGAGGAGAGGAGGAAATAGTGTATGGTTTCCCTACTCCCTTACTGTATAGCTCACAACCCTTTGCTACACACACGGGGCTCTGTTGATGGACGAAATAACATGAAAAATGACGTTACCCTTAGAGGTGGAAATGCTAATATTTATAATCTCTGTAGACAACACTCCCACAATGTTAGTTCGGTATCAGGCCCTGCAAAGGGAAAACAATGTGTAAGAACACAAATTCTACAGTCTGTTTCTTTTCAATTGACGGTAAATTGCAAAGCTTCCACCAAGATTTCTAAGTTATTATGAAGATTTTGTAGCGTAATATGGTACTAATTGTGTAAACCTGGTCTTACTATGATGCAGAGACATAGGAGTTTCATATATTGCCATTAAGTATCGATAGGGGATTCAACATATTGTCAGTTTAAAATAAGTATAACTAGTTTCTTCTTAGCTGCATCTGACTCTCTGTTGTTTGTTTATTGTTGGTGTCATCGCGCACTTCCCCTTTCACCCTCTACTGCCTCCCCTCTTCCCTCCCTCCCCTCCTTCCCTCCTCCCTCCCTCCCTGCTCTTCCCCTCCCCTTGTCTGTTTCTGGTTGGGGTCACTCCAGTGCTTTCTCTGGGAACTTTCTATTGGAATCTTTATGCTGGAAGTATTTAGGGTTATTTTGCATTGTTGTGGTAGACTATACCCTGTTCCATATAGGTAGGTCAGCAATCGCGAATCCTAACCTCTGTAACTAAAAAAAGGCTAGAGCAAATGGACTGTAAATTCCTACTCCCATTCCCTGGCTGACCCTTCCCAAATGGTAGAAATATTAGCTCAATTACTCTAGTCGTTTGTGAGTTATAGAGGTAATGTTCAAGAGTTTGGCCTACTAATTTGGAATAGGGTATATTGCACACCATAATGGGGGAGCCACTATTTGGAAACCGGGTTCTAGATATGTGTAGCAGGGCGAAAAACCAGGATACGTTATTTTTAAGAGTACGGTACTGTAGACTGTGAGAGGATGTACACGAAAGTAAACATAAGATTGTTTTGGTAGGGCTATTACCGTATATCACTTTCAAAAAACATTACAAGAACTGAAAAGGGTAGATTCAATCTTGTATATAGCCTTTAGCAATAATAACTACAAATAATAGAGACTGCTTGTAAACCGGCTATGTACAGTCTTCATGTGTAGTGTCATGGGTATCCTGAATTCAGGGTTATCAAATCGAGTCCGCTGGATTCTCAATAAATTCCGAAAATCGCTAAAATAATGCCCCAATCTCTAGAATATCGCTCTTAAATGGCTAACATCTCCAGAATGTCGCTAGATGTAAAGATTTGTCTCTAGATCGAAGTAAATATCTCCAGATCAAGCGGGAAAGTAAATACATTGGCAACATTAATCCTGATGCCCTGCTCAGATCAAGAAGGGTTGAAAGATTCAGAATAACTGTAAATTGGATTTCCATATGCATGCTCTGGGATGGGTTTAAAGGGACCTGCGTCGTTATTTTGCATAGCCTATACTAAGTCTTATATTTTGAACACAGCTGAGATCGAGGATAGAATATATTTGGTGGCTATATTTTAGAAGCAACCAGTCCAATATACCGGTAGTTTAAAAACAAAAAATAATTATAAATTATATAAAGTAAAACGAGAAAAGAGGGCAAAAGAAGACACAAAAATAGGAAAAGTGGGGATTGGGCCTGAGTAAATAGAAATAGAAAACGAGAAATAAAAATAAATGCTGGGTGATAATGTGACCCCCCCCCCCCCCCTCCCTCCTCCCTTCTTTATATCCTTCCCTAGTTCTGCTCTCTCTCCCTCCCTTTTCCCCTCCCCTCCCCTCTGGCACGTGCATCCCCTCCCCCTGTTTCCCTTATCTATCATCTATTGTTCTCTCTCTCTCTCTCTCTCACTCTCTCTCTCTCTCTCTCTCTCTCTCTCTCTCTCTCTCTCTCTCTCTCTCTCTCTCTCTCTCTCTCTCTCTCTCTCTCTATGTTAATCATTTTCATTGGTATTTATTCATTCTTCTTAACAGTCCGGTTATTGTTTTCTTATTTATTTCTATACAAACTATTAATCTCCTAGCGGACTATTGTATCCCATTTACGAAGGTAAATAAAGGCTATTTAACCCCTTAATGTACCGGCGACTTCTTTTTTATTTGATTTCAGCTACATTTAGACGATTTTATGAAGCTTAGGATGGATATATGGTAGCTAAAAGGATGAATTGTGATAGTCTGTAGTCTTCCTTCCTAAGCTGAATATAATCGTCTAATTGTTGCCAGAATATAATGAAAAGGACGTCGCTGGTACTGAATGAGTTAAGTAAACCTCTGACTCAAGCCGGTGGATGATGAAACAAACCCCGTCCCTCTTTTCCCATGATCCCGGAACTGGGTAACCATAGGCAGGGTACTTGATGATAGGAAGGTTTAGGGTTGCATATAGTCCCTGGTTATATAGTTGGTAAACGGAGAAGTACGATTGAATAGAATAGGCAAAACATATATATTTATATATAAATAAATAAATATATAAATGATAAATAAACAAATATATATACCGGTATATATATATATATATATATATATATATATATATATATATATATATATATACACCGGTATACAGTATATACAGTATATATATATATATATATATATATATATATATATATATATATATATATATATATATATAGCCTAACATAAATAACAATTTAAGATTCTCCATTATTTTGATCTCACTATTTTACAAGCTAAATACAATCGTTATAATAGCAAGAATTATATTTTTAATTCAATATATGCGTGAAATTGTGAGGCTTTGATGTCTAGAATGAAATTAAAAAGACGTCACCTGTACTCACCCTAGGGTTAGCTATCTCACCTAATGTTATCTAGAATTTTGTTGAAAGGCTAGAACCCCCATTTGTCAAGCAGGGGTCCCTCATTGTGCCCATTCTCCCACGGCACTTTAAGGGCGGAATTGTGGCCTCCATAATTCATCTTCAGGACAATCACCCTTTCAAAAATCAATATCCCGTACCTCGCTTTCTTTAGCCTTTAGTCTACCCGGTATTATATATATATATATATATATATATATATATATATATATATATATATATATATATATATATATACCCGGTATATATATATAATTATATATATAAATATATATATATATATATATATACTGTATATATATATATATTTTTTTTTTAGGGCATAATCACCATATAAAAAATCGATATCCCCCGCATTCTTCTTTAGCCTATAGCCTACCCGGTACCGTACCATTTTTATTAGTCCCTGCTGTTTGCATGTGCTATATTTGTCTTCCAGTTTTATATACTACGGTACCGGTAGGTTATTCTCGTTTCTTCAGTAAAGCAGTTCAAGAAGACAGTAGATTGTATCTTGCACACTCGGTAATTAATGTACTACCGCCCTACACAATCTCTCTCCACTCCGAGTATCTCCTCGGAATGGATCGCAAGGGCTTTGAGATACTAACTATTCCTTGTAACTCTACCCACCACTGGTCGATGTTGGAGTGGTCAGCACCACAGTCTACAGATATATATATATATATGTAGACTGTGCTAAGCACCTGGCTGGTTAGTACAACAAGGCCCGGGGGGGGGGGGGGGGAGAGAGAGAGAGAGAGAGAGAGAGAAGCGCTAAAAATAAAACAAATTTCTAAATTAAACTTAATAAAATACAAAAGTTCTAGTACCATTATTAAGCGGAGAGAGAGAGAGAGAGTAAGAGCGAGCGGGGGGGAGAGAAGAGATAATTTATAAATTAAACTTAATAAAATATAAAAGGTCTAGCACCATTATTAAGCGGAGGGAGAGAGAGAGGTGAAGATTTTATCTGTTGTGGCATTTTTATTAAGAACTACAGTTAACTTGTGTAATGGAACACAACCATTTACAATACAGGAAACGAACGCACTCGATTAACCTTTAGAAGATAGGTAGACGGACGCCTTTCTCTTGTTTTCTAGCTATTATTAGACGATTTTATTCAGATTAGGAAGGGTATATGGAAGTCCGAGGATTAATTGAGATAGTATTTACCCCTTGAATTCCCACAGATCCCCCCTAAGCAGAGTACAATCGTCTAATGATAGCCAGAATAAACTGCTAAAATGCGTCATAATCTTACAAGGGTTAAGTTTCTAGATTAGGTTCATGATCAGACTAGCTTAATATTTAATTCGATGCGGTATGTTTTTTTTTTTTTTTTTTTCTAGGTAGCTTCCCAGGTGTTGAACATTAATTTTGGGTGGCGGGTGGGTGGTAAATAAACACCCCTAATGTAGTGAGAGGGAAGGAAAGAGTTGGAGAGGGGGTGGTTGTGGAATGATCAGTAGCCACCCGACCAGCTGTGAGGAAAAGGGCGGAGAGAGAGAGTATGAGAGTGAGCAAGAGTGTGTGTGAAAGTATGAGAGTATGAGTGTGAGAGTGAGCCTGAGTTGACTTAATGACCTTTATTTACCGCCCCTCTGAGTGGATGCGCAGAGAGAGAGAATGAGAGTGAGAGAGAGAGACAGACAGAGATATAGAGAATGTGAGAGCGAGAGAAAGGGGGGTGGGTGAAGGAGGAAAGACGAGAAGGTTCAAGTTAAGGACATAGATCGTAAGGAGAGGAAGGGGAGAGAGAAGAGAAATACGATCGAATCTTTAAAGATACGAAGAGAAATTAGAAAGAGGAAGGGAAGGAAATAAAGTAACATTTCTACCGAAAAATTTACAAATATATCTTGAAAGGGGGTATTTTTAAGCTTGATGGAGGTCTAGCGAGGAAGCTATAACAATAATACATACCGGTACATGACAAAATCGACCTAAAAATGAACCAACCCCCATTAATGCATTGTGAGTATACGCAGATAAGAAAAAAATATATAATATATATATATAAAAGGAAGGGTAGGGGACAAAAGCTGGGAATGGAGGAATTGGGGCACTGTATGATGGATCCAGAGGGGGGGGGGGGGGGGGGTTATAAAAGGGCACAAAGGAGGGTTATGAAGTGGAGGGGGCGGGGGGTGGGTGAAGGAGGTGACTGGTGGTAATAAATGGCTTGCTTGGTTAAGGCTCCGTGCACAGGTTAGGGTGACAAGCCTGACCCATCTATCTATCTATGTCTATCTATCTGTCTGTCTGTCTGTCATATCCATTTCCCCTCCATCCCCTTCCACCACCTCCACAACCACCCACCCATCCCACATGAAGCTGCAAGAGATGATATACAGTATATACCATTACGGCCCAGCGGTTATGTTAATGGATGATATTATGCAGCAGTAGTGTGGGGGGGGGGGGGGGGGTCACAAGGGCAGCTGGACGAGAGGGGTTGGAGGGTCGGGAGGTCGCATGATTGGTGAGGTGGAGAGGAGGTGGCAGAGTATAGTGATGTTCGTTGTGTTTATGGGCATGATTTGTGGTACTGTACTGTACTGTTAATAATTGTCTATCCCTCTCTCTTCTTCTCTTGCTCTCTCTCTCTCTCTCTCTCTCTCTCTCTCTCTCTCTCTCTCTCTCTCTCTCTCTCTCTCTCTCTCTCTCTCTCTCTCTCTCTCTCTCTCGTCTCTAGTGGGGAGGGAAGGATTGGGAAAGGGGATGTGGTTTGACGGTTTGGGAGGGGTAGATGGGATAGATAGAATGGTCCCCCCCCCCTCTCTCTCTTTCTTTCTCTCTCTCTCTCTCTCTCTCTCTCTCTCTCTCTCTCTCTCTCTCTCTCTCTCCCTAATTTCAAGAAAGCAAACTTCCATAAACTTAGAGCTATGTTTAAAGAAACTGACTGGAGCTTTTTAATTAACAATAACGACATAAATACATCTTGGAAGTTATTCGAAACCACTTACCTAAAAGCAGTGCAAGACTGCATACCATCGAAAATACGGCGTCCAGGCCATAATAATAAGCCCAAATGGTGGAATAAAGATATTTCAAACTGCCTGCTTGCTAAAAAATGTGCTAATGATAGATTAAAATCCTCACAAAATGACGAAGAACGGGTGAAATTTGTAGAGCTACGACGCAAAGCCAAAAAGTTAATTAAGCAAGTAAAAAGACCTTAGAGTTACATATTGCGAATCAAAGTAAAACAAACCCGAAAGAATTCTATAGTTATATCAGAAAGAAAAAAGTAGTTACTTCAACTGTTGGACCGTTAGTCGATGAAAAAGGAGAATACACCAAAGACGAAGTACAAATGAGTAATGCCCTCAATACCTTCTTTGCATCAGTTTTACAACAGAAGACCTCAGTGATATCCCTACACCATCGCCGATTCAGATTGATAATTCAGATGTTCTAAGCAATATCACCGTTACAGAGAGAGAAGTATTGAATTGTTTAGATAAACTCAAGGTAAATAAAACGCCAGGACCTGATACAATCTCGCCTAGAGTTCTAAAGGAAGCTAAGAATGAGCTCTCCAAACCACTGACATTACTATTCAATAAATCCTTGCAGTCTGGAACTATGCCTGATCAGTGGAAGCTAGCCAACGTAACACCGATATTCAAAAAAGGCAGCAAATCCCTACCCAGTAACTATCGTCCAATTAGCTTAACCTCAGTTGTATGTAAAATGCTAGAAACGG
This sequence comes from Paralithodes platypus, assembly GCA_032716605.1. Taxonomy (NCBI): domain Eukaryota; kingdom Metazoa; phylum Arthropoda; class Malacostraca; order Decapoda; family Lithodidae; genus Paralithodes; species Paralithodes platypus. The sequence continues at coordinate 32,422,565 of CM064542.1, read as the reverse complement.
TCATACGAGACAGACTCGTAAATCACTTGGAGGAAAATAACATACTTAAAGATACTCAACACGGCTTTCGTAAAAAACGTTCCTGTTTAACAAACCTCTTAGACTTCTTCCACGATATCCTCAACCTCTACGATGAGAGTAAAGCTGTAGATATTATATACCTTGATTTTCAAAAGGCCTTTGACAAAGTTCCCCACAAACGTTTACTGCTAAAACTAAAAGCGCATGGAATACAAGACGGTGTGTTGAAATGGATAGAAAATTGGCTCAGCAACAGAAAGCAAAGGGTAGTCATAAACGGTAAGGCATCTAAATGGACCAATGTAAGTAGCGGGGTACCCCAGGGATCGGTACTAGGACCAATTCTCTTTCTAATTTACATCAACGACATAGATGAGGGTCTCACCTGCACAATCTCAAAATTTGCTGACGATACAAAAATTGCAAATAGCGTACTCTCAAAAGAACAAGTTGACGATATGCAACACAATCTAGATAAATTGTCATGTTGGGCCCAAATTTGGCAAATGAGTTTCAATGCGGATAAATGTAAAGTACTACATGTCGGATACCTAAATGAGAAAGCAAACTATTCGATGAATGGCACTCAGCTTAAGAATGTAAACAGAGAAACTGATCTGGGAGTAACAATATCGAGTAACCTAAAACCGAGTCAACAATGTTCAGAAGTTGTTAAGAAGGCAAACAAAATAATTGGCTTTATAGGCAGGTCATTTGAGCATAAATCCAAAGAAGTTATCCTAACCCTTTACAATTCCTTAGTCCGCCCTCTTCTGGAATACTGCGTTCAATCCTGGTGCCCTTATTACCAAAAGATATAAACAAGCTAGAACGAGTTCAACGTAGAGTTACCAAAATGATACCTAGCCTAAAGAACAAACCATACGAAGAGCGTCTTAGAGAATTAAATCTATTTCCTTTAACCCAGCGCAGATTAAGAGGCGACTTAATTCAAGTGTTCAAAATCATCAAAGGCATCGACAATATGAACTGTAGTAAGTACTTCACTATCGACCAATCTAATTACACGCGGGGAAACGGTTGCAAAATTATTGGTAAATCTTTTAACTCGCACGAATCTAAGAATTTCTTCTTCAATCGAGTTGTCAACTTGTGGAATGGGCTTCCCCGAGACGTTATAGACTGCAGCACCGTTGATTCATTTAAATTCCGCCTAGACAAATATCTCGCATCAAACCCGCGACTGACTGCGTTTGTAAATGAATAACTTTATCCTCCCCTCAGTTACTAACCCATATGTCCCCTACTAACTTCCTAGTCCTGCCACGTTAGTGGCAGGGCAGTAGTTTCCTTTCCAATGTTCCCTTACCCACTCTAAACCACTGTTTGGACACTTGATCCTCAGTGTTTTGGAGGACAAGCAACCTAGAAGGGTCACTAGATCTGTTGTTGCTTGATTTCCTTTGTACTCCTTTGTACTCTCTCTCTCTCTCTCTCTCTCTCTCCTTCTCTCTCTCTCTCTCTCTCTCTCTCTCTCTCTCTCTCTCTCTCTCTCTCTCTCTCTCTCTCTCTCTCTGGTTTGACGGCTCGGGAGGGGTAGATGGGATAGATAGAATGGTCCGATAGGTTCTGGGAATCTGGGTTAAGGCCTAGTGATAGAATTAAGGGTAAGGAATAATATCTCTGGATTTGCTGTGGAGGGCTCTGTATAGGCTAGGTAGGGCTTTTGGTTACCAATAATACCAGGTACAGTCGCGCTAATAAGTGATGTCTCGGCACCAAGTATGTTTTGATCAATAATTGGTATCGGCAATATCTAAGCTTTATTTCTTCATATCGAGTGAAATATACAAACATGTTCCTACACTTACTCACCCTCTGCAACATCTGACAGACATTAATACAGCACAGAGCAAGCCAAACGTAATGACAGCTGAGCCATGACTTATTAGCGCGACCGTACGGTACCGGTAACTTGGTAAGGTACAATAGCTCTGAAACGTGATAGGTAGGGTTTTGGGTTGGCTATTGATCAGGAAAGGTAGCCTGCCCTATAATGGTTAGGATTCGTGATAGGTTGGTGGGTTCTGGCTTAGCTGTTTGAAAAGGGCAAAGTATGTGGATGATCTCGAGAGACCCCTAATAGGTATGTAGCTTATGCATTTCTACTAAATTTATATCCCGAGTGTTAAAAGGAAAGAATTATATAAATAAACTCAGAAAAAGTGGACATAATGAATGCAAACACCCTATGAGGAGGAGCACTTTAATGTCAACGTTACACATAATTATAGTGTCATCGGGTTACCTGGCCTGATGAATCTGTATGCGAAACGTTGTCAGGTAAGTAAGTAAGTAGGGGAGAAATCATGACCTCTAACCTCTGTTACCGTACTCAAAAAACGACTAGAGTAATCGAGCTAATATTTCTACCATTTGGGAAGAGTCAGTCAAGGAATAGATGTGGAAAGTTACAGTCAGTTTGCTCTAGCCCTTTTTTGAGTTCCAGAGGATAGAGGTCATGATTTCTCGCCTACTTGCAGCGAATATACTATAGTTGGTATAGGTGCGGGAGGGAGAACATCATGAGAACTTATTGATATTGTGGGTTGTTTGGGGGGAGGGGAATATGTGTTGATGATCTTAAGGTAGGCAGGCTATGGGGCTATGAGGGCGAAGTGTTAGTGCAGCCATGAGAGAGAGAGAGAGAGAGAGAGAGAGTACCGGTAGGTAAATGTGAATGGAGATGTGTGTGTGTGTGTTGGAACATAGAGAGAGTAGGTAGGTAAATGTGAATGAACAAGGGAGATGTGTGTGTGTGTGTGGCGTACGGTATATAGGCAGGTAGAAAGGTGGGTGGGGGTAGGCACCATCATCATCACTGGTTGGGGTGGGGGGGAGCTTATCAGGGAAACGGGTTGGATGACTCACTCTTGCATTCACTCTCTATAACCCCCCGCCCCCTCCCCCCTCCCCCATCTGTCACTCTCACAGCTTCCCCTCCCCCCCCCCCCCTCCCATTGCTCTCTCTCTCTCTCTCAGACTCTCTCTGTTTCTGTATTACACACATATCCATAAACATTTACTCCCACTCTCATCCTCCCCATCACACACACACACACGCACACACACACACACACACACACACACACACACATACACACATACACATTAAGGAGGCGCGGTAATAATGAGCTTAGCTCGCATTGCGTGGATTCCCCTTGACGAACAAGTAACAGAGTAACATACATACATACATACTGTATACGCACACACACACACTCTCTCTCTCTCACTCTCTCTCTCTCTCAGCTGTCACTCATACCTGCTATTCTGTCCCACCTGTCAATAACACCAGTAATTTCCTTCTCTTCACTAGTACACACACACACACATACACATACATACTGAACGTACTTTCTATCTACCGTATCTATCTTTATCTACAGTATCTATCTATTTATCTACCGGTATCTATCTATTTATCTATCTACCTATCTTTCAATCTACCTATCTATCTGTCCCTCCCTACCTCTTACTCACACTTAAATGTCCTTCACGGGCTCATCTTTCACTTCCATATATATGTTAGTGTTTAGGCTAAATGGACCACTTAGATTCATCTGCACCACTCATCGCTACTCCCACTTAAATGTCATGCACACCCTCACCTTACACTTGCCACTTAGTGTTTAGATGGACCACTTACACTCACCTGGTACAACTTTCTCCTCGCTACTTCCCAATTAATTCTATCTATCTAATCTAGTTGCCGGGACGCCTCTCACTCCTCCTTACGAGGGTGGCCATACACAGAATGCCCCCAAGCCGGGACCTCTTCCCTGCGAGGAGGACACAACCCGAGCCAGTGTTAGTGAAGGACTTACAGATTGACCACTCAATTCAGGATCCGTCCGAATCTCCGAGGCGCCTCTGTGTATCTTGTTAGACACTCTTTTTCTACAGTGGTGGGGGGCGGCTTAATCCATCCACTAAACCTGCCTTACCCTTAAGGTAAGCAGTACGGATTTGGTATCGGGTTTACTCCCCTAGACAGGTTGCAACCAAGGCTGACG
>CM064542.1:32294531-32418407 GCA_032716605.1 Paralithodes platypus | reverse complement strand
TGACGTCTTTTTCATTTCATTCTAGCTATATTTAGACGATTTTGTGCAGTTTAAGAAGGATCTGTGGTAGTAAAAGGATTAATTGAGATAGTCTGTAACCTTTAAATGGGTAGACGTCCTTCCTAACCTGATTAATATCGTCTAATAGTTGGCAGAACATAACGAAAAGGACGTCACCAGTACTGTATGGGTTATGGGGGTGGGGGGAGAGGTAGTTCCCTCCCTTGACCTCTATCAAGTTTAAACCAACAACACCAATTCTCCCCTTCGAAATATTTGTGTGCATTTCTCGGTAGCAAAATCTTCTGGTCGAAGGCCAATTCCCGACACCTAAATGACTAGAAAGGTCTACTGTAAATATTCACGAAGAAGTGGGGCGAAAGTTGTTGATATAGCCAAACTAATGGGCGAACGTCTTAAAATATGAAGATGTAGTAGATAGGCAGTGTTCGTTTCTCAAATAGTTAGTCCTACGCTGCATTCCTTGCTTCACCTCTTACATACTTGACCTCTTGCTTCATATTGTTTCCTCTTTCTCTTTCTCTCTCTCTCTCTCTCTCTTGACCTTTTGCTTCATTTGACCTCTTGATTCATTTGACCTGTTGCTTCATTTGACCTATTATTAGACCTGCTGCTTCATTTTGTTTCCTCTTCTCTCTCTTGACCTGTTGCTTCACTTGACCTTTTGCTTCAGTTGACCCTTGCTTCAGTTGACCATTTACTTTGTTTAGTATTTGTATTTATTACCTCCGTTGGATAAGATTGAGTAGTTGCATCTGTGTGTGTGTTTGTTTGTAAACAAGATATCTCAAAAAGTAAAAAAATGGTGTTCACAAAATATGATGGGTAAATCGAATATGCGCCAAGGAAAAAGTTATTCAATTTAGGAGGCGATCGGTAGAGTGCATACCTCCGCCAGCGTAGGTGGAGGTATACGTTTTTTTAATATATATATATTATATATATATATATATATATATATATATATATATATATATATATATATATATACTGTATATATATATACGGTATATTTATTTTTTATTTTTTATGTTTGTTTGTTTTTTTGTTTTTTTATTGCTTCATCTCTTGTATCATTATCGTCAACACCTTGGACATCATTATAGCAATGTCAAGTATTGCAGAGCGTTTAACCCCTCCTCCTTACTCGCGACACACACACACACACACACACACAGAGATAGCGAGATAAGGAAGGCATGGCTGTGATTGTTACATGGACAGCAGCAGGAAGTGGTTCTCAAGTGGTCTACCTCATACACTTTATTGTATTAACCCCTTCTGTACCGGTAATTTCCTTCTGTACCGGTAATTTCCTTCTAAGGGGAGGTATATGTTTTTTTTTTTTGTTTTTTTTTTTTTTTTGGTGGGGAAACTTCCTTCTCCATTGTGTTTAGCCCCATTAGTCTTCAGATTTTAAGACGTTCGGCCCATTAGTTTGGCGATATTGACATCTTTCGCCCCATTTCGTTGTCAATTTTAAAACCTGTCGTTCCATTTAGGTGTCGATTTTTTCCTGGCGAGCGATAGCTAGCCTGTCATTATAAGAGGAACGAGGCCAGGAAATATATATATATATATATATATATATATATATATATATATATACCGGTACAAGTTTCCATCCGCTTGAGAGGCAGGTTAACCCCTTCTGTACCGGCGACATCCTTTTCATTAAATTCTAGCTATATTTGGAGGATTGTATGCAATTTAAGAAGGATCTGTGGTAGTAAAAGGGGTAAGTGAGATAGTTCGAAGCCTGTTAATTGCTGGAGGCCCTTTTAAAACTGATTATATCGTCTAATAGCAGCCATAATATAGTTAAAAGGACGTCGCTGGTACAGAAGGGGTTAAGGGGGTAGGGTATGTTTGTTGGTCTGATCTTGCAGGTAACCCAGACGCCTACCTGTCACCCTAATGACTCACGCACGGTATCTCGCAACCCAGGTAACGGAGAGAGTAAGAGAATGGTGGTGGTGGTGGTGGGGAGATGAATCACAAGTTACTGGTGAATCAGATGAGTCGTTGTTCTGGTCCCCCTTCTCCCTCATGTTTAGCCCAATTGCTTTTGAGATTTTAAGATGTTTACCCCAGTAGTTTGGCGATTTTATGAACTTTTGCCCCATTTCTGTCAATTTTAAGACCTTTCGTGCCATTTAGGTGTAGATTTTTTTCCTGGCGAGCGATAGCAAGCCAGTAATTCAAGCGAAACCGTACCGAAAAATGTACCCATTTAATCTGGAAAGGGGGTCAAGGGGGTGTAATTATAAGCGTGATGGAGGTCTAGGGAACAACTAAAAACATCCCCTTAAGCAACCCCAGACGCCTACCTGTCACCCTAATGAATCATGCACGGTATCTCGCAACACAGGTAACTGAGGGAAGACTAGAATTTTGGTGGTGGTGGTGAGATGAATCACAAGTTACTGGTGAAGCAGGACTTAAAAGGGGTTGCTCGGAAGTGGAGTGTGTGACGCTAGGTTGGCTGAAGCTGACTATAATGACTGCAATATCGGAATAGGGAAAGATGGGGGTGGTTGTGTCTGTGTGTGTGTGTGTGTGTGTGTGTGTAGCCGTGACTCAGGAGAAGGATAGGCAGGAAATGATTTTGTATAGGCAGTGGGAGGGAGTGAGACACGGGCTTAAGAAATATTATGTATGTGTCTGTATATGTAGTTTATGTACGTATATGAGTGTGTGTGTAGTATACGTATATGTGTGTGTACAGTACGTATAATTATGTGTGTGTCTTATTTAACCCTTTCAAGATTCAGTATGCTTTTCTTTTCTGTTCTCTGGCTATTATTAGACGATTTTATTCAGATTAGGAGTGATATATGGAAGTCAGAGGGTTAAGTGGGATAGTCTTCACCCTTTTCATTCCCACAGATCCTTCCCAAGCTGTATATAATCGTCTAATGATAACCAGAATAAACTGTCAAAACGCGTCTTGATCCTCAATGGGTTAGTTAGTATTATTCTTGTTTAGGGATAAGTGTAAGTTCGTGTGTTTGTGTGTGTGTGTGTGTGTGTGTGTGTGTGTGTGATATACTTGATGAGATTGAATTAACATTAATTCATCTGAATATTCATGAGTTTGTGTGTGGGAGATTCACTAGGTGTTTGTGGGTATATGTGTGCGTGTGTGTGTACTGTATGTGTGTGTGTGGGGGGGGGGGGGGGAGTGATTCAGTATGTGTGTGTGTGTGTAGGAGTAGGCAGGAAATAACGCGTGCAAGACAAATGTGAGGCAGAAAACGACTCCACTTTTTAAGAACACTTATTTACTTAAAACAAAACTCTAAGAATCGAGCATAGTTTAAAATATTCATAATTCTTGTCTTTTTAATATTCTTGAAGCATCTGGCACAGTTATTTTGTATGAAATATATATATATATATATACAGTATATATATATATATATACCGGGTATATATATATATATATATATATACAAACTATACCGATATTAAGTTTGTAGTACATACTGTATATAAGCGTATTACATCCAAATTCACACACTAAACGTCCATTACAAAACCACGCATTTGTGTATGTATGTTTATAAACGGTTCCAACTTCCTTATATCCAGAAACTCGCAACATGTCAATTGCCGACTTGCGAGTTTCGTTCTATAAGGAAGTTGGAGCTGTAGACAACGATATGTAACAGAATGTACAGCTTAAATGCGGTTGTAGTGCATTTATATATACCGGTACACAAAATGCAATCCAACTTACTTTCCATCCATCAGACACCTATTTGATTATTGTATTTCTGTTTATTATCGATGACTAAGGCTCCAACTTCCTTATAGCCTGAAACTCGCAACTGGTCGATTGTGGTGAAGGTGTTAATGCTTTATCAGCTTTAATTATGAGTCTTTATCATTGGTGTGGAGGAGGCAATTAAGATAGTTTATGAGCGTTTGAATGCGACTGTTTATCTTCGGTGTGAAAGGGGTTATGAAGATAGTTAAGGGGAGGTATTTACTTTGTTCCCTAGACCTCCATCAAGCTTAAAATTATACCCCCTTGAGTCCCTTTCAAGATAAATTTGTACATTTTTCGGTAGAAAAATTTCCCGTCCGAAGGCCGGTTCCTCTTAAATTACAGGCTCGCTATCGCTCGCCAGGATAAAATCGACACCTGAATGGCACGAAACGTCTTAATATGGGGTGAAAGCTCTTAAAATCGCTAAACTAATGGGGCGAACGTTTTATAATATCAAAAGCAATGGGGCTAGACATGAGGGAGAAAGGGGTCAAGAAAAAAGTCCCTCAAGTGGAAATCCCCCCTTAAGCCTTGGTCTGACAGTGTAATTTTAGGGACTTAATGAAAGATATTAACCCCATCCGTACCGATGACGCCTTTCTAACTTTATTCTGGCCACAATTAGACGATTTGAGTCAGTTAAAAAAAGGGCTTCCAGCACTTAACAGGCTTCGATCTATCTCACTTAACTAATTTTACTACCTCAAAAAGGGCTTCCAGCACTTAACAGGCTGCGATCTATCTCACTTAACTCATTTTACTACCTCAAAGCGTTCTTAAACTGCACCAAATCGTCTAAAAATGGCAAGAATAAGATATAAAAAACGTCGCTGGTAAAGAAGGGGTTAAGATAGTTAAGCATTGGTCTTAGAGTACTACGCCCATCACGATTAACCCCTTCAGTACCAGCGACGTGGGCTATATTATATCCTAGCTATATGTTGACGATACTATTCAGCTTAGGAAGGACCTGTGCTACTTTCATGGGTTGGTCGAGAGATATTGAAAGCTTATTATTTGCTATAGGTCCTTCTTAAGCTGGATACAATCGTCTAGTAGTAACCACAATATAGAGAAAAGGACGTCACCGGTACTGTACGGGTTAAGGGGAGGTTTTTAGTTTGGTCCCTAGATATCCATCAAGCTTAAGATTACACCCCCTTGAGCCCCTTTCAAGATAAATGTGTACATTTTTCGGTAGAAAAATTTCCCGGCTGAAAGCCGGTTCCTCTTAAATTACAGGCTCGCTATCGCTCGCCAGGATAAAATCGACACCTAAATTGCACGAAAGGTCTTAAAATTGACGGAAATGGGGCGAAAGTTCTTAAAATCGCCAAACTAATGGGGCGACTGTCATTACGTTTGGCTTGCTTTGTGCTGTATTATTGTCTGTCAGATGTTGGATAGGGTGGGTAAGTGTAGGAACATGTTTGTATATTTAACTCGATATGAAGAAATGAAGCTTAGATATTGCTGATACCAATTATTGATCAAAATATACTTGGTGCCGAGACATCACTTATTAGTTCGAATTTACCCTCTAGCCAAGTCTCATCCCCATAGTCCCAAGGCTTAAGGTAGAAACAGACCGCCATACCTGTCCTAATGCCCTTCAAGAGAACTACGCCGATACGGGCTTTTATTACCAAAAGGGAGGTTATTAGTTTGTTCCCTAGACCTCCATCAAGCGTAAAATTACACCCCCTAGACCCCCTTTCAAGATGAAATTGTACATTTTTCGGTAGACTTTTTTCCCGTCCGATCTTAAATATACAGGCTCGCCAGGAAATAATCGACACCTAATTGGCACGAAAAGTCTTAATATTGACAAAGAAATGAGGCGAAAGGTCTTAAAATCGCTAAACTAATGGGCGAACGTCTTACAGTCTGAAAACGAATCGGGCCAAACATGAGTCTAAGGCGGGGGACCAGAAAAGCGACCCATCTCCCCTCATGTTAGAAACAGACCGCCATACCTGCCCTAATTCATTTCAAGGGAATTATTCGCCGATTACCTTTTATTACCCGAGTGACGAACTGGGAAGGTCGTCTTTGGCACACTATAATTATCGACTGACCTTCACACCAGATTGTGCTACATGTAATCATCTTCGTTGTTGATCAGTTTATTACCAAACGACCCTGGGTGTAATGCTCGTGTGTCTTTTGTCTCACTCTTCATCTGGAAGGATTTAATGTTAAGGGGGCCCCACCTCGTTTTGTTCTCTCTCTCTCTCCCTCTCTCTTTGGCTTGTATCCACTCGGCCCCATTGAGCCTACTGTTTTAATACGTTTACCCACATCCAGGTGTCAATACCGCGAGCCAGCATATATATATTTTTGTTTTACAGGAAGCTAAATTTGTCAATTTTTCGGTAGAAAAATTTCTCCGGCAAAGCCGGATTTCTCCATACAATGCTGACTCGCTATCGCTCGCCAGGAAGAAATAGACACCTGGATGGGGATAAACGTCTTAAAACAGTTGGCTGAATGGGGCCAAATGGATACAAGTCAGAGAAAAGGAGAGACAGATAAAAAAAAGCAGGTGACCTTCCTTAAGAACGAGGTGTTCCTTAATGTCTATAGGTTCAGGAGCTAATGTCTAGCGAGGCCGGTCCTTAGTGATCTTGGCCCCATCCATTGTTCTTTCCTCTCACTAAAACATAACGCTTTCCATAATGGAGTTTGGGTCTGAGTACATGATTAGATTGATATCCATAATTCGAAATTGGATATTAATCGTGATCGTGTACTCGACCTTTAACTGTGTTGGTGGTGTAATGGTTTAGATGCTTATGTTAATTCTGGGTGTGGTGTCCCGAGTTGGAATCCCGGGAGGACCATATGCTTTCATTAGTTTATTCAAGTACATTGTGGTTTGTATTGAAGGATTAATGTTAAGAATGGGGTGTTACTTAATGTTAAGAATGGGGTGTTACTTAATGTTAAGAATGGGGTGTTACTTAATGTTAAGAATGGGGTGTTACTTACTGACTTACTTGCATACTTACTTATTTGGTTACTGACGGACTGACAGGAGGGAATGATCTGTCTGTGCTTGCTTCGTCGGCACTTAGAGAGAGAGAGAGAGTGAGTGAGTGAGTTTGAGTTTGTGTGTGAGAGTGAGCGGTACATAATTATAATACAGAGAGAGAGAGAGAGTGAGAGGTACGTAATTATAATAGGAGAGAGAGAGTGTGTGTGAGTTAGTTTGAGTGTGTGTGAGAGAGTGTGTGTGAGTTAGTTTGAGTGTGTGTGAGAGAGTGAGAGGTACGTAATTATAATAAGAGAGAGAGCGAGAGAGAGAGAGAGAGAGGTGATAATAGTGATCCTTTAAACACGGTAAGCGACGTGATAGCGGCGTTACTCATGTGATAGGGTTACGTTGTTGTTGTTGTTCTTGTGTGTGTGTGTGTGTGTGTGTGTGTGTGTGTGTGTGTGTGTGTACAAGCGGTGGTGTGCTTAATTAAAAGTACAAAATTGACTAAATATGTAGGTTTGCAGGTACATAAGGTTTGGGGCGACAGTTTAAGTGTACACACCTCTTTAAAATGCGTTGAAATTGGGTGTTTTCGGTTAGGTTAGGTAAGTTAGGTTAAGTTAGGTTAAGTTAAGTTTTATCTAGATAGTTATATATAGGTTTAAAAATCGAAAAATGTACTCTTAAGCATGCATAATTAACGTGTGTACCGATAAGCACACCGCCGCTTGGGTATGTGTGTGTGTGTGTGTGTGTGTGTGTGTGTGTGTGTGTGTGTGTGTGTGTGTGTGTGTGTGTGTGTGTGGTGTGTGTGTGTGTGTGTGTGTGTGTGTGTGTGTGTGTGTGTGTGTGTGTGTGTGTGTGTGTGTGTGTGTGTGTGTGTGTGTGTGTGTGTGTGTGTGTGTGTGTGTGTGTGTGTGTGTGTGTGTGTGTGTGTGTGTGTGTACGTACGTTGTAATGCGTTTATTGGTTTTCCCCACATCGTATCTAGGTGAGCGAGGAATGTACAATAATTGTTACATGGTTAACCCGTTCAGTACCAGGGACGTCCTTTTCATCATATGCTGGCAACTAGTTAACGATTTTCTTCAGCTTTGGAAGGACCTTGAGCAATGATATGGCTACAAACTATCCCAACCAACCTATTAAGGGGAGGTATTTAGTTTGTTCCCTAGACCTCCATCAAGCTTAAAATTACACCCCCTTGAGTCCCTTTCAAGATAAATTTGTACATTTTTCGGTAGAAAAATGTCCCGGCCGAAGGCCGGTTCCTCTTAAATTACAGGCTCGCTATCGCTCGCCAGGATAAAATCGATACCTGAATGGCACGAAAGGTCTTAATATGGAGTGAAAGTTCTTAAAATCGCTAAACTAATGGGGCAAACGTTTTATAATATCAAAAGCAATGGGGCTAAACATGAGGGAGAAAGGGGTCAAGAAAAAAATCCCTCAAGTGGAGATCTCGGGCCCTTAAACTATCACAGATCCTTCCTAAGCTGCATCATATCGTCTAAATTAATATAGCTAGAATATAATATAACACACGTCGCTGGTACTGAAAGGGTTAAGGGGAGGCAGTTGGTTCCTCGAGTCCTCCTCCTCCCTCATGTTTAGCCCCTATTAGTTTTGAGATTACAAGACATTCGCCCCATTAGTTTGGCGATTTTCAGACCTTTTGACCCATTCCTTTGCCAATATTAAGACCTTTCGTACCATTTAGGTGTCGATTTTTTTTCCTGGCGAGAGATAGCGAGTCTGTATTTGACGAGGAATCGGCCTTCACATTTTTCTACCGAAAATGTACAAATTTATATCGAAGAGGGGTCTTGTGGGGGAGAGAGAGAGAGAGAGAGAGAGAGAGAGAGTAGTAGTAGTAGTAGTAGTAGTAGTATAATAGTGTGCGTATGTGTGTGTGAGAGAGAGCAAAAGTAGAGATTGGGTGTGTGAGATAGAGAATGAGAGTGAGTTAATGAAAGTGAGAGAGAGAGAGAGAGAGGGGGGGGGTATATACCTGAGTCATAAAAACATATACCCCCTCCCCCCCTAAAACCCCCCCCCCCCCCCCCCTCCCCCCCTAAGACCCCCCTCCCCCCCTAAGACCCCCCTCCCCCCCTAAGACCCCCCCCCCCCCCCCCTCTCAATTACCAGTATTCACTATTACACAACACCATGCAGTGACCTTAAAAGTGGGGGGATGATGGGGGATTTTTTTGTTTTCTTCTTTTTACTGGACCCCCTTCTCCCTCATGTTTAGCCCCATTAGTTTATTTGAGATTATAAAACGTTCGGACCATTAGTGTGTTGATTTTAAGACCTTTCACCCTCTTTCTGTATCAATATCAAGACCTTTCGTGCCATTTAGGTGTCGATTTTTTCCTGGCGAGCGATAGCGAGCCTGTAAGTTTAAGAGGAACCGGCCTTCGACCGGGACATTTTTCTAACGAAAAATGTACAAATTTATCTCTAAGGGAGTATTGGGGGTATTTTCGTTAAAGCTTGATAGAGGTCTGGGGAGCAAACTAATAAATTAATTAATATATGATAAAGCATATACTGTATAATTATACAGTATAATCTCCCCCTAAGCCCCTTGTCAACGATAACCCACCTTCCGTAGCCCCGCCGCCGCCGCTACGTGACGCAAGCACAACGAAACGGCCGATTAGCGTTAAGTCCCGGCAGCATTTCCGTGTATATCCGGACATTAGCCCTATCTGATCGTTTTTTTTTTTTTTTTTTTTTTATATAGCCTTCCCCATCTATTTCAATTGTTTTCCGTTTCCTTCCATTAGCTTGCCGGTTTTAAGACGTTTCTATATATATTTAACTATCTTTCTATCTATCTCTATATATTTATCTATTTCTATCTATCTATTTATCACAATCTCAATCTGTCTCTATCTACCTAGCTAACTAAACTATATTTCTCTACTTATCTATCTATATAATTTATCTCAATTTTTTTTTAGTTAATTATACCTATATTAAATTCCAAATTACAGATAAAAACTCAAAATAACCAGCCATCAGTGAAATATAGTAAAGACAATAATAAGTATAGCCTGACTCTTACCCATAACTTTGGAGGAAACACGTGGTAAATCGAAAACCGCGCGTGTGTATTGAACTATAGCGCGTGTTTAAAGGGACTAGCACGTGGCAAGAGAGCGAGAGAGGGTGGTACCGAACGCGCGTGCCCGATCATTATACAGGTTATGATCGCGGTAAATGAACTAAGTAAACCTTAACATGAACGAGAAGAAAAACAAGTACTAAAGTGACAACAGAAAAAAAAAAAAAAAAGGAAATTAAGAACCGCGTGAAAAAAACCAAACACAAATCTAAGTAACTCTCAACGTGCACGAAAAATTGACCAAAAAACTGAAAAATATATCTTAGAACAGAAAATTAAGAACTGCATGAAAAAACCCAATCCTTAGTAACTCTAGAAAATTACCAAACGCACGAGAGAAAAAACCCCCGAAGCCTAAGTAACTAGAAAATTACCAAGCGCACGAAAAGACCCAATCCTAAGTAACTCTCACCATGCACGAGAAACTGACCATCACAGAGCGACGGGAGAGACCCGGGGCGGAGGGTAAACTGACCAAACTGCTAGAGCGACTAGTCCCCCCCAAGCTGAGGAAGTGTAAGGGTTGCCATCACCGGGGAAACAGTTGCATCTGCTGGCGACACAACAGGTAATATACTGGCTCATAAAGGGGCTTCTACAGGTGTTTTGAAGAGGGCTTCTACAGGTGTTCTTGAAGGTTTATTTGTGGAAGCTTTGCTGTCGTGGAAGTCCAATGATTTTTTTTTTTTTTTTTTTTGTAACGAGAAGTAAGTTGATTTTGAAGACGTTTTTGGGTGATTATGAGAGTGCTTTGTGGGTATATATATGTATATATATATATATATATATATATATATATATATATATATATATATACCGGTATACTAATATATATAATAGTATTAGCCCTCCAGATTCTTTGGATTCTATGCCTTAGGCTTGCTATCGCTCGCCAGGAAAAAATCGACACCTAAAGGTCACGAAAGGTCTTCATATTGATAAACAACAAATGAGGCGAAAGGTCTCAAAATCGCCAAAATATCGGAACGAACGTCTTAAAACCTCAAAACTAATATGCTAAACATGAGGGAGAAGGAGAAAGGGGTCCAGAAAAAAGCAAGTACAACCCCCTTAATAATTGGCTGTCAAAATGCGTATTTATCAGCCAATTAGTATGATTGAACACGTATGATGGTAAATATTGTCCATGCATTTCTAACATATATATATATATAGTGTATTATTAAAACCCCTTATTGGCGGTGCTCGACTTAAGTCGTGCACCAATTTGCAGCAAGTTAGGAGCATTATTAAGGCTTTTAAAGGGTTATAATCGAGTGCAAATGGCCGGGAGCATAGCGGGCCAGACAGCCGACTCCCAGGGCTTACCGCCGCCCATTATCTCATGTTCCCTGTGTTCTCGAGAGGCCGGCAGTGTAGCCAGTAGTGAGCATAGCTGGGAAAAATATACCGATATATGCTAAACTCCCATGTTCGTGGCACCACTGCAAGAGAACCACAAGTGCTACGTAGCTTGTTCTGGTCTCATTTTGAAGCTTTTAGTGCCTAGTTTTTTGCTAAATATTTTTTTGTTCATGTAGATGCTTGATTTATCATGCAGGAGGGCCTGAATATGCCCAAATGAGCCCAAAACACCCCGCTAGACAAGGGTGATTAGGAAAGCTTTTGATTAGTAAAGCGTTTGATCTGTGCTTTTGGGTAACGGTATGGAATAATTATTAAATCATATGGAGTTTATGTGGCTGTATTATATTATTATATTCAGAGCGTTATAATGTACAGATTCCATAGTATTTATTTATATATATGTTTAGCTCATTCAGTACCAGTGACGTACGTTTTATATATATATATATATATATATATATATATATATATATATATATATATATATATATATATATATATATATATATATATATATATAATATTAAGAAATTCGATAGGTGTCAAGAAATTTGCTAAGTGTTGATAAATTCAATAAGTGTTAAGTAAGTCGATGCGTTAAATAATTCGATATGTGTTAAGAAATTCGATATGTGTTAAGAAATTCGATATGTGTTTAGAAATTCGACATGTGTTTAGAAATTCGATGTGTGTTTAGAAATTCGATGTGTGTTTAGAAATTCGATGTGTGTTAAGAAATTCGTGTTTTTTACATTTGGAAACCCATTAACTCCAACAGACAGTACACTAGGACCATACGGCTGGGAGAGTGTAGATAGCAGAGAGTTGTAGATCGAGGAAGCTGTTGGAATGGCTTTGTGTTATTTGTCTGTATACGTCGTCGAAGTGTCCCCCGACTGGGTGCGAACATGATATACCTGCTAGGACCGTGCAACCACACCCACTGAATGTCCGCCACGGCTGGGATCGAACCCAGGTCAAGCAGATTCACATGTGTTCTCCCGTGATGGATAACTCTACTTTCACCGTTCGTAAAGAGAGACGGGCATGATTTATAGTTTGATTTCCTTTGATTGGTTGAAATTATATACGTGAACTTTGTATATGGAGGGAAGGTGGATTTAATACTCGGGGTGGCTTATATATGGAGCCGGTGAAATGGATGTTGATGAAAAATGGAGATAACAATTGAGCCTCTAGTGTTTCTACCTCTTATGAACTTTATTTGTTTTGTGATTATTTGTGATTTATTTGTGATTTTTTTTTTTTTTTTTTTATGTTTTAGTGTTTCAGAAGAACAGGCTTCGAGCTATCTTAAATAACCCTTTTTACTACCACATTTTGTGCAGCTTAAGAACGGTCTTCTTAAGCTGCCCAAATCATCTCAATAAAGCTTGAGTAAAATGAAAAAGACATCGACGGTACAGTAGGGGTTAATTTGTATATTTGTCTCGTTTGCGATTATAATTATGTTGTATTGGTGTTTCGGTTGTATTTGTATCTGGGTTTTTATTATATTAATTTGTATTTGTTTCTGTGTTTGTTATATTAATTTGTATCTTTCTCATTTGTATTTGTTTCTTTGTTTGTTATGGTATATTAATTTGTATCTGTTTCTGTGTTTGTTATATTAATTTGTATCTCTCATTTGTATTTGTTTCTTTGTTTGTTATGGTATATTAATTTGTATCTTTCTCGTTTGTATTTGTTTCTCGTGTGTGATATTAATTTGTATATGTTTCTCGTTTGTGATTTTCATGTTGTATTAGTGTCTCGTTTGTATTTGTATTTGTTTCTTCGTTTGTTATATTAATTTGTATCTTTCTCGTTTTCAGAAGAGATGGTGTCGCTGAGCAACTTCTGGGCACGGTGGGAGAGTACGTCCTCACAGTCACTGGAGAATCTACTACACTCCGTCACCACCACCAGGGAGACTCACCGCAGCTTCACCACCACCGTCACCACCACCACACCACCCCCGGAGACGTTATCCTCACCCTCACTCACACCACCACATCACCAACACACACCAACACTACTACAACTCAGTCAACACCAAGGGCCCTCTCCACCTCCTCTATATCAACACCAGACACCTTCACCACCACCTCTACTACTAAATCAACACCAAGGGCTTTCATCACACCACCAGACCCCTTCACCACCACCTCTGCTAAATCATCACCACACGCCTTCCTCACCAGTACCTATTCTACACCAACAGACACCCTCACCACCACCACTCTTCCACCCCTCTCCATCACCACCACCACCACACTCACCAACACTCTTCCCCAGCTCACCACTACTACTACTACTACCCCAACCACTCACGCCTCCCTCCCACTCCCCACCTCCACCACCACCTCCACCACTCCACTCCACTCCACCACAACATCTCCTAGACGCCTGGGAGAGTCTCACAGCCACAACCACCACCACAACTACCAACCTCGGTGTAGTGGTGTACGACGCTCCTGTGCTGGTGCCTCCACCTGGTCTAGCCACCACAACCACAACCACCAACCAGCTACGGGTACGCTAGAATCAACCACAACTACCACATCTACCACTACAACTACCTTACAATCAACTACCACTACCACAACCATGCCTATCAGTGGAGCGCCAGGAATCGGTCACACCCCCCACCACCACCACCACCACCATCAGGCCCCTTTACTCCTCTCCCCCACCACCAACACCACCACCATCACCACCACCACCCCCACCAGTAGCTACAACACTTCCTCCTCCACCTCCTCCTCCCTCTCCTCCACCACCTCCTCCTCCCGCGGCCCTCCCCTCCTCCTCCCTGACTATGGTGATGGTGAAGGCTCTGATGGGGACAATTATCAGGTATTACTAACTCACTAACAATGGTGCATGTTTGTTTGAGGTTTTGTTCCCTTTAACCCCCTTCACCACCATGACGTATTTTTCATCATATTCTGGTTACCATTAGACGACTGTGTTTAGCTTTTATTCGATCTCTAGACTCAGAGGGTTAAATACGATCTCAATAAACCCTCTGAATAACATAGATTCTTCATATATTTCATAAAATCGTCTAATTTATAGCCAAAATATAAGGTCAAAAGACGTCACCGTGTTGAAGGGGTTAAATTCCCTTGCTCGTTTTCCCTTTAATTGCCTGCCGATACTAATTTAATAACATATTATGGGGACATATATTGTCTATTCACTGTAAGTAGGCGAAAAATCATGACCTCTATCCCGTGTAACTCAAAAAGGGCTTGAGCAAATTGGCTGTGAATTTCCACATCTATTCCTTGACTGACTCTTCCCAATTGGTAGACATATTAGCTCGATTACTCTAGTGGTTTTTGAGTTACAGAGGTTAGAAGTCATGATTTCTCACCTACTTACAGTGAATAGACTATAGTTTGTAGTAATACTTCGCCCTTGCTTTACATTGTATACATTCTTCAAGTTATTATCCTTTTCCTTGGAGAGTCCTTGTGTTTTTATTAGCTCTTAACTATAGTCGGTTTTATTTCAGCTGGCGTTAAACTGCCCTTTTCCCTCATGTTTATCCCCATTAGTTTTGAGAATATAGGACATTCGCCCCATTTGTTTGGCGATTTGAAGACATTTCACCCCATTATTTTGCCAGTATTAAGACCTTTCGTGCCATTTAGGTGTCGATATTTCCTTAGCGAGCCTATAACTTATGAAGAAACGGCCTTTGGCCGGGACATTCTATTGCAAAATGTAAATATTTATCTCGAAGAGGGGTGCTGTTTTTTTTTTTTTTTTTTTTAAAGCTTGACTACTTATTTGCACAAACTCTATTGTGGAACTTAGTGTTGTAGTTTAGTAGATTAGTAGTAGTATAGTAGTAGTATAGTAGTAGTATAGTAGTTCAGTAGTAATTCAGTTGCCTGGTTAACATAATGTACTCTTAAACGTACGGTAGGTCCTACAGTAGATGGGGGTCTGCCTTTGATTCTTCTGTTAAATACACTGTAAATAAATGGATGGTCAAATGTAACAAAATTGATACCCATAAAGAGTATTTCGATCGTTAAGATGTGCTAAGTCGAACACGTGAACTTTGTTGTTCTTGTCGTTATGCAGTTACATTATATATTTTTTCCTTTATTTTAGCTTGTGACAAACTGACTTAACCCCATCTTAATTACTCAGTTTTTACAAAGGTTTTTTATTTATTTATTTTGTTTAGCCAAAAATGGTGTAAATTGTAAAAACCTATCTATAATATGATGCAGAGATATAGCAGTTACATATTTTGCCATTTAATATCGAGAATATCAACTGGTAGGGGATTAAACTTTTCGCCAGGTAAAAAAAAAATCGAGTCTTGTCAAGTATTAATCACTGGTTTGTTTATTTCCGGGAGATTACATGAAGTTTGATTTTGTTTTGGCCAATTTAAACTACTTGGTTTAATTTCATCTGACGGTAAATTGAATAACTTCTCTAATTTATCGATACTCAATGCAAAATTATGAATCTACTATGTCTCTGCTTCGATCTAATGGCACGTTTTCATAATTAGCGGCCATATATCGCTAAAAACTCTTCAAAATAACTGAGATATCTTGATGGGAACTTTGCAATTTACCGTCAGTTGAAAAGAAACAGAATGTAGTCCAGATCGTCCTAGCTCTGGTTTAAGGCTTGACACATAGCTGGGTTAATACTTGTTGATGCCTTGCGCTTGCTGATCGTCACTTGTCACTCTGGCTGTTTGTTTTTGACAGCCACTTGACTCGATGACTAAACGGTGGGGTTTATAGGGTACTCTGGCCTTCATAGCTCCTTTAAGTCGGAGTCACATGAGCATTTCTCCAGTATTTGTGGCAATTCTAGTCTGGTAGTTTATAATTATATATTTAGCCACCTAAGATATCCATCGTCAGTCTAACTATAGATATCAAACCTAAATATAGACTAAATTTTGCCTGTAGAAAGGTGCCGATCGAAAATTGCTGGATAAAGCGCCCGTGTGACTATATTGTATGTAATATATACAATATATATATATCAAATACCTGATGGCTGCCTGATTGCATGGTTTATGTTTTTATTTAATTATACTATTTTTGTAATAGTCTGGGTTATGTAGGAATAGAAATGAGTAGAACTGTAAATAGTAGTGTTTATAGTGGTAGCCTAAAGCAATATGTGATTACTCTGGAAAAGCAAGACTACTCCTATTAGAAGCATAAGTATCTTCAGAATGAACTTTTGAAATCATATTCTTGAAACGCCCATACTAAACATATTCTTGAAACGCCCATACTAAACATATTGTGAAACTATATTTACTGTACTTCCATGCATATACTAGGAAAGAGAAGAAGAGTTTACTAAAAATAGATAAATATTTATATTAAAAACAATCTTGCTTTTCTGAAATTCCATTTTGATGGTAATACTAGTATTGGTAGTAGTTTAGTAAGGGTAGTAGTAGCATCGTAATAGTAACTCAAGGGGCTTAGCAATATTGGTGGACGCCCTTTTGTATGTTTCTATCGCTTATAAAGTCAAATCACTCCTTTCGACCCTCCCTTGTACAGATTATCCTGCTCGGTGTATCTCATACTTCATTATTCATCCCAGTCTCCAATTTCCTCTTTATCTGTTATGTTTTCTAATTTGTTTTCTTTCTCCATCTCTACCGCCCTTCCGTTAGCCCCCAGTACACCTATGTGATGTGCCGCTGTGTTCCTCTCTGAAATTAAAAGTGATGCTTGGTCGGGGACAAAATGATGGGACTTATGTCGACCAGTTTATGTCGCAGGTTGGGCAAGTTGTGTGCGAAATAGTTGAGGCCGAGTTACGACATGCGGGGACCCTGTTGCGACTATCGCAACATACAAATTTTAACTTGTTTTTTTGTATCGTTCTTTGTTCTGCAACATATGTCATACTCCTTACAACACATCCCAACACCCCTGTGTCGCACTCTGAGGTTGATGAGACCCAGGTATGCGCTTGTTGCGACTTTCCTCTGGGCATTGCGCAGTGAATGCAGGTCTCGTTGTAACTACGTCCCGAACATATTACTAGCAACATGTCTGCTGCAGTGGCACCCTGCGACCATCGCAGCAACGTATCAGGGTGTGTCGCAATGTGGACGCAACTAGATCCCCGCGCCCTTTGCGATGGTCGCAGTGACACGTGATCTTTGGTGACCTTGGTGACCAGCATCTCAACCAAAATTGCAACTAGCGCCCCGATGGTCAAAAGACGCACCCTGTTGGTCGCAATGACCACGGGGCACATCACAACAAGTGCCCCATGGTTAGCCTCTTTCAAAATAACGGCGCACGCGTTGCGACTCTCGGTGCAATTGTTGCAACCATCCGAGTGTGATTTGCCCAGGTGTGAGTTTCGTTAATTGGGGTGTCCGTTGCGACGGCAATACAACATCGCAATGGGAACCACTGAGCTAATTTTGTGCATACTCAAAATATTCGCGGCCTGGCTCAACCCGCCACGACCTCCTGCGTGCCCCACATGATCGTCAGGGAAGTCCAACTCTTATCGCCGACCAAGCCTGTGATCAGAATGCGGAACCGTTAAAATATATGGATAGTAGGAAGTTGCAGGACGGCATCGCATAGGTGTGACGAGAGCTTTATGCTTTATACTCTATTTACTTATATATTATTCTCTCTCTCTCTCTCTCTCTCTCTCTCTCTCTCTCTCTCTCTCTCTCTCTCTCTCTCTCTCTCTCTCTCTCTCTCTCTCTCTCTCTCTCTCTCTCTCTCTCTCTCTCTCTCCTCTATCTCTCTCCTACTCTCTCTCTCTCTCTCTCTCTCTCTCTCTCTCTCTCTCTCTCTCTCTCTCTCTCTCTCTCTCTCTCTCTCTCTCTCTCTCTCTCTCTCTCTCCTTTGCTTTATCGTCCATCAGCCCTCCACTCACCCCCCATATACCTCACTTGGCCATAGATTCCCCGCACATCAGATAGAGTCGCCCACCTGCTCCCTTACCAACCCCTCTGCATACCGTACTCCCAATCACTCCATTATATAGTTTAGTTTGACCCATGTACTTTGTGTCTGTTACATAGTTGAGTGTGTGCGTGTATTCTGTGAGCGTTCTTGTAAGGGGGGGTCGTGTGTGGGTATACAGTATATGTGTACGTGTGTGCGTTATCGGGATCTGACGCTATGTACACCTTCGTCATGGCAGTAACTGATCGCTCTGTCCATTTTAGATGTATCCTACCTGCCCCTCCTTCCCTCCCTGTCTCCCTCTCTCTCTGCCCCCTCCCCTCCCTGTCTCCCTCTCTCTGTGTCCCTCCTCTCTCTGTCTTCTTCTGCTTGGTCACTCCCACCATCTTCAATCCTATCCATTATTGATTGATAGACAAATGGATTACGGATTGATGCATAGCAATTCATTGGATCAAACTTACATTACTTATTGATGCACAGAGGGCAGTCATCATCATCAACTAAACAAGCACAATGGCTAATATTAAAATAAGGATATATCTATATACTCAGGCCCAATCCCCACTTTTCCTATTTTCTTTCCTATTAAAATAAGGATTGCAAGGAAAATAAAATATGACATTAACATCAAAATATCCCCACTGACTGTTTGCGAAACACTGGGTTCACTCCTGCAACTCATCCCATCCTTTAGAAGCCCCCCCCCCCCCCCCCATAATGCAGTGTTGGGGGTGTAAAGTATGGCCGGTTTCGTCTTGGTGGGGAGTCTTAAGGAGAGATTTTTACTTGAGGGATTTTTTTTCTGGGCCCCTTTCTCCCTCATGTTTAGCCCTATTAGTTTTCAGATTTTAAGACGTTCACCCCATTAGTTTGGTGATTTTAAGGACTTTCATCCCATTTCTGTCAAATTTAATACCTTTAGTACCATTTAGGTGTCGATTTTTTCCTGCAGAGCGATAGCGAGCCTGCAATTTAAGAGGACGCGGCCTTCGGCTGTAGCTCAGTCTTAGGGGCCCTACAGTAAATAGAACATGGACAACCATCGCTATTTGGAAGATTTGTTATTACATGAACTCATTTGACTCCTTCAACTGAATTAGAAAGATATTGCAAACATAATTGTGTTTAATATACACTTGATGCTTACTCAATTACTTCAAATGTGTATATTTGTGTTTACCTCACAGGCCTGTTATGACTCCAGGTGTAATATGAATATTCTTTCCTCTCACTTAAACAGTAGGCTACCATAGTGCGGTTGGGAATATGAACATGATTAGATTAATATCCAGTATTCGAGAATGGATAATAAGCCGTAGGCGTGTGCATAAACCTTTAACCGTCCTGGTGGTGTAATGGTTAAGGTGGCAAAAATATGTGTGTGATAACCCGGGTTCGAATCCCGGCGGATCATATATACTTTAATTAATTTCATTGGGGGTGTGGTGGTGAGATTAATAAAAATAATATTATGTTATGCCTGTATGCAAAAGAACTTATACATACCCCCCCCCCCCACATACTTTTCCTTCCCCCCCCCCCTCCCCCCCCCCCCCCCAAATAAGGTGTGTGACTCAGGGAGAGAGGGGGGGGGGGGGGGGTCCTGCCTGCGTCCCTAATGTGAAGTGACGCGCCCGACCCCTCTATCACTTACACCACCACCACCAGACAACCAGGGGAACTTTCTTAAGGGAATATGATGGTGGCTTTTTCTGGACCCCCTTCTCCCTCATGTTTAGCCCCAAAATTTTCCGAATTTAATACGTTTGGCCCATTAGTTTGGCAATTTGTTTAACTTTCGCCCCATTTCTGTCAATTTTAAGACCCTTCGTGCTATTTTTCTTGCGAGCGATAGCTAGCCTGTAATTTAAGAGGAACTGGGACATTTTTCTCCCCAACACCCTCCTTCAAGATAACTGTGTACATTTTTTCGATAGAAAATCTGGTCGATGGCCGGTTCCTATTAAATTACTGGCTCGGTATCGCTCGCCAGGATAAATTCGACACCTCAATGGCACGAAAGGTCTCAAAATAGACAGAAATTGGGTGAAAGGTCTTATAACTATCAAAACTAATAGGGCTAAACATGAGGGGGAAAAACAAAACAAAACAAAAAAACAAAAAAACGCTCAAAAAGAACCCGCCAGCCATCAAACCCCGTCACCGTTGGGGCGTGAAGGGACCCGTATTTAGGGGGGGGGGGGGGGGGGTGAAAAACTAGCCCCGTCAGGACCCATAAGTCTTACCATGCTTGTTTTCTATATTCTCTTTCCGCTGTACCGCGGCGTTGGTATCCACTCACCATATGGCCGTGTTTGTTGCCCTCATCATATGCAATTCTAAATATATGCCATTCTTTAGTAAATACAGTATCAGTATACAAGCGGTATTTACATTCTGTTTTAAGGGGAGATGGGTCGTTTTTCTAGTCCCCTTTCTCCCTCGTGTTAAACCCCATTTGTTTTGAGATTATAAGACGTTCGGCCCATTAGTTTGGCGATTTTAACACCAAAATGTTGTCCACTGAAGAAGATGGCCGTTCTCTTTTACCCTAGGGTCTCTTACCCCCCCCCCCCCCCCCCCTCTCCCCTTCACATCCATCATTAATGCTGGCTAAGGGAATCTCTGGCCCCGTATATTATAAGAGCCCCCCACCCCTCCATATACCAAGCCTCGTCACCACCATATTATTGGAAAATGTGTGTGAGAGAGAGAGAGAGAGAGAGAGAGAGAGAGAAAAGAAATTTGGTGACTAATTGTGCTTGTATATGTTATGCATGTAAATTGTATGTTGTAGGTGACGTATGAATGTCGTATTATCTGTATGAATATAATGCAATTGAATAGTACAGTCCAGGACTCTCTGTATAACAGTTTTTGGCATCACTGCACCCCTCCCTCACCCCACCTCCTGGAAGATAGGAGGTGGAGTGAGGGAGGGGGGTTGGGGGTGCAGGGTGCGACACTGCCAAAAAATAGAATTTATAGGGATACTGAGGAACGGTACATGTGCGGTAAACTGGACCTCCCAATTTACTTGATACTCAATTTGATCAATATAATTACGATATGTTGTATTTGACATATATATTTGATATATTAAATCCCCTACGTGACTTTTATATTAAGAACACGAGGGGTGACACCATATAACTTTACAATTAGTAGATCATCATCGTATGCCATAGTTGTATCTTATATTTAGCCCTCAATGTGACCTTTACAATTAGTAGATCATCATCGTATGCCATAGTTGTATCTTATATTTAGCCCTCAATGTGACCTTTTCCTATGCCCCTTGGATTACGTAACTATAAGTTGTGTGTAGGCTACCCTGCATATACAGTACATATCATAATTCTAACCATTTTCTGTGTGTGTTTTTTATTATACGTTACCTGACATGTTTATTTAGTATTTAATGTTTGCTTGAAATAACAGTATCCCGGAATTGTATGCTACTTCTTTACTTTATAATAATAATCTAATACTTTTTATATCGATTGTGTTCTCAGTATTTGCCATTCCTTCACATGTATATACTTTAAACTCTCAATATATCTCATAATACCTTTCAATGTCTCTCATAATACATCTAAGTACCTCATAATACCCCTCATAATATATCTCACAATGCCTCATAATGCCTCATATAATACCTCTCAATACCACCTCATAATACCTCATAGTACCTCTCAATACCTCTCCATACCTCATAACACCTCTCGCTCTACCCTCAATATATCTACACACCTGTTCTGCCTTATAGCCCAGACACTTTAGCTCCATATTAGGCAGATGCTTACCCTATTTGTGCAAGTATGATTCATAGCAGTTGATTTAAAAACACCCCAAATTCACCCATCACCCCAAGAATACCCAATCAATGTCTAAATACAACTAATCTGTGTCCTAAATCACCCATAATCAGTGTCTAAATGTCTAAATCTAACCTCTTGACCCCCACCCCAGAGCGGGAGCGAGGATGGGTCTGGGTGCGGGCCTTGTGTGATCAACCTGGAGGAGAGGCTCATCAAGAGTAACCCCATCTGGTTCCTGCCCGACCTACAGCGCTCCGGGGCAGTACACCTCCTGCAGGGCAAGGATGAAGGGGTAAGGGGGTTTGTTTATGTATAGTTATGTACGGTATGTATAGTTCTGTATGTATAGTTGTATTTCTGTATGTATAGTTGTATCTGGTTCCTTCCCAACTTACAGCGCTCCGGGGCAGTACACCTCCTGCAGGGCAAAGATGAAGGGGTAAGGGGGTTTGTTTATGTATAGTTCTGTCCTTATTACTGTAGGTAAGCCAGAAATCCAGAACAGCGCTCCGGGTAGAAGCTGTGTTGTTGTTGTTGTTGTTGTTCCCCAGGCTGTCTGACCGAGCAAGGCCAAGGCCAAAACCGAGCGCCCCCCACAGAACCCTCCCAGCTTTACCACTAAGAATGCCCAGGTGACCTGAAGCCGCTCCCAGGCGAGGGGCTGAAGAGAGTGCGGAAACACCCGGGACACCGAAGCCCCTCCCAAGGCCCTGTGCCCCTTAACAGTTATGAAGAGAAAGTTGATGGGCAAGGGGGAAAATGTGACGCTTTGGCTCCCAGTCTGCCAACCTAGGTTGACAGTAGAGAGGTCAATCCACGGAAGAGACGTCGCCACTTGAGATCTAAAAAATATATAAGTAAAAGGAAGTCAGAGTAAGCTATGGGTATGGCAGAGAAAGCTCAACTCTCACTCTGATAGACCAGCCCATCACCACTATAGAAGCTGTGTAATCTGGAGCACTATACCCTGTTCAGTATTCGTTGGCTAGATATCCACACTTCAACCTCCGATAACTCAAACACGGCTAGAGTAATTAAGCTAATATTTCTACCATTTAGGAAGAGGTGTGGATATTTACTGGGAAAGGATGAAGGGGTAAATTGGTCTGTATATGTATAGTCAATTCATAATACTATACCTATTCCCTGGCTGACTCTTCCCAAATGGTAGAAATAATAGCTCGATTACCCTATTTTGTTTTCAGTTATAGATGTTAGTGGTCAAGATTTTTGGTCTACTTAAAATGAATGTAGCCTACTATAGGTTACTACTACTACTACTACTACTACTACTACTACTACTACTACTACTACTACTACTACTACATTACTACTACTACTACTACTACGGAAATGAAAATAGGATGCAATGTTGGTACTACTACTATATATCTATCTATCGTAGAGTTCGCCACCTGTAAGTGGCACCGATGAGCGAGCCGCCCTTCGGTAATTTGCATAAGGTTTACTCCCTTAGACGGGTTGCCAACCAAGGCTATCGAGTCTCATATTACTACTACTGTTGTTGCTGCTGCTATCATCACTATGATTATATGATTTGTGTTTACCACTTTTTCGTCCTCGCCGTCTGACTGTTGTGGATCAGTGGTTTAAGCCTTATCTTATTTTCCTCGTTTATTTTTAACCCTTACCTAATTCCTTTCTGGCCTGTGACTGTGTCTTATTGAATTTCCCCCACGTCAATGGTTTGGGTTTGTCTCATTTTCCTTCTCTGTCCTTTCCTTTCACTTAAACATTAGGCTATTCAGTGTGCAGTTGGGTGTGAGTGCATGATTAGATTGATATCCAGTATTCGATAGATGGATATAAAATCGTAGTCATGTACTTAACCTTTGACTGTCTTAATGGTGTGATGGTTAGAGTGTTTGAGATCTGTATGTGGTGACCCAGGTTCGAATCCCGGGAAAATTAAATGTTTGGTGTTGGGAAGGAAATAAATAAATAAGATTCTTTATATAGTCCATTCATTATATATGTAGCTAAACAAAAGGGCTCGATCAAAGGGGCTGTACATTTGCCTACCTCCTCCCAGGCTGACTCTTCCCAAATGGTAGAAGTGTTAGCTCGATTACTTCAGTCGTGTTTTGAGTTATAGAGGTTTGTAGTTGAAATGTGTGGCCTACTTCTAATGAATTAACTATATACCCCTCCTATATTCGCAGCAAGAATTATACAGATATCTTTTCATTTACTTTCCCTAGACAAATACTGTATGTCAGGCTGTTTCCTATCCCGATTCTCAATACAAAAATGCAGTTGTTATTTATGTAAGAATTGTGTTGTTGTAGTTGTTTATGTAAGAATAATGTTGTTGTTGTTGTTGTTGTTGTTGTTGTTGTTGTCGTAGGAATATCGCCGCGTCACCCTGGGCAAGTTGAGCGCGCCCTTTGTTAGATTTACGTTAATATCATAATGGGGCGAGAGGTTAGCCCCACTATCTATCGCCCCAACAAAACTTCTACTACCCTGGTGCTTGTCCCTTGCTTGCCGATAGTGGAGAGATAAGATAGTTAATGCAGGGGGTTTGTAGTTTGTTCCCTAGACCTCCATCAAACTTAAAACTACACCTCCTAGACCCCCTTTCGGTTTTTAGTACGTTTCCTAGACCTCCATCAAGCTTAAAATTGCACCCCCTAGACCCCCTTCCAAGATTTTTTGTTTTACATTTTTCGGTTGAAAAAATTTCCGGCCAGAAGGCCGGTTCCTCTTAAATTACAGGCTCGCTTTCGCTCGCCAGGAAAAAGTCGACAGTCGGGTAGATGGGACTCGTCAGCCTTGGTCGGCAACTCATCTAGGGGAGACAACCTTATAAAAATCTGGGTGGATGGGACTCGTCATCAGCCTTGGTCGGCAACCTGTCTAGGGGAATAAACCTTATACAAATTACCGAAGGGCGACACGCTCATCGGTGCCACTTGCTTGTGGCGAACTCTACAATAGATACAATAGATAGATAAATGGCACGAAAGGTCTTAAAATTGACATAAATGGGGCGAAGGGTCTTAAAGTCGCCAAACTAACGGGGGAAACGTCTTAAAATATCAAAATTAATGGAGCTAAACATGAGGGAGAAGGGGGTCCAGAAAAAAAAAACTCAAGTGAAAATCTCCCATTAATCCAGTGGGGCGCCAACGGGAGTGAGATTCCTTCATAGTTGTGGGGGGGGGGGGGGGGGGGGGGCTGATTATCATTAGGGAGTCCCCAACTTTGTGTACAGTCGGCCAAATAAGTAGGGTGTCAAACCGGAGCCATTTTGTTTGAAGACTCGAATGAATGTGAAAAGGAATACATGACAATTAACATGAAATAGCTTTGTTGCCAGCACACTGTAAGTCAAGAATAGCTTTGTTGCCAGCACACTGTAAGTCAAGAATAGCGTCAAGATTGGAGCCCCTTTTCGAGTGCTCCAGTCCCTTGAGCTAATAGGGTTAACAATTGTTTTAAATAAAGTTAACCCCCAAGCTGAATAAACTCAAGTGTTCATCAAAATTGTGAAGCTTTTGAACCACGATGAAGCATAGTTATATCTTGTTAGTGTTCGATACAGCTTCATGTCAGTGTCTGTGGAGCGAACATTATCTACACCCTGTTCCAAATAAGTATGTACAAACTCTTGAACATTAACCTCTATAACTCTCAAACGACTAGAGTAATGGAGCTAATAGTTGTTGTTGTTGTTGTTGTTCCCCAAGCTGCCTGGCCGAACAGCCCCAAGGCCCCGAGCAATTCCAAGGCCATAACCGAGCGCCCCCACAGAACCCTCCCTGCCGACCACAATAAAGCCTGGGTGACCGAAGCCACTCCATGGCGGGGAGCTGAGGAGGGTGCAGAAACGTCCAGGAAACCAAAGCCCCACCCAGGGCCCTGTGCCCCTCAGCAATTATGAAGAGAAAGTTGAGGGGCAAGGGAAAAATGTGACGCTTTGGCTTCCAATCTTGGTAGATTGGGAGGTCAATCCACGGAAAAGACGCCGTCACTTGAGATCTAGAAAATATATAAGTTAAAGGAACAGTCAGAGTAAGCTATGGGTATGGCAGAGATCGCTCAGTTCTCACTCTGATAGACCAGCCCATCACCACATGACTAGAACCCAATCCTCTCAGCATCAGCTAGGAAAGGCCCTAGAAAGCCGCCTTTGGCGGGGGGGATAGCTCCCCTATTTCAACCCCTTTCGGGGTCGGGCACCCGCCGGGAGCTAATAGTTCTACCATTTGGGAAGAGTCTGCTAGGGAATAGGTATGGAAATTTACAGTCTGTTTGCTCTAGCCCATTTTTAGTTATAAAGTTTAGAGTGATTTCTGGACTACCTATTTGGAAAAAGTCACGTTTTATTAGAGCCTCGTGAGGACTAATGAGGAAAAGTGATAGCAAGTTAACCCATACCGGTGACATTCTTTTCATTTAGATTCTGGCAACTATTAGACGATTTGATTCAGGTTAGGAAGGATGTCTACCGATTTAAAGGTTACAGACTATCTCAGGTCATCCTTTTAGCTACCATATATCTTTCCTAAGGCTTATAAAATCGTTAAATTTAGCGGAAATCCAATAAAAAAAAGACGGTCACCGGTACTGAAAGGGTTAAATTTATACAGCTTATGAACAAGTGTCAACAAATTCTTGATTTTGACTGCACACATGTTAGTCAGCATAATATTAACCCCTTCAACATCCTGGGTACCATTAGACGATTTTGTTTAGCTTATACTTTATCTCTAAGCAGCTCAAAGGGGTAAATACGATCTCAATGAACCCTCTGGATAACATAGGTCCTTCTTAAATTGCCTAAAATCACCGACTTTTGGCCAGAATAGTAGGTTAAAAGACGGCACCGGTACTGATCGGGTTAAGAAACACGCCATGGAACAAAAAGGATTAAGTTGAACAAAATCGTCTGGCTGTAGTTGAAAATATAATTGACTTAAAGGTTTGATGACTCGAGATAACATACTGCTACTTGGCATTGAAAGTGTATAATCTTATCACCAGGATACATATAAATAGATAATAAGTTAACTTGCTCAACGTAAAATGCGTATAATTGTTAGTACTGCAGTGCTCTTCCATCCACAAATGTGCATATTATACATTGATTTTAAGCATACCTTCATTCTATTTTGAGTATGTAAATATGATGCATAGCCATTTTATTTTTGTTATCAATCAAATAATGTTCATAATTAATTTAATAAAATCACTATAGATATATCTCCTATTGCACAAGTTACATGCACTACCGGCTCAGAACCAAAGAGGATTTACTGTACAGGTAATAATAATAATAATGAAAATACTAGACTGAGGTAACATGTGTTGACATTCTCATGAACTCAATTTTGACTTTTCCCACAACCTTTCCTGGCTTTCATGTAATATTGGTAGTGCAACATTTTAATTTAGTTTTAGACTTCCAGAGGGTTGCTCTCTGGTAAAAACCTCTGTTACTCTTAGAATTGGGAAAATATAGCAGCTGGCTTAAAGAAAACAAAAATCCAGAAACCTGTTTGTTTGCCATTCCATGACTTAATTCAAGTCACTGTTTGTGTTGGCATAGAAGAAGAAATGTTTATTATATAAGCATAGCCCCATAATCCCCCTGCATCTTTCAGTCTTAAGCATATAATCATCTTCCACAGGAATGTTCATGGTTAGATTTGTAGGGGAATCTTGACAAAGGCGCATCTTCTATGCCAGCTAATACAGTACATGTAGCAGCTTTGCAGTGGTGGATGGGATATAATTCCAAATGAAGCCACTACTTTTAAGCTCCTCGGTGGTCTAGTGGTTTATGTGCTGGAGTGCTACACTACTGGCCTGGGTTCGAACCCTGGCTGGGGCATGACACAAAATATTAATATACTTTTTCTTAACATTTACTAATTCCTCTTATTATTTGCAGAACTTCATTGTACGGCAGAGCAGCAAGCCCGACACCCGAGCCCTCAGTGTCCGCCTGCCCCCCGACAAAGGCCCCTACACCCAGCACTACTTAATCGAGATCCATGACCAGGGCACCTCCTACTCGCTCGAGGCCTCCGATAACCGATTCGACAACCTTCCTGAGCTCATCGCCTATTACTCGCAATGCTGGTGAGTGGGCAGAGTAGAATTGGGGCGAGTAGAATAAAACAGGGCGTCAAATCGGAGCAATTTTGTTTGAAAACTTGAATGAATATGAGGAAGAATGCAAGAAAATTATCATGAAATAACATTGTTATGGCCATTTTATCACATCCAAAGACATCATTTGAAATAAAAACTACAATTCTATCTTTACATAGCCTATTCAGTACAATAAACGAGACTGAAAATTAAGGACTCGTCTTTCGTTTGATACCCTGGAATAAAATGGGGAGAAGCCGTAAGTGAGAAGGATATTGTAGAGGATGGGTAATGGAATGAGTGTGAGAGAGGTATACAGAGTGAAAGAAAGAAGAGAATGATTAGAATGGTTTAATTGAGAGGGTGTGAGGGACGACTGTAATAGAACTGGTAGACGATGAAAATTCTGAGGATACTATAGAAAAATGGGAAGGAAATGAGAGCGATGAATGTGGAACTATATACGAGTAAGAGACTTAGTAAGCCTAGGAGGAATTGAAGTCTAAAATTAAACATTGTAATCATAAGAAGAGTATTGTATATGTTTCCTACCTTATCTTATCCCAAATTGACTAATTCCTTGAACATGACGATGGTGCATTGTTATGTGTGCGATCAGTTTGCTTGGGAACCAGATTGACTTCCTCATATAGTGATGTACACCCTATATGGTGGATTGTGTTCTTTTATTTAAAAACAAATATTTTAGTAAGCATTGTTTTCACATAGCGATTTTGATCAGTTATTTTGCCTTTATATTGTCTTTGTCCCAGTTTTGGTTTGTTTAGTTGGTAAGTTTTACATTTTAATAGGTATTCTAGACAATAATTATGATTTTTGTTGCAGTGATGAGTTGCCAGTTCAGCTGCGGTTGCCAAGATCAGTACAAGAGGCGCGAACCCGACATGACCTCTCCTCTCTCTCACTGCTGGGTCAAGGTTAGTGCTGAGGTCACTTACTTTTGAAGCCTGGCATACACTCTCTGTTCAGTCTGTCGGGTCTCGGCACCACGCGGCATGCAGGCCGGTTTGAGTGTGTGGGGGGGTGGTTTGACAGCTTGTACAGGTCTCACAAGCCTGCACAAACTGTCAAACCACCCACACACTCGCTCAATTAAGCTTCAAATGGGCCTGTACATTGTTTGGCCTGGCATATTGAACTGAGCGTGGAAACCTTAACTGTTCTGAGCATACAGTATTTAATAGATAATTATTCTTGCCATTATTCATATTTTTATGAAAGGAATCAAGGTCTCGACCAAGTATGTATTTGGGTTTTCCATATTTCATGACTTTGTGTCAAGATTCTATTCAACAGATATCATATTAAGTTCCTTCAGTGATTTGAATCCATTATAACTAGCTTAATAAATATATTCAATCATTGATCATATGAAATTTCTTTATTAAACTTTAGACTAATACCAGATAATTGTATTTGTACCCAAAAGAGTCTCTTATAATCAAGTGGTTAATAGCCTTGCTTGTTGATTTGAAGTTTTATTATTGATTTGATTTGACATTTTGTACTAATATTGCTGTTGCCTACTTTCAGAGTTTTGGGGAACAGTGATGGCCAGCCCCACAGCTGGCAGCCCTCCCACCCCTTTGGAGCAGCCCCGCAGCCCTCTCCCCACACCCTCCCCCCGCCCACAGGACCTAGTCTTCAGTAGCTTTGGGAAGGCTGGAGTCACTCGAGGCACATCCTCAACGAGCCTTCTCTCTCCTCAAACTCTGGGAACCATTGGGGGACTTGGTGGTTCTCTAGCTAGCTCTGTCGGAGGCTCTACTACATCACTGACCCCTGTGAGGCCTGCTCCCCCCTTACCTGCTATGGGGGATCGGTCTACTCTCAATCTTAATTTGGCACCTCTTGATGAAATTTTGAAGGAGCAGCCAACGTTTTCCTCCTTCCGCTCACAGCCGGCTACCCCCATCACCCAAGGGAAACCCGGTACTCCCAGTGGCAGGCCGGCTCCTCCCCCTCGAGCCAGTCCACCTATCACCCAGTGGCTCGCCCAAGTCAGCCCCTCCGAGTCACAAAGGCCACCTGGAAAGCCCAACCCGCCATCCAGATTTAGTCCCCCAACTCCATGTGATGCCAGTACCCCCATAAGAGAGAATGGAGAGGCTTTTCCTAGACAGACCCAGGCTCCGGCACCACCCCCTCGATGGGCCAGATCCTGTCTCACTACATCACCTTCAAACATCACCGTCACCACCACACTCACCCTTAATGTGAACCAGGTCAAAAGTATGCCACTACAAACAGATGAACCAGAAGTTACCTTGCATGTATCCAACTTGGAGATCTCCCCAGCTGGCAGTAATACCAGTGGCCCCCTTGGTAGCCTACCTACAGCTGCACCTATCCCAGACTCAATTTACAGATCAAGTGAGGGGCAGAATGGAGTACTTAATGGATATCGTGATGGTCTCCACCTTCACATTCGACAGCAAATCACCTCCCCTCAAAGCACTCCCTGCACTCCTTGTGGTCCCAGCACTCCAGTGGGTGAGGAAGGTGTGGCAAGAGTACGGATGAGGAGTGGACGTAAGGACAAGAGGAGGCTCTCCAATCATTATCATGAGGCTAACATTGTTGATGAAGGTCCTTATCGATCTTCACTAGCAGATAAAATCAGTGACTATGAAGATCTATGGTCCAGTCCCCCACGAGATATACCATCCAGCCCCTCTCCCTCACAGCTCAAGATGTCTACCTTTAAACCTTCAAGTGAAATTTCCAAATCAATGGGAGATCTGAGTGAAATAGCCATGACTACAAAGCCGGTGCATTTTACTTATGATGGAGAGGCAAAAGGTGATGATGGCAGCAGTGTATGTACTGCTGATCTCATCAATGGTAATGGTGTTGAAACTCCAAATGGTAATCTGAAGAGCAGCAGCCCCTTCTACATGGAGCCAGCTGATTGTCTCAAAGAACAACCTCAAGCAAGAATAAATAAGGCCTCAAATAAAATGTCTAGGAAAGTAACTAACCGCTACTCAGATTCTAATATCCAGTGGAAAGCAAGACAGAGTGGCTCCTGTCTTGGCAAGATAGATTCAAATGAAGACTTGCCATTATCTCTCAGTACAGAAAATCTCTCTTGCAACAAGAACAATGTTATCAACCTGAGTTTTGAAGAGGAGAAGAACAAACACTTTGAAAATGAAAAGAATAAAGTAAATTCTGGATACCAAATTAATGGACAGAGTCGAGGTGATGTCCGTCGACTTTCACGCATCAGTGGTCGCGGTAAACCAATAGCTCCACCCAGGATTGCCAAAGATAACGGCAACAGCAACCTGGGTGGTGAGACAGGACAGGAGGGAGAAGGAAATCAATGTGTAGAAAATCGATTCCCTACCGACGGTGGTGAGGCAGACAGTGTCATCATCCCAGGAGACAAGACAGTGCAGGACCTCATCTCTGAGAAATTGCCAGACTTGACTTTAGATGCCCAGTCCCTTGCCCCGAGTCATACTACCCGAGTGAGTGAATATGATAATGTGGGTTTTGGTCGGCGAGAAGACACTAGACAGACCCACCAGCCCTACCTACCCCGTACCATCCCCCCTGAGGAGCGACTTCAACCACCCCTCCCCACCCACTATTTCCCCTCTACTGTGAGCGATTCTGGGACGGAATTCTCGGAGCCTTGGGACTCACGCCTCAGGGAACTACACTTCGAAGACGACTCCTCCATAGACCACTATTCCCCCAGTTTGACCGCCACACACGCACTACGCCACACAGCTCTTGAGGATTCCGACACGGGTGGGGCAGCCATCACCGACACGGATTCCTTTGTACATGTTATGGGGGAGATAACGGGTGGTGGGAGTGATGGTGATGATGATGCCTCCATTCCTCCTACCCCAACTGTATCCCTCGCACACGCCACCAACCTTGACACTCAGCAACGCTCTAGGATAAGTAAGTTTTGTTTATTTTGCTGTTGGCATCAATTATTTACCTACTTTTTAGAACTATCTATCTATTTATCTATATACTCAGGCCCAATCCCCACTTTTCCTATATATATATATATACTGTATATATATATATATATATATATATATATATATATATATATATATATATATATATATATATATTTATTTATTTTTATTTTTTTTGGTGGGGTGGGTGGCCAACTCAAGACAGAGCAAGAATAGGGACAACAAAAAACACAATACAAAGTAATGAACATACAAAAACAAAATACAAATTCACACACTATTATTCTATCTACTGCCATCCATTTGTAATATAATTTTAAATTGTGTAAATTAGGTACAGGTAGTAGGTATGGAAGTTTCATCAATATTGTACATGTACAGGTATCTCATATCTCTAAAGAAATTTGTAATGTTCTTGCTTCCAAATTACCCAAATTGTTATCTATTACATTTTTTCGCTTTTAAACCATCTAATCCTTGCAATAAACATTACTCTCTGTTTTTTCTATTACTTTAATTACACTATTTTTGTAGTGTTCCCCTCAGCTTCTTGCCCTAAGATATCAATTACAGGTAGACCATTTTATTTCACAGTATGCTACAGTACCGAATATTCTTGTGTCATTACAATAACGGCAATCCATTTCCATAGTGTCCCCTCAACTACTGGCCCTGAGACACCGACAGGACGCGGAGAATGGGGGTGCCATCCGCTCCTACGCCCTAGACCTGGGGCGGGACGTGTCAACCACCTTCAGCCGGGCCATCGCCAAGTTCCTCAGCTGCACGTTGGAGAGCCCCGAGCGTGACCCAGCCGTCGTCACTCGCAACGTCAGACAGTTTATGTCCGGCATGAAGAACTATTTGGTCACCAGCGGGGAGAGGCAGTTTGAGGCCATTGTCAAGCAGCAGCAAGGCACTGTGAGTTTGATAAAAGTTTAGATTATCAGATTCCGAATATACTTGGTGATGAGTAGAGAAAGGCAGTTTAAGGCCATTGTGATGGAACTGCAAGGCATTTTGAATTTAACTACAGAGTATATCAGTGTAAGGTCAGTTGATCAGTTGTACTTATCAGCATCACATCAATGTGGTCAACTTATTAGTTTGGGTGACAGGATGGTCCCATGGCGGTTGGGCCGCATCCCAAAGGGGCCGCCTGACGATCGGGCCGCCGCCCATGTAGTGTTTACATTACTCTTATTTACCTAATTGTAGTTTACAGGAGTTGAGCTAAGCTTGTGTTGTCCCGTCTCTCAGTCTACTTTCATCCAATTTTTTCTTGAAAATATGGATGTTCCTTGTCCCTACCACCTCCTCCTCCTCCAGCCTATTCCATTTGTCAATACATCTATAGGGGAAGCTAAACTTCCTGATATCGTTCTTGCAGGTAGGTTTTTTTACTTTGTAGCTGTGGCCTCTAGTTATGCCTGTATCCATAATTATTATATCCTCCCTATCCAGCCTCTCCAGCCCTAGGGTGCATTTGTACATCATTATCATGTCTCCCCCTCTCTCTCCTCTCTTTTAGGGGGGGGGGATGCCCATTTGCCATCCTAATCACCAATTATTATTGCACACTACTCGGGCTAATCTCTTATTTC
Organism: Paralithodes platypus; assembly: GCA_032716605.1. NCBI lineage: Eukaryota > Metazoa > Arthropoda > Malacostraca > Decapoda > Lithodidae > Paralithodes > Paralithodes platypus. The sequence goes on along the minus strand of CM064542.1, from coordinate 32,384,661 downwards.
TTGTCCCGTGTACAGCTCAAGTCTACAGAATTCCTTAATCTGGATGCCATATTGGAGGACGTGCTAGTGCGACTGGTCCTGCGGCCTCTCTGGACACACATAAACAAGCTTTTCGTAGATGCGTACACAGCCAGCGGAGTAATACAACTTCTCGCTACCAACATGAAATACGCCAGAACACAATCCACAGCACGCCTAGGTATTAGGGTAAGTATCTGGTCATTTTGTTGTAAATTCAGATGGATTTCGCACCTTTGATTGCTAGATGTCGTTCCTAAGTTCCTAAACAGATTAACTTGCTCATGTAGTAATGTACACCCTATGTGGTGGATTGTGTTCTTTTATTTAATAATTTTCATTTTAGTAAACGTTGTTTCCACATAGCGATTTTGATAATTTAATTTGACTTTATATTGTCCTTGTCCCAATTTTGGTTTGTTTAGTTTGCAAGTTTTACATTTTAAATTGTATAAAATTGTGTAGTGTTAGTAAAAATATAATGTAGATATTACTTAGAGGGTAAAATATACACCAAAGAAGATTTTAGGAGTGATAGAGGTGGTATAGTAGGAATGGGAAGACAAATGTTTTATGGGAGATAAATTTGGAGCACAATATTTGATGAGTGTTTGAGTGGAAAGTAAGTTTTGGAGAGATCAAGGGAAGTTGTTTGGGCAAGGTATTATGAAGGCAATTTTATTATGGTCACCCCTTAGATGTGCGTTTGCCAGTCCAACACCAAGCCAACTAGACCACCGAGGAGCTAAAAAAACATATTAGTCAAGGATTTTGGATGACATTGAAAGGCTCGGATAGCTTTGTATCATCTGTATTCATGCTTTTTGTTTTGCAAGATTTAAATTTTGATTGTAATTTTATGATAAGCGTAGGAATATTGGTGTACAGTGGTGGTATTTGTGATAGTGGTTACACAGTGTCGTATAGATTACTTTGCGACTATCGGTAGTATTTATTCATGTTTTTCATGTTTCTTATCAAACTATCAATCGCCAGACACTGTAATCCTCGAGGGGGTGGCCACAAATTAATCACCTTAATGTACCTGTGTCATACATTAGCTGGCGCCCCTCCTCCCACTCAACACCACTTTCACTCATATACCTCTCTACTCCATCCATATTTTGATAAGTCACTGCTATTACTTTTCTATACTGTACGGTCGCACTAATAAGTCATGTCCCAGCTGTCATTACGTTTGGCTTGCTATGTGCTGTATTAATGTTTGTCAGATGTTGAATAGTGTGGGTTAGTGTAGGAACATGATTGTTTATTTAACTCTATATGAAGAAATGAAGCTTAGATATTGCTATTACCAATTATTGATCAAATCATACTTGGTGCCGAGACATCACTTATTAGCGTGACTTTATATAATTATTTCTTTCAGGCGGAGCTATGGCCACCGAGGGGCTCTAACCTAACCACCATCCGCAGCCTTCTGACCAGGATGCAGCGAGTCTATGCTCCCAGGGAAAAACTGGAGTCCCTGCTGGCTACCATCTCACACATCTACCAGGCTGTTAGTTTATTGTACATTTATTTTTATTTTACTTTCTTTGGTAAAATTGTTATTCCAATCACTATCTTTAAAATTCTTTGATGATTTTATTTTATTTTTTGAAAGTGTGCAAATATTCTATCGTTTTTCATTTATTTTATTTTATTTTATATAATACTGTATAGTAATTTAGTAGCAATCATTACGTCTACTTTAGTGAATGTAAATTCTATTTCCATATTATGTGAGGGACAGTAATGTAGTACACCATGAAATGTGGCAAAATAATTTACAGGCATTACGTTACGGACTGCATACGGCCTCTTACCAAATACAGTAGAGGGTTTTCCCTCAAACGCTTACTGGTAATTAACCTAATAGATAACATCAATAAATAAGCTGATACAATGTATGGTAATTTATCTCTTTCTTTTCTTTTTAAATATGACTACTCTTACCCCCAGATGTATGAGGGTGGTGCGGGAGGGGTGCGAGGCGAGGCTGAGGACCTAGTACCAATGATCATGTGGGTGCTGAGTCAGGCAGGGGTGGTGTCAGCAGAGGTAGAGGCAGACTACATGTGGGGGCTACTGCTACCCAGTGCGTCGGCAGGGGAGGCCTCGTACTATTTGGAGGCCTTCCACTCCGCTATACATGCCCTTAAGAACCTCACACCCTCGCCGGATTCCTCGCCCGGTAACAGTCTCGACTCTGTCCGGCAGGTGAGATGTTGAAAGAATTTCTTCCGCCGATAACATCTATCTATCTATTGCCGCATGCCTTGCTCCCCTTTATGAGGGTGGCCATACACACAACGCCCCCAAGCAGACCTGTCTGTAAGAAGGACAACCGATGTCAGTTTAATCAAGGACTTACAGGATTGACCACTCAACTTAGGATCCGTCCGACTCGGAGGCCCTTTATGTATTTTTTTAGCACCATTTTTTCAACAGTGGTGGGTGGCTCTATCCACCAACCTGCTTCACCCTTAAGCGAGCAGTAAGGATTTGTATAAGACTTACTCCCCTAGATAGGTTGCCGACCAAGGCTAACGAGTCCCATCCACCCAAATTTTTATGTGGTTGTCTCCCCTAGATGGGCTGCTGACCAAGGCTGACGAGTCCCATCCACCCGATAATTTAAGACACCATCAGTTCTTGGTACCGAACCCTATGTGGCATGGTCAAAATATTTGTACCATTTATCTAAAAAAAAAAATGTTTTATAGATACAGCAGTTTTTGTTCGATATAGATTGCTCTTCATAGTTGAAGAGTACTCAGGAAAGAGTTGAAAGTGTTGTCAAATAATAAAAATGGACAAGAAAGATTAATTTAGTAAGCTAATTTCTGTAGATAATGTACTGATAAAATGTATTGACAATATTGAAAGCTATTTTCCAGTTAGTTCACTTAGACATATCCATGCCAGTTTCATTATACCTTCAAAGTTTCAATCTACAACATGGCATATTCTCACCACCTCTGGCACCTCCAGGATTGTACGATGGTGGCAGAGCATGGGACGGTGAAGATCGTGATCCCTGACGAGCAGAACGGCAGCATCGTGACGCGGACCCTGCCCATCAGACCGGCCACCACCACCCGCGAGGTCTGTCGGATGATGGCCCACAAGCTCAAGGTCACCAACCCGCAGGACTACGCATTGTACAAGCTGGTCGATGGACTAGGTAAGGCTACAGGGAAATTTGGGTGAACTCTTAATTAAAATGTAAAACTTGCAAAATAAACAAACCAAAACTGACGACACAAGATAAACGCAAAGGAACTAATCAAAATCGCTATGTGGAAATAACTCCTAATAAAATCAAATTTGAAATAAAAGAACACAATCCACCACATGGGGTGTACATCACTACATGCGCAAGTTAATCTGGTTCCCAAGCAAACTAATCGCACACATAACAATGCACTATTGTCATGTTCAAGGAATTAGTCAGTTTGGGAAGTATGGGAAACAATTTTGATGAGTTGGCTTTTGATTAGTTCTTTTGCCTTTACAATATCTTGTGTCGTCCCAGTTTTAGTTTGTTTATTTTGCAAGTTTAACAATTTAATTAGCTATAGTTTGGCATATGAAAACCAAGCCCATATTGCATTGTTGTTATCTGTAACCACTATGCAATACTAAAGAGGTCCAATAATTGAAATAAATGAGAAAAAGTGTAAAATTACATTATGTTCTTTGAATTAATTCTCAAATGTTTTGCTGTGTATTAATGACTCGTGAATATTATTTTCCTTGCAGAGAGTTTGCTGACAGACAATGAGTGTCCCCACAAAGTTAAATCAGACCTCACCTCTCAAGGATTCCACTGCACCTTTGCCTTCAAACGCATTGATGCCAAAATTGCTTGGCCGATCCTCTCCTGATGTGCAAGATCTGTGGCAATCGACTTATGACTGTGAACAATATAGATCTGTGGCAGTGAACAAACTGATTGAGAATGGCTACTTCATTCTTTAATTGGTTTTGTGACTATGACCAAATTAGTGTAAAAGTATATTGAAGAAAAGCTTGATGTAGTTAATGGAGCATTGTGGCGTGGACAAGAGGAGCATGTTTGGACAAAGTAGCTTGGAGGAATTTCTAACATGGTCATCCTTTAGAAGAGTTGAAGTTGATGACAAGAATACTTTCCTACATACATACATACATACATACATAACATTTTAAGACTGAGTGCTTCATACATACGTGCAGTTTCAGTCTCTTGTCCAAAATAGATCTGTGGTGACAAACTGAGAATAGCAACTTCACATAAATTCGTAATTGGTTTCTGTTCTCCAGCAATGTTACTGAATGGTAAGAGAAATTTAAGCAATTCAGTTCAAAGAGGGACCCACAGAGGGCTGCTCTCGGGCAGCTGGTGTGTGATATTTGCCAGTACCAATCGACGTAGTGCTCAGACTTGTTTTGTAAAAACACTTGGACATTTGGATGGATGAACCTTTAAATGCTGCTTTGAAACTTTCTGATACACCTCTATACGCCGCTGTGACATTAGACATTGCATCAGTGTGTTCGTGTTTATTAGTGTGAGAAGCTGAATCTAGATGGTGACTAAAACGGATATTCCCTGCATAGCCAAAACTGCCTGTCCTTGTCGGAGCCCCCGTAGTAAAAGAGAATGGCCATCTTTTTCATTAGGATGCCATTTTGGTGATGTAATTATCAAATAATGGAGAGATATATTTATATTTTTGTCACTTAGAATTTGGAAGCACAGATCAACTATATATCCTGTACCAGTTTTGCCAAATGTTCATTTTGGGCATAGGTATGGATGTATTATTTATTTACTAGTATCGTTCTTAACACCAATAACACCCGATGAAATTAATGAAAGCATGATTTGATAAAGAGAGGCTAATGACACCAGGGGCACCAATGTGACGGAGGTTGGCCGGATCTCTGTTAGTATAGGATCTCGACTTGGCATGAGCTGGGCGATGGGAAAAATGACAGTGTAGCTTAACCCTGGATATTGGGCATTTGAATCGGATGCCATATATTATACAGTATAACAAACCTACGAAATTCCTCTTTCAAACTATCCTGTTGTAAGATAATGTGGTGAAGTGAGTGCGTTGCCATGGAATATCAAAATCGCAACTGTTAAAGGGTTAGTGATAGTAAATGTTTTCTATAGCACTTAACAAACTGACAATAATACATTTTCAAAATACTATATAAGAGTGCTCTCCTCCTAAAAGTATATTATAGATTGGATAAATATGTATTGCTGCATTCATACTGTACATGTGTCGTAGTTTGTGCGTATTTCACTATACTCTGTTTCTTTTCATCTGACGAAAAACTGAATCCCTTAGCAGCTAATTTATCGATACTCAATGTAAAAATATGAAACTACTATGTCTCTGCATCATGTTAAGACCAAGTTTATATAATTAGCACCATATTTCACTACAAAATCTTCAAAATAACCGAGAAATTTTGATGAGAACTTTGCAATTTACCGTCAGTTGAAAAAACCCCAGAGTATAGGATATCAATAATTAAGTTCCTTCCGTGTTTCTATAGCGTTCCTGTGTGTGGGAGTTTGAGAATCTTTCTGTTTGCAGACTTCCACAATGCACCTGGTACAGTATGTGTCAAATTCATGTTCTGCTACCATAAATTAGCTTTGGTTATCTTCAGTAAAAGATGACCAAAGTAAAAATATGAAAAAAGTACTGTACCTTCACAACTATACTCTGCTTCTCTTCAGCTGGCGGTAAATTGAATCCCTTAGCAGCTAATTTCTGGATACTTAATGGAAATATATGAAACCACTACGGTATGTCTCTGCATCATATTAAGACCAAGTTTATATAATTAGCACCATATTTCACTACAAATTCTTCAAAATAACTGAACAATCTTGATGGGAACTTTGCAATTTACCGTCAGTTGAAAAGAAACGGAGTATAGTTCTTAGGGGTATTCCTATATGCCTCGCCTCCTTGTACGCTGCATTATGCGGTGTATCTTCTTCTAATTCTACTGATCCATCTTCCCATCTACGTCGGTGTATCGGGAGGAAAATAAGGTATGATATTAGTGGATGCAGGATATGAAGTTTGAGCATGATTATACAGTCGCGCTAATAAGTCATGTCTCGGCACCAAGTATGTTTTGATCAATTATTGGTATCAGCAATATCTAAGCTTCATATCTTCATATTGAGTGAAATATACAAACATGTTCCTACACTTACCCACCCTATTCAACATTTGACAGACATTAATACAGCACAGAGCAAGCCAAACGTAATGACAACTGGGACATGACTTCTTAGCGCGACCGTACAAGTCTCTCATTAGTGTATCAGTAAATTGGAATGAAAGGTGGGAGCTGACTAACTATAATTATATGTAACTTATAATGTAACCAAATTATTATTAACTAACCTTTTCATTATCAAGCTGCCAACAAAGGAGACAATAATATATAGTGTAAAATAAGAATAGTTACTTGTACTTTGGCTAAATTTTGAGTTTTTTAAACCTAGTGCTTAAGAGAGAAAAAAAAAAATACTTTCTTATTGACCTAAGTACTAATTACAAAAGGGATATTGCAAAACCCCAACAGAATATAAGGACAAGTTCAGTAAACTATATTGTATATACAGTAATTGTAACACGATTGTAGTCATTTTTGGAGGAGAGGTATTTTCTCAAGCATAAAACTTTCTCGCCACTTATATATGGATGTGCATTTCTGTAACCACGACTGTACAGTTGCATTTCTGTAACCACGACTGTACAGTTGCCGAGACATGAACCTGGGACAAATACTGGGAATGAGTGTCAGGATTTTATTATTTCACAGGCTAAATCATAGTTTGAGGGTGAATTTATGAGTTTCCCCATTTGAAATAATTCTTTATGAAGTAATTTCATTGGGAGGTGTTTGGTGTTGGGAGTTAAATTAATATATTAGATTATTCCAGGGGCCGTGGCATGGTCGGCAGTTCGATCCCACGCCGTGCCATTGGTATACGGCAAGAGTTTGGGCAGCTCGGTCTAGTGATTTGTGGCAAGTGTCCCGTTAAGTCCCTGTAACAAGGGTACGCGCTAGCCCTGGCAATCAAGGAGTGCACGCATGTACGGTATATGCTCAATCCCCACTAGTGCATAGCATTAAATATTGCATCATTAATACCATGGATTAACTCATTAGGGTAGTTAAATATAACAATCTCTCCAAGGCTTATGTCTGAGGTTCATGTCTCGGCAATTGTGCATTTCTATAATCTATATGGTGGTAACCCTTAAGCCGGTGTCACATGAGCACTTTTTCCATTCAATTTTCCATGAGCAAGTTTTTTCTCGTATTATGTCGGGACATTTTCGCACTGGTATCGGTAGGTACTGAAGGTAGATTATGTTAGGCGGCTGAATTTTGATTAAGTGTAATTTTTTAAGCCTCCAGACCATAATTACCCGTAAAAATTGCTCGAAAAAGGGCTCGTGTGACTCCGGCTTTATTCATTTACTGCCTGAAGTAAAGATGTGGAGCAAGTATTTTATCCCTCTGTTTTTACTTTCTTATAGAGCTATCACTAACTTGACTTACACAGAAGTAGTACAGTATTGTACTCGGCACACATATATCATTAGCAATTTATCATAGCGATGTGCCGTGTACTTTATTCTTATTCCAACATTTGTATAGCAGAAGCAAGATTTTGATACTTTCTTTTTTTAACGAGTAGCATGTGAAATTTTCTACTTTTATAAACTAGGCCAACCATATCGCACTGATCTTGGCCAAAGGTTTCCCTACATGTACAGCTGGTTCTTTTGTATATGTTGTTGTCTTGTACGTACTTGCTCTCCCGGTACAGGTATTGCTCAGTTAACCCCTTCAGTACGGTGGTGTCATCCTGGGGCCAGAATTTATAATGTAAAACTTGCAATATAAACAAACCAAAACTTATACGAACACAGTAAAAAGATAAAACAACTAATCAAAATCTATTGGAAACAACGCATAAGTAAAATAATAATTTATAAATAAAAGAACACAATCCACCGTAATCCAGAATAACCAACCAATACCAACTACGATATGAAAACAAAGTGACCGCAGAAGGCTGGGAATAAGAAAGAAGTAACCCTTTCTGTCCAAGCGACGTGTGTTATACTTTATTCTAGCTATATTTAGACAATTTTATGCAGCTCAGGAAGGATTTGTGGTAGTTAAATGAGTTGATTGAGATGATTCGAAGCCTTATAATTGCTAGAGATCCTTCCCAAACTTAATTAAATCGATTAGTAGTAGCCAGAATACAATAACAAGAATGACGACGGTACAGAATGGGTTAACAAACGCCATCTGAGAAGGAACACTTTATTGACAACGTTTCGCAGATAGCTTCTTCAGGTCACATGTTAGTGTCGTGAAGCAGCTATATGTTTTCAATCAAGTGCTCCTCCTCATATGGTGTTTTATTCATTCTGTCAAATTTTCGAAGTTCATTTTAAGAAAGAATTAACACCTTAGGGGATAAGTAACACCCTGTTCTTAACATTAATCATCAATTACAAACCCCAATGTACTTGAATAAACTAATGAAAGCATATGGTCCTCCCGGGATTCGAACTCTGGACACCACACCCAGAACATAAGCACCTAAACCAATACACCACCAACACAGTTAAAGGTTGAGTACACGATCATTGATTCGTACTTGTGGTTTATTTTGTTTGTATTGTTAAGTAAATCTGGGTCCTGTTCAATTACTTCTGGCTGATATTAGGGGATTTTACTCTTCTTTGGAAGGCCCTCTAGCAATCAAAGTGGTAATGTTTATCTCAATAAACCCTCTGAATCCCAAAGGACCCTCCTTATTTAAATAAAAAGTCTAATGATAGCCAAAAGAAAATTAAAAATTATATCACTGTACTCAAAGGGTTAAGGAATTCCATTTAGCAATTTTCCAATAACAAGATATTTATTGTGATGTATGTTTTGCTTGCGGAACAACCACTATAAACGGAGGAGCATTGGATACTCTTTAACCTTAATACTTTAAATGGGTAAGAATGCAAGTATTAATGCAAATGATATACTGGTAGGTATTTTTAATCATTGTAATGTAAGAAGAAAATAAGCGAAGGATCCTGAAGGTGGATTCCCACAAGCACTTTTTCAGGTAATTTTTGGGATAATTCTATTCCCCCCACATCCAAATGCATGTCATAGAGATGATTATATTGGTTATCCAGGGAAGACATCTAGCCATGAACATGCCATACTGCTGTCTCAGGCAATTCCAAGCCTTCAGAGCAGTGACTCTCTCCCTGGAGAACTGTCATAGGTGTAAACTGGTCCCCTAATTAGCACTTACCTTGGGATATAGGCATTTAAGCTCCAAAAGAAGATGATGATCACCAACTATCTTCAGCCTATTTGCATATACAGTACATAGATAAATTTAAAGACAGAGTGCTCCACATGAAGTGCAGTTCCAGTCTCACATCCTAATGATGGCGCCGCTCTATACAAATACCAGCTAATTCTAAAATGTTTGCCAGAATAGAGTTATCATAAAAAAATGTCAGTTAAAGAGCTTGTGTGACTGTCTTTTAGAGCTGGTAGTGCTGGAAGGTTGTGGCACCAACTCCTTTATTCTGCCCACTCATGTGTCCCACTCATCACTCACTGGGGAAAAATTATTAAGCCCCTTTCACACATACACGATGTTTGGTCACGACTACCCCCAATTTTGCCAGAAATTAATTGGAAGATTGCAAAATTTAGGGCAGTCGGGAACAAAATTGTTTGTGTGGAAGAGGCTTTGCACATTCTGGGTAGAGATCATATAGTAAAAGAGAGCAGCCATCTTTTTCTTTGGACGTCATAATGGTGCCATAGAGTACGGTATTTATCAAACTGTGGGGTGAACTAATATTTTTGTATACATGTACATACAATGGTTTAACGTCATTTTCCATTACATACATTGTAACGGCTCAGACGTGGTTGCTTTTCCGCAGTTGGAATATAAAACAATGAAGTCCCGTCACAGCACTGCCCCATCATGTCATCACCTTGGCTGATATTGGCATAGTGCTAACCGTATCATACAAAATTACAGTATAATGTAAAACTTGCAAAATAAACAAACCAAAACATATACGAACACAGTAAAAAGACAAAATAACTAATCAAAATCGCTATGTGGAAACAACGCTTAAGTAAATTAATAATTTATGAATAAAAGAGCACAATCCACCACATAGACCAAATTATGTATCCTGTCGTGTACCAGTATAGTTGAATGTACATTATGGGCAAGGTGTCAAACGAAAGCAGAATCCATTCTATTTAGTCTTTATTATTGTGCTGCATTTGTGCATGTAAAGTTGATATAATAGTTCACAGTTCTTACCATGTCTTTGGAAGTGATAAAATAGCCAAAATAACACGATCGAACGGATATTAATTTTGCTCTGGGTGTCAACTAGAAACCTATTCCTGTTTTTTAGTCTTCATCAATAACTATAGGCCTACACAGTTAAATTTATGCTTCACAAAACATATTATATCTTTGGAAGTGATAAAATGGTCAAAACAATGCTCTTTTATGCTAATGTTCTTGTATTCCTCCTCGTATTTTTCGGTGTGAGCGTCCTGGGTTCGAATCCCCGGACTGCCACATGTGTTTGTTAATTTCATTAATCGAGTTTAGAGGTAAAGCTGGTTGGTGGAGAGAACATAATAATTCATTCAAGTCTTCAAACAAAATAGCTCCGGTTTGACACCCTGAATTTATGGGTGTGGACGTATTGGAGTGCAAAGAGAGGCTAATGACACCTGTGGCACCAACATGGCGGAGGTTGGCCGATCTCTGTTACTATAGGGTCTATAATTCTGGACAGCTTTGGATTTGTACCCATTCAGTACAGGTGACGTCCTTTTCAATACCGTATATTCTGGCAACTATTAGACGATTTTGTTCAGGTTCGGAAGGACCTTTACGAATGAAAAGGCTACAAACTATCTCGGTTCCCCTTTTAACTACCACAGATTCTTCCTAAACTGCATAAAATTGTCTGAAGTTAGCTAGAATATAATTAAAACGACATTCCTCCGCACACAAGGGGCTAATGAAGTTAAGGGGGGGATGGACCGGTTTTCTGGACCACTTTCTCCCTCATGTTTAGCCACATTAGTTTTCAGATGTTAAGATGTTTTCCCCATTAGTTAGTCGATTTTAAGATCGACCTCATTTCTTCGTCAATATTTAGACCTTTCGTGCTATTTAGGTGTCGATTTTTTCCATGGCGAACGATAGTGAGCCTGTAATGTAGGAAGAACCAAGAACCGGCCTTCGGCCGGGACATTTTTCTACCGAAAAATTTACAAATTAATCTAAAAGGGGGATCTAATGGATGTTTTTTTTTAATTTGATGGAGGTCTAGGGAGGAAACTAGAAAAATAATTAATATATGCAAAAATCGCCCAAAAAGTGAACCATCCCCCCTTAAAGAAAGATGAATTTTTTAATACAGTGGTCTGAAGAGTAGTAGAAATCATCATCGAATGAATCATTAAAAGGGGAAAGCGTTTAGTGATTCATATTGGAGGTAAAGTATATTGGTAAAATAAATAAAAGGTAAACTGTGTATCTCTGGAACAAATATTAAAAGCTTAGGCAACCTTGTATTAAGAGGGGGGGGGGGATTTTCTGGTCCCCCTTCTCCCTCATGCTTAGCCCCATTAGTATTGAGATTTTAAGACATTTGCCCCATTACTGCAGTTTGGGGATATAAGACCTTTTGTACCATTTAGGTGTCGAATATTTCCTGGCAAGCGTTGGCAAGCCTGCAATTTAGAAGGATCCGACAGATCAGACATTTTCTGCCGAAAAGTGCACAAATTTATCTCGAAAGAGGGTCTTTGCTTTTTTTTTAAAAGCCTGATGGAGGTCTAGGGAGGAAACTGAAAGATAATACAAAAATATACAAATAATTAAAAATCTCCCCTTAAGAATGTAATGATACACTTGAAAATAAAGTTGATCCTCATGTCTTGTACTGTACGAGTTTTAACACACACATGAGTGGTTGTTTGTGTATAATGTCTAGTCAATTGCTTTGTAACTCTAGTAGCATTAAGAGCTTTGATATTTGATAATATTTGATATTATCAGTTCTTTATCCAGATCTTATGATGATTAAATACTGAAATAGTATCCCAAGTTGTTTCACTATGACCTTTTTTTAGTTGCTCTGACATTTCATATATTTATCATTGTATCGGTCTTTTATTAGATGCAGTCTAAAAGGTTGATTATATAATGTACAAAATGATAGTTCTATATGTGTAGTAATTCCTAAATGATTTTTTTTAATGTACCGATAAATATTTTCGATTATAGGAGAATGGCTGGTCTAAATTGAAATCTACGATCATGTATGGAAGCTGCTGGTCGAGAAAAATCGAATGGCACCAGGTATAATTCCCTAGGACTTATAGTTTGGCCTACGGAGGACATTTAAAGTAAACAAACTGGTCATCTGGGCCCTTCTGGGAGCCCAAGTCAAATTCGAAATCCTAAACTAATGGTCCGATTTCAATTCTGTTTGCGCCATTCGATTCAGCGTGTCAAAGTGAACTTATGGTAAAAAATTTAACAAAATCCATCCATAGATAACTCTATGGATTTTTTTAAACTTTAAAATAGGCCTATTGGGCCTATAAATTGGTCAAAATGAAAAAATCATATACCGTTGGAATCCTAATGACGAGACGAATCCATATATACCCATGAAAACTCGAAATTCGAAAGTCGCCCGCCAAGTGCAAAAATTTGCCTGGGCTTTTTATTAAAACAGGGATTTTGGACCAAAATATTTTTGATTCTGGGCGAATTGGCTGGGCGAAAATGAAATTAATACCATGTCTAGAAGCAGCTCGGCGAGAAAAATCGAATGGCACCAAATAGAATTCCCTAGGACTTATAGTTTGGGCTACAGAGGACTTTTAAAAGTCCAAAAAAACGATCCCCTGGGCCCTCCAGGAAGGCCCTGTCAAAATCGAAATCCTAAACTAATGGTCCGATTTTAATTCTGTTTGCGTCATTCGATTCAGCTTGCCAAAGTGTACTTATAGTATAAATTTAAACAAAATCCGTCATAAATAACTCGTCTATGGAGTTTTTAAACTTTAAAATAGGCCTAGGGGGCCTAAAAATAGGTCAAAATTAAAAAAATAATTATACCGTTGAATCCGCAACGGCGAGACGAATCCAAATATGTAATAATATTGACAAGTCAAAATTCGACCAAAATCACCGATTTTCAAGTTTTTTTTATATATATTTTTTCCGATTCTGGGCGAATGGCTGGTCGAAAATTAAATCTAAGACCAGGTCTAGAAGCAGCTCGGCGATAAAAATCGAATGGCACCAAGTAGAATTACCTAGGACTTATAGTTTGGGCTACAGAGGACTTTTAAAGTCCAAAAAACAGTCCCCTGGGCCCTCCAGGAAGGCCGTCAAATTCGAAATCCTAAACTAATGGTCCGGTTTCAATTCTGTTTACGCCATTCGATTCAGCGTGTCAAAGTGTACTTGTGGTATAAATTGAACAATATCCTTATATAGATAACTACGAAAAGTACTGATAAGGTAGCCTACCTAGATTTCTAATAAAATATATTAGTTACCCATTTAAACTATCGTTTTCTGTAAAAGATATTGAAAGAAAACGACCCCGTCTAAAATATTGTATGGCTAACTATACTATTTGAACATAACATATCACTTACGTGGCTGCTCCATTATAACAAGTGGGTAGATTGGGTGGAAACACACAGGAAAGAGCTTTAATTATATACCCTTCTCTAACTAATAACACACACAACAAAGCCACTCCAACAGCTTCTTCTCTGACTTAGACAGCAAAAAATGCATATACCGTTGGAAGTAGCCGGCTTTCCTTTATAATGCAAGATAATAATAATATGAATACTGACGAAAATAAGCATTCCCAACTCTGTGATTTGCTCTTAAAACATACATTCAGGTCAAAATTTAATAGCTTTACCCAAATTGCATAATTGTTATCAGTTTGTCGAAGTGTGTTGGTGCCGTAATCTCGGAGTGTCAGCGGACGATCAGCTGTGAGGGGCACGCCGGACCAACGTGAGCTAGAGAAGAACTCCAACAAACTACAATTATGGTTGACCAGGCACAATCTCGTATTCAAGAGGCTATGACAGGCTTGGTGGATGACCTGGACAAGACATATTTACGAGGGATGCAGGTAGGACAGAGGTTTTAGTTAGTATATTGATAGAGGAAGAACATAGAATAGGCTTGCGGGTTGGAGTCCTAGGCGGCTAAAGTCTCGCCGGTTCAAAGCAATGAGGTAATGTTTGTGTATTTATTATGATAATGGTAAGGTTAAGATATTTTAACACTAGAGAGGTGTATTTATGTTTGATGGGAGTTCATTTTTAAAGATAAAATTAGCCTAGAGAATAATTTTTTCAGATAGGCTATCTAGCCTAGCCTAAGCCTAGGCCTAATGTGAGAATCTTATTAGGCTACATGTGATGTAGCCTACTGTAGAATCATGGAACTCTCGTCGACCTGAATTCTCGTCCGTACACGGGAACCGAGAAATCTCATCGACGTCGAAAATATTGACGCCGTATCTTCAGATTAATGACAAGGCTAGGCCTAATGAGTAAGTTAATGCAAATCTTCCACTCAAACCATGAAATACAACAGTAAAACACTAGCCTAGGCCTATAGGCAGTAGGCTAGGCGGTATTAGTTTATGACCAACCAGTTACGGGCCCCATCGATGATTATCAGTGTTTTAAGAACATAAGAAAATGGGAGTCTGCAGAAAGCCGATTGGCCTAAGCAAGGCAGATCCCTGTCCCACACAACCCCAATTCAATTACAAAGCCTGATAAATCTACAGTTATACTACCCCTATTTTGTCCTATTCTGTTGGTACTAATGGGTTAATATTATTAGTAGTAGACTTAGTATGGTTTGATGATGCGCGGAAATGTATATTTGACTTGAAATAGATACATTGAAGTATTACAAACTTTCGCAAACCCATAAACAGGGAACGTGAGCAGGGTTTAGACCGTCGCGCACCCATAAACAGGGAACGTGAGGCCGGTGAGGGGGAGTTTAGACCGTCGCGGAAACAGGTTACTTTTCGGTTAGGTTAGGTTAAGTTAGGTTAGGCTAATGTTAAAAATACTAAAATGCGACGGTCTTCAGTATTAAACAACACTGTATATCAAAGAAAAAAATAAAAACAACAACAAATAACCTGAAAAACTCATATCTGGTTGGTGATAATTTGTTATCAAAATAAGTTATTTTCCAGTTTCCGCGTCTGCTGAACCATCCAAAAACATGCTAAAAGGCGTGTTTTGAAGGGGGGAGGTGGGGGAGGGGTAGTATAACTGTAGATTTACCCAAAGCCTAATTATAGGCTCAACACTAATACCCTGAGGATCATCGGAAAAATATTATTTTAATACCACAAATTTTCTGAGTGTTTTTTATAAAAGAAATTGTTCATTTGCATCAATATATAGTGTTTGCAATTAATTAGAAATCTCGGGAAAACCTATTTTCCCCATTAGGCCTATTGATCGATGTTGAGACACGCCCCCGATAGTGATTTGGAAAGACATTAGCCTAACCTAACAACCTTACCTAACCTAACCTAGTATTATGGGTGGGGGCTGCTGCCCCAACACCTCCGCTGGTTGAGTACTAATCCCTTAGTAAAAAAAAAAAAAAATTGGCTGTCGATTATACGAAGGTAAAAGAAGTCGATGAAGTCTACGGTGTTTACTCTGCAATCTTCGGCTTTGATTGTACATTGATAACGGAAAAGTACCGTATTGACAACCTTGTTACGAAAATTAAAATTTGATACCATACTTTTATATTAAGTTTTTCCGAGGGTTTAACACATTTTCATATGATCTTTAGAGCTATCGATAACTGGAAGTACCGTATTGACAACCTTGTTACGAAAAATAAATGTTAGTACCATACTTTTTTATTAGGTTTTGCCGAGGGTTAAAACAAATTTTCTTATGATATTTATAGCATATAGATTCAATATTTATCTTCAAATATATCAACAAAATTTGTGGTATTAAAATAACATTGAACCGGATCATCTTACCAAAACGGTTAGAGATTAACGCAGGATTATGGGGGTCTACAGAGCGCTGATTGGCCCAACCCGGCTGATCCCCCTTCTCGTCCATATGCTTATCCAATTTTATCTTAAAGCTCCCTAAAGTTTTAGATCCCACTATAGGCACTTGGTAAGTTGGTAGTCCATCTACAACTCTGTTACCAAACCAATATTTGCCTATATCTTTTCTGAAACAAAATTGATCTAATTTGAAACCATTGGTACGAGTTCTTTCGCTATCACTGAGCTTTAGTACATTTGTCATGTCCCCTTTGTTAATCCCACTAACCCACTTGAACACCTCTATCATATCCCCTCTAACTCTGCGTCTCTCTAACGAATGTAAACCTAATTTCTTCAACCTTTCTTCATATGGAAGATTTCTAATATTATGGATCATTTTTGTCATTCTACGCTGTACTCTCTCCCATTCTACGCTGTACTCTCTCCAATGAATCTATGTCCATTCTGTATTAAGGACACCAAAATTGGACAGCATAATCCATATGGGGTCTCACTAATGACAAGTAAAGTTTTAAGATAACATCAGCAGTTCTGTTACTCACACTCCTAGAGATGAACCCGAGAATCCTGTTTGCCTTATTACGAACGCTTATACACTGTTTTCTAGGCTTCAAATCATTGCTTCTTCTTCTTCTTCTTTTGAACCCGCCCGCAGACCATGCAGATCGACAGGGCTGACCTTTGAATCGGTACTGGCTCAGAAACATTAGTAGGAGGGAAAGTTTAGAGTAGAAGGATAGTTTAAGGGACAGTTATGTTTTTGTTAAAGACCCACCCCTCACTTCCTCCCCCCTCCACCTCACCGCCGCGGCGCCGCTCCCCCCCCCCCCCCGCCTCCCCCCCCCCCCCGTTACCCATTTCTCTTCCTCCACATTTTTTCCAGTATCTTCATCATTACCATGTCTTGTGTTTCCATCTCTTTTGTTAACTCCAACAGCGCCCCCACCCCTCTATCGTCCCTCTGCTTTACCTCCTCCCACCCCCTCTCCCCAACTCTATTCCTCATGTATCCCTCCAACTCGTCTCTCTCCTCATCATATCTTGTACATTCCGTTATTATATGTTCTATGTCCTCTACTATTGGGTCTCCTCCCATTTCGCATTGATTGCAGTGCGGTCCCATTCCATTCCATCTCCTTGTTCTCTCATTCGTCTCTAGCGATCCTGTCCTTGCCTTAAACAGTATTTTAGATCCCCATCCTCCATCATAGAACAGCTCTCTAGCTGGTTTTTCTTTCTCTCTGTAGTATGACAGCGTGGCTTTTTTTTCTACCCCTTCCCTCCACTTTCTTCTCCCCTCCTCTTTTATCCCTTTCTCTATCTCTCTGATACATCCCCTCCCATTTTCCAGTATGACCCACTCCTCTCTCCCATTTCGTGTGCTAACAAACACACCTAGATCTTTCTCGCAGTCTGAATTTTCTAATTCTAAATTAGCTAGTTTATATTTAACATTTGTTTGCATGTTCCCTATCTTTAATACCTTGCATTTGTCAATGTTAAACTTCATCTGCCAATTTACTGACCATTCATGTAAGGTATCTAGATCCCTTTGGAGGCACTCTATATCGCTATCTGAATCAATTGATCTCCCCATTTTAGTATCGGCTTAATAAATAAATATTAAAACATAGATTATGTATTACCAGGGCTTTCAAGTTAACTGATGAAATTATTGCCAGGATATACAGTACTGTATTGTACATGTTATGTCTGAGTTCTGTTCCTTTGTAGTACAGGTACTGTACATTTTTTATAAATGAACTCTGATTACGGTAGGTAGGTGGAGTTATTTTATCGGGCAAGGTACGCCGGGTTGTGATACTTGAGACTAAAGATAAGACTCATTGTGGAGTTGTCTGTCACCCTTACTGCAGATAATGAAATATAACGGTATATGGATACTGATATATTGTAGATAAAATGGTTATCTTGTCCATTAACTCTTTAGTTTTCTGAAGACTAAACTATTTTCTCATGGTTAACTTAACCCTTTCAACATGATGATGGTCTCCCTTGATATATGATTGAAAACTCTTAAATAGAAAAATTGTATGGCGAACCCTAAAATTAATGGGGTTACGGTACTAGGGTTGCGTTCTCGGACCATCCAAACACAAGCACCTAAAAGCCTATAAACATATTGTAAATTGGGGCATTGGATAGTGAGGGAACTTGTATTAGTTACCATTAGATTATTATTTACCTCTAGGACTCAAATGAGTAAATACTGTCTCAATAAACCATGCGAGTCACATAGGACCTTCATAAACTGCACACAATTGTCTTATGTTAGTGAGAATGAAACGCAGAAAAAAACCCATGTCGGACTGATAGATTTGCTTGTTCCCTTTACTACAGATCCTCTGCTCAGTTGATTTAAGGGGGTCACCTGCTTTTTTTCTCTTTCTCTCCTTTTCTCCCTTTCTCTGGCTTGTATCCATTCGGCCCCTTTCAGCCAACTGTTTGAAGACGTTTATCCCGATTCAGATGTCGATTTCCTCCTGGCGAGCGATAGCGAGCCAGCATTGTATGGAGAAATCCGGCTTCGCCGGAGATTTTTTTTTATCGAAAATTGTACAAATTTAGCTTGCTGTAAAAACAAAATATATATATGCTGGCTCGCAGAAAATATTGACACCTGGATGGGGTAAACGTCTTAAAACAGTAGGCTGAATGGGGCCGAATGGATACAACCCAGAGAGAGAGTGAGAAAGAGAGAATAAAACGAGGTGGGCCCCCTTAAATAGTTTTAGGACAGAGTATCCAATTTGTCACAAAATATCTCAAAAAGATACCTTCCCACAAGAAATGAGTCAAGTTAGGTTAATAAAGTTTGTGTCTAAGTGTACCTTTACTATCAAAAGGTAAAACAAACATTAAGTTCACTACTGTACACAAGCAAGAAGAAAAGAAGACCTTTACTATAGTCCGTTCATTCTAGGTTCCCCAGGCTGTCTGGCCGAGCAGCCCCGAGGTCCGAGCAAGGCCAAGGCCATAACCGAGCGCCACCACAAAGCTCTCCCTGCAAACTAACAAAGCCCAGGTGACCAAAGCCAGTCCAAGGGGGGAGCTGAGGAGGGTGCGGAAATGCCCGGGAAACCAAAGCCACACCCAAGGCCCTGTTCCCCTCAGCAGTTATGAAGGGAAAGTTGAAGGCAAAGGAAAAATGTGACACTTTGGCTCCCAATATGCCAACCTCTAGGTTGGCAGTAGGGAGGTCAATCCATGGAAGAGATGCCATCCCTTGAGATCTAGAAAATATATAAGTAAAGGAACAGTCAGAGTAAGCAATGGGTATGGCAGAGATCGCTCAGCTCTCACTCTAATAGACCAGCTCATCACCACATGACTAGAACCCAATCCTCTCAGCATCAGCTAGGAAAGGCCCTAGAAAGCCGCCTTTGGCGGGGGAATAGCTCCCCTATTTCAACTCCTTTCGTGGTTGGGCACCCGCCCAATGTGATTACCACCCAGTGATATCATACAGTTATTTGAATATTTTCGAGTCGCAGTGAGTTGATAAAAAAGGCACCTCCCTTCTACCACATTATTTCTATCGTCTTCATTTTATCACAACCAACAATGAGGGGCGTCACGCTTCGGTGCCACTAGCAGTGTGGCAAACTCTACATATGTGACATTGAGTTTAATAAGATATAATCTATGTGCACTGGTATTTAATTGAACAGGTAGACAAGTAAACACCTGGAGTTACATAATGAAGGGCAGGTTGGCAGAGTGAGGGCATACAAATAGATGAGAACACCAGCCTTGGCATCTTCTGACAGGAGGGAAGGGGAATTTTTTTTATACTTCTCTACTCATCTGATATGAAATAGTCACATCAGGGGATTGGAAGCAATTAAAAGTACAGTATTACATACATAACTGGTTTTCTGTTCAAGTTTTATTGATTGTTTAGATAAATGTAAGATAATTTTAAACTATGATTTAGTCATACCAAATTTGTGAATTTTTAAATAGAGTAGTGTATTTTATAGAATTATGTTGTCATACTAAATCTTATTCACTCTACTTCATATTTATCACTCGTAAATCAATACCCAGTACTACTTATAAAAATAACCGTATTCACTAACCAGTTTCTATATTTGTGTTTATATTTGGAAAGTGTGTCAAGTCAGTTGACCAGTGACAATTTTCAGCAGCATAAGAACATAAGAACATAAGAAAATGGGAGTCTGCAGAAAGCCGATTGGCCTAAGCAAGGCAGATCCCTGTCCCACACAACCCCAATTACAAAGCCCAATTATAGGCTCAACACTCTAATACCCTGAGGATCATCTTACCAAAACGGTTAGAGATTAACGCAGGATTACGGGGTCTGCAGAGCGCTGATTGGCCCAACCCTGCTGATCCCCCTTCACACCCAACCCTTCTCGTCCATATGCTTATCCAATTTTATCTTAAAGCTCCCTATCGTTTTTAATCCCACTATAGCACTTGGTAGTCCATTCCACCCATCTACAACTCTGTTACCAAACCAATATTTGCCTATATCTTTTCTGAAACGAAATTTATCTAATTTGAAACCATTGGTACGAGTTCTTTCGCTATCACTGAGCTTTAGTACATTTGTCATGTCCCCTTTGTTAATCCCACTAACCCACTTGAACACCTCTATCATATCCCCTCTAACTCTGCGTCTCTCTAACGAATGTAAGCCTAATTTCTTCAACCTTTCTTTATACGGAAGATTTCTAATATTATGGATCATTTTTGTCATTCTACGTTGTACTCTCTCCAATGAATCTATGTCCATTCTGTAATAAGGACACCAAAATTGAACAGCATAATCCATATGGGGTCTCACTAATGACAAGTAAAGTTTTAAGATAACATCAGCAGTTCTGTTACTCACACTCCTTGAGATGAACCCGAGAATCCTGTTTGCCTTGTTTCGAACGCTTATACACTGTTGTCTAGGCTTCAAATCATTGCTAACAAACACACCTAGATCTTTCTCACAATTCGAGTTTTCTAATTCCACATTAGCTAGTTTATATTTAACATTTGTATGCATCTTCCCTATCTTTAATACCTTGCATTTGTCAATGTTAAACTTCATCTGCCAATTTACTGACCATTCGTGTAAGGTATCTAGATCCCTTTGGAGGCACTCTATATCTCTATCTGAATCAATTGTTCTCCCCATCTTGGTATCGTCTGCAAATTTACTTATCCTACTAGTTATACCTAAATCAAGGTCATTTATGTATATAACAAACAACAGAGGACCTAATACAGATCCCTGGGGGACACCACTTTTGACTGCTCCCCATTCTGACTTCGTACCATTTATGCTGACTCTCTGCTTCCTACCAATTAGCCATGACCTAATCCATCCCAACAACGCCCCACCTATTCCATGCGCCTCAACCTTTCTCATCAATCTCTCGTGGGGGACTCTGTCGAAAGCTTTACTGAAATCTAAATATATTATATCATATGACTTGTCATTATCTACTGCTTCATATACCTCTGAGAAAAAACTAAGCAAATTAGTAAGGCAAGAACAAGCATGTTAGGGTGGTTGACCTATAGGCCGGGTACCTGGGTGACAGTAAGAATTTATGGCCCCTTTCATTTTTATATTTTTCTTTCCTAGACGTTTGTTAGACTGATACGTTACTTTTACTATCACTCAGTTTTTATATGACCAATATATGTATGTACTGGCTGGTAGTATGTATTTGGATGAAACAAACAATTGTGCTTTGTAAACTGTTAGGCAACTGTTGAAACCCACGTGTTCCGCAGTAGACTTAGTCACGGGCCTCTCTTGGCACTAGAGGTAACCCACTGACATCTTAGCGGGTATCACATGAAGCATTTTATCGGCAACTTTTGAACACCAATTATATTCTGGCAATATTGTGAGACAATTTTGCGCTGGTTTTGGAAACTAGACTGAAAATTTATTACTATAGGTAAAATAATTCTTATAAAAGTGTACTGTACAGTACAGTACTTCCAAACCTATCAGATCAGAGTTGCTAAAAAATTTGGGAGTAAAAATGCTTGTGTGATAGCGCTTTTAGCCTTTTGGAATGTTTTTCTTAAATTCTCCTGTCCCTTTGTGCCATGTAATCTGTCTGTATCCCAATGTTATTATTATTTTTTTTTATTCTACCATCTTAAACTCTACTTGCCCTTTTACTTTTATTTTAGGCATACAGTAAACCCCCGATATTTCGGACTCTTTTTACTCGGAAACCCGCACTTCTCGGAATGGCATAGGCCTCTCGGAGATGTCCCTGTACACCTCGGCAATTTCAGAGTTGGACGGGATTTGTGTCCGGTTTACAATGTTCTCTCACTCGGTTTTAAGTGATTTTAGGATGTATTGAAGCCTGTGCCTTTTAATTATTGTGTTAATATTAATTACTATGAACTGTACTGTCCCTGAAAACATAATAAGGTTCGTATTTGTCATTAACCCTTGGAATCCGGGAGGCCTCATATGAGGAAAAATGCGCGGCTAAAAAGTCGCCGATATAATCATCAGAACTCGGCAACCACGCAACGTAGCGATGTCATCTCAACGGCAGTCTACAGACAAGAAAACTTTCTACAATTTGCAAAAAAAATGACTGCTCTAGGTGGGCTCAATCAGTAGCTACTGAATTATGAAGTTTGAAAATACCAAACTTCATATGAGGCCCCCCCGGATCCCAAGGGTTAATATGATGAATTTCACATGTGAAAAAAAAAAAAAAAAAAAAAAAAAATGTTGACGCGGACTTTCCTCGGGATGGATGTAGAGTTCGGGTGTACAGTCGTCATTGTTTACATAGGGCGATCGCCGCGGTCACACTTACGTTCCCGTCTATTTCGACGCTATATTTTCTGCTATTTGTCCCCTGTCATTACTACATGAATACAGTACTAGGTTAGGTTAGGTTAGGTTAAAATAGACGGGAACATGATGGGAAAGGTCCGACGCCACTACGCGTAATGTAAACAAAGATGGCGGTACGCCCGCTCACTACATCCTACCCCTTTCCTCTTCTAATTCGGAATTATCCCGCTCTTAAGTCGTACATAGGTCAGACTTCGGACATCTCGGAAAATCGGGCTTCTCGGAAGTGGTCTCCCCCCAATTAGTCCGAGATAGCGAGGGTTTACTGTATAATTATTGTTCTTTACAATTGCATACAAATCCAATAACATTTGCCAAAGTCATTAGAGTACCCAGCGTAGTGAGGGTGGCTGTGCCAAATTTCACGCCTCGCTTGTACTGTATTTTATTATCTTGCCTCTGCGGCTTAAGGTGAATTCATGCATTTTCCCGCAGTTTCATTTCCAACTGTAATCTGGCAAGTTCCGAGATACTTTTTTATTGGAATTCTGACACTTTTGATAATCTACCTTAACCCATTCAGTACCAGTTCTGTCCTTTTTATTTTATACTGGTTAGTGTCAAAATACTGCTGGAAAAAACGCTCGTGTAAATCTTTATAGATGATACATAGGGTAGAGTTGCAGATTTATGCATGGTGGTCAAACTAGTGTGCAATATCAATAATAAATACAATACAGTCCTTGGGAAAAAAAAATAGTATGCAGTAGTTAGATTAAGAAATTTAGAATAGAAATGTACCTTAGTTATTGCAGATTTGATACTAGATAACATAGCTCTTTTTATGATACTGTACCCCCTTTACCTACTCTGATCTAGCACATCATTATGCATGCCCCATATTTCCACCTCACATTCCTCTCATGATCGTGTTACTCGCCTGTCATGCATTTACAGTATATCAAATTTGATTTTATTAAACGTTATTTCCACATAGCGATTATGATTAGCCTAGTTCCTTTGCGTTTATCTTGTGTCGTCCCAGTTCTGGTTTGTTTATTTTGCAAGTTTTACATTATAATTCCACTTAGGGGAGACGAGCCAATTAGTAACCTGTGTGAAATAGCTACCAAGTAACAATAAGTTAAGTAGGATTAATTAATTTATCTGCCATTTCAAATTTCTCACTTTTATATAAAAAGTTAATTAATTTCTGACTGCATACAGTATTCCTCCTTTAAACTAGAGGGGCACTCGGTAGAACACATACCTCTACCTACGTTGGCTGGTTCTTTATCATTAATGTCATATTCTAAATTGTCTTCTGGATCTGGGTTCCAGGAGATGATCCGGATCGCCCCCTAAATTTAATCACTTCTTCTTTGGCTTATATCCTATCTGCCAAACAAATTTCGTGAAAATTGGTTCTTAACTTTGTGAGATATCTTGTTTACAAACAGACTAATAAACGAAGGTTAAATTACAGGTATATACAGTACAGTACGGTATAGCTTTTGCTCATAAATTGTTTTTCCACAGCGAACAATGCATCAGTGTGCGGCCCAGTGTTGTGACAACCAAGAAAGTTCCGTTGACCATGTCCACCGCTGTATAGAGAACTGCTCGACACCACTTACGCAGGCACAGAGCTTTGTACAGAATGAGCTCTCACAGTTCCAGGTAAGTCCAGGCTATCTATCTATCAAAGGGAGCAAAGGGGAGAGAGGAGTGTGTGGTAACCACCGAGGAATATGTCTTTTAGGCGTAGTAGGGAAGGTGTACAGTAGGGTAGTGATTGAGAGAGTGAGAGTGAGAACGGAGAAATGGATAGGCGACGAGCAGGGAGGTTTTAGGAAGGGAAGAGGATGTGTAGATCAGATTTTTACCCTGAATTGTGTTGTGGAGAAATATCTGGAGAAGCAACAAAAGGTGTATGTTGCCTTTATGGACTTGGAGAAGGCCTATGACAGAGTGGATAGAGAAGGCATGTGGAAAGTACTTAGAATATACGGAGTAGATGGCAAGTTGCTGAAAGCAGTGAAGAGCATGTATGAGGGTGCAAAGGCGGCAGTATATGTGGAGAACGAGCAGAGCGAGTTCTTTGACCTGAGTGTTGGGTTGAAACAGGGGTGTGTGATGTCCCCGTGGTTGTTTACTGTATATATGGATGGAGTCATGAAAGAAATACTTGGAAGAGCAGTGGATGTTGGTGTATCACTGAAAAGGGAGGGAAATGAGTGGAAGCTGCCTATACTGTACTGCTGTTTGGGGATGATAGAGTTCTGATGAGCGATAATGAATGGGAGCTGCAGGGTTTGGTAAATGAGTTTGGAACAGTGTGCGAAAAACGGAATTTGAAGGTAAATGCGGGGAAGAGCAAGGTTATGGTCTTCGAAAGGGGTGAAGTCACAGAGTGTGAGATGAAGTTGAACAGTCAGGCTATGGAGATTGTCAGCTCTTTTAAGTATCTGGGCAGTGTGTTGAGTAAAGATGGGACTGGATGAGGAGGTGCGGGAGAGGGTGCAACAGGGGAAGAGGGTTGTAGGAACGTTGAAAGCAGTAACAAGAAATAGGGTGGTCAGTATGGAAGTGAAGAAGTCCTTGCATGACAGTGTGGTAATCCCGACACTAACTTATGGAAGCGAAGCATGGACGTTCGGGAAGAGACTCAGACCAAGAGTGAGAGAGGTGGAAATGAGTTACTTGAGAAGTGTGTGCGGAGTTACATGGAGGGATAGACAGACGAATGAGGAAGTAAGAAGGAGGTGTGGTGTGGAGGTAGATGTGCTGGAAAGTGTGAAAAGGAACAACTTGAGATGGTTCGGCCATATGGAACGTATGGAAAGTGAGAGATTGACTAAGAGGGTGTACGAGAGCGAGGTGGAAGGATGGAGTGAGGAAGTATATGAATGAAGGCGGTGCTGGTTGGGAGGAGGGGCGTCGACTGACTGGGGACAGAGGTGCATGGGGGCGGTTCGTTCGTGGCTACCCCTTCGGGGATCACGGCATCAGGCAATAGATAGATAGATAGACCAGCAAGGCCATTCCTAATAAGTTCTCAAGAATTGTAATACGTGTAGTTGAATGGTAGCGAACAAAGCAAGGCCATTCCTAACAAGTTCTCAAAAATTGTAATACTGTACTGTACATATACTGTAGTTGAATGGTAGCCAACAGAATATTGTTTGCATAGTCTATTGTAGTATACTACTGTATATGCAGCATGTGAACAATGCATAATGTTATTCAACAGTTAGATATGGCTTGTACAAGAGGAAGATATACACAGGCAAGATTCCACAGAAATGTGGATGGTAAAATAGATTTGTAGGGTTTCACTTAGTGGAGAGAATGAAGGAGGAAATTGGGTGAAGTGATTTACTAGCATGAACTCATTTTGTGATAGAGTGGTAAATGAGTGGAACGCACTGCCCCAGTATGTAGTCGATTCCGAATCAATAAGGGAGTTTGAAAGTAATCTTGATAAAGCATGGGGAAGACAAGATTTGAAGTTTGATTATAAAGCAAAAATACAGAATAGTAAAAATGTTGCGTCTGCTACCGCCGCCGCCAACACCGTGAACGACCGCAGCAGTGCAAGTACTGGTACTGAGCTGGATACACAGGCGTAGTTTGCCTTTTTCCAGAGGATCTACTGTAAGAAACTGTAAGAAATTAATATGGAAGGTACTGTAGTGCGGTTAGGGGAAGACTAATGTAGAATTGGAGATAGATATTGCAGAATGTTCTCCAGTTCAAAGTACATAACCAGGTCAAAGTTGCGGCTGCGAAACGTCTAACGGGTTGGATTCTGCGTACATTTAAAACACGCTGTGAATTACCTATGATAACGCTCTTCAAATCTCTAGTTCTACCGCGGCTTGAATACTGTAGCGTATTAATATCCCCATACAAAGCATGTGAAATAAATGACTTGGAGAGTGTACAAAGAAATTTCACTTCGCATATAAGTTCGATAAAACATCTACACTATTGGGAGCGTTTAAGAGCACTGAATCTGTACTCGCTGGAACGTAGAAGAGAACGTTACCTAATAATATACACGTGGAAAATTGCAGAGGGTTTAGTACCAAACCTACATACAGTACTCTGATAGTCATGAAATTCAGTGACAGGAGAGGCTGGGAATGCGAAATCCCTCGGATGAATAACAGGGGTGCTATGGGCTCTCTGCGAGAGGGCTGGTTATCACACAGAGGCCCATGTCTCTTCAACAAACTCCCACGGCGAGTAAGAGACATGAGGGACGTCTCGTTAGACAACTTCAAGAGAGCCCTCGATGTCGAACTGCAAAAAATGCCAGACGAGCCCATCCTCGCGAGGGAGCGAGCTGTCGCTTCAAACAGTCTACTGCACCAAAACCACCACCCATAACGAGGGGCGCCGCGCTCCTTGGTGCCACTAGAAGAGTGGCGAACACATCAAAAGTAAAGTAAGGCCACGGTATTTTAAAGAAAACAAAAATGTAGCACAAGATCATGACATTTGGAGAGCTACTACCAGGTGAAAGACCTACTATTACTAGCATGGATATAAGTGTTTATGAAGCATAAGATTAGAGTGAAAGAGTATATTGTAAATTTATGATAATAGCAAAGTACGGTATAAATAATGGTTCATTAACCTGTGTGAGAGTGAATGGTGAAGAATTTGATTAACCCTTTCACGCACATGACACAATTTGAGCCTATTCTGGGGTACTTTAAAGCCTTTGTGACCAGGGGTATTTAGAAACCTCTAGTTTATTTACTTCAATCTCTGCAGTTATCTTTGAGTTAGCTGTGGTCAGAAAACTCATTTTGGAGAGGTAATTATAAGATTGAGAGAACTCTGTTTCTGATTGCTAATCGGTAAATCCTGGGTCCACACATGCGTGGAAAGGTTAATCTGTGTGAGTGGTGAAGAACTAAAGTTTTCACAATAGCCTAAACAGTTTGGTTCTACCTGGAACCGGTGTTGAATCCCCAACTAAACATAATGGTGGTAATAGCACGGTTTGCAGTTTTTAGACATGGCTTCCTTGGGAGTTGTCATATACAGTACTGATAATTTGGTATTGTTTGCAAATAGTTTGGAGGGTGCAGTAGAGAATTTTAAGAAGTGGAGGGACATCATGGGTTTGATAGTGGATGTAGGTAAAACAGAAGGTCACTAAGTGGGGTAGATAAAGGCATGTTAATGAAGAGTGGTGTCCTATATACAACAAGGGTGTGGCTGATGACTATCCTGGGTATGGTCGAGGTTAATAAGTGTTGTCAAATATTTCACAAAGTTTCGGACATTGACTAATACTTTGAGGGATAAGCACTTTCCCAGTAATTATAAAGATACCAATAACACTTTTTGAGCGAAAACCACTGGAATCTATGACAGTTAATACCCCCGATTGTACATACAAAAGGTGTATTGGTGTGAGAGACAAACTGAGTGATGTGATTTATTTTACCTGTGATACATGCAATGGTAACTGCCAACCTGAGCCTGAGGTTGACTTTGGTGATGAATTTGCTACCTGGGTAATATGATTAGCACTGGGGGTGGTGCAGAGGCTAGATCGGTTGCAAGAGTCAGAAGTGAGTGGAAGAAGTCAGAGAGCTGCTGACATAATTGACAAAAAGGGAAATATGTCTTCACTTAAAGGGTATTTTGTATTCTGCATATGTGGAAAGTGTGATGCTATGTGGTGGGCAGTTTAGGAGGATGGTAATAGCTATGCTTATCATAGACTTGACTAATTTACGGACTATAAAACATTAATGAGTAATTTCTCAGAGCAGAGTTAAGACTGTAACTTGGTGAAGAGTGTGTCAGTGAGGTGATAACTTTTGGCAGGGCAATGTAGAAAGAATTAATGAGGATGACTGAGGGTGGCTTGTTAAAAGTTTGGAAACAAAGTCATGGAAGACTGAGGAAGACTTGGGATGAGGTACTGTACTGAAAAAGGATTTTATGTCTAGGAGGCTTGATAAGTATGGCACAGAGGATCCTGCAGCATGAAGTGCAACCATCAGATAACCAAAATACTATATACCTGTGAACAATTTGAAACTATTTAAAGTAACTTTTTGTTCTTCCTATAGTCTATTCGCTGTAAGTAGGTAAGAAATCATGACCTCTGTCCACTGTAACTCAAAAAGGGCTAGAGCAAATTGGCTGTAAATTTCCACATCTATTCCTTGACTGACTCTTCCCAAATGGTAGAAATATTAGCTTGATTACTCTAGTCGTTTTTTTTAGTTACAGAGGTTATGATTTCTCGCCTACTTACAGCGAATAGACTAAAGTACACATATATTCTGAACACATGGGTAGTTTATATCTTCTACTTTTCTTGTAATATTAGCATAAAGCTTGTACCATATATCGGTATACAGTATATGGTTTAAATATTGTTATGAATCCCACATAAGATATAAGTTATAATGCTTCATTATGATTGCAGGAGCGGTTGCAGCGTTGCGTGATGGTGTGCCAAGATAAGGTCCGGAACCATGTGACTGTAGACACTTCAGAAACACAGGTACATGGCTGCCTTGATGTATGTGTGCAGTAGTTTCTATTACGCCATAGTCAAGGTTTGGTAGCACATTTACTTCTGTGACATACTCAGAATTTTTACTTTTGTTTTGTAACCAAGCATCTTTTCTTTTATGCCATTGCACCCTCTATATTATCGTATATTTGTGTAGTTGATGTTGGTAATTTAGTATTTCTTTTTCGATAGCTATACAAAACTTCAATTTGGCATTGCAGAGCATTCTAGCTAGTATAAACGATAAATTTAATGTGTTTATTCACCGAGGACTTAAATATTGTGATTATAGAATTATTGAAATGTTAATCCCTTCCCCTCTTTCTTGGGAAAGGGGCTTTATCGCTGAGGAAAATTAATACCGGTTTTTAGGAGGTACTAAGAGGCAACTAAATGGGGCAAGCTGTTGGGAGTTGTTGTTGTTCCCCAAGCTGCCTGGCCGAACAGCCCCAAGGCCCCGAGCAATTCCAAGGCCATAACCGAGCGCCCCCACAGAACCCTTCCTGCCGACCACAATAAAGCCTGGGTGACCGAAGCCACTCCATGGCGGGGAGCTGAGGAGGGTGCGGAAATGCCCGGGAAACCAAAGCCCCACCCAGGGCCCTGTGCCCCTCAGCAATTATGAAGAGAAAGTTGAGGGGCAAGGGAAAAATGTTGGGAGTTATTAGCCATGGCAGGCTGCCCATCTAAGGGAATGAAAACTTAGGAATAAATACCATATCCCTGTATGCTGATTCTGCCCTTGCAGGTTGGCATCAAGAAAGGCGTTCGTTTATGTTATGCATCATAGCAACTCCAGCCTCTCAGCGCATTGACCCTGTTTTACTCTCTCTCCCATGAACTGTCATGGGATACACACAGTACACTATATGATCCATGCTATCATAATACTGTATGTACAGTAATGCCTCGGGTAGTATGACCTTAGGCTCATTAAACTATCATGATAACCAATGATCTTTTGAGTATGCTATACGCTGTACTGTACCTTGAAATTTGAATACCTTTTCCTCTTTGTAGATTCTGTATGAATACAGTAGACATTAAAAATAACCCTTTTGCATTAAAATAGTTATACAGGTAGCCTACTGTATATTTTAACTATTTTATTCCTATTCTCTAACTCGCAGTAGACACTTATCAATTACAATTTAACATTTATATTTGTTTATACTGTATATCAAAATGAATTAAAAACTCTATAAGGACAGGAAAACTGTATTTAAAATTGTTATGCCAATGACCTGCTGAAGGTATATGGCAAGTCAACAATTATTAAATAGTGTGTTCTTCCTTATTAGCTGATTTTTTTCCATTCTGCTAACATGTACTAGTCAATGTTTACAATCTTTTACAAATTTCAGTTCCGCTCATTTAATTATTGCTTGCTTTGCAGATGTCCTTGAAAGTTTTTGTTTCCTATTTCTTTTTTTTATATTTCTCCATTCATGCATGATATTTGTAGATTTGTTGATGTATTGCAAGTAGTGTATGATTTTAGAAGAATAATTATGTCTGTATTTGGTTGAATTATCATTTAACAGTTTTAAGTTATTGAGTCGGTCTAACAAGTAGAACTAAGAACACTAAAATGATTATGTTTGTTTGGGTTTATTAGCAGAACATCCAAGTCATAAAGAGGTTATATTTACTTTTGTTATATATTCAGAATAGCTTGGACAAAAATATATAAGTTGAAATAAAGTAAGGATTTAAATGAATGTTTGTAGACTTGATTTGAACGTTCTCTTTTGGTGCCATGCCATTAACCTCTTCTGTACTGGCGACGTCTTTGTAATCATATTGTAGTTTTATATAGACGATTTTCTGCAGTTTAACCCATCAGACCCGGAAGAGCTCTTAAACACCCATAAAAAACTCGGTCCGCGCAACCCGGAAGGGCTCTGAGGCCCCCAGTGCTTGAAAG
Source organism: Paralithodes platypus (assembly GCA_032716605.1). Classification (NCBI taxonomy): domain Eukaryota; kingdom Metazoa; phylum Arthropoda; class Malacostraca; order Decapoda; family Lithodidae; genus Paralithodes; species Paralithodes platypus. Next base: position 32,353,087 of record CM064542.1, on the reverse strand, counting down.
CCTGTGAGCTTGGTGTGCGAGGCGTCCGTCCGACGCATGTAAACAACAGCCGGCTGGACCGACGCCCCGCATCTCCCGCCACAAGAAGGAGTGCGTCGCTTGTTCGTGTGTGCCTGTATGTTATTGTTAAGTATCGAAAAGTAGTGTAAAGTGGCTGTTTTTGCCATAAAGTTATCCCCAATGAAATCATCATCACAACTGAACCAGTTGACTTAGAGAGCTCTACTTAACGCCATTCTACAGGTACGAAACACATCTACGCTTGGGGATGTGCGGGAATGCGGAAGCAAGCCAAATAACAAAGATGCGGTAGCCTAGGCGTAGACGTTTTTCGGCCAAAACCCCCGGGTTTCGGGGAATATATATATAATACATAGCCGGGGCTGGAGGGTTAAGGAGGATGTGTGGTACCCAAAAAAGTTAATAGATAGTTCAAAGTCTTTTAATTGCTGGAGGCCCTTTTGAAACTGAATAAAATTGTCTAATAGTATAAAGTTAAAAAGACGCAGCCGGTACAGAAGGGGTTAAAACAGTAGGTCATTATAAATGTATAGGTAGCGCCAGCGAACCTGAAAATAATCTTGACCCCTTAACTTCTTATAACTCGAAATGAATAAAAGCAATCAGGCTGACGCTTCTATAATTTGGGAAGAGTCCACCAGGAAATAGGTGTGGATATTTACAGCCAGTTTGCTCTGGGCCCTTTTGAATTACAGAGGGGTCAACGATCAAGATTATTGTCAAGTTTGTTGGTGCTAGTTATAGTAGTTGAAGGGTTATGACATTTTATGAGGACACAATACAGGTAATACTATTAGTCTGTTCATTATATTGTGTCTTCAAATTCCCCACCTCCCACCTCTCATAACTCGTAAAGGACTTGAGCAATCAAACTAACATTTTTACTATCCTGAAAATAGATGTGGTCATTTTAGGCTTGTTTGCTCCAGCCTATAGACAGTGCACAGAAGGATTCCATGTACAGTATGTTACTTTGAAAGTGGAAAATGTTTTTGGACCCAGTGACATGACCCTTACAATGGAGAAGAAACTAATTCCATTGGCAAATCTAGATTTGACTATAAAATATATAGGGAGCAATTATCTTTTGACAGCATAAGCTCTTTTTCATGTGTGAAAATTGTATTAATCTTTGGTGCCATAGTGAGTGTGTGCAGTATGGAAGCTGATATACATATACCGGTACTTATTGAACTGAACTCAAAATGATGAGTTTGAGTTGTTTTATGGTAGTGAAATATGGTCAGTTAAAGAGGAAGATGTCTGTAGACTTTAGCATACTGATGTGGTGATGCGTTTTTTACCACTATGCACTCCCTGCTCAAGAGTGGGGCTAGGGTGGGTGCCCTGATTTTCAGGAACTTCAGTGGACAGTTATCACATATTGCTAGATCGCGTTGTCTGCCAATAACGCACACTGGCTGGCCCAAGCCTCGAACCCTCAACCTCTTAGTTTGAAGGTGAGTGCTATACAAACTGCGCTATGGCCGGTGGCCACAATGAGAGAGGTACCAGCGAGAGCAGAGTTGACTCAGTTGAGAACATGATACGGTCTACTGTGTATCGGTGAAGTGATGCCTTCTGACAGTCTGTAGTGGTTTGGCCATGTGGAGTGAATGGATGAGGATACCTTGGTGAATATGGAAGTGGAAGGAAAGACGACAGTTAGTAGACCGAGGAAGACCTGGGACCAGATACTGAGGAAGGATCTTAGGGTTAGTGAGTTTGGCCGGAAAGCTGCAAAGGATCGTCCAGCATAGAGAGAGATCCTCAGGTGACCAAGCTACAGGGTGTCAAAACTGGAGCAATTTTGTTTGAAGACTTGAATTAATATGAGCAGGAATACAATACAATTACCATGAAATAGTATTGTTTTGGCCATTTTATCACTTCTAAAGAAATAATTTGAACTATAAACCTAAATTTCATATTTGCATATACTGTACAATAATAAAGACTAAAGATAAAGGACTCCACTTTTGTTTGACACCCTGCCAAGCCATACCCTTGTAAAACATGAAACTGACTTTCAACAGATATCTATTACCTTGACTAGATTTCTTCCCACTTGCAGCCCACATTTCACTTCCCAAATATAGTTTAGGAAGTACTGTAGTTTTTCATAATTTCTTCACCTCCTGACTGACCATTCTTTCTTTCAGAATATGGTAAAGTTCTCCAGTACTTCTTCTCTTACATAATTTTCTCTTTTGTTTCCCCTTCCATTGTACTGTACTTTGAACATAATGGTTCCATATATGAAACTGCAGTTCCTCATACAAGAACAATGGGAACTTATAATGTAGTAATAGTGAGGTTATGGTATGGTAGCTATGTAGGCTACTTTGAAATGTTACTGAAATTCAACAAAATAGAGCAAGTTCTTGGATCTGAATATTCGGTTGAAGCAAGGGTGTGTGTGATGTCCCCGTGGTTATTCAGTATTTTTATATATGAATGGAATCTTGGAAAGAAATTCAAGGAAGAGCAGTGAATGTTGGAGTACTGTACCCTTGGTAAGGGAAGGGATTGAGTGGAAGTTACCTGTTTGCTGAAGATACAGTTCTGATGAGTGATAATGAGTGGGAGGTGCAGGGTTTGGTATGATTGAACTGTGTGTGAGAAATGGAACGTCAGTGTGGTGATGAGTAAGAGTTTTTGAGATAGATGCAGTCACAATGTATGAGGGTGAACGTCAATAAAAGTAAAGTGATGGTGTGTAATAGAGGTGCTCATAGGGTGAATCTAGATGTGCGGCTGGATGGGGAAATACTGGAACAAGTAGAGTGTTTTAAATATCTGGGAGGAGTGATAAGCAAGAATGCAGGTGTGGAATTAGAGGTACAACAGCGAGTATGTGAAGTAAAGAAAGTTTTCGGAGCAATGGGAAGTACAGTATGTTGAAGGTGAGAAATATTGGAATGAAAGGTAAAAATGCAATGTATCTAGGGATAGTTGTACCAACAGTGATGTATGGGGCTGAAACATGGGCTCTGAAGGCACAAGAGAAAAGAAAGCTGGATGTGATGGAGATGAACTGCTTGAAGAGTATATGTGGAGTGACTCGTAGAGATAGATTGAGGAATGAAGAGGTACTGTAGGCTACCTAGGAGAGTGGGACAGCAGGAACCCTTGTCGGCCAGAGTGGACAGAAGGGTGCTGAGCTGGTATGGACATGTTGAGCAAATGAGAGATGAAAGGCTTACAGAGAGAGTATATGAGTCACATACAAGGGGAGGTAGAGGGGTAGGAAGACCTCCGTTGAGATGGAGAGATTGTGTAGTACAAGCGTTGGAATACGTTATATACTATTATTGAGCTACCTTTGTTGTTGAATATTTGAAATGACAGTAAATGTTGTGATATTCTGTTGCATACTGAATTACATCACCAAGTGTATTATTGAATTATATTTTGTTATTTGTTTTCTTTTTATTTACTGGATTTTGCAAGTTTTTCAATATCATTTTCTTCAGCTTGTTTGACCACTTTTCTTTCATATACTGTATATAATCATAGACTACAGTAGATCTGGACTGGACATGAATATGGAACTTTGCAGTAAGGGACCCAAAATCGGAAAACGAATCTCCAAGTTCGAACCTCGAAACCGCGAAAATTTTATATTTTCGCGGTTTCGAGGTTCAAATTTGGGGGTTTGTTCTCTGATTTTGGGTCCCTTACTGCAAAGTTCCATTTTCGTGTCCAGTCCAGATCTACTGTAGTCTATGATATGATAAATGTCACACTCATCAGTAACATTCTGTACTGTACTTGAATCCTCAATAGTTTAGTTATTTATATTCTATCTTGTATTTGACTTTTAGTAAAAAGATGATTGATATTGAAGAATTAGTGACTTATGGTTTAAGGAGACAACTTAAGATTGAGTTTATTACTTATGACCTCTTTATAGACGATTGTCATGTCTTGTATTCAACGATTCCATGCATTTGCCTAATTTAGTGACAGACTTCATGCCAGTATTTGTTTTAGTGAGTTTTTTACATTTGTTTTGGGTAGACAGACACCCGTTTAATTAAATTTTATGTTTACAGTATGTATGATTTATTTTAAAGATCATGCACTTGAGCTGAAAACACATTGGTTAGGACCACTGTATATGTACTCTTTAAGTTTTCTAATATCAACATTACTTGAATTTTTTGCATTTTGTGAGTTGGTTTCTTTACACTGAATTGATGAGGTACAGGTACACCATTCCCAAGGTAGTCCGTGGACCAAATCCCAAACTTTCACAATTCGGTACGATCCAAGGAGGCAAATTATTAGCATTAGTGCCAATATACTGCTACTATCTATCTATTTGCTCAGGCCCATTCCCCTTTTTTTTACCTGGGGGTAGCCGACTCGATACAGAGCCCGAATAGGAAAAAAAAAAAAAAAAAAAAAAAAAAAATCACACACATCTAGGTCACCCAGGAGAAGAATCTTAACCAATAACCTCCTGTAGGCTCTAAAAGGGTTAGAACAAAGGGGCTGTTAATTTTTACAATTATTTACTGGTTGACACTATGCAGATTGTAGAATTATCTGCTTACACGGAGCTGTTCGGCCAGGCAGCCTAGTGAACGACTACTATCTGCTTACTTGCTCTTGGTGTTTTTTTAGTTATAAGAGGATAGTGCAGTCATACGTTCATATTCTTTACCGGTATCAAAATCAATAATCTATTCTTTGGCAGCTTTGATACAATCCCAAATATAAATGTAACCCTTGCATGGTCAATTTCCAAGACAAAAGTCTCCCTCCCTAGTTATCCAGGCAAGGAGCGCATGTTAGCAGAGGATCTGCTGAAAGTTCACAAGAAAATTTGATCTATCTATCACCGGACGCCGTGATCCACGAAGGGGTGGCTTTAAATACATACATCATGCATGTTTAATCCCTGGTCACCCAAAGGTGGTTGTGGAAACAGAGAGGGTAATCCTCAACTGCAACACAGCAGTGATATTGGAGTCCCCAGCTCCATCACCACATAACCATCTCCAGGGACTATATGAGATTGTCGGGAACAGTACACTGCTCCCAACTTACAAGGGCTGCATGTCCTTACAGACTTCCTCCCGACCACCTTGACGTGATGCTGGAAAATGTAATTGGTCATTTACTCAGTACATTTTCCTGCAAGATGCATCACCAACACATTGGCCACAGAATGTGCATGAAGGGTGTCTCCTCTTACCAAAGATTTCTTCCCTAATTATAGTGAATAAAAATAAGTGATGTAGATTCTCATTGACTAAGGTTATCACATTGTATTACTACAACATGTACTGTACACAACAAATTACAAAATATTGTGAAGATTATAGTTACAACTCAACCTGTCTTGGATGGTACTAATTTTGACCCTGGCCCACAAATTCTGGTGCATTTATCTAAGTTCCCCTCTCACTATGTCCTTGTCAGGAGCCTCAGCGCAACAACTCACTTTCCTTTGCCAACACGGCCGGGAGTGTCTTGCGGCAGGCAGCACTTGGGAAGGACGGAGTACGAGACGTCTTGTTTACGTTCGTTGGGGGGCATGTATTGAGCCTACCTGTGCCGCTCTTAGGATTAGCTTCTGTCCTTGTTTTGTTTAGTTTGCCACCACTGCTGTGTTGCTTGGAAGATTAGCTTCTTTCCTAGTAGTCTTGTTTTTGTTATCTATGCCTCTTCTTCTTTTAGAATTTGCATACAGTACAGTAAAACCCCAATCTTTTTTTACTAATCAGTTAGTTTCTTTCCCGACTTACCAAATTTCTAGAAGTGTAAAACAGCTGTCTTTCAGGCTTCCAAATGAGAGAGGTGATAGTCCCAATTGGATATCAAGTGTCCAAACATTTATCTTGGTCTTTGAGATAAATGTATGAGCTGAATACAATAGTTCAAGTGATTAGCTAACTCTTTCAACGTTTACTGTCAGAAAGAGAGAGAAGGATGACATCTGGACTGGATATGTAGTCTAGAAGCCTTGAGTTTCAGTATCAGAGATTCAAAAGAGGGGGCTTTGCTTCTGTTTAGTTAGAATGGCTTATGTTATAGATGTTCTTTATGTAGCCTTGTTCATGTCTGCTTGTAGGGTAGTTAGTGCATTTTGATATAATTTTGCTTGTGCTTTTCAGGTTTATCCTTGTGGTATTTACAAGGCTGTATGTGCTTGTATCCCTGCTTCAAGTAACTGTAATGCTTGATTTGGGAATATTGTTTGCTTGTTACTCTAAGTGTTGTATTTTTGTAGACGTGCTTGTTTTGAAGATATGATATATTTATGTATTCTGGGTAATTATAATATGTATTTAAATATTTAATGTATATCTATAAGGCTTTAAATATGTTCTATTTCAGAGAATGTGCAGTATAATACCAATTTTAACAATTCTCATATACCTGGTTGAAAAGAGTACAATGTGCATGAATTTAAAACTGCATTAAAACAAAAATTCATTTATTGCTGGTATATACAGTACAGGTATATACAGAAAAAGAAAAGGACAACAAAAATAGGAAAAGTGGGGATTGGGCCTGAGTAAATAGAAAAAATAGATTGATATACAGTACGAGAGCAGTGTGGTTAGTTAGTTATGTAGAGCAGATTAACCAGAGCAGTGTGGTGTGGATGTATATGTGCTGGAAAGTGTGAAAAGGAACACCTGGAGATGGTTCGGCCATGTGAAACGTATGGGAAGCGAGAGAATGACTAAGAGAGTGTACAAGAGTGAAGTGGAAGGACAAAGAGGGAGAGGTAAACAGAGAGAGAGGTGGAAGGATGGAGTTAAGAAGTATATATACTGTCGCAGTATTTACCAGTACAGCACAGCACAATAAGGTAGTGTAGGCTACGGTTATTCAAGCATTTGTAGATTTCTAAGTTTCTTAGCTTAATGTAGTTCACTATCTTTTAACTTCATGATCGGTTTAGAATCCAAGAAGTAGAATATTTCAGAGATAGCATCATGTGTATTACTGTACATAAAAATGCCACAGCTGAGAGATCCTATGTATGATGCCCATTCAGTCGTGAGATTAAAAATCCAGCCTTATGAGGGCTTCTGCCCAGTAGGCTGTTGACAAATAGTTTTTGATAAATACATAAAAGAGATTAAAAAACTAAAAAAGCAAATCTCCACATAGTATAGTTTTCTTGAGATAATATACCAAATAATCTAAATTACAAAGTTAGTTCATAGATTAATATAATCATTAAGGGGACCGATCGGTTTTTAGGTTTAAAAAATCAAAATCCTGAAAATACCATTAGGTGTTTACTCAACATCCCTTCATAAGCCAGTGAAATGTTATTAGTGAAAACCCTTTGGATTTGTTTTGTTATGTTATGTTTTACAAACTTCCTGTATTTCTAAAAAGTTCTATAGCGAACTTTGAAATTTACAGGCTCAGTAACTACTGGTCGTACGAGGATCGTACATATATAAATGGAAAGATTGTAAAATGCTCTACAACCTCCCAAAAGCGTTATCTTCTACTCTGCCGTGTTCCTGCGTAAAATATTGTAAAAAAAAAAAAAAAAAAAATCACCTAATTCCCTTAGACTTTCACAGGTTTTTCTCAAAAGGTAATTTGGCAACTTTGAGATCTAATAAGTCTATTATTATTGGGCTTTCAGGTATGTTTTATATACCTTTGTAAAGTGCATAGGAAGCTACAATATCTGTAAATTCGATTTACTCTGGCCAACTTTGTTTGCAGCATGTTGTCAAAGTCGTAAAATTCTACAAAATAATTTCACCTTAATTCATAATCACTTAAATCCAAAAATACACAAAATATATAAACAGCTATTTATAGAAACTACAGACACACCTTTTGTGAGTTGTTTTATCACATACAACTGGTGCTATAGGGATTTCTGTAGGAGTTATATGCGGTTTAGTAGTGCTATAGTTTTCAACTTTTGTTTTACCTAAATTGAAAGGAAAAAAAAAAAAAATTATCCTTGACCTAGATATATAGTTTCATACACCTGTGCCAAATTGCATTTAGATTAAAAGTAAGACCTGGAAGTTGGATAAAAAAAAAACGGTCGGTCCCCTTAAATGGAAACTGCTTAATAGTTAACAGGAAGTTCTGTGTCCTACAAGTGATGGAAGTTGAATTCATGATGGGAATACTGTATAGGCTAGTGTTTATTCCAAATCTAGGAAGAGCTTGGGAGCTTGGCTTGAAATTTTGACATTGATTTGATCCTACATAGAATTATAATGTAAAACTTGCAAAATAAACAAACCAAAACTTATACGAACACAGTAAAAAGACAAAACAACTAATCAAAATCGCTATGTGGAAACAACTCTTAAGCTCATGTCATTGGCCAGTATTAGAATTTGTTATCATCCAAAGTACCAAACGTACTTAGATGGGCTGGTCTATCAGAGTGAGAACTGAGCGATCTCTGCCATACCCATAGCTTACTCCGACTGTTCCTTTTACTTATGTATTTCCTAGATCTCAAGTGACGGCGTCTTTTCCGTGGATTGACCTCCCAATCAATCTACCAAGATTGGAAGCCAAAGCGTCACATTTTTCCTTTGCCCCTCAACTTTCTCTTCCTAATTGCTGAGGGGCACAGGGCCCTGGGTGGGGCTTTGGTTTCCCGGGCGTTTCCGCACCCTCCTCAGCTCCCCGCCATGGAATGGCTTCGCGGTCACCCAGGCTTTATTGTGGTCGGCGGGGAGGGTTCTGTGGGGGCGCTCGGTTATGGCCTTGGCCTTGCTCGGGGCCTTGGGGCTGTTCGGCCAGGCAGCTTGGGGAACAACAACAACAACTATCTTAAATTAAAGTGTGTTTTACTTTGCCAAGCTTTGATGTTGTACATAGTTATATTGTTTATACAGTAGTCTATATGTTTTAAGATCATATGGATTATTTGTTATATTTATTTGAACAGTATCTTGAATTCGTTTTCAAGTTTTATATTGTAATTAATGCTATTTTGCCATCATATGAAATTTTGCCCTTTGGAATACTGTACTGTATGTTTAGTTACAATTTATAGTAGCCAATATGAGGAATATGAATTACATAATACTCTATACTTACGCAAAGTGACCAACATTGTCTCCCTCTCTTTCAACTAGGTGGCTGTATACAAGGCTGAGTTTGAGGGGTGTGCGATGCAGTGCGTTGACGAACACATAAAGCTGATGCCTTCGGTCAAGAAGAGCATGGCCAGCGTGCTGTCCAAGAAGGCTTAAACCCCTCTTTATCGCAGTCGCTATTTTTATGTCGTTTTTGCTTACACGAGACGATTTTATCAAATTCGGGAAGGACGTCTCGTGGTCAAGGGGTTTAAGACTATCAACTAACTCCTATTAAGACCTTGTTTTCTTGTATTCTGGTGAACACAAGATAATTTTACTAAGCTCACTAATGGCCCCTCGTATCTTAAGAGGTATATTAATAAAAGTCCCAGCCATCCCGAGCCTGAATACAAAGCTCAATTATTGATAATGCTAAATACAGGTCCTTTGTTTTCTGTGTTACGGGTCAGGGAATAGAAATATAAGGCCCTGGAACACTTGCGCTCATCTTTTGTGGCAAGGATGGTAGCACTTTGCCAGGCGAGCTGATTAAAAAGATATTTGCTGCTATATTTTTTAATATGGTTTCTTTTAGAGACGTTCGGATAGCCATCTTTAACCTTATCTAACTTGACTAAGCAGTTATCACTAACTACAGTAATGTTAAGAAGATTTGTTAATGAATATGAAGGGAGCCATATAGTTTTTAAATTAGAAGTTTAAATTTTGAATAACACTAAAGTTTGGAAACATCTGTATTATAATTTGTTATGCTCACAAGAGAGGAGTATATGTGCCATAATGTACATTCAGAAGTTACAATGCACTGTACATTTTATATGTAAGTATTTGTACAGGTTGTTGTTTATTAATGAAAGATCCTTTTTCCCTTATGTAGATTGAGAAATGTTTATAGAATTAATTTAATGGATATTCCACAGTTTTTGTTGTTAAAGGTAGAGACCAGTGCTCTTATGCCTATGAAGGTATAAATATCTTTTAATCATGTTTGTAATTTTGAATTCCGTACACCATCACTATCGGAGAATGTCGGCGAAAAAGAAGTTTGTTGTCCAGTTTCACTGTTTGTAGTCTATCCTAATCCTACAATGATGGAAATTGTTCGTCGTTCACCTTCTAACATTGCACGGAAGCCAGTGAAGAGTCAAACTCAAATAGCAAGATACAGTACAGTAATTCCTTGCTTAAAGTAATAATTATGTTCCTGAATACTAAGACTAACTGACGCTTAAGTCTTTAAGTTGTTCCTGCTCACTGTTTATTTTCATCCTCTTAGGAGAGCATTACTTTGGGCTGTATCTTAGGTGTACTGATTATAAGAATGTTTAATTACTTAAAAGCATAGCTTCTGTGGCATATCAGATATTGCATATGAAATGTCAGTGTCAATGAAGATTTATGTTCAAAATGTTTTGCTTCATGGTGGCATATATGGGTGAAAGTATATACTGTATACATTTTAGTCAGTCCAAAATGATTATTTTTAGCCAATTTTGACAATCCAAAGAGTTGTCATTTCTCAATGGTTCTCAACACGATTCTACTCATTTGAGTAGAGTAAGTGTTTGAGTAAGTGCCGTGATCAAATGAGTAGAATAAACATGAGAAGCACATAGAAAATGTGTCTAAACTCTGTGAAATGTTGAAATTGGAAGTGAAAACATCATTTCAGACTGACTATAATTTTGTATAGTGCTTGCAATACAAAGTATATTTCAGCACAGGAGGCATTTCGTAGGTATCCATCAACGATATATGTTGAGGATGTGGTTTCTTTTGATGGTTTAGGTTGAACAGAGTATATTCGTCCAGATAAAGACACTGAATGAGGTGTAGTACTTTAAAGTAATAATAAAAGGATAAGAAGCTGTCATTGTACGGAAGGGGTTAAAATCGTGTACTGTGTGTTTGAGTCCCTATAACAAAGCTAAAATCCCCGAATATTGCAACACAAAATTTACCCTTCAAAGACTAGCAGAAAAAGCATTGGTCTGACGATGCCTCCAAAGACATAGCCGTCTTCCGTTAGAGAGTGGAGTTTTGTGCAAGGGTTAATTTTCTCGTACCCACAAAACAAACGATACAAAACTTTACCATGTCATTAAAATATAAAACTTGAAAACTAAATAAAAAGTTACTGTTCAAATTACTATAACAAACTCATTAATATTAAAAACTATCGAAACGACATCTTATTATTTGGGTCCGTTATGTTTGTTGCTTGCTGAATTATATTTGCCTTCATCGGCTTATTTGAAATTAATTTAAACATTTAAAACCATTTTATTTTGATAAGCGTTAGATGATTATATTCAGCTCAGGAAGAACATCTAGGACCGAATGGGTAAAAACTGTTGAAATTTACCCTCTGACTCCCACAGGGCCTTCGTAAGCTGAATATAGTTGTCTATTTATAGCCAGAGTAAGTGAAGAAATAGCTTTGTAGAACTGGACCTGTAGTTGAGGATGTAGTGGCTCCTGTAGAATATGTTTTGATTGGAGTTTGTAGTACCAATTTGGTTGTGTTTATACATACATAAATTCAAGTACAGTCGCGCTAATAAGTGATGTCTCGGCACCAAGTATGTTTCGATCGATAATTGGTATCAGCAATATCTAAGCTTCATTTCTTCATATTGAGTGAAGTACAGTATACAAACATGTTACTACACTTACCCACCTTATTCAACATCTGACAGACATAAATACAGCACAGAGAAAGCCAAATGTAATGACAGCTGAGACAGACTTATTAGCGCGACCGTACATTTTTTATTTATTTTTATTTTTGTTCTATGTGATTACATACCTGTAGTCAACTTAGGCAGCTCTCCTCTGAAATTGCTGAAGTGTTCGTATAGTTCCCTTCGGTGACGTGAAGTTGAATAAGTCCCATCTAGTACAGTATATACAAGTATGAAGACTATAAAGGCAATAATTGTAACAACATTCAGCCAGTTGCTTGAATACAGTATTATGGTATGCTTGAGACAACACAATTTGATGAAGTTATATTACAGTATTGCCAACATTTAAGTAATTGGCCACTTGCGAGTGCCAGGCTATAAGGAAGGTGGAGCTGTAGACAATGATGGTAAATAGAAATACAATAATTATGAAGAGTACTGTATGTTGAATTAGGTCTTATGTACAGTATTTATAGTACATACATACGTAACATTTTAAGACTGAGTGCTCCACACATACGTGCAGTTTCAGTCTCGTCCTAATTTTAACTGCTGAATATCAATATCTACAGCTCCAACTTCCTTATAGCCTGAAACTCGCAAGTGGTCAATTATTCATACTGCCATATATGCTAGTCTATCTTTATTAAGATGGCGACCTTGCACTTGGCAGATTTTGGCTTGGGAACTCTTCTTGAGGTGTTTGGCTGATGGAACTGTGTACAGGTCTCCCTCGAAATACGATTGGGTTACATTCCTGAAAACCCGATCTTAAATGGAAAAATTGTATTGCGAACCATAAAATTAATGGGGTAAATGGGGATGCGTTCTCGGGCCAGCCAAAACCCAAACCTAAACACCTAATACGTCGCCGGTACTGTAAGGGTTAAAGTTGTGCCATCGTATCGAAGGGTTTACTCAAATGCAACGTTCTGGAGTGATAGACGAGTTTAGTAGTTATAGAACTTAGTAAAACTTGGTGCGCATATCTGGCTTCATGTGTGAATAACTGGTTTGGTGTGAATTGCGGGCCTGGTGGTGCGGATAACTTAGGGTTGGGGACGTAGTAAGAGTTTTGTCCTCTTTATTACCGTTTACAAATAAATCCTCGTAGATTACATAATATATTTTGTTATTCAAAGTGTATTTTCGTAGTAGTGAACTTTGGTGATGATTTCTATTCCATTATTTTAAAGCCTGTGTATCAGTTCCCTCCCCTTACAACGTTAAACTATGTAAATAAAGTTTTAAAGAAGGTTCCAGGAGTTTATTTAAGGGGAGATTGGCCGTTTTTCTGGTCCCCTTTCTTCCTCATGCTTATCCCCATTAGTTTTGATATTTTAAGACATTTGCCCCATTAGTTTGTCAATTTTAAGACCTTTTGCCCCATTTCTTTGTCAATATTAAGACCTTTCGTGCCCTTTAGGTGTCAATTATTTTCCTGGCGAGCAATAGCAAGCCTGTAATTGTGGAGGAACTGGCCTTTGGCCGTGACATTTTTCTACTGAAAAATGTACAAATTAATCTCGTAGGGGGATCTAATGGATTTTTTTTTTTAAAGTTTGATGGAGGTCTAGGGAGGAAAACTTTTCTTTTCCATAAAAACTTGCACCTTTTTCTCTTTCCTGTAACAGACCTGATGGTTTTCCTCTCCAACAGGTATCCTGGGTACCGTACAACATAATAATTTACTGATTTGTCAAATCTGAAGCAGTGAGACAAATGACACCGGGAAAAGCAGAAGGTATGGATGGTATTGCTGTGGAGTGTATTACGAAGGGTGGAGATGATGATGATGATGTTCTTCCTCAGGCTGCCTGGCCGAGCAAGGCCAAGGCCATAACCGAGCACCCCAACAGAACAGGGTGGAGATGTGATAATAGATTTGCTGGTCAGATTATTAATGTGTGCTTTGTTGTGTTAATAGTACCAATAGACTGGAAGAATGCATGTATTGTGCCGTTGTACAAGGGGAAGGGAGACCGGCAGGTGTGTTCAAGTTATAGAAGTACGGTACAGTATTATTTTATTATAAGATGTTCGAAAGCTGTATGGCAGGGTGTTGATAGAGAGGATTATAAAGGGTACAGAAGGTGCAATAGGAGAAGAGCAGTGTGGTTATAGGAGGGGAAGAGGGTGCGTGGATCAGATTTTTGCAGTAAGACAGCTATGCGAGATGTATTTAGAGAAGCAAAAGGAGATATTTTCGGCTTTTATGGATTTGAAAAAGTGTATGATCGTGTGGATCGAGAAGCAATGTGGAAGGTACTAAGGATTTATGAAATTGGAGGAAATTTGTGAAGAGCAGTAGAGTTTTTATGAAGAGAGCAGAGTGTGTGTTAGAGTAGGAAATAATGAGTTGAGTGAATGGTTTTAGGTAAATGTAGGTCTGCGACAGGGTTGTGTATAGTCACTGGCTGTTTAATGTATAGGCTACAGTATATGGATGGTGTGAAACTATGGTTAGAGGATTGGGTTTAGTAGGAAAGAATGGTAGAGATTGGGAGTTAAACCAGTTGCTGTTTGCTGATGACACAGCATTGGTGGTGGATTCTGAGGAGAAACTGCAGTGAGTAGTCAAAGAGTTTGGTGTGGTATGTGAGAGGAGGAAGCTGAGGGTGAGCGTCGATAAAACTAAAGTGATGGTGTGTAATAGAGGTGCTCGTAGGGTGAATCTAGATGTGCGGGTGGATGAGGAAATACTGGAACAAGTAGAGTGTTTTATATATCAGGGAGTGATAAGGATACAGGTTGTTGAAATGGAGGTATATCAGAAAGTGTGAAGGAAAGAAAGTTTTCGGAGCAATGGGAAGTATGTGGAAGGTGATAAATCTCGGAATAGAAGCTAAAAGTGCAATGTATCAAAGGATTGTTGTACCAACAGTGATTTATGGGGCTGAAACATGGGCGAGAAGAAAGCTGGATGTGATGGAGATGAGCTGCTTGAGGAGTATGTGTGGAGTGACTCGTAGAGACAGATTGAGAAATGAAGATATACATAGAGTGGGGCAGCAAGAACATTTGTTGGCCAGAGTGGACAGAAAGGTGCTGTGCTGGTATGGACATGTTGAGCGAATGGAAGATGAAGGCTTACAAAGAGAACGTGTGAGTCGGATACAAAGGTAGGTAGAGGGGTAGAAAGACATCCATTGAGATGGAGAAAATGTGTAGTATAAGCGTTGGAAGATAGAGAGATGACTGTCGAACAGGCAAGAGAAGTGGTAATTAATAGGAATGAATGGAGAATGCTTGTGAATAAATGAGTGATAACGCGGTTGTTGGGAGAGGGGTTCGGGCGCCAGTTGGACTAGATAATAGTCCGTCAGGCGCCTGGCCAGGAGAGCCGGTGTATATGAAGGGTCATGCCTGGATGTGAGGTGTGCCGAGATCCGAACCTCTCCGAGAGGTCTGGGGCCGGGGAAATGCTAGAGGGCATCCTTGAAAAGATGGATTCAGGGAGAGAGTTCCAGAGCTCAGCAGTTGAATAGAAGAATGATTGGGAGTATCATTTCACTTTGAGTTGGAGAGTTGTACAGAGTAGGGGTGGGATGATGATATTGGTTTAATAAAAGAGTTATAGGTCGCTGAACTGGCTATTATATAGTGACATGGTGTTGGAGATAACCCAGACCAACTGGTATATTGTCAGGGTGTAAGGCGGCCATATATTTAGGGTGGACTTGGTAATGGTGAAATAATGTGATGGTGATGTACTGGTAGTATAGTGGTGGTGATGATAAGGGTAGTAGAGTGGTGATGGTGTTGTACTGGTAGTGATGATAAGGGTAATATAGTGGTGATGGTGATAAGGGTAATAATTATAGTGATGATGGTGATTGTGTGGTGGTGATGGTGCTGAGGGTAATATAGTGTTGATGATTGTGTGGTGTGGTAGTGATGCTGATGTCCTGGCAGTGGTGATGGTGATGTAGCCTACTGGTAGTGATGATAAGGGTAATATGGTGATGTACTGGTAGTGGTGATGTAGGCTACTGGTGCCTGGTGGTGGGGCGAAAGGTATTAGATCGACAAGCTAGTGGAGCAAACGTCTTGGAATCTGAGAGCTGGTGGGGCTGAACATGAGGGAGAGGGGAATCTATGAAATTTACCCAATGTCTTGTTCGCAGAAAACGGGAGACATTTGGTGGTTTTGGCGGGAAATGCGTGACATTTTGTCCGCCTCTGCTGGGTACCCAGAAAATAAAATAAAATCCCCATCCATATTTAACTCTAGGGGATCGTCATAATTCTTTTCACTATCACAAATCAACATACTGATATTGACTTAGTGGTTTAATAGTTTAGTCGAATTTTAAGCCGCGTTTTTCTGTTATCGTATGCAAGTTTCTGGGTGAAGGACTAAAGACTTGCTAGATTCCCAGAGGTGGCGACTCTAGGTAAAGACGCATACCTCTTCCCGTAGTTATTTTTGCTTTTTGTGCGCGATATTCGGGTGCCGGAAGTGCGGAAAGAGTCAATAAGTGGCGTTTGACGAATAGCGGACGATCTGGGGGAGAATCGGAAGGAAATAAGGTGAGATATCTGTGATATACGTAACCCTTTCAGGATACGATGATACAATTTTTCATTATGTTCTTGCTAGGCTGCCTAGGCCTATATTATTCGACAGTTGTATGCAGTTTAGGAATTACCACTAGGTATGAAATGGGTATATACTCGTAATTAACCCTTTGAGAGGATTATGACGCGTGTTGACAGTTTATGCTGGCTAGGCTACTAATAGACGACTAGGCCTAGGCCTATATTATAATGGTGTGTGGTGTGGATATGGTGAGTTACACAGAGTTACACAGATACTCTGGCCACACATACCTTGCGGTCCCTACTAGATGGTCCGGCCTTAATACTACTAGACAGGGACAGTTTATAGTAGAACAAATGGACAGCAAAGTAGAAGGTTCTCTCCCCACATCATCATCATCATCATCATCAAATCTGACACCCCGCTTCCAGAGGAAGCACCCCAAAAGGGATGGCCATGGCAGAAACTGCCTCCAGGCTCCCAGACATGCCCCGACTGACCCACTCCACAGTGCCATTACCACTAAGTGGATTATGACCATGAACACTGAAGGAACAGACTCAGAGCAGTCCCTCACCCGGATGGCAGTTCCACCACTGTTCTTCTATTTTATTTACCCCAGTGGGGCCCTGGCTGGAAGCATACCAAGCACAGGAATTTTCTGAAGATAGGAACCAGTGGTCCACTGCTCCAGAGGCTGATTGCACCACCAAAGTGGCGGGCGGTGGGGTCTCCGCATCCCTACGCCATCCCCACCCTCCGGCTAACGGTGGTGTAGATCAAGGGTTCCCAACCTGGGGTACATTTGCACTTCTCAGGGGGTACATAGGGGTCTGAGAGAATAACCATAGGGTACAAAACATGGTGTTCTAATCTACAGGCAGATTGCACAAAGTTGTATTTTTATCAATTTCCTCATTTCAGTAGCCTAAGCGAAACTTAGGCTATATTAAAATTTGGCAAGAATGTAGTTACCGGGTGGACCGCCCGCCTTACAGTATGCGGACGCTTGCAATCATGTTCCCGTCTATTTTGACTGCCGTGGGATACAATAATAGGTTGATGGGGGGCTTTTGCCCCCCTCACCCCCCATGACTTATTGTCATCATCATACATATTGCCAGCAGGGGTCAACTAACAGAACAAATATACGGGAACTTAACCGCGAGCGATCGACCTATGTAAACATGACTACCGTTGGACCGTACACCCGGATACTACATCCTTCCCTTAAAATTATATCAGTGAGGTGACTAGGCCTATTCCATTGTTTTCACTATTATGTGACTTTCTGCGGAATAAATGTTATTCTGTTATCTATGTATGTTCATATTTTCTTCTCTTTGCACGTGATATTGTTTAAATAAATGAACAAAGACATACAAATATCCCCATTTTTAACCCTTCCAGCCCGGCTGTCCTTTTCTAAGGACACCGCGGAAGATGGGCAGGACCCCGGGTGTCCTTAGAAAAAGTAAGCTTGAAAGCCTATTCAGCTTGGTCTGAACGCCGTGCGTCCGACGCATGTAAACAAAGCCGGTCATTGCATCACCGCACCTCCGAAAACAAGAAGGAGACGTCGGATCAATGTTGTTGTTGTATGGTATGACGTAATTAGTGTCTGAAAAGCTCTGATATTGTCAACATCGCGGAAAAATTTGCTCCATGGAAATCGTCATCACAACTGAACCAGTTGACTTACAGAGCTCTACTCAACGCCAGTCTACAGATTGAAAACCGCACTACGTTTAGGAATGCGTGGACAATTTCTAGCAGTTAAAATAACAAAGATACAGTAGCCTAGGCCTAGACGTTTTTCGGCCAAATTGCCCGGGTACCTGACACTGTCCTTAGGAGGGGGCCCCCCGGGTCAGAAGGGTTAAAGACCTGAAGATAATTTTTAACATTATTATTATTATTAGCCTATTATTATTATTATTATTATTATTATTATTATTATTATTATTATTATTATTTGTATTACTATTATTATTAATATTATTATTATCATTATTATTAACCATATTTTCTGTGTATTTCCAGATGGAATTAGCAAGAATGGAAAATCCAAAAAGACAAAGAACAATACAGAAACAAATGAAGGAAACCAATGGTAAGTCTGGCCGGAGGAGCACAGGCCCTGCAAAACCCTCCCCTCGTATGAACTCGGTTTATGTGACTGCCGGATTGATAAAACGCACCTTATTATATTTGTGAGAGATCCTTCCTAAGCCGAATTTATGGAACTCTCCTTGATTTTTTTATACCCTGTGGAGTTGATTATTGGTGAGAGATCTTTGCTAAGCCGAATTTATGGAACTGGCCTTGTTTTTAGCTCTGGAGTTGATTATTTGTGATGAGAGATCTTTCCTAAGCCTAATGACTGATAGACAGTGTTCGCCAATATTTACTCTACTTTAAGCTTATATATGAGAGGACTTTACTAAGCGAGATTAATGTTTAAATATTCGCCATGCTGCAGTAATAAGATTCAATAATAGTTAGATCCAGTATATGAGATATTACTTAAGTTACTCAAGAGAGAAGAATGACAAGAAGACCAGAAGTAGAAGAAGAAAAGACGAAGGAATAAATATATGAAGAGGAAGCAGTGAAAACCATAAATTAAAGTAGATCAAAAGTAAGAATAAGAGGACTAAAAGATCTAGACAAGGCGATTTGCAGAAGTTTCCGACATTTCTAATAAGTATCCACATCTCTACAAATTGATATGAAGAAGCTTATAATCTTGCTAGTTAGGATCTGCATCTTGACACAGTGAAAAGCTAAAGTTCCAATCTCTCCATCAAGTGTTAGCATCTGAAGCTTTGGACAATTAAGGTGTTCGTTTTGTGACAGACTAAAGTTCCAAATCTCTCCATCAAATATCCGAAAAATCAAGCTTTGGGAAATTCAGGTGTTCGTTTTGTGACAGACTAAAGTTCCTAATCTCTCCATCAAGAGTTCGAATCTGAAGCTTTGGACAATTAAGATGTTAGTTTTGTGACAGGCTAAAATTACAATCTCTCAAGAATCCGAATGTTAAGCTTTGAGAAATTAAGGTGTTTGTTTTGCAAATGTGGCCCCTGTATCGAATAGTAGCCGGAGATTTTGTAGGGTCTGTGCTGCGATGAGAGTCTTCCAAACCCTTCCTTCATCGCGGAACATAAGAAAACGAGTCTTCAGAAGGCCGAATGATCTACACATAACAGATCTCTTTCACATCCAACCCATCTCTTCATGTTCATGGTCCTGTTAATGCTAAGGTAGGTACAAAGTTTATCAATTAGTTGGTGATACTAATGTTGTCACCATATTAATAGTAGACCTATTATGTTGGTAACCCCTTCTCTACCGGCGACGTCTTTTGTATTTTATTTCAGCTACATTTAGGCGGTTTTATGAAGCTTAGGAAGGATATATGGTAGCTAAAAGGATAAATTGAGATAGTCTGTAGCTTTTAATTGGTAGACGTCCTTCCAAAGCTGAATAAAGTCGTCTCATGGTAGCCAAAATAAAGTGAAGAAGATGTAGTCGGTAAAGAAGGGGTTAATAGTCAAATTTACATACTATATTCTGTTTCTTTTCAACTGACGGTAAATTGCAAAGTTCCCATCAAGATTTCTCAGTTATTTTGAAGATTTTGTAGTGAAATGTAGTGCTAATTATATAAACTTGGTCTTATTATGATGCACAGACATAGTAGTTTCATATTTGTCCAACCTTAAGTATCGAGAAATTAGCTGCTCAGGGATTCACTTTATAGTCAGCTGAAAATAAACAGAGTATAGTTAATATGTTAATTATCCAAAACTAGCACATCATTGTAATCCCTTCTCACATAGTAATTTGCTCTTGGAATTTTGTCATTGTTACTACCTAGTTGCTAAAAGATTCTTTCTTCGGAAAATGAAGTTGTATATGTGTATACTCTGGCACCTTCCCCAATTATCCTTTTTTTTATGGGGGTGGCTGACTCGAGACAGAGCCCGAATAGGGACATCACAACACATCAGAAAAACAAAACATAAAATCTCACATCTAGGTTGGTTACTTGTTGGACCGTACACCCGGATACTATATCCTTCCCTTAAAATTATATCAGTGAGGTGACTATTCCATTGTTTTCACTATTATGTGACTTCCTGCGGCCCACAATCTGTATTGGACGTGAAACAATCGGGTATGTATACCAACTCGAGACAGCTGCAGTACCGCCCGATAATGTCCGAGTATGTGACAGATCAAAATATTTTATAGTCACTGAGTTCATTTTATTGGTAATATCAATGCTAAGATCCCTATCAGTCTACACATACATATTTCATAATAAAATAATATAAAATTGACATAATTTTATCAATTTTTATTCTAAATTGTTAGGGGTACATGGGTACCTATCAGAATGCCCAAGTGGTACAGAGGAACTAAAAGGTTGGGAACCCCTGGTGTAGATAGGTGGAATAGGCTACCAAGTGTGTTAGGCGCAAATCTGGCCGCCCAGGATATGATAGAGGTGTTAAAGTGGGTTAGTGGGATTACTAAAGGGGACATAATATGTACTAAAGCTCAGTGATAGCGAAAGAACTCAAACAAATGGTTCTAAAGTAGATAAATTTAGTTTCAGACAAAATATTTGAACAAATATTGGTTTGGTAGCAGAGTTGCAGAGCTACAAGATAAAATTAGATAGGCATATGGACGAGATGGGTTGGGTGTGAGGGGGATCTGCCGGGTGTGGGCCAATTGACTATGCAGACTAAAATTAGATAGGCATATGGACGAGATGGGTTGGTTGTGAGGGGGATCTGCCGGGTGTGGGCCAATTGACTATACAGACTAAAATTAGATAGGCATATGGAAGAGATGGGTTGGGTGTGAGGGGGATCTGCCGGGCGTGGGACAAGTGACTATGCAGACCCCGTTTTCTTTTTTTATGTTGACCTCTGACCGTTTTGGTGAGGTCGATCCTTATGGTGTTAGTGAGTTGGGCCTATAATTAGGGTTGGGTGTGAGAGGGCTCTGCCTTGTGTGAGCCAATCGGCTTTCTGCAGACTCCCATTTTCTTATGTTCTTACATACAAATACACATATACACGACACATACAAATACACACACACTGTCACACACACATACACCACATACAAATACACACACATGCATTTCATATGCAAATACACAGACATACACACACACCTCACCACGCCATGGTGTACTGGATTAAAAACTTGGACACTCGTTCTGAATGTCGGAGGTTCGATCCCGGCTGAGGGTATCTAAACATTTATTAGCTGACGTGTATTTGTGAGATATATATATATATATACCGGTATATATATATATTATGCAGTCAATTATTAAATCCTTCAGCACGATGACGCCTTTTTACCTATGATTATTTTTTTTTTTTTTTTTTTTTTTTGCTAAGATTTGCTAAGATTTGCTAAGATTTGCTAAGATTTGCTAAGATTTTTGCTAAGATTGCTAAGATTAGACGATGTTATGCAGTTTAGGAAGGACCTATGTTATTCACAGGGTTTATTGAGATCGTATTTCACCTTTTTAGTCCTGGAGGTAGATTATAAGCTAAAGAAAATCGCATAATGGTAACCAGAAGAGGATAGAAATAGGACGGCACAATAAACTTTTCACCAGTAAAATCTGAGTGTTCTGAAATGCACCTGATCTCCACAACAGGGACACTGCAAAGGGGGGCGAGGCTTCAAGATTTTATATATAGAATATTTCAACAACCAATATTAAATTATATCTATTAGGAGAGCAAAATGAAAGTACAGGTAGACAGCGAAGATTGTTTAAAATCCCTCATATACCGTACTATAGGCTCTCTCTCTCTCTCTCTCTCTCTCTCTCTCTCTCTCTCTATATATATATATATATATATATATATATATATACTGTATATACTGTATAATAGTCTAGCAATTGATCTGTTGCGTGGAATGCTTAAAACTGATAATGGCTTTTACGGAAAAAATAAAATATTTCACCGAACACAATAATGGGTAGGAAAAGGGCAATTAAAGTGTTCATATTAATCACTCCATTTAAGGGTATAATGATGGCAATACATGGAATACAAGGGTCCAAAGGTAAATCACTCAATATAGCCTACTCATAACCCCTTCACATACGAACACCCACACCCACGTCACATACACACACACACACACACACACACACGTCACATTCAAATACACACACACATACTGTACATACACCACATACAAATACACTCACACTCATGCCATATACAAATACACAGACATACACGCACACCTCAATCCTGTATATCGGCAAAGTTATGTCACATTTGTTTTATTTAGATAATTTTGTGCAGTATATCCCTTTTTGTACCGTTAATTTACTTTTAACTTTATTCTGACTCATAGTAGGCGTTTTTATTCAGTTGAAAATGGGCCTCCAGCTATTAACAAGCTTCAAATTATCTACTTTGTCTTTTTACTACCTCAGATCCTTCTTAAACTGCACATCGTCTAAATATAGTAAACATAAAATTAAAAAGATGTCGCCGGTACAGAAGGGGTTAAGAAAGATCTGATGAAATACAAAGGGTTAAGTGAGATATTTCGAAGCTTGCTAATTAATTAATGGAGGCCCTCTTTTTAAACTGAATAAAATCGTCTAATAGTAGCCAAATAAAGTTAAAAGGGTGGCATCGGTACTGAAAGGGTTAATTTGATAAGAGTCCACACTGTAAAACAAATTGGATTCCAATGTAACATAAATGATACCCATTATTAGTGTTCCAATAGACGTTCTTTTCATTATATTCTGCCAACTATTAGACGATTTCATTGTTTAAAAAGAGCCTCCAGCTTCTAACTATCTCACTTAACCATTTTTACTACCACAGATCCTTCTTAAACTGCATAAAATCATCTAAATATAAAGTTAAAGGCATAGAAATGGGGCGAAAGGTTTTAAAATCGACAAACTAATGAGCCAAACTTTTAAAAATCTGATAACGAATGGGGCTAAACATAAGGACGTAGGGGGACCAGGAAAAACGACCCACCCACTAAAAGCATCCCCCCCCCCTCCCTTTGCCCGCGTGGTGGCGATACTCTGCCAAACTTTTACTGGTCGTGTGAACTATACCCCGTTTCATTTCAGCTGACGCCAAATTACCAACTGTTTTCTCGTCAATTATTGGAACTATATGCAACTATTATACTCCAGCATCCTATAAATACCAAGTTTTTATCATTACCTCCATATTTCTTTTCAGAATTATCGTATTAGTTGAGTAATTGATATAAGAACATTGTAATTTAGCGTCAGATGAAATGAAACCGAGTATAGTGGAATTGTGTGGGGGTTGATTACTATTATTTGAGTTTTTTAAGTCGTAGTTTAACCTCGATAAATCAACATGCATTTTTTATTTATTTTTTAAATCAGACGATTGTATAACATCTGAGGTGATGTCATTGATTTCGGGGGCTGTTGAGTGATTGGTGCTTTTGAATATTTGCGTGCTTGCTTTTTGTGCGCAAACTCTTATGTGTTCTTCTCTTGTCACCTCTTTTTCCGTTCTCGTGTCTCTTGCTGATCCTCCCTACCCCTTGTGGGAGTAAGGGGCTGGCTACTGATTGACTGAATGACATTAAAAGTATAAACAGATCAACAAGATGAGCAGGGTTAACAATTGTGAAGTTTATTTATCAGTTGGATTGCTAAGGGTCCCTCCTAAACTATATATAATCGTCTACCATTATCAATAATCAAATGGAAAAGACGCCATGTAACTGAAAAGGTTAAACGTGTTGTGGTATGACATTGTCTTGCTAATTTGGGACTGCTGCCATCTCTTTTATTTTGGTAGTTGACTTTTAGTTGTGGGTGGCTGAACAACTCAAACAGTAGACCAGTCAATTTTAACCAGTAGCAAGTCAATCAATACGGTTAGTTTATACACACACACACACACACACACACACATATATATATATATATATATATACCGGTATATATATATATATATATATATGGTATATGTAGTGTGCGGTTAGTGTGGTAGTGCCTAAGGTGGTATACGTAGTGTTGTGAGGTTAGTGTGGTAGTGCCTACGGTGGTACAAGTGGTTAGTGTGGTATATGTAGTGTTTTGTGGTTAGAGCGGTAGTGGTAGAGGTGGTTCGTGCGGTAGTGCCTGCGGTGGTAGAAGTGGTTAGTGTGGTATATGTAGTGTTGTGTGGTTAGTGGTTAGAGCGGTCGTGGTAGAGGTGGTTCGTGTGCTAGGCCTGCGGTGGTAGAAGTGGTTAGGGGTGTGGTGATTATTGTGGTAGTGCCTACGGTGGTAGAAGTGATTAGTGTGGTATATGTAGTGTTGTGTGGTAGTGCCTGCGGTGGTGGTGGACAGAGTGGTAGTAGGGCCAGCTGAGCGGGCTATATTTACTGTCTCCTCCCTCTTGCCCTGCCTCACCTCCCGCCTCCTCTTCCACTCCTTCTCACGCCCTTAGGAGCAGCGGCGTCGTCAGCCGGTCCTACGGGCGGTGAGGAGGGGCGCCTGGCAGACCGACTAAGAGCTGTGGAGTTGGTCGGGGCTGCCACCCGACTGCGGCAGCACTGGGGTGAATGACTGAGATGAGAAAACACTCGCTCGCAGGCCCCGCCCCCTCTTCCTTATATGGCAAGAGGCCGCGATGTTGCCCTGATCAAAACATTAAATATTTACCTCATTGCAGCTCTTTCCAACTATCCTTACGTACTATGCTTATCTAGTAGAACAACGGTGGTAAGGTGGTATTGACAGAAAGTAGAATCGTTAAGCGGTTTGGACAGGAAATGTGGTTTTCCAAGCGCCAGAGATTTGGGGCCGGTCAGGTGTGACGTAACGCGATCTGTGACATCACCGGGACGTAGCGGGCGCCTCATGTCGGAATTCCCTGAGCAGGTCTAAGTGAAATGCTGGGTGGGTAAGCGGTCGGACGTATGCGCTAACTTAGCCCTGTCCGCCCGCTGCCTTTCCTCGCTATTTTACCCGCAGACAAGCAACCCCCACCCGTTTCAGTGGCTCGTGCAGACTCCTTAAACCGCGGGAGTGACTAGTGCAGTGTGTGTGAGGAGTGTCGTGCTTCCTGGCGCCCGGGAAAACTCTAGAAAAGGGATAAAAGTTTGGCGACGCTGGGTTTGGGATTCTAAAACGCCGCTGCCTGAGCCCTCCACACCGCGAAGGGCGAGACGTAAGGTAAGGTGACGTTCTTTCAGTCATTGACCCCCCCGACTCCCGACGACGTTGTGGCCGACGTAGAGGGTGCTGGGGTCGGGAGGAGCGGGAAGGAGTTGGTGAGGTTTAGTGAGGTGTAGGGGTGTTTATTGAGAGGTTATGAGGACCTGTGTAGGCTATAGGATTTGGGTGGTTTAGCTCAAATTAGCTGGTAGGAGAGGTATTTAACATTATAGCCTACATTTAAACAGAAGATTAATTATAGTAGGATGTGGTGATGTAGGCTAGTGCGATGTGGTGGAGACGACAGGGGGGATTGGTATAAGTAGACTATAGTGCAGTGCCATGAGGTGTGTAGGCTATGTCACGATTAGGAGGGCCTGTGATTGGAGTTTTGGGTGGTTGGTCTTGTAGGAGGGGTTCAATATAGCCTAATGTAGTTAGTGGGGAAGACATGTGAGGTGGGATAGGGAGTGTAGTTAGGTGTGGGGGTGTATTTGGTACCGGAATTAGTAGGCTATGCATAAATACGGATGGGTATAGGCCTAGTACATGCTTAGATTACAGGTAATGTCCAATATTCGATAAATGGATAATCGTTGTCATGTGCTGTACTTATAACTGTATTGCTGTTGTAATGGTTAGCATGTTTAAAATCGGTGTGTGGTAACGAATCCCGGTGGATCACATGCTTCCATTAATTTCGTTGGGAGGTGTTGTGTTGGAGTGAAATTGATAAACATAGATTATATGTGATTTGGCTGTTAGGAAAGGAAGTGGTGTTGGTGTGCAGACTTGTGTATATCGAGGGATGGAGGATCTCGGTTTGGGGTGATTTGATTGTTAGGAGTTTTATAATTTGCGGATGTATGAGTTTTAGGCTGGTGTAGTGATTATGAGCGGGAAACGTTAGGGGATAAATGAGCAATGGGGTATAATGGATTGGAGGTTAACTGAAGATACCGGTTCATTGGGAGTTAAGGAAAATTTGGTGTTCGCGTTGGGGCAAGCAAGAGGTGGGTGGGGTGTAAGGGTGGGTTGTGGTGTGGTTTAGAGGGGTGGGGTTGGCAGTTATGATTTTCGGTGTAGACTCCATAGAATTCTGTACATATGGGCTTACGTGACGGCTTAGGTTGACGGGGAGGTAGTGCGGGTAGAATAGGTTGGTAGATGTTAGGATGTCTGTGTAAACGTCGTATCTGGATTTCTACTCGGCTTGTTACCGTACGATAGTTTGCAATCTATCAACTGTCCACTTTCCGTCCGAAATTCCTAGCAAGCCAAGCCTAGAGTTTATATATATCTATATCTTATTTACCTTTTTTTATCTATCATATAATGTCAATATATCCATCTGTTATATACCGTAGCCTACATGCGTTCGTGTCTTCCTAAATACTAACTGTATCTACTGTACCTTACCTAACTAATCCTAATATCTCTACTTTTCTATCCATTTCCCTCGTTCCTTCATCTCCCTTTCTTCCAATCTATTTACCAACCTACCTACCTACCTATCTATCTATCCATATCTTCCCACCTGTCTATACCTACCTCCTTTTCCATCCTACCTATCTACCCCGCCCTCTTCCACCCTCCCTACTTCCCTACCTACCTACGCCCCTCCCTCCCTTCCTACCTACCAACATATCTCCTCTCTCCCACCCTATTTACCTCACTACCTACCTACCTATCTTCCCTACCTACCTACCTACCCCGCCCTCTCTCTCCTACTTACCCTCCCTACCTACCCCGCCCTCTCTCTCCTACCTACCTACCTACCTACCTACCTAGCAATTTACCTACCTGCACACCACCTCGTTGCCTACCAGTCTCCGTGCTTGCCTAGATGCCTGCTCTCTCATCCACACCTTGTAGCCTATACCAAGTGTCCTGATTGTACTCATGCCTGTTAGCTTGACCGAATAGCCTATTAATCTGTTTGCTGGCCTGTATATCGGTTTGTATTTTGTGTAAACAGGCTGTCTTAATATACTATACACCGGTGTATATATATATATATATATATATATATATATATATATATATATATATATATATATATATACATATACACCCAGCCCACGTACCGTAACGTACCTACCCACCCACTCCCTACCTATCCACCCACCAACCTACCTACCTATCCACCAACCTACCTACCTATCCACCACCCTACCTACCAATCCATCCACCACTTACCTATCCACCAACCTACCTACCTACCAATCCACCCACTTACTTATCCACCCACCCACCTACCTATCTACCTATTCACCCACCTGTCTATCCATCCACCCACCAACATACCTATCCACCCAGCAACCCACCTATCTATATATCCACCACCTACCTTTCTATCCACGAACCTACCAATCCACCTACCTACCTACCTACCTAGCCACCAACCTACCTATCCATCCACCAACCTACCTTCCCATCCTCCTACCCACATTCCTATCTACCTGTGAACATACCTGTCTGTCTGTCTACATTCCTACCTATTAAAACAAAAAGCACTGATATACTGTATATTATATATACACATATATATATATATATATATATATATATATATATATATATATACATTTTTTTTTTTTTTTTTTTTTAGGGTGACTCGCTTCCATTACTTTCTATTGATAACATTTTAATTACTGGTATCCAATTTATATCTAGAATGTTTTTGGTTTGGTTTACTTAGGCCTAAACGGTACGGTATTTTTTCATCAACTTGTCTGTATACCTATCTACCTTTGTATCTACTTGTCTGCCTAGGCTATCTATCTAACCTTTTATCTACTTGTCTACCTATCTATATCTACCCTTGTATCTATTTGTGTACCTATCTACCCTTGTATCTAATAGTCTACCTACCTATCTAACCTTGTACCGGTACCTATTTTTCTATCTACCCTTATATCTACTTGTCTACCCTTGTATCTACTTGTCTACCCTTGTATCTACTTGTCTACCTACCTATCTACCCTTGTATTTACTTGTCTGCCTATCTATCTACCCTTGTAGGCCTATATACTTGTCTATCTATCTACCTACCTACCCTTGTATCTACTTGGCTAGCCTACCTATCTATCTACCTTTGTATCTACTTGTCTACTTACCTATCTACCCTTGTATCTACTTGTCTACTTACCTATCTACCTTTGTATCTATTTGTCTACCTATCTATCTACCCTTGTAACTACTGTTCTACCTACCGGTACCTATCTAACCTTGTATCTACTTGTCTACTTATCTATCTATCCACATATCTACTTACCGATCCGTCTGTGTAGGCCTATCTACTTATCTACCTACCTATCTACTCTTGTATCTACTTGGTGAGTTACCGTATGTACAGTCACTCATTAACATTCGTGGCCCTCACCTATTTATAACTGTGGAAGTTTATTTATATATCTGAAATAGAGTTTATGGATGACATTTTCTATACATCAACTGCAAAACTATATGTACCGGTACTATTGATTGAAAAGCAAATTTCACCCCAAAAATCAATCCACTTAGGCCTAGTTATAATTGCATAACAAAAAAAACATAAGTGGGTCCACACATTTTTATAAGTGACCAGGCCTATGTAGATTATTTTTCATGCTTAAGATACCGGTACTCTGTCCCCCAGGCTCCAACAAGTGGGGGGCCCCACCAAAACGAGGCCCCTGTTAAATATATATACAGAGTGAAAGCTATGCTCCATGGCAGTTTTGACTGTTAGGCTATGCCCTTGGGCGTAATTATAGAACCAAAGCAATATAAGCACATGCGAATTTTCCTGCATTCCCTCTCAGTCCTAAACCAACATTGCCCTAGGTTTGTCCCCCCCCCCTCCCCCCCCCCTTCCCTTCCCCTCCCCTCCCCTCCCCCCTCACATACACACCACAGCACACCTTGAAATACCTCCTTCAACATTTTGGGGGGTCAACGATAGGCTACAATCTTCTTTTATTGTGTTACGATTTCCTTATTTGTTCCTGCTTGCTAATCCGTGTGGTATTTATTAGCTGTATTGCGTCTTCCCTCCACTAGCCTATCTCCTCCTGGCGCGATAGTGGGTATAAAGGCTGGGTGATAGTGGAAGATAAGAGACCGTGAGAGATACTGATAGCTTATCACTTGGGTCCTCTGCTAAATTTTTGGCTTAGGGCCTGCTTGGTGTGTGTGTTTTTTGTTTTGTTTTTTTGTGTGTGTGTTTTTTTTAAGGGGGGGGGGATGTGGAAGAGGGTTTTTAGAAGGGAGGGAAAGAGATGTTTGGGGAAGGGAAGGGGGTGTTTGAGGAAGAGGAGGGGGTGTCTGGAGATAGAGGGAAGGGGTTGTTAGAAGAGAGGGAGGGGGTGTTAGAGGGAGAGGTAAGGGGGTGTTAGATGTAGAGGGAAGGGGGTGTTAGAGGGAGAGGGAAGGGGTGTTAGATGCGAAGGGGGTGTTATTTTGGGGGTGAGGGTGTGTGGAAGAGGGGTTTTAGAAGGGAGGGAAGGTATTTGGGGAAGGGAGGGGGATGTTAAGGGGAGGTTCTACGGGAAAGAGTGGAATGTTGAAATGGTTGACTGGGACGATAGTTGGGATAGACTGAGAGGTAGAAGCATAGCATGTTGAGGAAGGGAGTAGGGTATGTTGAGGAATATGGGGTTGTTGGGGAGGAAGGGGTTGATTGGGGAGGAAGAGGGGTTAGTTGGGGAGGAAAGGGGTTTGCTTGGGGAGGAAGGGGGTAGGATATGTTGATGAGGAAAGGGGGTTGGTTGGGGAGGAAGGGGGTAGGGTATGTTGAGGAGGAAGGGGAGGTTGGTTGGGGAGAGAGGAGAGACGGGGGTTGCTTGGGGAGGAAAGGGGGTTGATTGGGGAGGAAGGGGAGGTTGCTTGGGGAGGGAGGGGTTGCTTGGGGAGGAAGGGGGACATTGGCTTCGTTCATGGGAGTTGGGGAATTAAGGTGGGAGAAAGAGTGGGGGGTGAGACTAAAATAATGTAGACGATTGGTGGGGGTAGATGGAGATAGGGTGAGGTTTCTGGTGGGTGGGCTGATGGGGAAAAGATTAAACAGAAAGATAACTAGATAAACACAGCTAATATGCTAAACATGAGGGAGACGGAGAAAGGGGTCCCGAAAAAGCGAGTGGTACTATCCCCTTAACGGATTGCCATGGTGTTTGTGATTATTTTGTCATTATTGTTGTTGATTGTTATTGTTGTCATTACTGGTGTTGATTGGTGTTGTTTATGTTGTTGATTATTGTTGTTATTAAATGTTGTTGTTGTCATTATTGTTGTTGTCATTACTAGTGTCGATTTTTTTTATTGTTGTTTATGTTGTTGTTTAAGGTTTTCTTGTTGCTGCTATTGATTGTTATCGTTTGTATTTTTTTTATTGTTGTTACTGTTGTTGAGTTTAGCTGTTGTTATTGTTGATCTTAGCTGTTGTTACTGTAAGGTAGTTGTTATTTCTGTTTCTATCTTGTTATTAACCAGTTTCCTGTTTTTGTTGACGATAAGTTTCTATTAGTGTATTGGTATTGTTGATGTTTGTTTGTTAGTATTAATGTATTATTATTATTATTATTATTATTATTATTATAATTATATTAGCCTATTATTACAATTATTATTATATTGTTATTGTTATTATTATTGTTGTTGTTGGTTTACCCATACTAATAGCCTCTCCGAGTCTCCAGTTCTGTTCAATATCTCCAACTATTTATATTATTGATATTATTATATTATATATATTAGGTAGAGTAGGAGACATAAGATAAAGAGGAGGAGGAGGAGAAAAATGGAGGAAAGGGAGGAGGAGGTGGAAGAAGAAAAGGAAGAAGACAAACTTAAGGACAGTAAGGAGACAAATAAAAGGAGGCGGAGGAAGAAAATAATATTACATTGAAGGGAAGGTTAAACAATGTACCGTAACATAGAACACGAAGACATAGACTACAGAGTAAAAGGTACGTACCGGTATGTACAATCGGACACCATAGTCTCTAGCCCACTCATAAATATATCCATATATGTGGGCTAGAAACTATGGCATCCGAGTGTACCGATAGCCTATGTACGGTATGCAATGTATGCATGTATATACTCAGGCACATACTCCATTGCTGGGGGTGGCCGACACGAGACAGAGCCCGAACAGAAACAACATTTAAAGTTCCTATTCTCAGGGTCCGGCGTTCCCTCGCCCATTTATCTGTCTCGTCGAGTAGGAAAATTATGCAAGGGGAGGAGGATTCCTAGCCCCCTGCCCCCAGAAGGAAAAGTAGGACAGTAAAAGAGACAGACAGAAACAGCTAAGGTTGGGTAGAGGATGCCAAACCTCACTCTGGATAGGACCAGCCCTCACCCAGAGTAAAAGGTATGGCCTGGTAAACTTAAGTCGGTTTAATTTCAGATGACGGTAATTTGTCATGTCCTCGTCTTAATTACTTAGCTGGCATGTAGATTTTGAACTGAATTATGGTGTTAATTATGAGAGCCTGGTATTTACATGATGAAGGAGAGGCGGAGTAGATTCATGTATTT
Source organism: Paralithodes platypus (assembly GCA_032716605.1). Lineage (NCBI taxonomy): Eukaryota > Metazoa > Arthropoda > Malacostraca > Decapoda > Lithodidae > Paralithodes > Paralithodes platypus. Next base: position 32,321,026 of record CM064542.1, on the reverse strand, counting down.
CCATTAGCTCCTGTACCGGGGACATCTCCTTTCATTTTATTTCACCTACATAGCCTATAGACGATTTTATGAAGCTTAGGAAGGATATATGGTACGGTAGCTACAAGGATCCATTGAGATAGTCTGTAGCCTAACCTTTTTATGGGTAGACTTATTTCCTAAGCTGTAAAAAATAGTCTAATAGTCGCCAGAATATAATGGAAAGTACAGTACATCACCGGTACAGAAGGGGTTAAATATTGAAAAATCAGCTGCAAAGGAATCCAATATACCATCACCTGGAAATGAACAGACTATAGTACGGTATATATAAGCTATTATAAAGGCATGCTAGACTGCCGGTACAAAGGAAAACAAGCAACAACTGATCTACTTGGAGGGAGGGAGGGAGTACAGGAGGAAAGGGGGGTTGGGGGTAGAGATTAAAGAGGGGAAAGGTGGGGAGGCAGAGAGAGAGGGGCAGGAGGGGCATCAAGGGGGGGGGGGGGGGGGGGGCGCGTGTGAGTTAGGGGGGATCAATGTTATATATTTTTTCTTCCGAGCGATATAGAAGACTTAACTGTATTTTGACCCCTACTTTCTTACTTGTTTCTTACATTCTCACTTGTTTCTTGCTTGTTTCTTGATTATTTCTTGCTTGTTTTTTGGTTTTTTATTATATTCTTACTTGTTTCTTAAATTTGTTTGCTTGTTTCTTACATTCTTACTTGTTTCTTGCTTGTTTCTTAATCCCTTTTGTAATTATTTGTTTATATTTTTGGGTTTTCATTATTTGTTTTTGTTTCTCATACACTTGCTTTCATTATTTTACTAATTTCTTGCATTCTTCTTGTTTATTTTTGATAAGTGTCTTGCTTATTTCTGGTTTGCTTTTGATTGGTGTCTTGCTTATCTCTCTCTCTCTCTCTCTCTCTCTCTCTCTCTCTCTCTCTCTCTCTCTCTCTCTCTCTCTCTCTCTCTCTCTCTCTCTCTCTCTCTCTCTCCCGGTATATATATATATATATATATATATATATATATATATATATATATATATATATATATATATATATATATATATATATATATATATATATAGCCTATATATGTTCGTAAATCCGCTAGCCACATCCGCCTGGGCCTACAGAAACAGAACATCACCAAGAAAAGAAACAAGACAAACCAACACAAAACAAAAACTGAGAACAAAACCAAGCGACATTGACACACCTTCACTCTCTCACTCTCTCTCTCTCTCTCCTAAACTCACACACTCACTTTCTTGACAGCTGGAGATATAACGAATACAAATACTAGCTGGTAATATAAATGATGATAATATTATACCGGTACTCAAGCTACAACAAGAATAGCATAGGTACAATAACAATAGTGACAATAACATTTAATATACAATAATATAAAATAATAATAATAATAATCATCATAATAACAAAGGTAAAAACAGACATTCAGTATAGCCTATGCAATAAATGTGACATTATATGCATGTTATGGGGCAATGCATGCTAATAATAATATAAGTCATAATACAATAATAATAATAATAATAATAATAATAATACCGTAATCATGATGTTGAAGACAGTAGGGGAACAACTAGGAAAAGTGGGGATTGGGCCTGAGTATATAGATAGATAGACAATAGATAGATAGGATATATTGTACTGGTATATATAATAATGTGACGATATGTGCTTGTTCCAGGAAGCAATGTTTGAGGTCGGTTTCCAGTATGGCCAAGGTTATAGTCAGGCATACACACAGACATACACACACAGGCTCATACATACACACACACACATACACATACACGGGCAAATACACACACACACACACGCACACTGATACACACACACACACACACACACACACACACACACACACACACACACACACACACACACACACACACACACACACACACACACACACACACACACTCTCACTTATATAAACACTCACTCTCGCATATATACCGTATGATTTATATTTATCTATCTGTCTGTCTATATATATATATGGACGCAGAGTCCGAAATATTGCAATAAATATGAAGATGGGGATCTTCCTTGTTTTGGCTACCCTTTTCCTTTTGAATATATATATATATACCGGTACCGGTACCGGTACCGGAAATTTTCCCATTCCTTCCGACTATTCCACTCCCCCTCCTTTATTTTCTCCCCTATCCCCTTACTTTATCCCCGTTTTATGTCCATTTCCTATTCTGTTATTCTGTCTTCCTCTTTCGTTAATCAGCTTCCATTTATTCCCCTCTTCTTCACCTCTCCTTCGTTTATTCATTGTCTTCCATCTCTTCTTCCCTCCTCCTCTTTTCCATCCTCTTACTCCTATCTATTTATCTATTGCCTGACGCCGTGATCCCCGAAGGGGTGGACACGAACGAACCGCCCCCATGCACCTCTGTCCCCAGTCAGTCGACGCCCCTCCTCCCAACCAGCACCGCCTTCATTCATATACTTCCTCACTCCATCCTTCCACCTCTCCTTCGGTCTACCTCTCCCTCTCTGTCCTTCCACCTCGCTCTCGTACTCCCTCTATGTATCCCTCCATGTAACTCCTCACGCACTTCTCAAGTAACTCATTTCCACCGCTCTCTCTCTTGTTCTGAGTCTCTTCCCGAACGTCCATGCTTCGCTTCCGTAAGTTAGTGTCGGGACTACCACACTGTCATGCGAGGACTTCTTCACTTCCATGCTGACCACTCTATTTCTTGTTACTGCTTTCAACGTTCCTTCTTCCTCTTCATTATCTTCCCCTCTTCCCTTCAGTTTCGTTCCATTCCCCCTTGTATTTTTCTACTGCATTCGTTTCTCTCTCTTACTGTGTCTTATGTCCTTTTGTTATTCAGTATGCTCGTTATTTCGTTTTTATCGTTGCCTTATTTCATTTTTTTTTTCCTAATATATATCTCATTGTTGTTGTTTTTATATTCCTCGTATTCTTCACTGCTTTCTTTATTCATCATTATTATTATGTATTTTCTTATTCTCGTGTTGTCTTCTACCGGTATATCAATTTATCTTCCTCTCTCTCTCTCTCTCTCTCTCTCTCCATTCATAATATCTTTCCCCGCCCCTATCGACTCCTCCCCCTCCTCTTCCCCCTTCCTTCCTACTTAATTCCATTCACATCCAACTCCTTACCCCTCCTCCCACCCCCTTCCACACCCTCCCCATTCTCTTCTCTCCATTCATATTATGCTCCCCCACTCCCCCTTTCTACTTCATTCATAATCTCTCCCTCCCCTCCCTTACTCTCCCTAATCTCTCTTTCCCTTTTTCCTTTTCCCTCGTCTCTCATTCCCCTTCCACTCTTCCCTCCCCTCCTTCTTTCCCCTTCCACCTCTCTGTCTCCTTTCACCCCCTTCCCTCCTCTCCTTTCACTCCCTTCCCTCCTCTCCTTTATTTTCTCTCCTCTCCATTTCTATCCTTCCCCTCCACTCCCCTCCTTCCCTTCCCTCCCATTCTTCCTCTGCCCTCCCCTTCTTTCTCTTCCATCCCCTCCTTCCCTTCCACCTCTGCCCTCCCATCCTTCCTCTTTCCTCCCGTTTCTCTTCCATTCCCTCCTTCCCTTCCACCCCTTTCCTCCCATCCTTCCTCTTCCCTCCCCTTTCTCTTCCACCCTCTCCATTTCCTTCCCTCCCATCCTTCCTCTTCCCTCCCCTTCTTTCTTTTCCATCCCCCCATTTCCTCCCCTCCCCTTCCTCCCAGCCTTCCTCTGCCCTCCCCTTCTTTCTCTTCCAACCCCCATTTCCTCCCCTCCCCTTCTTTCTCTTCCACCCCCCCCATTTCAAACCCTTCCCCTCCCCCCCCCTCCACCCCTCCCCCATTTCAACCCTTCCCCTCCCCCCCTCCCCCATTTCACAACCCTTCCCCTCCACCCCCTCCCCCATTTCAACCCTTCCCTTCCCCCCCCCCCCCCCCCCTCTTCCTTCCTCCCCACCTTCTTTCGCATGAATATTTCTTTCAGTACTGGGCCTCCCTTCTCTAAATCTATCCAGCTCTTTGTTTGTTTTCTATCTGTTTATCTGTATATCTACCTATATATATATCTAGCTATCTTTCTGTATGTCTATCTGATTGTCTCTATATATGTCTTAACTATTTATCTATCTGTATGTCTATTTGATTGTCTATTTCTGTCTAACTATTTATCTGTCTTATTGTCTATCTGATTGTCTCCCTCTATATCTGTCTATCTATGTATCTATCTATCTATTATACTGTATCTGTCAATCTCCGAATATTTATCTACTTTATATATTTATCTACATGTCTCAATATCTGTCTTTAATGTTTCCTTCTCTTTGTTAATCCTTCTTTCCTTCCCGACCTTCCTTTCTCTTTCCTTTTATATACTATTTATTTTCTACATCTAATTACCTCCACCCCCCCCCCCTTTTCTCTTCTTCCTCTCCCTTCTACTCTTCTTCCTCTCCCTTCTCTCTCTCTTCCTTCCTTCCTAACTTCCCACTTCGCCCTCCCTTCCCCTAATACTCTGTCCTTCCTTCCTTCCTTCCTTCCTAACTTTCCCCTTCGCCCTCCCTTCCCCTAATACTCTCTCTCCTTCCTTCCTTCCTTCCTTCCTTCCTTCCTTCCTTCCTAACTTCCCCCTTCGCCCTCCCTTCCCCTAATACTCTCCTTCCTTCCTTCCTTCCTAACTTCCCCCTTCGCCCTCCCTTCCCCTAATACTTTCCTTCCTTCCTTCCTTCTTTCCTTCTTTCCTTCCCCCTTCGCCCTCCCTTCCCCTAATACTCTCTCCTTCCTTCCTTCCTTCCTCCTTTCCTTCCCTACCTGCATCTCCCCTATTACTTTTCCTTCCTCCCTTCCTTCCTCCCTTCATTCCTCCCTCCCTCCTTTCCTTCCCTACCTGCCCTTCCCCTATTACTTTCCCTTCCTCCCTTCCTTCCTTCCTTCCTTCCTTCCTTCCTTCCCTACCTACCTACCTGTCCTTCCCCTACTACTTTTCCTCCCTTCCTTCCTCCCTCCCTCCCTCTTACCTACTCCTCCCCCTCCCTCCCCCTATCCCCCTCTCTTGCAGGTACCGGTAATTATTCTGCCTTGCTTCATTCATTCATCGATTCCCTCATTTTTTGGTTTGAACTCTTCCGCCTCTCTCTCTTTCATTCTCTTTCTCTTTTCTTCTGGTTCTTCTTTGTCTGATTTGGGTCTTTATCACACACATACACTCTTTCCACGTCTCTCTCTCTCTCTCTCTCTCTCTCTCCTCTCTCCTCGTCTCGCTCCTCTCCTCTCTCTCCTCTCTCCTCTCTTCTCTCTCTCTCTCCCATTCCTTCTCTCTTCTCTCTCTCTCTCTCTCTCTCTCGCTCTCTCTCTCTCGCTCTCTCTCTCGTCTCTCTGTCCTCGCCTCTCTCTCTCTCTCTCTCTCTCTCTCTCTCATACGGACAAAATAGAGCCATAGAAATTAACAACGCAGTCAAGGTCATGTGCGAACAAGAGAAGGTACGGTACTGCATGTGGACAATTGGACCACATTTGTAGGGAACTCGTCCCTGTACAGCGGAGATGGCATTTATTTATCAGAAAAAGGCGTTCAGCACATGAGTGACAGCCTAAATCAAGCAACCTACATTGCCCATGAACACAACGCCAGTCAGGACCGAGAGATAACTATGCTAATAGACTCCTCTGAGTATTGACATCGCTACCACCGGAAAAGCCCTCCCACAACCCCACCCAATCAAACTCCACCCGCACAGTTAAGAGAAATAAATAACCCCGCCCAACCCTTCCAAGTCCATCACAACCATTTAAACGAAACCGTCAACCCCAATGGCCCACAAGTTGCGAAAATTTACCTACCTGAACCACAAAACAAACTAAACAACCCCACCCAACCCCATCCAAGCCAACCCAACCAACTGAATGAATTTGACAACCCGCCGCGGATTCAAGTCACAACCCCAAACCCATCCTCACCAATAAGAAAAACAAATCCAGCGCGTGCTGAGAGAAATGATATACAAATAATATCCATAAATGCCTGCTCAATAAGACACAACATAGACGAACTCAAATGTCTGTTATTAAATGAGAAAGTTGACGTTATTTGTATAACGGAAACACATCTGAACCTTAAAAATAAAGATCTACTTCATGAATATCACATAGAGCCATATACATTTTTTCATAAAGACCGTAACAATGGAAAACAAAGAGGGGGGGTTGCAATGTACGTTGCAACCTACTTAAACCCAGTTGAGGTGACTCTCCCCGAAAGTAATGCAGAAATAGTGTGCGTCAAAATAAATACAAAAAACATGAACTTAAATATCACTACAGCGTACCGACCACCGAGACTAACTGTTGCCGATGATACAATTTGTTATGAAATACTAGAGAAAACCCTTAATTCCGACGAAACAGTTTTACTAGGTGACTATAACCTCCTCCTAATTGACTGGAATACCCTGACCGGAAAAAATGCTGAGTCACGCCTAATGACAAGCTTCATCCAGGACAATTTTTATTTATTTTTTTACAACACGTTAAACAGCCGACGCGAGACAGGAATATATTAGACCTCGTAATCACTACCCAAGAAAATCTATTATCAAACCTGGATGTAGGTGAACATCTGGCAACGTCCGATCATAAAATCTTAAGAATCAATGTTATAAGCAAATATTCCACAGTAAAAACAACAGGAATGGTTTCGGACTTCAAAAACGCAAATTATGACGGGCTTAAGGAATCGCTATCAAACATACACTCAAACCTCATAAATATAAACGAAGTAAATGAACTATGGGGACATTTTAAGTCTACAATTACAGAAGCGCATAAACAATTTGTACCCATGAAACCAAAACGTAATACGAAATTAAGTATGCCCCCTTGGTACAGTAGATACATTGGCAAGGAAAGAAAAGGAATGAACTCCACAAACTTGTAAAAAATAACACAAACACTGAAGTAATTAAAAACTTGTACAAAAATAGTAGAAGGGAAGTGCAAAAAATAATTAGGGCGAACAAACAAAATTACGAAATGACTATTGCCAGAGAGAGTGCCACAAACCCCAAAAAATTCTACAGTTACGTAAATAAAAATAAACAGATCAAAAGCGGAATCGGACCGCTAATAGAAGATGGCCAGACAATAACAGGTGACACAAACACGGCAAATCTGCTCAACAAATATTTTGGCTCAGTTTTCACAGAAGTTATCGATCATACCCCTGAAAATAACACCTCAACTCATGTGATAGGAGATTTCACCATCAGTGTTAGCGAAGTACAAAGCAAATTGAGTAATTTAAATGTAAATAAGACCCCGGGACCCGACATGCTCCACCCGAAAATAATTAAGAATGTTAAAGACGAAATAGCAAAACCTCTGACACAACTATTTAACTTATCATTACTCAAGGGATTGTACCGAGTGATTGGAAAGATGCGAACATTACGCCGATATACAAGAAGGGTAGCAAGGCCAAAGCGAGTAATTACAGACCAATTAGTCTAACTTCAATTGTAGGAAAAATCATGGAAAAAATCCTTAGAGATAAGATAGTAGATTACCTCGAATCAAACAACCTAATCAAAAATAGTCAACACGGCTTTAGATCAAATAAGTCATGCCTAACAAATTTGATTGAATTTTATAACAAACTATTCACATATAACGACATGACGAAATCACTAGATATAATCTTCTTGGACTTTCAAAAAGCTTTCGACAAGGTGCCTCACCCAAAACTATTGGCTAAACTGGAGAGGATAGGTATCAAAGGTGAAATTCATTCTTGGATAAAAAATTGGCTTACAGAGAGAAGACAGAGAGTGGTGATAAATGGAGTGGAATCGGAGTGGGAGCCTGTCACTAGTGGAGTTCCACAGGGTTCAGTCCTTGGACCGGTCCTGTTTCTCATTTACATTAACGATATTGATGTAGGGGTAAACAACACCATTTCCAAATTCGCCGATGATACAAAAATAGGAAATACAGTCCTGAACGAAGATGATAGAAATGCGTTGCAATCTGATTTAAACAATATATCAGAGTGGTCGAAAAAATGGCAGATGCCCTTCAATGTCGATAAATGTCAGGTGCTGCAGGTTGGTAGCAGAAATATGAAATACAAATACGAAATGAATGGCAAACAAATAAAAACCGCAACGGTAGTAAAAGACCTAGGGGTGCTAATATCTGAAAACCTAAAAACTTCCGACCAATGTATAGCAGCTGCAAATAAGGCAAACATAGCATTGGGCTTTATTAAACGAAATTTTACATATAAACATGAGAACGTAATAGTGCCACTGTTCAAAAGTATGGTGAGGCCCCACCTTGAATATGGTGTGCAGTTCTGGTCACCTTATCTGATCAAGGACGTTGTAAGACTCGAGTCAGTACAGCGTAGAGCGACGAAGATGATACCCTCATTAAGAAATAAACCATATGAAAAAAGACTTAAACGATTGAACCTGTTCTCATTAAAAAAGAGGAGGTTGAGGGGTCAGCTTATTGAGTGCTTTAAGATACTAAAAGGTTTCGACAAAGTCGATGTAAATGCACTATTCACATTAAACAATACTAATCAAACTCGCGGAAATGGAATGAAATTAAAAACCAAAAAGGCAAACTTAGATGTCACAAAGAGTTTCTTCACCTACAGTGTGGCGACAGAGTGGAATAAACTACCAGCGAGAGTGGTGGAGAGCGACACAATAAACGCTTTCAAGGAAGGCTTGACCTCTATCTGCAGAGGGCTGGGGTGATATGAAAAAAAAAAAAAAAAAAATTATGTGTATGTGTGTGCACTGTACAGTATGTATATATATACTGTATATATATGTGTATGTATGTATGTGTGTATGTATGTATGTGTATATGTGTATGTATGTGTGTACAGTATATATATGTACCGGTGTATATATATAGTTTGTAAGGCCAGACTGCCTAGTAAGAACCTTGAGGTCTGTGTGGTCTGTGTTTCTATGTAGCTCTCTCTCTCTCTCTCTCCCCCCTCCCCCCCCCACACACACACACCAGGTAATTATTCCGGTTGTCTTCATTCATTCATCGATTCCCTCGCACGGACTTGTGACCCTTTCTTCACCGCCTTAAACTCTTCCTTCCGCCTTCCTTGATTGTCTTATTCTTCTTATTATTATTATTCATGTTGTTAGCTCTTATTATTATTATTATTACATTATTATTATTCATGTTCTTGTTAGCTCTTATTGTTATTATTATTATTATATTACAGTATTATTATTATTCATGTTCTTGTTAGCTCTTATTGTTATTGTTATTATTATATTACAGTATTATTATTATTCATGTTCTTGTTGTTGTTCTTTTTCTTCTTTTTTAACATTGTTAGTAAATTGACATTGTTTAGCTTTAAATCTAGTCTAAAAAGATTTGTACTTACTAATTATAGAAACCTATGATCTAGAAAATAATAACTACTTAGTAGGCTAGTATAATTTGTGTGTTTTTAGCTTAGTAATGAAATAATCTATGTATTTTTTTTTTACTAATTAGTATTAAGTATTAGGTTTAGTTTTATTTAGTACTAAAATATGATTAAATTATATTTGCTTATTCAGCTCTTACAAGATGACTGTTCATCAAAGAGCTGGGTCAGACATTGTTTAACCCTTTCGTTGCGGGTGACGTTCTGAAACGTCCTGGCAAGTTACAGCAATTTCCAGGCTTTAAAAGCCTGTAAAAACCGTAAAAATCTAGTGTCAGTGGGCGGGAGCGTGAGGGGTCCCACCTCCGACCCTCAGAGCACCGAGCGGCTCACTGAGGTACGGTACACTGTGTCTCGCGCGGGTCTCTCTCTGTGTCTCACAGCAGTGTAGCCAAGCGAGCGTGTGCTACCAAATAGCGGGTTTCCCGCGTTTCACTGGCACCACTGCGGGTGAACCAGACCACGTACAGGGCCCGTTCTGGTGTCATTTTGTAGCTATTTTTGTCTAGTTTTCGGCAGAATACACTTCATTTAATGCAGATGCTTGATTTATCATTCAGGAGTGCCTGAATATGCCCTAAATAGCCCAAACATAGCCGTAGCCAATGGGTTAAATTAGACAAATTATTAAACATTAATGTATGTATACAAATTGACCAAATAAACTATCTATCAATTGTATGCCTACATTTATCTTCTGTTCCTGCTTATTTGTTTTTTAACTTTTTTAACTTTTGTCTTCATCTTATTTTCTACTGTTCGTTTGACTCTCTCTCTCTCTCTCTCTCCTCCACTTCATCTCTCATCCGTCCTCTCTCTCTCTCCCTCTCTCTCCCTCATCTCTCTTCTCATCTCTCTCCCTCCTCTCTCTCTCTCTCTCTCTCTCTCTCTCTCTCTCTTCTTCCTCTCATTCCTCCTCTTCTCTCCTGTCTCTCTCTCTCTCTCTCCTCAAGAGGCCCCTAGTCATTCAACCTTGCTTTTTCTCTTCTGTTGCATCGATTATCATATTTTTGTTTTGTTCTCTTATGTCCGCTCTCTCCATCAATTACTTTATTTTCCTCCTCTTCCCTTCTCCCATTCCTCCACCATTCCCATTCCTAGACCTGCACCAATTCTGTCTCTCCATAACATGACTCAACCTTACATAACCCCCCATCCCCCTTCACACCTCCCCCCTCCTCTTTTCCTCTCCTTTCCTCCCACCCTCTCCCTTCCCTTCACACCTCCCCCTTCCCCTTCTTTCTCCCTTCTTCTCCCCCTCTTTTCCCCTCCCTTCCTCCCACCCTGTCAACCCTTCTCCCCACCTTTTTCCCCTCCCTTCACACCTCCCCCTCCCCCTCTTCTCCCTTCCCTTCCCCCCTTCCCCCCCACCCTGCCTCCCTCCTCCCATACCCCTTTTTCCCTCTACCTCCCCCTCTTCTCGTCTTCTCGCCCCAACCCTAAAACCCCTTCCTATCCCCTTCACACCTTCCCTCCCTTTTCCCCTACCCTCTTCACAAGTCCCCCCACACTCCCCTTCTCTTCCTTCCTTCGTTCTTCCCTGTTTATCTTTACCCCCACTTCTTTTTCTCTTTTTCTATTTTCCTTTTACTTTATGTTTGATGTTTAAACTCCCTTACTTATTTTACTCAGCTCTCCTCATCTCTCCCTCTCTCCCCCCCCCTCTCTCATCGTCTCTCTCTCTCTCTCTCTCTCTCTCTCTCTCTCTCTCTCTCTCTCTCTCTCTCTCCTAATACACGGGCCTGTCTAAATATTTGTTCAGAGTGTGTCGTTGGGGAGGGGGAGTGAGAGGGAAAGTGTGTGTGGGAGAGAGAGACAGTGAATATAATAATAATAATAATAATAAAATGTTTAGAGAGAGAGAGAGAGAGTGAGAGTGAGTACATCAGGAACGTCACATAGTTATACACTGAGTCCACTCGCTTAAACAATCAAACACACCCATTTATGCACTCGCTAACACATATACCGGGTACTAACAAACACACATACAAACTCACACAGAAATGTAAGCTAACACACACACACACACACACACACACACACACACACACACACACACACACACACACACATCACCTTCACCGCATCCTTCCCCTTTAATTTATCTCCAGCAGATCTTCGCATGAACTTTTAAAGATTTTTATTTATTTTTGTTTTTTAATTCCCCGTATTTTTAATTTTATTCTAGCTATATTTAAACGATTTCGTGCAGTTTAAGAAGAGTCTGTGGCAGTGAAAAGAGTCAAGTGAGATAGTTCGAAGCCTGTTTAATGTTGTCACATTTCTCAAACTGAATGTAAAATGCTAATAGTAGCCAAAATAAAGTTAAACGGAATGCACCGGTACCGGAAGGGTTTAAGCTTAATTGGAGGTCTAGGGAGGGTGGAAAAAAAGTGTCTGCACAACTTATACCTATTTTATTTAGCAATTCCTTGCAATATTTTTGTTTTGTATTTTTGATTACCGGTACTTATTTATTTATTTATTTTGTTTTCTTTTTCTTAGTAAGATCAGAGTTTATCGACCGCATGTGGGATCATTTTATGTAGTATATTTTTTGTTTAATTTGCGTGTAGGAAATAATGCATATTTTTCATTATTTCGTCTGAGCTTGCATGGTTTGAATACTATTAGATCATGCAATGTTGGTCCTCCTCCGCCTCTTCCGCTCTCTCCTCCTCCTTCTCTCTCTTCTCCTCTCTCTCTCGATCTTCGTCCTCTCTCATCTCTCTCTCCGCATCTCCTCTCTCTCTCCCGCTCATCTCGGCTCTCTCCTCGCATCTCATCTCCTCCGCTCTCTCTCTCTCTCTCTCTCCAATAATTTCCTAGTTTACTTTTACAGTCCGTTCGCTCTCGTTTATTTAAATTTAAGCCACTTTTTATTTAACATTCTTATATTTACTTGTATTCGTATTGGTTCACTTTTTGGGTGATTTGTGGATGTATTCATTGTTTTTCTAGTTTCCTCCCTCGACCTCCATCAAATTAAAAAAAAAAAACATCCATTGAGATTACCCCCTTCTAGAAATTAATATTTTGTAAAATTTTTGTCGGTAGAAACATTTCCCGGCGGAAGCCCGGATCTTCCAACATTACAGGCTCACTATCCGATCCGTCCCAGGGAAAAAAATTGACACCGCTAAATAGGCACGAAAGGTCCCTAACATAAAGTGACGAAGAAATGGGGCGAAAGGCTCAAAATCGACTAACTAATGGGGCAAACATCTTAAAACCTCAAAACTAATGGGGCTACATATGAGGGAGAAATTGGTCCAGAAAACCGCCCCATCTCCCCTTAAGCGACTTTTATTTAACATTCATTTACTCGTATTTATTGTTGTACAAACTAATGTATCATCAGTTACATAGATATACAGGTACTACTGGCTTAGTTATATTATATTCGTACGGTATATTTAAATAAACATCCTAGCAGGGCTCTCTCTCTCTCTCTCTCTCTCTCTCTCTCTCTCTCTCTCTCTCTCTCTCTCTCTCTCTCTCTCATGTTATATCTACAGTATACTGTCTATGATATATATATATTATATATTATCTATATATATCTATATATATATATAGTAGTGGACAAGACATTCTCCTCGGGGGAAGCGGACGTCTTATAAGGGCAAGCAACACCAAGGTAAACACGAACACCGTTATTCTGGTAACCGATAACGTTTCGACAGGTAACATATGTCATCATCAGACCTAACGCAATAAGACATAAATTTATTAATAAATTACACATGTTGACATTTAAAGCAAATATATTTACATAATGATTTAGAAAAAACATAAACAGTTAGAAATCGCGAAAAGAGAGGAGAAAAAACACAACAAACAACCGCAACAGCTAAACCGATATATTGAACTACGTGTAGATATTGATAAATACACAATACCTTAAAAACATAAGAGGTTGGAGAATTCGTGGGTGCCCAAGGTGGGCTTAAGATGGTGAGTGAGGAGGGACTGCTGCAATTCAACGGGTGGTGTCACCAGAACAACTGAACATTACTGAAAACCATTGTTAATGAAATGGCCTAATGGTTCACAATGGTCTCGAATGGCTGAAAAGGATGGTTTAGAAATGGGAAGTCCAGTTCTATAAGATCGACCCAGGTGCTCCGCAACCCTCGTGTTTAAGTGCCGTTTTGATTGGCCTATATAAGTTGCATTACAGCAGCTACATTTATGTTGATAAACAATAGAGGATTGCAGAACATACGGGATACGATCTTTGAATTTGAAATGATGTGACAAAGTATTGGAAGGTTTGAATATTATTCTGAGGGACACTTGGGATAGAAGCAACGAATCAATTTTGTGACTTTAAATGGCGTATCGAGTAACCTGATGGTCCTAAAAATGCTGTAGTGAGAAGAAAAAAAACACATGTATATATTAGGCCTATTATATATAGACGCAATACTCTCTTGTTGCGATTAACTATGTATTTTTTCATTGAATAATTCATTGGTGCAAATGTCGATAGTTTCATCGAATGTTCACGAATATCCCCCTCGATGAAACTATTGACATTTGCACCAATTAATTATTCACTGAAAATAATAACATAGTTAATGGCTTAGAATAAATCGCAATTTCAATAAAATGCTTTCCCTTGCTGTTAAGGATTCCCATTTCTATTCAATGATAACATATACAACCAAAACGGACGGCTTATCTATGGGAAATACACTCGCGCCAACTCTCTCGAACGCATTCTTAGTGTTTCATGAATCAAAATGGCTCCGTGAATGTCCAGATAGCTTCAAGCCTCTTGTCTATAACCGTTATGTCGACGACACATTTGTCGTTTTTTAGTTTACCCGACCACGTTCCCCTGTTCCTGAATTACTTAAACTCGAGACACAAAAACATGACTTTCACTTGCGAGACAGAGGAAGACAATAAATTGCCATTTTTTAGATGTTCTAGTGGAAACACAGGAATAGCTCATTTAGTACTTCTATATATAGAAAGCCAACCTTTACAGGACTTACAACAAAATTTAATTCTAGCATTCCCATACAATATAAGAAACATCTAATTACTACTTTAGTCACCAGAGCCTACCATATATGTTCGTCTTACATGTCCGTCCACCTCGAATTTGAATTATTACGTAAAACACTGAAACTTAATGGCTTTCCAATACATTTTACAAATACCTTGATTGGTAAGCAACTAAATAAATTAAGAACCTCCTCAACTCCGATCCTTACAGCTCAGAAAGCCATTGTTTATTTCTCTATCCCATTTCTAGGCAACAATCATATTCAATTCGAAATAAAGCCGCTAAATTGATTCGTGAACATTACCCGCAAATATCACTGAGAGTGGTATTCAAATCTCCCCAAACTTTTGTCTCACTTCTTTAAAATTAAAGACCGAATCCCCGATTCTCTACAGTCCTCGGTGGTGTACTCCTTTATATGTAGTCGATTGCAATACGACTTATATTGGTCAGTCCAAGCGCCATCTCACCGCCAGGATCTCGGAGCATCGGGGTAGGTCATTTAGAACTAACCGACCTCTTTCAAATCCTTCCCTTTTCTGCCATTCGAAACCACTCTGAATAATCTGATCACCCCATAAAATCCTCCGATTTTTCAATTCTCACCACTGCCACAAACACAGTTCACACGACTCCTGTCGGAGACCCTGCTCACCCAGTTACATAAACCCAGCCTGGGTGTGCACGACTCTTTCACTCCTCTACTCTGTTTCTAATATGTAAGGGTTAGTTCTTATAATTTATGAAAAACATTTGTTATTAGCTTTGGTCCCCCCCCCCCCTCCTTTTATTGCTCACATAATATTTCTTCGTCTCTCATTTTATTCGTCACTTTACTAGTTCTAACATGTATTAGGTTATTTTTTTATAACTATTAATTTTAAGTTTTGTTCTAGATTTCTCAAATTTAGTTAATAATAAGAATATTAACATTAGAAAATTACTCTGCCATTCATATAGGCTCTAATTTTATTTCAGTTCAGGTCTGAAGATGGTTTATGCTTAAACCGAAACGTTACCAAAATAAAGATGTTTGTACCAGCGCTGGTGTTGATATATATATATATATATATATATATATATATATATATAGATATATATATATATATATATTCTGTACAGTATATACACACATATGTAAACAGCAAAAATAGACAGATAATATATTTTATTTTGTTTTGCAATTTCATTTTTCATTTGCGAGCGAATTCAAAAGTGCAATAAAGGTAGAATAAATGGGCCTTCGTGATTAAAAAATTGCAATTTCCACTCTGATTGCAACACACACACACTCTCATTCACACACTCAGACACACACACACTCTCTCTCTCACACATACACACACACACACACACACCAACAACAACAATTAACAAAATGTATTGTACCGTATGCTATTTTGGAATCAAATAATATGAACCCCACAAAAACTCGTGTTGTATTGCTGTACTAAACATTTGTATTGTATTTAACCAGGTGATAATTAGACTATTAACCCCTTCTGTACCGGTGACGTCTTTTGTTATATTAGTCTACCTATATTTAGACGATTTGATGAAAGCTAAGGAAGGATATATATGGTAGCTGAAAGGATTGAGGTAGTCTGTGGCCTTTGATGAAGCTTAGGAAGGATATATGGTAGCTGAAAGGATGAGGTCGTCTATGGCCTTTGATGAAAGCTTAGGAAGGATATATGGTAGCTGAAAGGATTGAGTAGTCTGTGGCCTTTGATGAAGCTTAGGAAGGATATATGGTAGCTGAAAGGATTGAGGTAGTCTATGGCCTTTGATGAAGCTTAGGAAGGATATATGGTAGCTGAAAGAATTGAGGTAGTCTGTGGCCTTTGATGAAGCTTAGGAAGGATATATGGTAGCTGAAGGATTGAGGTAGTCTGTGGCCTTTGATGAAGCTAAGGACGATATATGGTAGCTGAAAGGATTGAGGTAGTCTGTGGCCTTTGATGAAGCTTAGGAAGGATATATGCTAGATGAAAGGATTGAGGTAGTCTGTGGCCTTTGATGAAGCTTAGGAAGGATATATGGTAGCTGAAAGGATTGAGGTAGTCTGTGGCCTTTGATGAAGCTTAGGAAGGTTATATGGTAGCTTAAAGGATTGAGGTAGTCTGTGGCCTTTGATGAAGCTTAGGAAGGATATATGGTAGCTGAAAGGATTGAGGTAGTCTGTGGCCTTTGATGAAGCTTAGGAAGGATATATGGTAGCTGAAAGGATTGAGGTAGTCTATGGCCTTTGATGAAGCTTAGGAAGGATATATGGTAGCTGAAAGGATTGAGGTAGTCTGTGGCCTTTGATGAAGCTTAGGAAGGATATATGGTAGCTGAAAGGATTGAGGTAGTCTATGGCCTTTGATGAAGCTTAGGAAGGATATTTTTTTTTTTTTTTTTTTTTTTAAAAGAGACAATGAACGGAGGAAGGAAAAACACAGATTAAACAAAAAGGTCCATGTGCCTAAAGGCATCTTCCATTCATAAAATGTTTGTAACAACTGGATTTAAACATTTGTAGATTGTAAGTTTGTGGAAAGCAATTCGAGGGAAGTGAATTCCAAAGAGTAGTAGCTCTGGGGATAAATTAATTCTGATAAGCAGAAGTTCTGCATTGTGGAGGAGAAAGTGTAAATTCATGGGCGCTCTCAGCTGCCCTAGTTACGGGGAAAGATGTGGAGAGGCGGCACAATGAAGCAAGTTCCTCGGAACAATTGCTGTGAAAATATCTGTAGAATAATGCAAGGGATATCACGTTTCTTCGTATGGATAATGTAGGAAGGTCCTGTGTGATTGCAGGGTTATTGATTATCTAATAGCTTTATTTTGAATTTTGTCCAACTGCCTCAATGCAACCACTCCACTTCCACCCCACAGAGGTGAACAGTAATCCATCTGAGAACGCACATGACTTTTATATATTACGGCCAACAGCTCGTCAGTGAAGAATTCTCGAACTCTGTACAGGAGTCCCAGTATTTTAGAGGCATTCTTAGCAATGCTTCTAACATAATGTGTCCAGCTCAAGTTAGTAGTTAATGTTACACCGAGAATGTCAATACTTGGGGAAGTGGGAATATTTACATAATTAAAAAATATATGGGAGTCAGTGAGATTCTGTCGGTTAGAAAATTGAATGTACTTGGTTTTCTGTGCCTAAAGGAACACTAGATTCTTTTGTCCCCATCCATTAATTCTAGAAAGGTCCTGGTTCAGAGAAATTGCAGTGTTTATTTTTGAATTTATAAGATCGGGTTGGGTGAAAGAATTGGTAAATGTGAAGGAACTGTGGAGTGTCGAGTCATCTGCGTAGGAATGTATTGGATTATGAGTGGTGATATGAGATCATTGATATGAATGAGGAACAGAATTGGGGCCAAAACTGATCCCTGGGGAACACCAGCATTTATTGAGTGAAATTGAGAATAAAGGCCATCTACCATTACATGTATTTTTCTGTTATGAAGATAAGAAGAAATTAGTGGAACTAATGATGCAAGGCCGTAGTGTGACATCTTCGACAATAAGGATTGATGCCAGACTCTATCAAATGCCTTTGATATATCCAGTGCTATTGTATGTGTTTCACCATGTTGGTCTGTAGCTTGGTTGATTTGATGCGTAAGAAGGCAAAGAATGTCTGCAGTTGAACTAGTAGTTGAATATGGTAGCTGAAAGGATTGAGGTACTCTGTGGCCTTTGATGAAGCTTAGGAAGGATATATGGTAGCTGAAAGGATTGAGGTAGTCTGTGGCCTTTGATGAAGCTTAGGAAGGATATATGGTAGCTGAAAGGATTGAGGTAGTCTGTGGCCTTTGATGAGCTTAGGAAGGATATATGGTAGCTGAAAGGGATTGAGGTAGTCTGTGGCCTTTGATGAAGCTTAGGAAGGATATATGGTAGCTGAACGGATTGAGGTAGTCTGTGGCCTTTGATGAAGCTTAGGAAGGATATATGGTAGCTGAAAGGATTGAGGTAGTCTGTGGCCTTTGATGAAGCTTAGGAAGGATATATGGTAGCTGAAAGGATTGAGGTATTCTGTGGCCTTTGATGAAGCTTAGGAAGGATATATGGTAGCTGAAAGGATTGAGGTAGTCTGTGGCCTTTGATGAAGCTTAGGAAGGATATATGGTAGCTGAAAGGATTGAGGTAGTCTGTGGCCTTTGATGAAGCTTAGGAAGGATATATGGTAGTTGAAAGGATTGAGGTAGTCTGTGGCCTTTGATGAAGCTTAGGAAGGATATATGGTAGCTGAAAGGATTGAGGTAGTCTGTGGCCTTTGATGAAGCTTAGGAAGGATATATGGTAGCTGAAAGGATTGAGGTAGTCTATGGCCTTTGATGAAGCTTAGGAAGGATATATGGTAGCTGAAAGGATTGAGATAGTCTGTGGCCTTTTATGAAGCTTAGGAAGGATATATGGTAGCTGAAAGGATTGAGGTAGTCTGTGGCCTTTGATGAAGCTTAGGAAGGATATATGGTAGCTGGGATTGAGGTAGTCTGTGG
Source organism: Paralithodes platypus (assembly GCA_032716605.1). Lineage (NCBI taxonomy): Eukaryota > Metazoa > Arthropoda > Malacostraca > Decapoda > Lithodidae > Paralithodes > Paralithodes platypus. The sequence continues at coordinate 32,302,021 of CM064542.1, read as the reverse complement.
CCTTTGATGAAGCTTAGGAAGGATATATGGTAGCTGAAAGAATTGAGGTAGTCTATGGCCTTTGATGAAGCATAGGAAGGATATATGGTAGCTGAAAGGATTGAGGTAGTCTGTGGCCTTTGATGAAGCTTAGGAAGGATATATGGTAGCTGAAAGGATTGAGGTAGTCTGTGGCCTTTGATGAAGCTTAGGAAGGATATATGGTAGCTGAAAGGATTGAGGTAGTCTGTGGCCTTTGATGAAGCTTAGGAAGGATATATGGGTAGCTGAAAGGATTGAGGTAGTCTGTGGCCTTTGATGAAGCTTAGGAAGGATATATGGTAGCTGAAAGGATTGAGGTAGTCTGTGGCCTTTGATGAAGCTTAGGAAGGATATATGGTAGCTGAAAGGATTGAGGTAGTCTGTGGCCTTGATGAAGCTTAGGAAGGATATATGGTAGCTGAAAGGATTGAGATAGTCTGTGGCCTTTTCATTGGTAAGACGTTCTTCCTAACCTGCATAAAAAACCGTCCAATAGTTACCAGATTATAAATAAAGGACGTCATCGGTACTGAAAGGGTTAACCCCTTCTATACCAGCGACATGTTTTTAATGTTATTCTGGCTATATATATTTAGAGGATTTTGTGCAGTATAAGAAGGATCGGTGGTAGTCAAAAGGATTAAGCGAGATAGTTCGAAGCCTGATATTTGCTGGAAGCCCTTTTTAAACTGAATAAAATCTTCGAATAGTTTCCAGAATATAGTTTAAAGATAGTGTGGGTACAGAAGGGGTTAACATCCGAGTTCTTGATAATTAATGGGCATATATAAAACTGCTACATCTCTGCATCATATTTGTCACGCCAGGTTTTCACAATTAGCATTACCGGTATATTTGGCCATGAAAATATGTAATAGCAGAATCATGAAGGGTAAATGGCTTGTTTTTCCGGGCCCCCTCTTCCTCATGTTTAGCCCCATTAGTTTCCAGTTCATAAGACGTTCGGCCCATTAGCTTGGCGATTTTAAGACCTTTCGCCCCATTTCTTTGTCAATATGAAGATTGTTCGTGTCATTTAGGTATCAATTTTTTTTCCTGGCGAGCGATAGCGAGCGTGTAATTTAAGAGGAATTGGCCTTCGGCCGAAACATTTTTGTATCGACAAATTTAAAAATTTATCATGAAGGATGGTCTTGGGCGGGTGTTTTTTTAAGCTTGGTGGAGGACTAGGGAGGAAACATTTTTTTTTTTTATAAAAAGTACATAAATGGGCAAATAAAATTAATACGCTCATCCCCTCGTAATATCAAGATAGTCACTATCTCGCCCGCTTACCAGATTAACCACTTCAATTCGATTTGGAGTATATTTAAATTGTATTCAGCCAAATAATTTACGATTTACTCAGCTTAGGAGTAGAAGGCTTCTTTTTAGAAGTGGTGGAGGTGGAGGAGGAGAATTGAAGGAGGAAACAAAGTAGAGAAGGAGGAGAACAAGAAGAGGAGATGGAGAAGGAGAATAAGTGGAGGAGGAGGAGGTTTTGGAGAAGGAAAATAAGTGGTGGAGAAGGAGAAGAGGAGGTGGAGAAGGAGAATAAGTGGGGGAGAAGGAGAAGAAGAGGAGAAGCAGAAGAAGAGAGAAGGAGAAAAAGAGGAGGAGAAGGAGAAGTGAGGGAGGAAGAGGAAAATAGGAAGAGGTGGAAAAGGAGAAGATAAGGTGGAGAAGGAGAAGAGGTGGAGGAGGAAGATTGTGAAGAGTAGAAACGAGGAAGAGGAGATATTGCTGCTGATGATGATGATTGTGCAAGAGAAGGTATAATACATTCACAGGTGTGAACATGGTACAAACTGTATCGATTGACCCTCCGATTCATACAGGGATTTTCTGGGTTGAATAAAACGATCTCGTGATATCAATAATTAAGGAGGCTTCATCACATTGAAGCGCTAAATATTAAGATTTTTGTTTACATAATTTGAATGATCTATCTATCTATCTATATGCTCAGGCCCAATCCCTATTTTGGGGGTAGCCGACTCAAGACAGAGCAAGAACAGGGAAAACACAAAAACAACATAAAACAACAAATAAACACAGATAAAAAGCACAAACTCACACACATCCAGGTCACCCAGGAGAAGACCCAGAGACCAGGGTCACTAAGGTCGCTCCAGCACTCCCCCGGCCCCCGACCACCCGGAGAGGTTCCGATCTCGGCAGGCAGACATGCAGCGGAGCCAAAGCCACAAGCCCTCCCACCACACTTCCAGGCGCACTCTTCATATTAATCGTCTCCCCGGGCCAGGCGCCTGATGGACTATTATCTAGTCCAACTTGCGCCCGACCCCTTACTCCAAATGACCACGTGTTCACGCAACTATTCACAAGCATTCTCCATTCACTCCTGTACACCACCACTTCCCCTGCCTGATCTATAGTCATTCCTCTATGATCAAAAGCTTTTCTTACACAGTCTCTCCATCTCAATGGGGGTCTTCCTGCCTTTCTATCTTCCCTTGTACCTGACTCACATATTCTCTTTGTAAGCCTTTCATCTCCCATTCGTTCAACATGACCATACCAGCTCAGCACCCTTCTGTCCACTCTGGGTGACAAATGTTCCTGCTGCCCCACTCTCCTACGTATCTCTTCATTTGAATGATGACAACAAAATATATATATAAAGTATATAAATAGACAAATATATCCCAGTCACCAGGCGGGAAAATAATCAAATCCATTTGTTTTGTTTAAGAAAAAACAAACAAATCAGCCCATTGTATTTGGTTTCAGCATTTTCCCATTTATTCGATACGGAAACAAATGACAAAAGACAATGGAAATGAGATCTACGTTTCGGAGGGAAAAATATATTGGCTGCCTCAAAAAATCCTCTTAAGGGGGGTCACCGTTTTTTTTTTTATTATCTTTCTCTCCTTTTCTCTCTTTCCCTGGCTTGTATTAATTCGGCTCCATTCAGTCAACTGTTTTAAGACGTTTATCCCCATCCAGGCGTCTATATCTTCCTGGCGAGCGATAGCGAGCCAGCATTGTATGGAGTAATCCGGCTTCGCCGGAGAAATTTTTCTTTCGAAAAATTTACAAATTTAGCTTACTGTCAAAACGAAAATGTATATATGCTGGCTCGCTACCGCTCGCCAGAAAAATATTGACACCTGGATGGGGGTAAACTTCTTAAAACAGTAGGCTCAATGGGACCAAATGAATACAATAAAAAGAGAGAAGAGAAAAACAGAAAAAAGCGAGGTGGGCTCCCTTAATCAGATTCAACTCAGACGGCAACGAAAAAATGTGATGGTATTTTTTCCACCGATAATATTTTTTCGCGGATTTTTGTTTCTTGTCCTAGTTCTTTGCCGTTCCTAGCATTTGTCTGGGCGAATCATGCAGTACTATGGGTTTCAGGTGCAAAATGAGTGTGTGTGTGCGTGTACGTGTGCGAAGTGAGGTGGAGGTCTGTTTGTGAGTGTGTTTGGAGTTCATTGTGTATTTTTGTATTTTGCGCGCTTAGTGTGTGTGTGAGTGAGTTACATACAGTTACATAGATACACAGACCTTGCAGTTCCTACTAGGTAGTCCGGACTTAATGCTAAAATAGAATTTGCTACAAAGTGGAAGGCAAGGATAGCAAAGAAAAAGGCTCTCTCCCCAACCACCTCTCCCTCCGACCGTTGGTCGGCATGGAGTTAAGTTGGGGAAAGAAGTTACCCAGTAGAATGAGAACATAAATACAAACTTCTACTGGGAAATTTATAGTAAAGAACGAAGATGCGAAATATGTTATATAGTCTATATACTAATGATGCTCCTTTTTTTTTTTTTAATACTATAATATTTCCACCTCCTCAAAATTAATGTCTAGGCTTCTTTTGAATGTGTCAATTGTCATGCATTGTACCACTTTCTCAGGCAATGTGTTCCACTCGATGACCACACTGTAGGTGAAGAAGTGCTTTGTGACATCGAGATTTGCCCTCCTGGTTTTTAATTTCATTTTATTTCCCCGAGTTAATGAACTATTATCTATTTGGAAAAGTGAATCTACATCAATGTTGTCAAATCCCTTTAGTATCTTGAAACATTCGATTAATTGACCTCACAATCTTCTTTTCTTAAGTAAAAATAAATTTATTTTTATAGTCTTCCATATTAAGATTTATTTCTTAGTGACGGAATCAACTTTGTCGCTCTACGCTGCACCGGCTCGAGCTTCCCAATGTCCTTGCTCAGATAACGAGACCAAAATTGCACACCATATTCAAGATGAGGCCTCACTATGCTTTTAAATAAAGGTACTATAATGTTCTCATTTGTATAAATACAATTTCTCTTAATATATCCCAATGCTCGATTGGCCTTATTCGCAGCTGCTGCACATTGATCTGAGGCCTTTAGGTTTTCAGGTATAAGAACCCCCAAGTCTTTAACTAATGCACTTGTTTTGATTGGCTGACCTTTCATCTTTTATTCATATGTTTTTCTTTTATTACCTATTTGCAAGACCTGGCATTTGTCAAAATTGAATTGCATCTTCCATTTTTCCGACCACTCCACTATTTTATTTAAATTAGATTGCAGTTTATGTCTGTCTTCTTCAGTTAATACTGATTTTCCTATCTTTGTGTCATCAGCGAAGTTTGAGATATTATTTAGTTCAACATCGATGTCATTTATATAGATTAGAAACAAAACTGGCCCCAAGACCGATCCCTGAGGCACTCCACTATAAACAGGCTCCCATTCAGATTCTACTCCATTTATCACCACTCTCTGCCTCCTGTTTGTCAGCCAGCTTTTTATCCAGGCATGAATTTTCCAATTTCGTCAATAATTTTCCATGAGGTACCTTATCGAATGCCTTTTGGAAATCTAAGTATATTATGTCTAATGATTTAGTAGAGTCGTTATGTGTATATAGTTTATTATAAAATTCTATCAAATTTGTTAAGCATGCCTTACTGGATCTAAAGCCATGTTGGCTTTCTCTTATTAATTTGTTTGACTCCAGATAATCTACTCTCTTGTTTCTCAGAATTGTTTCCATAATTTTTCCTATGACTGAAGTTAAACTGATTGGTCTATAATTACTTGCTTGGGCTTGATTTCCTTTCTTAAATATTGGAGTGATATTTGCAGTTTTCCAATCACTAGGTACGGTTTCCTGATTGAACCACAAATTAAATATGTTAGTTAAGGACTGTGCTATTTCTTCTTTCACGTTTTTCAGAATTCTTGGTTGAATATTATCTGGCCCAGGGGTTTTATTAATATTTAAATTGTTCAGATTACATAACACTTCACTTTTGCTTATGGTAAAGTTTCCTTTCCTATTCATGCGTTGTTGCGTTTTTTTCAGGAGTAGTGTTATGTTCTTCCTTAGTAAAAACGGAACAAAAATATTCATTAAGCAAATTAGCAATGTGTTTATCTCCTGTTACTGTCTGGTCATTATTTATTAATGGCCCTATTCCGTTTTTAATTTTTCTATTACCATTAATGTAACCGTACAATTGCTTTGGATTTTTTAGACTTTCATTTGCTATATAAATTTCGTAATTACGCTTCTCGGTCCTGATTAACTTCTTTACTTTTTTCTACTTTGTTTGCTTAGACAGCTGAAGTGTTCATTAGTTATATCATGTTTAGTTAATTTATGATATTTATTTATCTCCCTTAGCGCCTTGCAAATATTCTGATTGAACCAAGGAGGTTTGTTTTTGCTAGTATTTACTTTAATTTTAGTGGGTATATATTTATTCTGGGCACTCATGAATATATCGTTAAATGTATCCCACAATTCACTTATTTGTCAATATTACTAAGCTGAATATGCAAGTCACTGAGGGCTTTCCTAAGTTCGTTGTAATTTGCATTTTTTAAATCTGGAATTTTCATTTCCTGTTTTTCAATAGTATATTTGCAATTTATGTCGATTCTGATGAGCTTGTGGTCAGAGGTAGATAAGTGCTCACCGACGTCAAGTTTATATATCAAGTTTTCACTTGTACTGATAACGAGATCTATTTTTTTTTCGCGTGTCGGTTCAGAAACACATTGATGTAGAAAATTGTCTTGTATGAAATTAATAATTTTTCGCGAATTGTAACTATTTCCTGTCATAAGGCACCAGTCAATGTTAGGTAGATTATAGTATCCGAGTATTAATGCTATCGTTAGCATTGAGTGTTTGTTGCAATATTGTAACTATTTCCTGTCATAAGGCACCAGTCAATGTTAGGTAGATTATAGTATCCGAGTATTAATGCTATCGTTAGCATTGAGTGTTTGTTGCAATATTGTAACTATTTCCTGTCATAAGGCACCAGTCAATGTTAGGTAGATTATAGTATCCGAGTATTATGCTATCGTTAGCATTGAGGGTTTGTTGCAATATTTCGTATAGGTGATTATCATCGAGAGAGACAGAGAGAGAGAGAGAGAGAGAGAGAGAGTACAAAGGAGTACAAAGGAAATCAACCAACAACATATCTAGTGACCCTTCTAGGCTGCTTGTCCTCCAAAACACTGAGGATCAAGTGTCCAAACAGTGGTTTAGAGTGGGTAAGGGAACATTGGAAAGGGAAATGCTGCCCTGGAACTAATGTCCATGGCAGGATTAGGAAGTTAGTAGGGGACAGATGGGTTAGTAACTGAGGGGGGGGGATAAAATATAGTTATTCATTTACAAATGCAGTCAGTCGCGGGTTTGATGCAAGATATTTGTCTAGGCGAAGTTTAAATGAATCAACGGTGCTGCAGTCTATAACGTCTCGGGGAAGCCCATTCCACAAGTTGACAACTCGATTGAAGAAGAAATTCTTAGATTCGTGAGAGTTAAAAGTTTTACCAATAATTTTGCAACCGTTTCCCCGCGTATAATTAGATTGGTCGATAGTGAAGTACTTGCTACAGTTCATATTGTCGATGCCTTTGATGATTTTGAACACTTGAATTAAGTCGCCTCTTAATCTGCGTTGGGTAAAAGGAAATAGATTTAATTCTCTAAGACGCTCCTCGTATGGTTTGTTCTTTAGGCTAGGTATCATTTTCGTAACTCTACGTTGAACTCCTTTGTAGGTTGTCTATACCTTTTTGGTAATAAGGGAACCAGGATTGAACGCAGTATTCCAGAAGAGGGCGGACTAAGGAATTGTAAAAAGTTAGGATAACTTCTTTCGATTTATGCTCAAATGACCTGCCTATAAAGCCTATTATTTTGTTTGCCTTTTTAATAACTTCTGAACATTGTTGACTCGGTTTTAGGTTACTCGATATTGTTACTCCCAGATCGGTTTCTTTGTCTACACTCTTAAGCTCAGTGCCATTCATCGAATAGTTTGCTTTCTCATTTAGGTATCCGATATGTAGTACTTTACATTTATCCGCATTGAAACTATCTATCTATCTATCTATTGCCGGACGCCTCACTCCCCTTAATGAGGGTGGCCATACACAGAATGCCCCCAAGTGGACCTATTCCATGTAAG
>CM064542.1:32172741-32294431 GCA_032716605.1 Paralithodes platypus | reverse complement strand
GCCGGTAAAGAAGGGGTTAAACTGCACAAAATCGCTTAAATATAGCCAGAATGACGATATTATGCAGCTTAGGAAGGGTCTGTGTTAGTTAAAAGAGTTGGTTGAGATAGTTTGAAGCATTATTTGAAGGTCCTTTGAAAGCTGAATGTAATCCTCTAATAATTGCCAGAATATGATGAAGAGGACTGGTAAACGATCCCAAAATAGTATGTGTGAGAGAGGTTGAAGCCTCTTCCATTCCCCTGTTCCGGGAACCTCTTTCAGCTATACCAGTGGGTTGCCTTTACTCTATAACCTGCTCTCTCTCTCTAGCTATATATATCTGTCTATATCAACCCGTCATTCAATCAATTTCTCCTCTCCTATTTCTCTCTCTCTCTCTCTGTCTATATCAACCCGTCATTCATTCAATTTCTCCTCTCCTATCTTGTTTTCTCTTCCATCTCCACCTCAGTCATTCATTACCTTCCATCCTTCCATTCAATCCTCCTCATTCATTACCTTCCATCCTTCCATTCAATTGTTCTCATTCATTATTGCCTACGCTTCCATTCAATTTTTGCCCTCCTATCTCGTGTCTCTTCCCTTTTCACCTCAGTCATTCATTATAGTCCATCTTTCCATTCAATTTCTCCCCTCCCTTCTCTCTCTCTCTCTCTCCCCCAAACCTACGTCATGGCAGTAAGGTCTGTGGCCCATTCCCAGTTATTTTAGGAATTCGCAGGAACTGGTCGGAAATGGCCTTTGTGGGGTGCCTTCAAGCTGTTGGCGTGGCTTTATTGTCTGTTCCTAGGAGACCTGCTTGTTCTTTGGGAACACTTTATTGTCCTTTATTATCTTTATTGCCCTTTATTGTCTTTATTGTCCGTTCCTAGAGGCCTGCTTGTTCTTTGGGAAAACTTGGGTACAAATACCTGTCCTTCGTTTCTGGTATAGTTCGTGTCTGTTAAAATGACCTGTTTCGTGTCTTTTAGAAAGACCTGGTTCGCCTTCTGTGCTTCTGTTGTCATTGTTATCGTTGTTTACTTTGTTTGGATTTTCTAATTGGAAGATATTAAAATCTAGAGCAGTTTCTAGTTCCAAGTTGTGACCATAGTAACGGTAGTTTCAATATGTTTTAGACGTTATTCTTTGCAAGCTCTATATATAGACTAGGAAAAACGCGAATTTTAATATTGTATGATTAAGAGACATCACGAATTTCATAGAATCCCTAGACAAGGAAGATTTTTTTTTTTTTTTTAATTATTTCCGAGAATATTAACTTCGAGTAAATAGACTTCAGGTATAATTGGGTGGAAGATTTAATAACTAGATTCTGTTTATGATTATAAAACAATTGCAATACTACCTATTTTTACCAAGAATCCTGAATATATGTAAGAGTTTCCATGTACATTTCTATTGTTTCGTTGTTTATGTGTTGCTGATGTAGGTAGCATAATTATTGGGTGTTCCTAGGATTGTGAATGGTCTAAGCCACTTGTCACTGTTTACATGTTGGACCACTTCCTTGTTTGTTATTTACTTGGCAGTCCGTGTTTACAGGGTCAAGGTAGGGGCTAGGACAGGGTAGGGGCTAGGGCAGTGTAGGGGGGTAGTAGTCATATAATGTAAGACCCTATGCTCGGTAACACACAACACGAAACACCCCGGGGAGCCCAAAATATGGACTGTGTGGCAACTCAGTCCGTGACGTCACTCCGCGGCCTGGGTTGTCAAGGGTACGACTGTCCGTTTCCCCTCTTGCGTCAAAGTCCTCGCTTTCCAAAAGTCAACATTTCGGAACATTTGTGCCAATACCACATTTTTGAGAGATAGGGTATATGATATTCAATGGTTAGGGAGTATGGATGGGTTTTTTGTTATGGTATGGGGGTGAATGTGAGGGGCTATGGGTGTTTTAGTTAGATATGGAAGGGGAGGTTGAGGGTGCGTGCGGGGATACGAAGGCAGCGCCCCTGATCGCGAAGTTGCCTATTGATCGCGACCAAAATAGCGGGGTGTTACGTCACGGGCGGGCGGGTGACGCACTTTTTAAAGATGCGCGCGGAAGGAGCTAGGGGAGAGGGGAAGGGAAGGGAAGGGGGAGTGAAGGTTATGCGGGGGCGGCGCTCCTTCTCTTTCTCCCCTTAGGTCTCTCTTTCTCTCTCTCTCAGGTCTCTTCTTCTCTCTCTCAGGTCTCTTCTTCTCTCATCCTCTCTTTATATCTTCTTATCTTTCTCTCTTATCTTTGTATTTCCTATCTCACTCTATCCTCTATTCCCCTATCTATTTTTGCTCATTGTCTTCGCATTATTTTGTTCATATAAATAATCTCTCCTTTGCTCCAAGTTCTGTGTAAGAAATGTAGGCATAACATACAGTACACCCCCTCCCCCTTCACTTCTTGGTCGAGATTGGACACTAAAAGAGCAAGAGAAAGGTTAGGGAGAGAGAGAGAGAGAGTCTGTGTGTATACGAACGATTTATATATATTTTGCATATGCAGTATGTAATTAAGCTTTTATTATTTTCCATCTTGTTTTACTCTCTCTCTCTCCCTCTCTCTCTCTCTCTCTATGTTCTCACTTTCTCTCTCTTTATTTTCTCACTTTCTCTTTTCTGTCGCTCACATGGACCCAGTGTACCGGGAGGACTCTCTCTCTCTGACATCGCCCAACTCTCTCTCTCTCTCTCTCTCTCTCTCTCTCTCTCTCTCTCTCTCTCTCTCTCTCTCTCTCTCTCTCTCTCTCTCTCTCTCTCTCTCTCTCTCTCTCTCTCTCTCTCTCTCTCTCTCTCTCTCTCTCTCCCGCACTGCGACACTCCCTCGCTCACTCTCTTTCTCCCACGCTCTCTCTCTCTCTATATATATATATATATATATATATATATATATATATATATATATATATATATATATATATATATATTATGTTATCCTATATATCTACTATTTATTGTCTTATCTATGTCTTCTCTATATATGGTATATATGTATATGTTTTCTCCCCACTTGTCTATACAGTATATCTATATCTATCTATGTAGTATACATGTCTATTATTTGACCATGCCTTTAACCCTACATCTCTCTATCTCTGGTTACAGTAGGTGGATCTCTGCCCCCATCACCGGCTGACTCTGGTGTCTCTGATGTGGACTCCTCAAGCGGCCACACCAGCAATGACGAGTCCAGGACCAGGCTACACCTTACAGGTAAATAGTAGCCTCTCTTATTCTATATTTTTATTAATTTTGCATACCATTCTTAAGGGGTTAGTGCTTAGTTTTGGGTCGATTCATATACTTATTTATTTTGTAGTTTCATCTCTATACCTCCATTAAGGTTAATAATACACCCCCTAGACCCCCCTTCAAATTTGTACATTTTTCGGTAGAAAAATGTCCCGGCCGAAGGCCAATCCCTCCTAGACTTACAGGCTCGCTATCGCTCGCCAGGAAAAAATCTACACCTAAATGGCACAAAGGGTCCTAATATTGACAAAGAAATGGGGTGAAAGGTCATTAAATCCCCAAACTAATGGAACCAACGTCTTAAAATCTCAAAAGTAGTGGGGCTAAACATTAGGGAGAAGGGGGTCCGGAAAAAAACGGTCTGTCTCCCCTTAGTAGGATAAAAATGGCAGCCCCTTCCAAGTATTTCCTGTATCATTCCATTTTCTTTCCCACGGCAATAATAATATGTGATCTCGTTTTCTGTTGGGTTGGCGGGATGGTGGGAGGCGGTGGGTGGAGTAGATATTTTGTGCACTATATTTACTGTATATTATTTATTTTCCTGGTTCCCCTTCTCCCTCATGTTTAGCTCAATTAGTTTTTGAGATTTTAAGACATTCGCCCCATTAGTTTGGCGATTGTAAGACCTTTCGTGCCATTTCTTTTATTCTTATTTGTTAAAGCTTGATGGAGGTCTCGGAAAGACACTAAAAACTAAAAAAATAAATTAATATATGGAGAAGCAAATAAATAAATAAATTAAATCTCCCCTTAAAAGCTTATGGGGGATTATATTTAGACGATTTTGTGCAGATTAAGAAGGATCTGTGGTAGTAAAAAGGGGTAAGTGAGATAGTTGGAAGCCTGTTAATTGCTGGCGGCCCTTATTAAACTGCATACCATCGTCTAATAAAGGACAAAAGACGTAGCCGGTACAGAAGGGGTTAATAGTTTATTGAGGGTTACCAACTAACCATTGCACCACCTACTGATAACATAAGGTACTCTCGGTCCTATCCAAGTCTTCCAATATAGTATCTTATCTTTTAGCTAATCTAAAACCTTTTAAGAGATTACAGCGTATTAAGTTGAAGTTAGTTGGAATATTTTTGTAATATACTCGATCGATGTTATTTTATTTTATGACGTTAGGCTATTCCATAATTATCATCATTATGGCTCTGTCTCGAGTCGACCACCCTCTCCTCCTCTCCTGTACTTCCCTCCTCTTTCCCCCCTCTCTTCTTCTTAACTCCCCCCCTCCTCATGTCTTCTCCTTCCACCCCCCTTCTCTCTTGTACTTCCCTCCTCCCACTCCCCTCCTCCTCTCTTCTCCTTCCCTCCTCCTCCCTCCCTCCCTGCCTCCCTCCCTCCCTGCCAGCCTCCATCCCTGCCTCCCTGCCAGCCTCCCTCCCTCCCTCCCTCCTCTCCTCCCTCCTCTCCCCCTCCTCTCATCTCCTTCCCCCCTCCTTGGTCTCGGGTTACCCTCCCAGACACACGCTTCCTTTCCCACGGCGGGCGAAGTTCACCCGTTGGGGGGGGAGGGGGGGGGGGGGTTATCAGTGGCTCTAGAAAGGCTTATAGTACAATCCATATATTAGAAGCACATATACTCTATAGGGTTTTATTATTATTATTATTATTATTGTTATATATATATTTTTTTAAAGGCCTACCTACTTTGGATATCACTTGAGTAGTTTTATTCGCTTATCCGTTCGATGTTTAGATATTTGGTTTCACTATTTTGGGATTCGATCAACCCAAATCTTCTTTTATTCGATCATCTAAAACCTTACAGATACAACGTGTTTATTAATTATGTAGGAATGTTAATTGAGCTTTTTTTTTTTTTTTTTTTTTTAATGTATATTTATTGTAGATGATTTGATATTTTCACAGATAATTAACCCTTTGAGTACCAGCGACGTGTGTTATATTTTATTCTAGGTATATTTAGAAGATACTATGCAGCTTGGGAAGGATCTGTGGTAGCTAAAAGGCTTGGTTGAGATAGTTTGAAGTCTTATTATTGCCAGTGGTCCTTCCTAAGCTGAAATAAATCGTCTAATAGTTGCCAGAATATGATGAACCAGTCCCTGGTACTCAATGGATTAAAATTATATTTTTAGCTCAGATCTGCGTGGACAGGATGGAGGTGGGGGGGGGGGGTATAAATAGGTGCCAGGAGACGGAAGTGGGCCTGACCTGTCATCTGTCAAGCCGGATAGGTCAGGTCAGGTCAATTGGGCCGCGATAAACTGGCTCACAAAGGGGTGGAGGGGGCTGGCTGGGCTGAAAGGGTTAACTGTTTCGGGATAATGGCGTTTAGCTTTTGTTTTATTTTTCTGTTTTATTTTATTTTTATTTTTGGCTAGCATTAGACGATTATGTTAAGTTAAGGAGTGATTTGTGGGAGATTTAATATTACTCGAAATGTCCCCCCCCCCCCCCCGCCTCCATTTAGGTTAGTTTCTATTATTATTCCTGTTAATGCAATTGAATGTTATTCTTATTGCAATTGAATGTTTAGTTAGCTTAATGCAATTGACTTCCGTTATTCATAATCAGATTAACTAAATTACGTTACGGTGGAAAGGTTGTGAATGAACCAGTCAAAGATGGAATAATTTGAGATGACACGAGAAATTGAAAGGGGCCCAGCACAGAGAGAGGAGAAGACCGAATGTTCTAGGTCGGTCAGAGAGGAACCGAAATGGGGGGGGGGGGAGTTAAGACGGAAGAAGTAGACAATAGGTAAAATAAATCAGAATACGGGGATTTACAAAGGGCTAATTCTTAATTGTTCCCCTACGAGGGTGCTTGATAAAGAGGAGAGGGTACAACAGAGAGATTTTTTGGGGGGGGAGAAAATCGAGAGAATAAACAAGCTACTGTATACCCTGTTCCAAATAAACAAGCTATACCCTGTTCCACATAAACAAGCTATACCCTGTTCCACATAAACAAGCTATACCCTGTTCCAAATAAACAAGCTATACCCTGTTCCACATAAACAAGCTATACCCTGTTCCACATAAACAAGCTATACCCTGTTCCACATAAACAAGCCTATACCCTGTTCCAAACAAGCTATACCCTGTTCCAAACAAGCTATACCCTGTTCCAAACAAGCTATACCCTGTTCCAAACAAGCTATACCCTGTTCCAAATAAACAAGCTATACCCTGTTCCACATAAACAAGCTATACCCTGTTCCACATAAACAAGCTATACCCTGTTCCACATAAACAAGCTATACCCTGTTCCAAATAAACAAGCTATACCCTGTTCCACATAAACAAGCTATACCCTGTTCCACATAAACAAGCTATACCCTGTTCCACATAAACAAGCTATACCCTGTTCCAAATAAACAAGCTATACCCTGTTCCACATTAACAAGCTATACCCTGTTCCACATTAACAAGCTATACCCTGTTCCAAATAGGTAGGCCACCCTAACCTAAGTAAATGGGCTGTACACTTCCACACCTATACCCTGGCGGACTCTTCCCAAATAGTAGTAATATTAGCTTAATTATTCAAGTTGTTTTTTAGTTATGGAGGTTAATAGTTGAGAGTTTTGGCCTACTTACTTCGAACAGGGCATAGTGATGGGTTACGATGGAGATGGGAGATAAGAAAATGGGATGTCCAGAACCAAAAACAAGACGATAAAGAATCCGAGAATTTGAAGGTGTGAAAAATAGAACATGGAAAGATGGAGGAGCTATTGAAATGGTTAATAAAATATAAGAGTTTTGTGATTGTAGAAGAAAAAGGTCAACATTAAAAATATGATAGTATGAGAGACGCAGACGCAGGTGAAAGATGTACTGAAGCTTAGAGATCGCGAAATAACTCGAACAAATGGTTTTAAACTATTTAAATTTCGTTTCAGAAAATATATAGGCAAATATTGGTTTGGTAACAGAGTTGTAGATATGTGAAATTGGCTACCGAGTGCTATAGTAGAATTTAGATAAATAAAATACAATTACATAGGCCTATATATATATATATATATATATATATATTTAGAGAGAGAGAGAGAGAGAGAGACTTGAGATAACCCTAAACGAAGAAAGAGCGAGAACAATAGGCGACTTATGGGGTTTATTTTTAGGGTGAAAGTTGATCCTCGGAAAAATGTCTGTGACCTGAACTGACCATATCCTGTCCCGGGGTCAAGGCAGGTCAGCGAGGGAGGGCACAGGGAACCAAGACGTGTCAATACGCTATAGGGAGGTCAGGTCAAGGTTACTATACACGTGGCATATAGTATTTTGGACAGCACTGAACTCTGGAGACTTAATGTGGGTGTCATGTTCTATTGTTTTTTGAGTTAACTTTAGTATTTAGTATTTTAATATCGATAAGTGGATTTATGTCTATCCATATGTAAATTGTATATTCCACATTTAGTTTTTTTGCAAGTAAGTACCTGGTAATATATATATATATATATATATATATATATATATATATATATATATATATATATATATATATATATATATACTGTATATATATTACTTCATTATTGTGTTTTGTTTTGTGTAATGTTCAAAATAATATACTCACGTGGTTATCTCTTCTCTTTCCAGTGTGCGGGTCTCGAACTCCCGACTCCCCAACCTCTAGTGGGGAAGCGGGAGGGGGCGGGGGGCTGCCCGGCTTCCACCCCACCTACTCCCCCCAGCCGGGCCCCCACCACCCCCCACCACCACCACTCCACCTCCGGTCCCCCACCCTGCCCCCTGCACCTCACTCCTTCCCCAGACCACAAGGTACGTTTGTTTACAGATTTATTATTGAGATCTATCCCCTCAAGTTGTTTTCCTGTTGTTTTCTCTCTCCCCCCCCCCCCCCCCCCCCCCCCCCCCCCTCCCTTCCTCCTTCCATTCCTCCTTCCCTCCCTGCCTTCCTCCTTCACCCCTCCCTCCCTCCCTCCCTCCTGATTTGCATATTCTTCCTAGCTCGTTGTTTATTTCTTAATGCGATATAAGTTTACATTTCTTAGCTTCTCAATGTCTGTTCTGTATAAGCTTCACCCTCCTCCCCGACTCCTGATTTGCATATTTTTGAGAGCTTGTTTTGTTTATCCCTTATTCCTTTTATGTTAGATTTCCTTGGTTCTCAATTTCAGTTTGTTCTGGATAAGCTTCACACTTTTCCTTATACTGGATTCTTACTCATTCTTCACATGTTTTTATCTGAACACCCCGCCACATTTATCTGAACACCCCGCCACATTTATCTGAACACCCCGCCACATTTATCTGAACACCCCGCCACATTTATCTGAACACCCCGCCACATTTATCTGAACACCCCGCCACATTTATCTGAACACCCCGCCACATTTATCTGAACACCCCGCCACATTTATCGCCGTGTAAATTGTTGCTTGTTATATCTTTCCCTATTGTGATTTCGTTACGACCTTCTTGCGACTTTATAGTTTGTTTTGTATATTGCATTGTTTTAATATTTACATATTATTATAGATTATTTATAGGTAGGCTACATTTCTACATTGTACTTCCGCTGAATTTGTGTTATCATTAACGTCATATCTGCTGGTGATAGTCTAGTGAATATAAATGTTTGTGAGTGATGTGATGTGTAAAATATGAGGTGTGTATCTGAATATATGAGTTGTGTGTTTGTTTTCGTGTGTACAGTATATGAGGTGTGTGTGTGTATGTGTGTGTCAGAAGGGAAACTCTGCGTGTGGGAGACGTCGACTTTCCTATATAGCGAGAGTTAGTCAACTTTCCTTTAGTGAGAGTTTTAAGGGGGATTCACACGGGTGAGTTTTCCGCCACCTGCTCTCTACTCCTCTGTGGTCTGGCAGCTTCCATAGTAAATCTTTACATGTATTTTCTGTCCTATTGTATTCTATCTTCAGTTTCAATGCCGATACCAGAGCAGAATGTGTCTTAACCAATTATATAATGGCGACATCCTTTTGTACTTATTCTGGCTACTATTAATCTATTTTATTCAGTTTAGGAAGGGACTAGCAATTATAAGGCTTCGAACCATCTCGCATAACCCTTTTAACTACCACAGAGCCTTTTTAAGCTGCTTACTATCGTCTAAATGTAGCTAAAATTTAGTATAACAGACGTCGCTGGTCCTGGAAGGGTTAATGTAGCCAGAATAAAGGATATGATACAATGTTGTCGGGAAAAGCGTTCGTGTACGGTCGAGGTTAATAATTGTTGTCAGATATTTCACAAAGTTTCGGACATTGGCTAATTCTCTGAGGGATAAGCACTTTTCCCAGTAACTATAAAGATACCAATAACACTTCTTGAGCGAAAACCACTGGAATCTATGACAACACTAACTTAATACCCCCGATTGTACAGTCGTGGACAATTATGTCATGAACCACCCTATAATTTTCATAATGCAATGAAAATATATACTAAGTATGCTAACATACTTTCTATATACTAAGTATGCTAACATACTTTATATACTAAGTATGCTAACATACTTTATATATACTAAGTATGCTAACATACTTTATATATACTAAGTATGCTAACATACTTTATATACTAAGTATGCTAACATACTTTATATATACTAAGTATGCTAACATACTTTATATACTAAGTATGCTAACATACTTTATATATACTAAGTATGCTAACATACTTTATATATACTAAGTATGCTAACATACTTTATATATACTAAGTATGCTAACATACTTTATATATACTAAGTATGCTAACATACTTATATATATACTAAGTATGCTAACATACTTTATATATACTAAGTATGCTAACATACTTTATATATACTAAGTATGCTAACATACTTTATATATACTAAGTATGCTAACATACTTTATATATACTAAGTATGCTAACATACTTTATATATACTAAGTATGCTAACATACTTTATATACTAAGTATGCTAACATACTTTATATATACTAAGTATGCTAACATACTTTATATATACTAAGTATGCTAACATACTTTATATATACTAAGTATGCTAACATACTTTATATATACTAAGTATGCTAACATACTTTATATATACTAAGTCTAACATACTTTATATATACTAAGTATGCTAACATACTTTCGTTTGCATGATTTTACAAATTGATCAATTACATTAATGTTTAATTATTATAAAAACTGGTCTCTTCAACTTGTAATACTTGTATACTATATATCACAGGGTGGTTAAAAACATATCTACACGACTGTACATCCATTTGTTTGTGGGAAAATAGTCGGAATAGAAAATGGAGGAAAATAGTAATCTAATCGTCAATCTATCGTTTGAATATTTAAGAAGTGTTTAAAAGTAAGTGTACTACCTTATTTAGATTATTTATAGAACATGGAAGTTGGAGTGGTTTGTGTTGAAGAGGTGGACGAAGAAAACGGAAGGATATATTTTGAGTTGCGAAAATTGGGTAATAAATAGAAAATGGAGAGAGAGAGAGAGATCTACACCCTCTTCCCCCCCCCCCCCTCAAGGGTAGGGAAAGTCAGGTGGATGTGGTGGCAGGTGTGAGGCAGGTGGAGATAATGGATGTAGTAGTAGTAGTAGTGTTTTTCAGTAGTAGTAGTAGTAGTGTGTGAATTTGTATTTTGTTTGTGTGGTCATTGTTTTCGGTTGTGTTGTTCCTATTCTGGCTCTGTCTTGAGTCGCCCCCCCCCCCCCCCCCCCCAAACAAAAAAAGGGAAAAGAGGGAAAACATAAAAAAAGGAAAAGTGGGGATTGAACTTGAGTATATAGATAGATAGATAGATAGTAGTAGTAGTTTTTGTAGTAGTGTTTTGCAGTAGTAGTATCGTAACTTAAATATCAAGTTTTGTTTTTGTATAATGTTAACAATGTCAGAAGTCGTAGGTATGAAGATGATACAATAATAGTGTTGGTTGAGGGAAGACATGCGATTATTGATAGTGAAGGTGAAAGAAATGATAACGGAAATGCCTCACATTCACCCATCCTCCTCCTTCATGCCTCCCTCTCCTCACCCTTTTTTCCTCCTCCTCCTCTCATTACCCTCTTGCAATCTCTCTCTCTCTCTCTCTTTTCCATTATTAAGAGAGAGAAGAGAAAATACTACTCCCTTCATTCACTCCCCTCACTCTTGGCCCCCCGCTGAGCCTCCCTCCCCTCCCCCTCTGCCTAAACCCTCCCTCCTCCCCATCTCCTTGACCAACTTTCCACCATGAATTGTTTGTGTAGTAGTAGTAGTAGTAGTAGTAGTAGTAGTTGTCGTAAATAATAGTAGTAGTTTTGTATACCCTTTATTCCATTTCGTAGGTTAGCTTTGTTATTTACTATTATTAAACAAAAAAATGGGGGGTGGGAGCTCCAATTGCAAAGTCTGTTGCTAAGGTGATGGTGGTAATATTGATTATTTGCTGTGTTGGGCATACTTGTTGGAGAATTATATATATATATATATTATTTTGTATGTATTTTTTTTTTTTTTTGTATTGCTTGGGGAGGGTGGTGTAGGATGCGGTGGTGGTTGTGGTAATGATGGTGGTGGTGATTGTGGTGGTGGTGGTGGTGATGACCTTGCTGCGCCTCCCAAAGTCACCAAGTCACTGCTCTTCCCTTCCTCCTTGTCCTCCTCTACCACCACTACCACAATCACCACCACTCCATGCACTCATCACCACCACTACTACCACAATCACCACCACTCCATGCACTCATCACCACCACCACTACCACAATCACCACCTAGCACTACCACAATCACCACCACTCCATGCACTCACCACCACTATCACTACTATGCCTATCACTGACTAGACAACCTAAGCTACTGGTATCCATTCATGCTACACGCTCGCACTTTCTTCAGCATTCTTGTGGGTGATTACTTTTTTTACCCGTGTGATTCATCTTACTTGGTGATTTATGAGCTGGTAGATACTAGAATGGTGATTGGTGGCTTACTTTGGAGGATTAAAGATATAATTGATGGACTTAAGTGGTCATTGGACTGGTGATTGGTTGGTCACACGGGTACAAACTTAATGATTGGGAGATCAGATAATAATTGACAACTGGTTACTGAGGCAATGATATGTCGCAATTGTGTACCTAAACGAGATGGGTTGGGTGTGAAAGGGATCTGTCGTGTTGGGCCAATCGGCTCTTTGCAGACTCCCGTGTTCTTATGTTCATATGTTTTAAACGGTGATTGGTGGTCTGTTCGTGCGGGTGTACTACATGCTACCACAAAAAAAAAAAAAAAAATCTTGATGTGAGAAAATTATATATTTTTTTTTAATAAACTGGACGTATATAACTCCCGCTTTGTGCAGATTTCCGATTTATTTTGTTATCAATGTTAAACCATTCCCTTGTATTTTGTTTGCTATGGGACTGGCAACACCCTTCCCCCGTGATGATTGGCTGGTCTGTGGTGGTCCGGCCGTGGAACAAAGAGGGCAGGAGGCGAGTTGACTGACCAAGACCAAGGTCGCATCGGAAACGCTCCTACAAAGGGGTTCGAATTGCGTTCCCTATATTTTATCAATTTTCACGGTTCTTATTTAATCTATCCGCACGTAACGATCAGCGTAATTATGTATTGCACCTGATCCTTTCACCGGCTTGCGTCTTCCGAACGGTCGCGCCGGAAACCGTTGATTACAGTTAACGGTATAGTAGGGGGGGTTCGTACGGATTCAAACTGTTGCGTACCCAAGTTGTAAGTTATGCAAACGACTCTCCTTCATCAGTACGCTGCCCAGGCCTCTCGCTCACTCGCTATTTGCATTTTGAGGGACCCGGAAACTCTAGCAGCCAGTTAGTAGGGCTCTCCATTAGGCTACGTCGTGTTTGGGGTGCTTCTTGTAGACAGGAAATTGTTGGCGTGTTTTTGCGGATCCGCCCCGAGTCAAGTCGAGTCTGAGGGGACCGTCAGAACTCGCCTTGGCCCCTGGGAACCTAGGCCGTATATTGGTACAGCAGCTTCTTTTTACACTATTAATTAATGTATGCCTATGAAGATAAAGTATGCCAACTTCCGTATGGTCTAAAACATTGGAATTTACTCTGAGCATACCGCCAAAATTTCAACTTGCGGTCTATTAAAGCAAAACCTGGTCAAATTCCTCTCATGTCTCTGTCTTCGTGGTGCGATGCATAAGGTGTTGATATTCGGTGTGAGCATCCTGGGTTCGAATCCACGGACTGCCACATGTGTTTGTAAATTTCATAAATCGATTTTAGGAGTATAGTTGGTTGTTGAAAGGAACATAATAATAGAAAACCTCGGCGAACAAGCCCGCCCGTTGTCTTTTATTGCGGAAAGTTTCTCGTAGTGACCTTTTAAGTATTGTGTAGGGGTTTAAGGGCCGTGTTGTCGAGTTTTATGTCCTTGGGAGGAATGTATGAGTCGAATTGTCTTTCCCTTTTCATTCGATTTTTTTTTTTTTTTTTTTTATATCAGGGAACACATTTGTACCTTATGTGCACTCGGACAGTTTTTATATACAGTATTGTAAAATAGCATTGACCCAGTCAGTATCGGTGACGTCCTGTTCATTATATTCTGGCAACTATTAGACGATTTTGTTCCGCTTAGGAAGGACGTCTACGCATTGAAAGGCTACAGACGATCTCCATTAGGCCTTTTAGCTACCATATATCCTTCTTAAGCTTCATAAAATCGTCTAAATGTAGCTGAAATCAAATACTAAAAGACGTCGCCGGTACAGTTGGGGTTAAAGAGGAAGAACGCGCACTAAGTTATACATTACGGGGGGGGGGGGATAAATATGCCTGGAGATTTATGAAGGCGATGGGAGTGAAGGGACAGCGTGATAAATAAGGGGAGTGGGGGGGGGGGGGAAAGACAGAAGAGGGCAGATGCATAGGGGAAGGAAGTGACGAAAGCATACAATTTACATGGGGAATGGAAGGCATCACGGGAGCCAGACAAAGAAGGAAAACGAAGGTGAAAGGGAAACAATAACTATAGAGAAAAACATAGATAAAACAACAAAAGATAGAGTAAGTATAAACTGTATAATCAATTTAGATGTAGGCAGAGATTAAAACACCAGAAAATAGAGTAAGTATAATCAATTTAGAGGTAGGCAGAGTTTAAGGGGAGGTTTTTAGTTAGTTCGCTAGACCTCCATCAAGCTTAACATTACAGCCCCTAGACCCCCTTTCAAGATAAATGTTTAAATTTTTCGGTAGAAAAATCTCCCGGCCGAAGGCCGGTTCCTCTTAAATTACAGGCTCGCTATCGCTCGCCAGGAAAAAATCGACACCTAAATGGCACGAAAAATCTTAAAATTGACAGAAATTGAGCGAAAGTTCTTAAAACCGCCAAACTAATGGGGCGAACGTCTTATAATATCAAAAGCAATGGGGCTAACCATGAGGGAGAAACGGGTCAAGAAAAAAATCCCTCAAGTGGAAATCTCCCCTTAATGCTAAGAGCTAAAGAACCAAAAGCATCAAGGATAAAACAAAACATGAGCGATAAGATTAAACAAGTATAATGAATATATTTGGAAAGAGGCTGGAGAAGGATGGGAAAGAGCAGCAGAGAGTGAAATGTGAGAAGGAAGGAGATATGAGACAAGAATGCACGGGTGGGGGAGTGAATAGTTGAAACACGAAACTGACACATGGGGGAGCTAATAGAAAATACGAACACGAAAACGGAGGCCAAAGTTAAAAATAAAATAAACAATAGACGGTAGACTAAAGAGGAATTGATGATAGAAAACAGTGTGTGTAAGCAAGTCGTAGGGTGAGAGCAAAGGAGATAGAATGGGAATTGATAAACCTGAGAGAGACAGAGAGAGAATGAGCGACCTTGAGCTAGCGCGTTGACACCGTTTCCCGCCACCTGCTTCTCTCTCTCCCCGACAAGCACACTCCTCCGACGCCACCCGTGTACCCACCAGCCTCTCTCCCTCTCTCTTTCTCTCTAGCTCGCTCGCTCACCCCTTCTCTCGCTCCCTAGCCTCACTCCACCACTCTTCCTTGCACCCTATAATAGACCACACAATCATCCTCTATCTCTGACAACATTTCTGAAGTCCTTTTCGTTGATATCGGGAACTTATATTGGCGCTATATTGGCAAAGTTAATTTTAGTGCTGACCATAATTATATTTTAATACAGAAGCTGCCAGACTAGAATTGCCAAGACAAAATACCGGAATAATCCTTCGTGTGACTGCCTTATGCCATCAGAAATTCACACCTAGCTGGCGTTAAGGGGAGGTTTTTAGTTTGTTCCCTAGACTTCCATCAAACTTAAAATAGCATCCCCTAGAGCACCTTTCAATAAAAATGTGTACATTTTCGGCCGGTTTCTAAAATTGCAGGCTCGCTATCGCTCGCCAGGAAAAATATCGACACTTAAATGTAATGAAAGGTCTTAAAATTGAAAAAAATCGGGCGAAAGTCCTTAAAATCGCCAAACTAATGAGCCGAACGTCTAATAATTTCAAAACTAGTGGGGCTAAACATTAGGGAGAAGGCGGTCCATAAAAACGGTCTGCCGGGCCTGCCCTTAAGACTCTGTGTACTGCAAATGGTACACACATGGGGGAGGAGGAGGAAAGGTTAGGTAATATTTGTGGGAGAGGCGTGGGTTTGGCGCGCGGGTTTGAGCATCGGATAAAATGTTTGAATGTGTCTTACTTGCGCGTTCATCAGAGTAAAATTAGCCTTAATTATAATAAACATATATTTTTTGTTAATTTCACCCAAACACCAAACGCCTCCAATGAAATTAATGAACACATAGACAGTATGTGATCCACCGGGATTCGAACCTGGGTTATCACACAAATTTTTAAACACTCTAACCATTACACCACCAAGACGGTTAATAATAATAATAATGATGATAATAATGATAACTATATTTAACTTCATCAGTGCTAGGAATATTGAGACCCAACCAACTGGGCCATTGAAAGTTCGCCTGTAGGAGTTGAGAAATATCATAAGGTCAGCCGGTAGTTTATGGTAAATGGAGAACACTGGCACCAATGTCAATTTGAATGTTTCTGGGTCAGTTTCCGCGACTTGGGCTGCTGATAATAGTGCGCCGAGCCAAGAGACGGGAGGAAAAACAGATGAAATATTAAGGGTGTCAGATCAGGTTGATTTGTTGATTCCTATAATGTATGCGTATATTTGTATTTAAACATATTACTTCTATAAATTATATATATATATATATATATATTAGTATGTAATCTTTAATGACATTTTTCTGGTCGTCTTTGCACTATGTTTAACTTTCGTTAGAGTTAGAGTCGGTAACAATAACCACAACACAAACACTTAAAATACATCAATATCGAATAAAGATAACAGATTTGATACCATAAGGCATTATAATCGTTACAGCTAAGTTCGATAACGCTTGGGTAGACAGCATCAGTACTTGTTCCCATCGGCGGCGCATGAATCCCCAATGTAAACAAAAAACTGTGTGTGGGGGGGGGGGGGGGGCGTTTAAGGGTCTCTGGCTCCTGACTTTCATCATTATCTCGTGACCAACAAAAACCTAGAGCCGGGTGATGTAAGAGAGGGAGTGGGAAAGAAAGAGGGGGTGGGAAGGAAAGGAGGGTAGAAAGGAGGCAGGAGGTGATGTAAAGGAGGGTGGGAGAGAAATAAGTTTGTGGGTTGGTAATTGGGTCTTTGTCTAGCTGTTACGCGCGGGATGTCTTCGGGAGGACCAAACTTCCGGTCCCCTTGAACATGTGTATGTGTGTGCGCGCGCGCTCTTAATTGTTGCATAAGATTGGCGAAATATTGAGGAAAGAGAACTAGAAATTATGACAAACAGGCCTTGGCAATCTGGTCGACATGCGGAAAATACAAAGGGAATGAAGTAAAAGTGATCCAGGAATTTCGATTTCTCCAGACAGGGGTACGCAAATTTGCAAGCTGTGTATAAAGAACATGACTAGGGGTGAAGTTACAATTAGTATTAGGAGAATAGTTTATGCCATCATTAACATTTTGAACAATAGCCTCCTCGTGTTCTCATTGATAGCTTGCAAAATTTCGGAAAAGGTGAAAGAGAGCGATGAGAGGATGATTGAGTGTGGGAGACGTAAGGTAGAAAGCTATAATGAGGGTGAAGGATAAAACCGAGTCATACGAGTGGGTTTTCCTCTATTATTCCTCTGTAAATTTAGCCTGAATACAATACTTTACGCTTAGTCTAGTTGTCCTTACTAATACAAAAGACCCAACGATATTTTGCCAGAATAGAGTTGCCGTAAGTTGCACGAGAAAAAAAAAAAAATCATGTGACTAGGCTAAAATTTAAGTGGGGTGTTGGAGCGTGGGACTCGCCCGTCTGCCCCACACAAGGGTAACTGTGCACCTGTTGCTCAGTCCCCCTATTCCTCCCTCCGTTTTCTGTCGTTTTTTATTTACTTTTTTTTTCTCACCCCAACCATATCGTTTTCCCGCCTGTCTTGCTTTGTCTCCTTCCCCTTGTGGTTTTGCGCCTTCCTTCCCAATTCAAATGAGGTTAAACGTGGTTCTCCTTTGGCTTCTATTGTGTTGATCGCCCTCTCCTATTTTGCTCTTTCCTTAGCCCCTTTGCTTTCTGTTCATAAATGGGTCTCCCTTGCTCTGTGTACTCTCCTCTCTTCATCATCTATAATTTGTTTCTACATACTCTTTCCTAAATTAATATACCTGTCTTTCACATTCCCCTACATCTAGCTAATGCTCTGTCCTTTCCTCTGCTTACCTAACTGCTTTTATCTGTCTTTGTCGTCACCTATAAACGTCTGGTCATGCCACATTATGTAAACCTTGTGTCTAGCGTTATTAGCGTCTGCTTGCAATAGGGGTCCAGTTATGCAATGGTCGTCTCTGATTAATGGGTGTATGGAGAGAGAGAGAGAGAGAGAGAGAGAGCGAGAACAATTTTAGTAGTATTACTTTGTTTGGACTGTCCTCGGGCAGCATAGTGTGGGTGTAAAGAAATTACTAGTAGGATCATAACTAAAGGTTACAAATGGATATATCCAGTGTGCTAGCTTTATGAATATATTTATTTGTATTGTTATTTAGCACCTGTAATGGAATATCAATATTAATGTCTTTCTTTCTTCTCCCCACAGAGGCTCAGGTGATGGGTGGCTATGGCGGTGTCGCAGTGAATTACCTAGACTCCGGATCTCCTGGTGGCGTGGGTGTAGGAGGCGCGGGGGGAGCATACGGCATGGTCACCTCCCCCTCCCACCACCACCACCACCACTACCAAACGCTCATGGGGCCCTCTTCAGGTTCCTCGTCCTCACTCTCTCACATGGGACTCGGCGCCGCTCCGTCCACAGCCTCCCCATCCTCGTCATCCTCAGCCGAAGACTTTTTCCTCGGGGACATGGGCTTTCCCCCAAGGATGAAGAAGAAGGGGAGGAAACCAAAGCCTCCCGATGCCAATGGTCAACAGCCCGGCATGAAGCGCAAGAGTAGGGAAGGTGAGCGTCAAATACTGGGTTTTGGGTACTTGTAAACTGGCGAGTAGATCATGGCTATACACTCCTCAGTAATGGAGTTAGACTATTGCATCGAATTCATAAAGTTTACAAGTATTATAATATATTCATTAACTTAATTGAATGACTTATGTTTGAGTTCGAATATTACCGTGAATAGCAGCATAATTTAATTCCAAAACAATATTTTTACATTTTCTAAGATCTGAGTAAATATAAATTTAGTAATTTATACTTGGCCATGTATTTTTGCCAATCTTACGTTGTTGTTCTCTCCTCAGGCTCAACCACGTACCTCTGGGAATTCCTGCTGAAGTTACTACAGGATAAGGAGTGCTGCCCCAAGTACATCAAGTGGACCAACCGGGAGAAGGGAGTGTTCAAGCTGGTGGACTCTAAGGCTGTCTCACGCCTCTGGGGCCTCCACAAGAACAAGCCCGACATGAACTACGAGACCATGGGACGTGCTCTCAGGTGAGATTTTGGCGGATTATGTATTTAATGTAGATTTTGTTTAACTCTTTCAGTATGAGATATATTATTTATCACTCATGATACCCCAAGCAATTTTCTTAGCTTAAGAAGGCCCTCTCAAAGTATAACTCGATAACAGTTAAGAAGGCAGTCCCCCTTTTACATGGCAGTGCCTTGGTACCCTGAATCTTAAATTAACCTTGATTATTAGAGCTCCTTTCTGAGCTGGATAACATTATCTAAATTTCCTTGGAATTGGCTATTTGGTTAACCATACTGAAAGAGTTAAATGTACTGTAATACTTGTAAATTCTGTACTGTAGTAGAAATGGTATAGATACTGTAGATATGATGGGAGTAGAAAAGTGTACTGTATTGATCAGTTTACGCTATAGGGGAATCGTACTTGAATAAGTAAAGTAATAAAGTAGTTCTAAAAATATTTATTTGACTAGTTGGGACTGCACCACTAACATCATATAATACTTGCACCTTCAGTAATGTAGTAGTAATGGTATAGACTATAGATACTGTAGATATGATGGGAGTAGAAAAGTGTATTGATCAGTTTACACTATAGGGGAATCATACTGTAGTTAATTAAGTAAAGTAATAAAGTGGTTCTATAGTTTGGGACTGCACCACTAACATCATATTTGTAGTAATTTAACACAAGGGGTAACAGTAGTAATACTAACTTCATCTCCAAGAAATAGCTAAGTTTAAGCTTAGAGTAAGTTAGAACTGTAGACTGGTACTAACGGAGTGCGCCCCCAACAGATACTACTATCAGCGTGGTATCCTGGCCAAGGTTGACGGTCAGCGCCTGGTTTACCAATTTGTTGATGTGCCCAAGGACATCATTGAGATCGACTGCAACGGTGCCTAGATCAACACCACACTAGGTCAAGTTCCTGCCCAGATGTCTTCTGTACGGTCGAGAGGGGAACCTCACCAGGATTCTCTAAGGAACTGCAGTCTAACACAAATCTCCAGCTGAAGATTTCCTCGGCCAAGTGATACTCTACAGTTCAAGGTTATCCTCGGTAACTTGGCAAATGAACTAAGGATTTTGTAGCAGTTGCCACAAGAATTCCAAAACTGTCGCAAAAATCTGAGGTTGTGGATGAGAGGGACCACAGCTCCCCGGTCCCTCTCCGTGTCCCCCTGTGACAATAACTCTTAAATTATTTATATATATATACACCTAAAAAGATGAAAAAAACTTGTAATATAATAACTTCTATCAGTGGATGACTCATAGTTTTAGTGGGCTTCCTCTGGTGATATTTGTATATATGTATCAGTGTAATGACTCAACGCTCACTCCCCTTACCCTCAAACCCTTTCCTTTGAGACTGTAAATATTTTGTGCTGTAGGCGAGAGAAAAACTGTGAACTATTTTATATACGTGCATCTCCGGGCAAAAAGACTTTCATTTAGTGTTTTGGAAGTGCCGGTGTGAGGTTGTAGTGTAGGCCTTCTCCTCTTCACCTCCCCCCATCCAGAATTGTGATAATAAGTAATCTTTTGGGGCAGCACCTGCATAGAAAATAAACAATAAAGCAACGATTAGTGGTTTTGGAGGAATGGATTTTTGTTCTTTGTTCTGGCGCGTTCGCTCTGTGGTTAGGATGTTTAGTGAAGGATATTCTTGGCTCACGGATGCTCCTTTTTGTACCTAGTTGTGCTATGCTATGAGGCAACTGAATCTAAATGGTTTAAGTCCTTATTGCATCCAAGCTCTCTCAGTTCAAGTCCACTCAGTAGGGCATCACATTGCTCTAGTGCTCACTTAGAGACATCCAGGGTCAGTTGCTCTGTTTACCCTAATATCGGTAATACAAAAGGCACCACTGGTCCTCAAAACACCATAAAAGTCACCGTAGCTCTATCATCCTAACACTATTGGTGATTATTAGAGCGGGTGGTGACTTTAATGCAGTAGTGACTTTTATGTTGTCAACGTTATTATGGCATCAGCCGGGCACCACATGGATGCTTCCTTCTTCACACATGCATACAAACTCCTGCACACTCACACTGCTGCACATACAAACACTGACCCACATAAACAAGCAAGCACATACGCATCCACAAACACCTCTTTTGTGCCAAGCGCCTCCGCCACTCCCACCAGCCTCACAACCAACGACTGAATCACAAATCAACTGTACAGACTCAAAGCAGTTGGGTGTATATTGACTGGTGGATGGTTGGTTTGCCGGTTCAGGATGAGATGGATTATTATATTCCTTTTTGGCGATTTGGTGTCCAGGTGTGTTTTTCCGAGATATCAAATTCACAAAACTTCAATCTATGGTGCCCCGTTGATAGAGAACATTTATATATTAAGTGTCCAAGTGATATCTTAGTTGTCCAGAGGTTTCTTAGAATATCTGGTTTACTTGGCACCAGTGTGTGGTGACCAAGGTGTTCCCAAGATCAAGAGAGAATTGTGAAGCCAGCGGACAGTGCCTTCCTTTGCTGACCCGCCGCTTGCTCTTAAATTGATGTAGACGAGTATCAACACTACGTTGCCATTTTTCAGCGCCCCCCCCCAACTTCCCCGACTAACCAAATTAAGTGTTTTATGATCGGCCTTACTCTCGTTGACCCCGCTGCCATGGTGATACTTGTGATATTTCTAAAATTATGTGCAAAAATTTACCCAACCCGACGGCCCAGATTGGAGAGGATGGAGGAAGGAGAGAATAATTTTGAGTTTCGGACTAGGAACTCCGCAATCATACTATAGAATTCATCTTATGAAGTATGAAAACAACAAATACAAATTTATGGCCTGAGGGATAATTGGTGCTCAATCTGATATTGTTCTAATCCAATGCTTTGTAAGAAAAAAAAAGCCATATCATATATTTTGAATATATTTAATACATTTTAAATTTGTACTCTATATTTTTCAATTTTAAAAACTAATGCTGTCCAATATGTAGCTAAGCGCTTTTGCTCAGTAATGCAAGGAACAAAACATAAAAAAAAATATATAAAAATATTAAATATGAATGTGTGTGAAAAAGTACAGAGAAAATAAGTACAGTACAGGTTTCTGCGCCCCGCCCCTACACAACCCCTCTGTAACATAAACCTCTCCTTAGCTCTTATTTATTTATTGAATATACTTAATATTACACAAAGTTGTTGAATTGTTATCTAAGTTAAACGGAAAAAAAATAAAAATGTTTTGATACAGAAGCCCATGTGAAGGTGTTTTTTCTTACTGTGGTGTTTTCAGTGTGTTTTATAATATTCAACAGCTACTTTCTCTTTTTGTATTATTAACAGCGGACCAATTTTTCCTTTCTTTTTTTATTCCGTCTTTCGCTAAATTCATGACTGATAGGTTTAACACGTGTAATCCATTGGTTGTATATTGAAATCATTCCTTTTCAATTTGTTTAGTGTTTTTTGCTTGTTGTTTGAAAATGCTATCCACTCACACTTCCCTCTTCTTAACCCCTCCTCATCCCTTACTCACAAAGTCCTCCCAGTTTATCACAGTCTTTAACTAAACTTTTGTTTTCCAGCTGAGGGTAAATTGAATCCCTTAGTAGCTGATTTCTCGATACTTAGTGGAAATATGTGAAACTACTATGACTGTGTGTCGTATTAATGCCAAGTTTTCATTATTAACATCATATTTCGCTATAAAATCTACCGTATAGCTGAGTAACAAACAGAGAAACATGACAATTTACCCTCAGCTGGAAAAAAAAAATAGACTATATAACAATGTATTTCTGGCTTTAACAACTGTACTTCTCGGATATTTACTCCTCTGTCTGGTGGTTCTCTATCTCTGTCTATATACCAACTTGATAAGCCTTCTCTTCCCATCCCACCCCTCTACACCCCAAACATCTGAAAGGGGCATATAGATGGTTCGCATTATGGTCCTGCAATCTTCACCTATTTCAAAAATAGACATATATATATATATATATATACACAAATATATATAAATATAAATATTATAAATATATACAGTACATAAAGCTGTAAAAAAATAACTAAGACTCGTGCTTCTGTCAGTACAAAGTGTGGCGATGGCTGGGTGGGTGAATGTTTTTTATTTATATAGGTGACTTGAAAACACTCACAAGACCCTTTAGACTCACGGTGTCTCACAGCCGACAAGCCAGGAATTTATAGATGTTAAGATAAGCTTGGATCTCGAGTTCTTCTGTCCATGTAGCTTATAAAAACAAAACAAATTGTGTAATGACTTGGCTTGTCG
Source organism: Paralithodes platypus (assembly GCA_032716605.1). Classification (NCBI taxonomy): domain Eukaryota; kingdom Metazoa; phylum Arthropoda; class Malacostraca; order Decapoda; family Lithodidae; genus Paralithodes; species Paralithodes platypus. Next base: position 32,270,946 of record CM064542.1, on the reverse strand, counting down.
GTCAATTACTTTTATTTTGTACGCAAGGAGGTTTTATTTATACAAGTCGTGTGATGTACAAGTTTGTGAGAATTAATAGTCTGGGTCACATGTATTCGTTCCCCTTTTCCCTGATAATCCCACTCCCCCACATGAATCACATCTCTCTCCCCCTCCCCTTCCCATCCCTACTTAACCCTACAAGGAAAAGGGGAGGAAGGAGAGGAGGGAGGAAGGAGTCGTCCATCGAATCCCCCGTGTTTATCTGCTCATCTTCATTCTGTCTCTTCTTCCTCCCTCACTTCCATTTCCACTCGTTTCCCGCTGCCGTTCCAATTCCGCCCAAACTACTCCTACTACTAATTTTTGTCTTAACTAAACTTACCTAGACTTTCCCCCAATCACTATTACTACTACTTTACCTCACTAAATTTCCCTAATCTGTGCCCCAATGCATTCCCCTGACCCCACCATACCCCAATTTTTCACTCAACCCCACCCCTCGTCATATCATACCCCCCACCACCAAGCCCCTCATTTTCCCCACCCCGCCCCAATTTTACTCCACCCGCCCCCCACCCCCACCCCTGCCCTCACCCCCCCCCCCCTCGGCCCCAGCCCAGCCCCGCCTCTGTACAGTTCTTGCTAAGGTTGGCAGTAAGTGTTCTCACCACACACACAGACAGACACACACACACACACCTGTATCAACACTACCATTTCTAAGGTGTAACAAATAAAGCAATGGATATTTATCTCTGTGTATTATTTATTCTTATTGACCATTTTCTTTAGTAATGTAGTCTAAAGTTTTGGAAAATATTGTTGAAGTAGTATAGTAGTGTAACAATGTTGTCTCTCAAGTATTTTGATTTTAGTAGTTACTAGTTATGATGTAGTTACCAGTATTTAACAAGTAATAATGTAGAGTATTACAGTATCATCTATCTATCTATCTAGAGGTTTTGTTGCAAGTAAATTGTTGCATAAATTTAATATTTTTAAGGTCAATTATTGTGACTATTTTAAAATTTTATATCAATAATTTTAATCAAGCTTTATTAACTTGAAGTTTCACTTAAAGCCTCTGCTTACTTTTTGTCTGTATATATTAATTGTTTATCATTTTCTATTGTTAATATTATTTATTTTTTATAATTGATTGTAATTGTTACAAGAGTACTCTTTTGTTTAAATATATTGTGCCTTCTTTAAATTTTAAAATATTTATATTTATTATATTATATATAATCATTGTCGATAGGATTAATTGCTTGCTTTTGCGATTTCCTTAGTTTATTTGTACAATAAATGTAGGTTATTTGTAGGGTAGTAATTGTTAGGGGTCACTTGAAGCATGCTATGCTTACAGGTACCTACCCGATAGCACTATCGTTAGTGAGTTATATTTGTATTTTCTACTATTGTTATTATCTTGTCAAGTTGCAAATTTGATTTTAATATAACATTTGACACTTAATGTAGTTTCTTTATTCATGCAGAGTTTAGTCAAATTTACCAGAATGTCCCCGACTTCCTAAATTGACTAATTCCTTGAACGTGACTACAGTGCATTGTTATGTGTGTGATTAGTTTGCTTGGGAACCAGATTTCCTCATAGCGATTTTGATTCGTTGTTTTGTCTTTTTACTGTGTTCGTATACGTTTTGGTTTGTTTATTTTGCAAGTTTTACATTATAAAATTACCATATTACAATTTAGCATTGGATTCTTGTAGTATTTCAACAAATTATGCTGTATAATACTGTAGAGTAGTTTACTAACACAGTAATCTAGCAACAAATAAAAGAAATATATATTTTTTCCAATGAATGACTGAAATGCAATCTCTGATTTAATATTGTGTGATCACACTATAGTATTGCTTCCTAAATGGAAATACTATATACTGTATAAACAAATATATTATGGGCTTACGCTTGTTACTATTCAAATTTCATTTGTTTCTTAATCTGAGATCATATATATGCCCAATATTCTACTGATGTGAAGAAACCCTGGTAAAGCCGGTATCACACGAGAGCTTTTATAGTCAACATTCGTTAATCAACATTTTTGGAATATTTTGCACTGGTATCAGAAACTAGATTGATGATAGATGAATTTAGGTAACCGAAATATATTAAATGTTGTTGTTGTTGTTCCCCAAGCTGCCTGGCCGAACAGCCCCAAGGCCCCGAGCAAGGCCAAGGCCATAACCGAGTGCCCCAACAGAACCCTCCCTGCCTACCACAATAAAGCCTGGGTGACCGAAGCCACTCCATGGCGGGGAGCTGAGGAGGGTGCGGAAACGCCCGGGTATTAAATGTTGACCTCACAAGCTGCCAGACCAGTGTTAACCCGTACAGCCCCAGCGACGCGCTTGACGCGTCGGCGATGTATGTAACGCACAGCCCCAGAGACGCGCCTGGCGCGTCACCCTAATTGCGCCGACCGTAACCTCAGGTGTAGCCACTCAAGAGGGCTCAGATTTGTATGGGAACTGTGTACGTATCCCACGCAACGGTGCCGATGGTTGAAAACTCTCAAAGTCCACATGCGTGCGCGTGAGCGCGCAATAACCTGGTTTTTTGGGATAATTGCCTTCAATTTTTTACTCTTGTAAAATACGTTTTCGGGGGCTCTGTAGGACCATTCTTTAAGCTTTTTGACCGGTTTTTCGTGGTTTTTCCTTCATTCCTAACCCATTCGCTATTGTTTCTGGAATAAAACCAGTTTTTGAAAACCGGCCGGGTTCTGGTGAACAAACATTACAAAACTAGCCGGGGCTGGACGGGTTAAGGGTAAATGTTGAGTGAAAAAGCGCTCGTGTGATACCGGCTTAACTAAAATTTATAATTTGCAGAACAAACAAACCAGAAACAATATATAGACAAACGAACTTATAGAAATCACTGTGGAAATAAAAACGTATTGAACATTTATCAAAACTGCTTTAATAAAATAAACATTAACTAGTATACAAACTTTGATTAGAGCTGTGGCTTATTAATTAAAATGTATTTAACTAGTACATAAACAGAATTGATTAAGCTTGTGATCAGTCCATTAAAATGATCTCTAAATACAGTACGACTAAATATTATATAGAGCAGCAGGAGTGATTGGTATACCGTACCAGCAGAAGTATTAAAGATGGGAAGTACAGTAAAAGGATTTTTAAACTTTGATCTAGCTACCTGCAGATGGGGAAATTAGGTAAATTAGGGGAAATATTAAAAAGTGAAAGGGTCGTTGTTCCCCAGGCTGTCTGACCGAAGTCACCAAACAGTCCCAAGGTCCCGAGCAAGGCCAAGGCCATAACTGAGTACCTCCACAGAACCCTCCCTGCTTTACCACTAAGAATGCCCAGTTGACCGAAGCCGCTCCCAGGCGAGGAGCTGAGGAGGGTGCAGACACGCTCGGGACACCGAAGCCCCACCCTAGGCCCTGTGCCCCTTACCAATTATGAAGTGAAAGTTGAGGGGCAAAGGAAAAATGTGACGCTTTGGCTCCCAGTTTGCAGTTTAAGAAGGATCTGTGGTAGTACAAAGGGTTAAGTGAGATACTGTAGTTCAAAGCCTGTGAATTGCTTGAGGCCCTTTATAAACTGAATACAATGGTCTAATAGCCAGAATAAGTTAACCCCTTCTGTACCGGCGACGTCTTTTTCATTTTATTTCAGGTACATTTAGACGATTTCATGAAGCTTAGGAAAGATATATGGTAGCTAAAAGGATTAATTGGGATAGTCTAGCCTTTTAATGGGTAGACGTCATTCCTAAGCTGAACAAAATCTTCTAATACTTGTTGTTCCCCAAGCTGCCTGGCCGAACAGCCCCAAGGCCCCGAGCAATTCCAAGGCCATAACCGAGCACCCCCACAGAACCCTCCCTGCCGACCACAATAAAGCCTGGGTGACCGAAGCCACTCCATGGCGGGGAGCTGAGGAGGGTGCGGAAATGCCCGGGAAACCAAAGCCCCACCCAGGGCCCTGTGCCCCTCAGCAATTATGAAGAGAAAGTTGAGGGGCAAGGGAAAAATGTGACGCTTTGGCTTCCAATCTTGGTATATTGGGAGGTCAATCCACGGACAAGACGCCGTCACTCGAGATCTAGAAAATATATAAGTTAAAGGAACAGTCAGAGTAAGCTATGGGTATGGCAGAGATCGCTCAGTTCTCACTCTGATAGACCAGCCCATTACCACATGACTAGAAACCAATCCTCTCAGCATCAGCTAGGAAAGGCCCTAGAAAGCCGCCTTTGGCGGGGGGATAGCTCCCCTATTTCAACCCCTTTCGGGGTCGGGCACCCGCCCGCTCTTCTAATAGTAGCCAGAATAAGTTAAGAGGACGTCACCGGTACTGCCTAGGTTAACCCCTTCAGTACTGGCGACGTCCTTTTCATTATATTCTGGCTACTATTAGCGGATTTTATTCAGTTTCAAAAGGACCTCCACCAATTAACAGGCTTCGAACCATCTCACTTAACCCTTTTTACTACCACAGATCTTTCTTAAACTACAAAATCGTCTAAATCTATCTAGAAAGAAAGTTGTTGTTGTTCCCCAGGCTGCCTGGCCGAACAGCCCCAAGGTCCCGAGCAAGGCCAAGGCCATAGAGCGCCCCCACAAAACCCTCCCTGCTTACCACTAATAAAGCCCGGGTGACCGAAGCCACTCTAAGGCAGGGAGCTGAGGAGGGCGCAGAAACGCCCGGGAAACCAAAGCCCCACCCAAGGCCCTGTGCCCCTCAGCAATTATGAAGGGAAAGTTGAGGGGCAAGGGAAAAATGTGACGCTTTGGCTCCCAATCTGCCAACTTTTAGGTTGGCAGTAGGGAGGTCGATCCACGGAAAAGACGCCGTCACTTGAGATCTAGAAGATATATAAGTAAGAGGAACAGTCAGAGTAAGCTATGGGTATGGCAGAGATCACTCTGATAGACCAGCCCATCACCACATGACTAGAACCCAATCCTCTCGGCATCAGCTAGGAAAGGCCCTAGAAAGCCGCCTTTGGCGGTGTAATGCCCTCGAAAATGTCCCGCACCCACAATAATACTAACCCGAGTTGACGTCAGGTATAGCGTAAAATAGTCGTAGATGGTAAGTCCAATAAACTCATCACGCGAGACTATCACCTGGTTCTTAAAAATCGGACTAAGGTTGCTATACTTTTGTACGTCCGTGGTAGTACAGTGGGTTAGCGCGCGGGTCTGGTGGTGATGGTGGTGCGTCACTAACCAGGGTTCGAACCCCACCCAAGGCATCTCAAAACCTGTGGGTTTTTAGGGGGGTTAAATTCCCTTCAGAGGTTCGTACCCCGCGCCAGGTACCAGGAAAGGTTGATCCTAAAGGTAGCCTGGGGATATTTCCCTTCCTATTTAACCCTGGAAAAACCTAGCATTTCATGCAGAGGGATAACTCCCCTATTTCAACTCCTTTCGGAGTTGGGCACCCGCCCAGAAAGAAAGTAAAAAACGTTGCCGGTACAGAAGGGGTTAAGGGGAGATTTTTACTTTTTTCCCTAGACCTCCATCAAGTTTTAAATTGCACTCCATTGACGCCCTTTCAAGATAAATTTTTAAATTTTTCGGTAGAAAAATGTCCCGGCCGAAAGCCGATTAATTTTAAAATACAGGTTTGCTATCGCTCGCCAGAAAAACATCGACACCTAAATGGCACGAAAGGTCTTAAAATTGACAGAAATGGGGCGAAACTTTTAAAAATCACCAAACTAATGGGGTGAACGTCTTAAGATTTCAAAACTAATGGGGATATACACATGGCAAAAACAAACGTAATGAAGCTATACAGCACTTATCTTCTGATCTAACTATTATTTCGGTCAATATTTACGAGTCACACCACAGCTGGAATCTCATTTCTAAGGGTAGTTTTGGGTTCCTATCATTCTATGTTTCATTGCTATATACTTTTTATCCACCGGAAAATATAATTTTTTCTTGTGTTTTTTTTATTTTGGATTTTTTTTTTTTTTTAGCATTAACCTAACCTAAAAACCTAACCTAACCTAACCTAACCTAAATGTATTTGGGGGCTATTAGGTTAGGTTAGGTTAGGTTTTTTGGTTAGGTTAATGCTAAAAAAAAAAAAAAAGCCAAGAAATTTTTTTTTCCGGTGGATAAAAAGTATATAGCAATGAAGCATTGAATGATAGGAACCCAAAACTACCATTAAAAATGAGATCCCAGCTGTGGTGTGACTCGTAAATATTGACCATTATTTCCAATTGGGGTAGAGAAAACCTTGTTGCCTTCAATGCTTCCAAAACCCAATTTCTCCATCTTACTACCCGTCCGGAACTCCCAGAGGACTATCCCTTATACTTCAACAATACAAAAATCAATCCTTCATCTTCTCTCAATAGTCTTGGTGTCTCTTGTTCTTCTGCTCTCACTTTGAAGGACCATAATACCAGTCTTGCGGATCTCTGTTACTATAAGGTCATACGATACTATCAGGAGGTTCGTCTGGCTTTGGGATACTTACGAATGCGTACATACAATTCCTGAGACATCCGCGAGAATATGGATTTTCTTTGTCGTTAAATTCTTCATGGTAGACCTCCCGAGTGGTCTTGTTTACGCAAATTAAGATCACGTGTCCCACTGCAAAATAAAAACGTGGGATCAGACCAATTGCTGAGATCCCGAGTATGACTCTACCAACCGTAAGATGGGTTGGGGAAATATGATCAACCACCCACAGCTCGTTCATCAGGGAAAAGGCGAACATACACGAAAGCAATGTACACAAAGATAACAAAAACAAGCAAAACACTCCACGGTTTCGCCGGCCTACACAATTGTTTATCCAACGGCAATGGTGGTCGAACCCTTCCATACATTGGTTACAAGAGTAACAATGACCTGCCCGGGGCGGTCGACATATGTTACATTCATTACACCACGGGGTCTTCACTTCCACGCCTTTCACCATTGCGGTTTCACTTCCATTGCCTTCTGGGGGTGGGACCGTGGATATGAAACCAGGGCTGCGAAATATTGTAATGAAGTAGAAAATTATTGCAACGCATGCAGGTTGAAATACCAGTTACTATCGGAACCACTGGGCCAAGCATAGCCTAGAGAGATTGACATGGGTAAGCAAAACATAATCCTGTAAATGTGACCAGGAAAGCCAACCCGAATCCACAGAACACTCGATCGCCCAAGTTCATAATTGCTATTGTCGTATATTAACGCAATAATATTAATTTAATAAAGTATATAGTTCAGATTCGAGTGTACTGGTTAATCAATAAAAACGAATCGTTAACTCTTTCTATAAGAAAGTAGTATTATGTTATAAATTCTATGTCCGCTACGTCAGGCAGCCAGAATAAGAATGAGCAAAGTTAACCAACTCGGATACGTACAGGCTATTTTATCAGTTTTATGTCATTATGTAAGAATGTTAATAAATATAGGATAATTCGTGGTTAAGTGTTATGAAAATTAATTTAAATCAGAGAAACTGCAAAACTAATTTGTCATAAAGGAAATTGCAAAAATTAAAATTAAATAAATATGAGGTAGAAATGTAAGTATATATTAGTTAACCATTCAAATAATTGTTTTCTCTGAATCAAATTTCTTTGGTCTACTTTTATATGACTAACTTTTGAATTTATTCCGATTTTTCATATTGTTTTCAGTGTATTTTGTATTTATTATTACCACTTATTATTATTATTATTATTATTATTTTGTAATGCATAACGGCACATAAAATAGAATATTAGGGTGAGGGCTGGTCATATCCAGAGCGAGGTTTGGCATCCTCTACCCAACCAATTGAAATTATAGACCAGTCAGTTTGACAAGTGTTGTGTGTAAACTAATGGAAACGGTAATTAGAGAAGGAATAATGGAGCATATGAAATCAAACCAACTTTTCAGTGGGAGACAGTTCGGATTCTTGCCGGGGAGGTCGACGGTAGCCTACTACAGCTAATTAAGGTGGTAGATGATTGAATGCAAACTCTGGAGGATGGTGATGTAATAGACGTGGTATATTGCGATTTTATGAAGGCCTTCGATAAGGTCCCAAATAAAAGGTTAATAGAGAAAGTTAGAAGCTATAGTATAGGGGAGATATGTGTGAAATGGATAGAAGCCTTCCTGAAAGATCGGAGACAGGGGTATACTGGTGAATGGAATAGGCTCGGGGTGGAGGGAAATTACAAGTGGGGTACCTCAGAGATCTTTGTTGGGACCACTACTGTTCGTTATAATTAACAACGACTTACCTGAAGTTATAACCAATGGAAGTGAGATATACCTGTATGCGGATGACACTAAGCTGTATAGAACAGTGAGGAGTAAGGAAGATGTGGGTTTGCTTCAAGGAGATGTGGAGGGCATGAAGGGATGGTCTGAACATTGGTTAATGCCTTTTCATCCAAACAAATGCAAGTACATGCAGATTGGGACTAGCAAGATAGACAAGGTAGGATACAGCATGCATGAAGCGATGGAGGAAGTGAATGCAGAAAAGGATATAGGAGTAGTGATAGACAATAAGTTAAATTTCTCAGAACATTTAGCGGAAAAGATAAACAAAGCCAATAGAATTGTAGGGCTGATAAGGAGGACATTTGTGTCACTTGACGAAGAAATATTCAGGAATCTCTATACAGCGCTAGTTAGGACGCACCTGGAATATGCGAACCAGGTGTGGGCTCCATAATTATATGGTAAAGAATATAGAAGCAGTGGAGAAAGTGCAGAGGAGAGCTAGCAAGCTAGTAACAACGTTGAAGAACGCGGGCTATAAGCAGAGGTTGAGGACACTGGGACTTCCGACACTGGCATATAGGAGAAAGAGAGGGGATATGATAGAGACTTTTAAGATAGTGTCAGGAAAGTATGATGAGGATGTGTGTGAAGGTATCTTCTTGATGCGGGAGGGAACAAGAACGAGAGGACACTAAGAAAATTTACAAAGAAAGAAATAGGCTTGAAAAGGCAAAGAACTCATTTTGTGATAGTGGTAAATGAGTGGAACGCGCTGCCCCAGTATGTAGTCGATTCCGAATCAATAAGGAAGTTTGAAAGTAATTTTGGTAAAGCATGGGGAAGACAAGATTTTAAGGTTGATTATAAAGCAAAAATACAGAATAGTAAAAATGTTGCGTCTGCTGCCGCCGCCGCCAACACACTGAGCGACCACAGTAGTGCAAGTACTGGCACTGAGCTGGATACACAGGCCTAGTTTGCCATTTTCCAGAGGATCTACTGTAAGAAACTGTAAGAAAACATCTGAACATAATGAAGTAAAAAAGAGCACAACAAACGGGAGGCGCCGTTGTAAAGGCCAAGCTTCCCGGCCGGCCCCAACTGTGGGGACAAAGCAACTGAACAAAATAGCAAGATGGCGTCTGGGGAGGTCTCACAGTTCTCACTATCTTCTCTGAGTTCTACTAACACCTCTTCGACCTCACCTATCATGCATGTAACCCCCACAACTTACCCCACACACCCTGACTGCCCCACAGACCGCGACCAATGGTTAGATAGTGCCTTCCACTCTCGTGCTAACACAAAATCATCCAAAATACATATGCGGCATGGTGACCAACAAACACCAACGGTAAGCCCAAACAACGCTGGTAAGTACCCCTCCCGAACTTGGTATTATTCTATAATTGCACCTATACGAGCTAAACAAATTATTATTGTATTTAACAGGAAGGTACGGTGAGGTAAGTGATGTGGTATAGGTGGCAATATGCGGAAATGGATTATAAAGGCATTCCGCCCCCCTCTTACCCCCTTACGAAAATCTACGGTTATTCACTCCACCCGAACTGAATTTCTACCGTTTTACCCAACCAGCGGGGGTGTGGGGGCAGCAGCCCCCAACCTATAATACTAGGTTAGGTTAGGTAAGGTTGTTAGGTTAGGCTAATGTCTCTCTGAAACATTGTAAATCCGTGTCACATCTAGATTGATACTTTTGTCAGAGGGGGTGGAATGCCCTTATAATCCATTTCCGCATATTGCCACCTATACCACATCACTTACCTCGTTGTACCTTCCTGTTAAATACAATAATAATTTGTTTAGCTCGTATAGGTGCAATTATAGAAATTTACCCCGAACTTTTCATACCATTCTAGTCAAACCCAAAGATGCAGCATTCGGTTATACTGATGTTTTGGACCGACAGTTAGCCCATCGATCTGTTTAGGCCTAATAGGTCCGGTAGAGCATATACATCATTGCTATATATGGCATTAAGAGCTGAAATGTATTAGGCCTATAGCCTAAGGGAGAAAAAAAAACAAAAAGGCTAAAATACCTGTAGGGTCAATATTTACGAGTCACACTCACACCACAGCTGGGATCTCATTTTTAACGGTAGTTTTGGGTTCCTATCATTCTATGCTTCATTGCTAGCCTATATACTTTTTATCCACCGGAAAATATATTTTTTTCTTTGCTTTTTTTTTTTTTTTTTTTTTTTTAGCATTAGGCTAGCCTAGGCTAACCTAACCAAAAAACCTAACCTAACCTAATAGCCCCCAAATACGGTCAATATACAGGAGGCGCTACAATATAGGTAGCAAAATTCTAATGGTAGTTTTGGGTTCCTATCATCATATGCTTCATTTCTATATACACTTTTTATCCCCAGGAAAAAAACAAAAAATCTTGGGTTTTTTATTTTGTTCTTGGATTTTTTTTTTTTTTTTTTTTATTAACCTAACCAAAAAACCTAACCTAACCCAACCTAAATGTATTTGGGGGCTATTAGGTTAGGTTTTTTGGTTAGGTTAATGACCAAAACAAAAAATCCCAAGAAAATAAATGAAAAATCCCAAGATTATTATTTTTTTTTTCCCGGGGATAAAAAGTATATAGAAATGAAGCATATGATGATAGGAACCCAAAACTACCATTAGAATTTTGCTACCTATATTGTAGCGCCTCCTGTATATTGACCCCAAATACATTTAGGTTAGGTTAGGTTTTTAGATTAGGTTAGCCTAGGCTAATGCTAAAAAAAAAAAAAAAAAAAAAATATATATATATTTTCCGGTGGTTAAAAAGTATATAGCAATGAAACAGAATGATAGGAACCCAAAACTACCCTTAGAAATGAGATTCCAGCTGTGGTGTGACTCGTAAATATTGACCACATGGAGGCCTATCGGCTAGGCCTAGGCTACTGTAAAACAATAAGTTTTTCAGCCAGTACCCAACCAGCGGGGGTGTGGGGGTGGCAGCCCCCACCCATATACTAGGTTAGGTTAGGTTAGGTTGTTAAGTTAGGCTAATAGCCTAGCACAAACAAAAAGAAAAAAAAAAGAAGAAAAGAAGATTAGCCTAACCCAACCAGCGGGGGTGTGGGGGCGGCAGCCCCACCCATATACTAGGTTAGGTTAGGTAAGGTTGTTAGGTTAGGCTAATAGGCCTAGCCTAAAATATTAAAAAAAAAAAAAAAAAAAAAAAAAAAGTCTAACCCAACCAGCGGGGATGTGGGGGTGGCAGCCCCCACCCATAATACCCATAATGTTTTGGCCATAAAGTTATCTCCAATGAAATCATCATCACAAATCAACCACTTGACTTAGAGAGCTCTACTTAATGCCATTCTACAGGTAAATAACACAGCTACGCTTGGGGATGCGCGGGAATGCGAGAAACAGTCAGCATAACAATGATACGGTAGCCTAGCCTAGACGTTTTTTTGGCCAAAACACCCGGGTTTCGGGCAATATTTATGTAATGCGTAGCCGGGGCTGGAGGGTTAAGGGATTTAGCGGGGGTGTGGGGACGGAAGCCCCCACCCATAATACTAGGTTAGGCTAATGTTAACCCCATAATACTAGGTTAGGTTAGCTTATTTGGTTAGGTTAATGACAAAACTTGGCTCGGATTTCATGGATTTAGCGCGGGGGGGGGGGGGGGCAGCCCCCACCCATTATACTAGGTTAGGTTAGGCTAGGCTAATTTTAACCACATTGTTACTGGCTTTATCCACGTTGAAAAACAAAAAAATCCGAGCCAACTTTCAAAATGAGGTTACTGTGATTTTGTACTCTGAAAAATTGAAAACCCCGAGCCAAATTTGGTCAAAACTTGGCTCGGATTTTTCCATTTTCAGGTTTTGTTACTTTTAAATATTGTATTTTCAGAGTTCTTCCAATATTACCCCTTTATTTACGCCTTTTACCCCGCAATTTCCCTGATCTTCATAGCCCTCCCCACTATCGGGGGCCGTGTTTTAAGATTGATGGATAATGGGAAAATAGTAAAATGCGACAGTCCTTGGTATTAAACAACACTGTGTATAAAAAAATAAATAAAAAACATCAAAAAATAACCTGAAAAACTCGTCACTGGTTGGTGATAAACATTTACCGGCTAATGTCCTTTAAAAGGGGTATAGGCCTAGGCTAGTAAACACTAGGATAGCTTAGGCCTATACCCGGTCAGAGGTAAGAAGAAGAAGAAGAAGAGTCCTGATGTAGTCTCCTTGAATGCTACCCTGGTTAGAACTTGTAGAGTTGTAGGATGTTTAATTGAATGTCGGAAATCAGTATTTACTGAGAAATAAAAGTCTTAAGATGCGCTATGTTTTACGGGAGGGTCTGTACGCTGCCACATACGCGCGGCCCGGCCCACTGCCCAAAATGTAGCCTACAAATATTATATTCGATTAGATTAACCTAACCTAACCCTAATATAATATAATATAATATAACATAATATAATATAACATTACCTGGGAAAGAGATGGCAGGGACCTTGGGTGACCCATAGCGCATTTTAAGACTGTTATTTCTCAGTAAATTCTGATTTCCGACATTCAATTAAACATCCTACAAGTTCTAACCAGTCCCCTGAACAGTTTTTGCTAGGTTACTTGAGGATATTTTAACGGGACAATAGGTAAACATTTATCAACAAAGATAAGGGCATACTGGGGTAATTTTTTTGAAAAGACTCGCAGCGTTATTATACATAATTTATTAGGGAAAGTGAAGCTCTATGGAATCCTTATAATATACTCACATAGATTCCACTGTGGGAGAATAGTTTTGATAGTTAACTATAGTTTTGATGTAAATACTACCGCAACTATGAATCTTGTTTCCGAGACCTAGTATATTAACCTAACCTAACCTAGACCCAGTACGTGGGATACAACACTAGCCCTTGCATGCCAGCTACTGTGGGTTCATATATTAGACATACAGTAACATCTTTGTAGAACATAACACTTTACCGTAGCGAGTGTACTCCATTCCGAACACTTTTTGTAAACATGAACACGTCCGTAGCAGAGCTCTACAAGATTGCGGGACTGAGTTTGTTTACGCGCGGGACTATTTATATCGACAAAATCGAGTTACAAAACTTATCAAAACTATTCTCCCACAACGGAATCTATGTGAGTATATTATAAGGATTCCATAGAGCTTCACTTTGCCTAATAAATTATGTATAATAACGCTGCGAGTCTTCGCGATAATTATCCATACTGGCAGTGGACACTGACACTGAACTTAGCACCTCAGTAATAGAAAATGCTCTACAAACCATCAAAATCGGACAATGGGAAGTTACAGTGTCTTTACCTAGGGATAACCAGCAATTCTCCCATGGTATCATAAGCAGTCCCACCTACATAATCGTAGAGATCACCAGCAGTCTACAAGAAACTGACATAGGCCTAGACAGTAATATAGTCAATATCATCAGATTTAAGGACAAAAATTATACTACCGGGGAGCTGTTCCCCTCAAACAAAGTGCGGATCACTTCTCGATCCCCCCTCCCCAAAACTATCCAAGTTGCCACCTTCCAGCGCACCGTCACCCCCTACACCCCACCGCCCCTCTGCTGCAGGAAGTGCAAAAGATGGGGCCCCATGACCAAAAGCTGCCGAGCAACATCGATCCGTTGCGCCAAATGCGCTCGACAACATCCAACCAGTGAGCACAGAATACAGATGTCCAAACTGCAACGGAGACCACCCATCCACCTCCAACACCTGCCCAGAATGTTTAAAAGCAAAACAACAAAATAACCCTCAGGGAGCCAGTACTGCAAATCAAAGCCAGGAACAAGTTGCATCACTACCACTAGCAAGGGAACAAGGTGCATCAGTGCAAACTGTGCAACCAGAATACCGTCCGCTAGGGGGAAACAAGCCTAGTCCTCAACATCACAAGGCCCACGAATGCACATGGGACTCCAGGCCCAGCACATCATACTCCCATATCTTACAGAATCAAAACCCCACAACTATGACATCCCACAATTATCAAACAAACTTTCCCACCCACCCACAACAACTCAAACACTAGGCCACAAAACACCACACAAGCACCAAACCCCAAAGACCAAGGCAAACACATCAACATAATTAACACCATAACATCACTGCCAATGGAGGAGCAGCTACACATAATGGCCTCCATCATCAGCAACCTCCAACATGCTGTACAAACAAAAAATAATGACACTGATACAGATGGTGGACCATCTTCCACCAACATAAGCATACCGCCACCCTCACAACAACCAGACCCCCACATATGCTTTGCCCAGTCCCTCCACCAGGCCCACAACCCCCTCTACTACACTCAGCACATACTGCAGCCATAACTATAACAACATCATCACCATCAATACCAACACCACCTGCAACCACAACTAACACGACACCTACAGTACCAGTAGCTACAACAGTCACAGCACCATCAGTACTGGAGGCTACAACTACAGCTATCACAACACCACCAGTAACGGTAGCTGCAACGCCAACTAGCACAAGTTGCACAACACTTCTAGTACCGGGAGATACAACTACTGGTACCACAGCACCACCAGTACTGGCAGCGAATACATCAGCCCCTACAGTTTCACCCACCCCACAACCATCACCAGAGTCACCAGAGTGCACGATGACCCAAGTCAACTCAACAGAGCAACAGCCTACGGAACAACAACAACAACAACAACAACAAATAATAATGACTGATACTGGTACCAGTACTGGGAATACCAGCCAACCCAAGAGCATCCCAACCGAAAAAAGCCCAAATGAAAGTAAAAAAACACAAACAAAAACAACCGACAGTATAAGCCAAGGCCAGCGAAACCCCACCATCAAAACGGCAAATTTTCAGCACCCAAAAAACCCCCAACACAACACCACCCATACCCAGACCCAACATCCATCATCACCACCTCAGGATAACCGCTACAGAAACCTCAGAAACACCAACAAAAAACGTTAGTACAAGGAGGAACTTTCAACATCAAGCATAGGAGACCTACCACAACACAGCAAACATGTCATCGCCTCAGCCCTAGGAACCTTCATCAGAACAACAAACAAAATCACAAGCATATAAAATTACCACCCAACTGAATAACCATCCCCACACAGTACACCAACAAAATACACATAGAACAGTACTGTACCTCCACTGATCATCTCTGACTTCACCCTCAGTACCTCACCTTGACTTAAATCACCCCGACCGAGCAGTACTGTACTGTACCACCACCGATCATCAACATCATCAACATCTCTGACCTTCCCCCCAACTTGACTTAAATCACCCTGACTTTAAAAGATGACTACAAACTATCTCTCTAAACAATACAAAACCCACCTTTACTATCTCTCCTAACTCCTATTTTACTAACACAACTTTTCTTTTCACCCCTCTTAAAACGCCTGTGCAGTTGTTGTTGTTGTTGTTGTTCCCCAAGCTGCCTGGCCGAACAGCCCCAAGGCCCAGAGCAAGGCCAAGTCCATAACCGAGCGCCCCCACAGAACCCTCCCCGCCGACCACAATAAAGCCTGGGTGACCGAAGCCACTCCAGGGCGGGGAGCTTGAGGAGGGTGCGGAAACGCCCGGGAAACCAAAGCCCCACCCAGGGCCCTGTGCCCCTCAGCAATTATGAAGAGAAAGTTGAGGGGCAAGGGAAATATGTGACGCTTTGGCTTCCAATCCTGGTAGATTGGGAGGTCAATCCACGTTAGAGACGCCGTCACTTGAGATCTAGAAAATATATAAGTAAAAGGAACAGTCAGAGTAAGCTATGGGTATGGCAGAGATTGCTCAGTTCTCACTCTGATAGACCAGCCCATCACCACATGACTAGAACCCAATCCTCTCAGCATCAGCTAGGAAAGGCCCTAGAAAGCCGCCTTTGGCGGGGGGATAGCTCCCCTATTTCAACCCATTTCGGGGTTGGGCACCCGCCTGTGCAGTAATCTGGAGACACCGCAACCCTCCAAGCAAACTGCACATTTAAACAACAATAAGAAGAAGAAGAATTATAAATAGTCTACGTCAAATAATGCAATATGACGCGGAAAGCACAAGCCGAGTGAGTATATGTGCACTCTTAAAGGTTTAATAAGAAGATGGAACAAGCTTTTAAATGTGTAGTGGGCATTTTATTCCAGATATTGGTGTGTTTTGGATTTGGTCACTGGTGGCTAGTGTTTGGGGTCCGGCAGGCAGGCTAACCCTAGACATAGGCTATTTGTGAATAAATCACTCCCAAGCGATTAATGTGGTCGAATTTTGAGTTGATTATGGGTTAATAACTTAATGGTGGCTCAGTTTTACTGACGACCTAGGCCTAGGCCTAGCCTAGGCCTATTCATTAGCCTAGAATTTATAGGTCTAAGTTGGCAAAAAAACGTGACAACTAACTTCTGTACCTCAAAAGGGCTAAAGCAAATGGGCTGTACATTTCTACACCTATTATATGGGGGACTATTCGGTATTAGTTTATGGTCAACCAGTTACGGGCCCCATCGATGATGATCAGTGTTTTATCACTTTCATGAACGATAGGCCTACTTTGTTGGTGTACATGTAATTACCGTCGCAAAATCACTATAGGCCTAAGTGAATTACGAGAAACTGTTTGATTGTTCACCCATAAGCATAACACAGGGAACGTGAGCTGGGTTTAGACCGTTGCGAACCTATAAACAGGGAACGTGAGCTGGGTTTAGACCGTTGCGAACCTATAAACAGGGAACGTGAGCTGGGTTTAGACCATCGCGCACCCATAAACAGGGCACGTGAGCTGGGTTTAGACCGTCGGCGAGACAGGTTAGGTTAGGCTAATGTTGAAAATACTAAAATGCGACGGTCCTCGGTATTAAACAACACTGTATATCAAAGAAGAAAAGAAAAACACATTACCTGAAAAACTCGTAAATGGTTGGTGATAAACTTTTACCGACTATTCTTAAAGTAGGCCTAGGCTTTGGAGGTTAGTAGGCTAGCCTATTCAAGATATTTTGATAATCTCAAGGACACTACATCGGACATCCGCCTTATTAGAAACAATTTATTAGAGAAAATAGGGACCAATAGACTCGCCATATTTTTCTCATTATAGTCTGCATGGAGGAATTTCGTTATCAACACTTGAAAAAACCCAATTAGGCCTACACCGAAAAATAACCCAAAAATAATAAGTCCCGACCGTAAACAAAGCATTGCGCACAATGAATCCTTCGTCCTTCTTCTTGTTTTGAAAGATGCGGTGAGTGCGATTCACCCAATAAATGGCGTGAGCGTTACTCACAAAAACGAAATAGCGGCAAGTTCGGCAACCTGTTTTTGCCCCCTTACAGATCTACATACAGTATATGAGGATGACAATAAATCAAGGGGAGGTGAGGGGGGGGCAACACTCCCCCTCAACCCATCGTGTATCCAATGACCACAATTTCCCTTACCTACTGTAAAAGCGCGATTCACCCAATAAATGGCGCAATTTGACGCTGTATCTTCAGATTGATAGATAATGGGTAGGTTTATGCAAATCCTCCACTCGACCATGCAAAACAACTATGAAACACTATATTCCTTGAAAAAAGAAACACAAAACATGGTAAATAAGGCCGATGTAGTCTTGTTGAACGTTACCGATATTTTAGCTAGGCTAATTAGGCTAGCCTATACTGAATTAGATCTACTACAGTTACTTTATTTTTGTACTCCATGGCTTAGGGTAAATGGTACTCTTACAGGTACTGTATTATTATAATTTTCGTAAATGTTCAGTCCAACACCTTCCGCTTTTAGTGAATAAAAACTCATTCTATGTTCTATGTACTGTACTTGTATTTTATGATATTCAGAACCTCCAGGACTTAAAATGACACCGGAAATTAATATTTTACCTGATAGCATAGAAAGTTTTGATTATCGAGCGTGATATCTCTGCCTACTAGCCTAGCTGTTATATACTGTATGTATTGCCTATATTTGTTTGTTTGTTACAATATATAGGTTAGGCCTAATAGCTGTTAGGTAAAGGTTAGTACTTAGTAACCTTTTGGTAAAGGTTAGTACCGGTAACTTAGATTAAGGTTAGCAACTGTTAGGTAAAGGTTAGTAGGGAGTCATAATTTAGCCTACTAGTTAGATTAGGTTAGTTAAGTCAAGTTAGTTTAATACAAATATTTAAACGTGTGTTGTAGGTGGGGGGGGGGGGGTTGAACGGGATTGACCGTTGAGAGAAAGCGCAGTTCTGAAGAATTACCCCAATTTTACACCGGGTCGAAGTTATGATCTATTATTTAGGCTTATATAGGCCTACTAGGATAATTCTACAACTTCACAACCCCTGATTTGTCGCTATTCTGTTGCTCCTAATAGATTATTATTATTCTTAGTAGACTTAGTATGGTTCGATGATGCTCGGAAATTTATATTTGACTTTAACCCTTGTCTAGCGGGGTGTTTTGGGCTCATTTGGGCATATTCAGGCCCTCCTGCATGAAAAAAAAATTATTTAGCAAAAAACTAGGCACTAAAAGCTTCAAAATGAGACCAGAACGAGCTACGTAGCACTCGTGGTTCTCTTGCAGTGGTGCCACGCCCAGCTATGCTCACTACTAGCTACACTGCCGGCCTCTCGAGAACACAGGGAACATGAGTTAATGGGCGGCGGTAAGCCCTGGGAGTCGGCTGTCTGGCCCGCTGCTCTCCCGGCCATTTTCACTCGATTTTAACCATTTAAAAGCCTTAATAATGCTCCTAACTTGCTGCAAATTGGTGCACGACTTAAGTCGAGCGCTGCTCTTTAAGGGTTAAATAGGTACATTAAGGTATTTAAAACCTTCATTAAAGTGAGACTCGTGTCACTCGTCCGCCGCGGTTTGACGACTGTACCCCCAAAACTCCCATTTTCTATAGACGCACGATCTCGGAAGGTGTTTTTCACTCTCCTTCAGTACTTTATAGCAATTTTATGTCATCTACATCATTATTTTGAGCAGTGGGGGTCTGGGGGCGGCAGCCCCCAGGTTAGGTTAGGCGATGTCTACCTTGCCGACTAATTTTCAATGGAAAAATTGATGGGATGGATGTAGTTACCGGGTGTACCACTACCGACATACAACATAAATCATCTATAAATACTTATAATAAAATAACTACTTATAAATCTATAATACTAGGTTAGGTTAGGTTAGGTTGTTTGGTTAGGGTAATGTATTTTTGTATCCAAAGGCAGTCAAAATAGACGGGAACATGATGGTGAGCGTCCGCGTACACCCGGTAACTACATTCTTGCCAAATTGATCTTACATGACAACCTAACTTAACCTCCGGCCACTTTCCCCAGACTCCCACAATTCGAAAGGAAAATGGGTTGTATAACAGTAGATTTACCTACAGTATATTAGTTGTATCATTTACTTCATTGGGGTAGAATGTAGAATTCGGGCTGCCAACCTTGTTTACACTACGCGGAGCGGCGATAGACACAAAGGCCGGTTACTCTCTAAAATACAGGTTTTCTTTTGCTAGCACCCTCCCCTCAGGACACCCACCACCCACCCTGTACCTATTCCCAAGCAATGATAATGGCGTTCTGTCACACAGAACGCCATCGTTCAGGGGGCGAAAAAAAACCTCTCCCGCATTTGTTAGGTTAAGTTAGGTTAGTTGACATTAGAAGGTGACAATTGTAGTGATGATGATAGTAGTAGTGATGATGGTGGTAATATTAGTGATGATGGTAGTAGTAGTGGTGATGGTGACAATTGTAGTGATGATAGTGGTAGTAATAATGATGGCAATATTAGTGATGATGGTAACCCTTCACAGAGTTAGGTATGCCGTTTTGATTTTGGGCGAAACGGCACGTCTACTTTATCAACTCTGCGTAAGAAGAGTGGTATCGCCCCCCGTATAGTGGTACAATCGCGCTAAGAAGTCATGACTCGATTCCCAGTACCTTTTGTTCAGAAAGTGCTATCTGGCAATTATTGAGGCTCTACTATATTCATATATTACACACCGGGGAGAACTGTATTGAAGGAAACAATACCAAAAACACGATATACAAGTATTGTTGCAATATATTTATCTCATTATGTGAGAGCAAACCAAATAATACGAAAGTTTAGACTAACCCGAACGAAAAAAAAATTGAAACTCGTAGTATTTCGCTCACTAGATTCAGGATTAAAATGTGGAGCAAGTTTCTTAATGCTTATATTACTTTGTAAACCAACATTACTGGGAGAAAAGTATCTCATAAAATTAAAACCAACAGATAAAACTAATATTCAAACCATAAGTGTCAATAAATCACGTAAATAAACATATAACGGATTGTTTTTTCCACATTTTATTCTCTATGTGGGACAACAGTCTGCCTGAAAAACAAGCGGTCTCCAGTATATTTTGGAAGAAAGCTTGAATACTCGAGAACAGCTTGTAATTTGTATAGACAAACGATGAATTTTCACTCTTAGAATATATAATAACCCATAGGGAGACCCATATAAAAACGGAAGATGGAAAGGCAAGTGTAAAAGGAACCTCCTCCCTGAAAAGCACTTAGGCCTCTTCAGAACCGACTCATCACCCCATCCATGGACACGATCCCAAACTAGGAACATCGACGTCGTAATTACGCGCCTCAGAATCGGTCATTCCGGTTTGAACAAACATCTACACAGATTGAAATTGGCCCCGGATCCACACTGCCCTTGGTGCAGAAACACCGAAGACACCATCACTCATTTTCTTCTGCATTGCCCAAGATTTCACTCAATGAGAACAATCCTTAAAGACACCTTAAACAGGATGAATATTAATAACATAACCATCCCCGTACTACTAGGAGCAATAGACGTGACCCCAGAGAAAAGGCAGAGTGTGTTACAATGCACAATTAATTTCCTTAAAAAGTCGGGGAGAATTCCACGACTCTAAAGGCAGTCCTGACAAAACTGTCCTCGCTAGGGTTTATTAGTGACGTTCAGTTGCTACCTTCCCTCCAACACATCAACAACAACAACAACAAGTGTAAAAGGACAAAGGTGAATATAAACGCAAAGAGATATACTCCCCCTCATATCCTGACAATGACTGACTCGGTCGCTGAATATCCTACCGTTCAGAGAAGTATTTATTTTATAAGTATTTATTTTATAAGTAATTATTTTATAAGTATTTATAGATTTGTTATATGTCTGTAGTGGTACACCCAGTAACTACTGTACATCTTCCCGGAACATTGAACAATATCTTTAATCTAACCTAATCTAGTACAGTACTGTATAGGCCTATTGGACTATTTATTAATGTAAAATGTAAATAGGTCTATATATTGTAACCTTGCCAAATTATTGAAATATATGTACAGGGGTACCCGCTACACAGGATTATACCGGAACATACTGTATATTTACCTCCTGTTATCGACAGCCAAAGCTGAAGATTGTGGAGTTAACAGTGTAGACTTCATAAACTTTCTTTCGGTGCCCGTCCATCTTTTAATTTTAATACCCAACCAGCGGGGGTGTGGGGGTGGCAGCCCCCACATATAATACTAGGATAGGCTAATTATTATCGTCTTTTACCCCGCAATTTCCCTGATCTTCATAGCCTTCCCAACTATCAGGGGCAGTGTCTTAAGATTGATGGATAATGGGGAAATACTAATGCGATGGTCCTCGGTATTAAAAAACGCTGTATATCAAAGAAAACAAATTACCTGAAAAACTCATCGGGTTGGTTGTGCAATTTTTACCGGTAATTCTTTAGAATAAGGCTTTCAATTGTACATGGATTCTCGTGGCCGTTAACAAACTTAAGTGACTCCCCCGCTGCCTCGGACGACAATACCCTGTACAGTAAACGCTCTAGGCCTATAATACTAGTTTTACTTGGAAATTCGTACTGTACTTCTCTGAATGTCGGACAGGTCCCTGTAGATCTCTGCAAATATCAGTTGGACGGGATTTGTGTCCGGTTTATTCTTTCACTCGGTTTTAAGTGGTTTTTAGGACTAATGCAAGCCTGTGCATTTTAATTATTGTGTTCATATTAATTACTATGTACTGTACTGTACTTTTGTCCTTGAAAACTTAAGGTTATTTATAATTAATATGATTAATTTCACATGCAATGCTGTAATCTAAAGTTTAGCAGTGGTATTCATATTCGGATGTTTTCCCTCTTTGTTGTCGGACACAAGCCGGAATTTGTATATCTCGGAAAATCTAACATTTTGGAAGTGGCCACCCCCCAATTAGTCCGAGATAGTGTTTACTCGCTGTATCGTAATTAACCTAACCTGACCTAATTTGAAGGCTGCCGCCCCTAGACCCGCCACTGCCCTTAACAATTTAGTCAAAAATCCGGTGATACAGGTGCTAGAAGGAAACGGACTATTACGGTATTATTAGTTATCTTAATTTACGGTATATCTTTTATTCCCGCAGAGAAAGTCTGGTGCCTTGGTGTCGCTGATTTCACCATCATCCTTGGCGGGACTGGAAGACTTCTGACTATCCCAGGTGGTTCGCCTCCTCTGCAGCTTCTTGAAGACCACAGGCCATTATGGTCCGGTGTTAAGGATTCTCCGCTGCCGCTACGAAGCCAGGGCTATGACGAGCTTATCTTCACTTCGGAGTTCGCCCTTCACAAGAACAAGAGGTAGATACAGTACTGAGAAATTTGTATAAACCTGGTGAGGGTGAGACTTCGGTAAAAATTGAAGCGACCCCGGACAGACTTTTTACTAGTTAATTCTAGTGTTTTGTTTATTTTTCTTTGATAAACAGTGTTGTTTAATACCGAGGACCGTCGCATTTTAGTATTTTCAACATTAGCCTAACTTAACTTAACCCCTTCAGACTCATATGACGCAGAGGTTGCCAGATTAGCAATAAGAAATAGTTCTCTCACTCTTATAATTACCTCTCCAAAATTAGTTTTCTGCCCACAGCTAACTAAGACAACTGCAGAGGTTGAAGTAACTAAACTAAAGGTTTCTAAATACCCCTGATGGTAACAAACGCTTTAGCCCTCCAGCCCCGGCTATGTATTATATATATATTCCCGAAACCTGGGGTTTTTGGCCGAAAAACGTCTACGCCTAGGCTACCGTATCTTTGTTATTCTAACTGCTTCCGCATCCCCAAGCGTAGATGTGTTTCTTACCTGTAGAATGGCATTAAGTAGAGCTCTCTAAGTCAACTGGTTCAGTTGTGATGATGATTTCATTGGAGATAACTTTATGGCAAAAACAGCCACTTTACACTACTTTTCGATACTTAACAACAACATACACGCACACACGAACAAACGATGCACTCCTTCTTGTGGCCGGAGATGCGGGGTGTCGGTCCAGCCGGCTGTTGTTTACATGCGTCGGACCGACGCCTCGCACACCAAGCTCACAGGCTTTCAACCACTGGGCGTTCAAGAGCCCTTCCGGGTAGCTCTGGTATGCTTTTTTATGGGCGTTCAAGAGCCCTTCCGGGCCTGATGGGTTAAAGTATCCCTAATAGGCTCAAAATCACGTCATATGTCAGAGAGGGTTACCCTAACCTAACCGAAAATTAAGACGGTCTAAACCCAGCTCACGTTCCCTGTTTATGGGTGCATGACGGTCTAAACCCAGCTCATGTTCCCTGTTTATGGGTACGCGACTGTCTAAACCCAGCTCATGTTCCCTGTTTAGTTTTCGGTTAGGTTAGGTTAAGTTAGGTTAGGTTAGGCTAATGTTGAAAATACTAAAATGCGACTGTCCTCGGTATTAACCCTCGTGGTCCGGGCAGGTTCTCCTAAGGACGGAGGTCGTATCCGGGCGATCTGGCCGAAAAACGTCTAGGCCTAGGCTACCGTATTTTTGTTATTTTAACTGCTAGAAATTTCCCACGCATCCCTAAACGTAGTGCGGTTTCCAATCTGTAGACTGGCTTTGAGTAGAGCTCTCTAAGTCAACTGGTTCAGTTGTGATGACTATTTCCGTGGAGCGAATTTTTCCGCGATGTTGACAATATCGGAGCTTTTCAGACACTAATTTCGTCTGACGTCACAACAATAACATTGATCCGACGTCTCCTTATTGTTTTCGGAGGTGCGGTGATGCAACGATTGGTTTTGTTTACATGCGTCGGACGCACAGCGTTCAGACAAAGCTGAATAGGCTTTCAAGCTTACTGACCAGGTAAGGACACCCGGGTTCCTGCCCATCTGCCGCGGTGTCCTTATAACATGCTGCCCGGGCAGGAAGGGTTAAACAACACTGTATATCAAAGAAAAATAAACAAAAACATATAATTAACTAGTAAAAAGGCTGTCTGGGGTCTCTTCAATTTTTACAGAGATTTCCACTGTTTTTGTGTATATAATGACAATCAAAGTCTAAAAACTTAACCATTATTGGTAAAATTGTGTTTTGATCCGGGTTTAAAGCAGTCCATTTTATCTACCATAATAGGTTAGCTGCATTGTATACTGTACTACATTTCAAAGTTTCATTCATGCGGGAGATGCGTAATAACTAAAGATCTAGAAAGGCTTTACTCTAGTTAACTAACATAGCCCTATAGTTGGTTTAATTTCAGCTGATTGCAAATTGAATTGTTTATTAGATAATTTCTTGATGCCTAGGCTAATTGATAAATATGAAACCATTGTCTCAATATTATTATTGCAAAGTTTTCATGATTAGAATTTAGACTGCTATTTTGCTGATACCTCTAATTATAATACAGTAATTAAGATTGCAATTTACAGTCGGCTGGAAAGAAACTCTTATGTTGGAGAAGACTAACCCTTGCCTACCAGCTAGTATGTGTACCTAGTACATTGGATAAGACTAACCCTAAACTTCCAGCTATACCCTGTTCTAAATAACTAGGCTAATACTTAACATTAACATATAAATCACAATTGAGCTAATATTTCTACCATTTGGGAAGGGTAAAACCTGGGATAAAAGTGTAAATGTACAGCTCCCTTGCTCTAGCCCTTTTTTTTTAGTAAGAGCTTAGGAGTCACAATTTTTGCCTTGCCTACTTGGAACAGGGTATAGTATGGTACATGGTAACAGTACCTACTGTAGTTCGTACAGGCGGCTATAGCATGTGATTAACCTAACCTTTGTCTACCAGGTAGTGTCTAGTATGTGGGATAAGACTAACTCTTTCCTATCTTTTTATATATGCATGATTAGATTTATATCCATAATTCGAAAATGGATATTGATAGTGATAGTGTACTGAATCTTTAACCCTTTGGCTGTGGGTGACGTTCTGGAATGTTTTGGCAAGTTACAGCAATTTCCAGGCTTTAAAAGTCTGTAAAAACCGTAAAAATAGAGTGTCAGTGGGCGGGAGCGTGAGGGGCCCACCTCCGACCCTCAGAGCGGCTCACTGAAGTTGACTGTCTCGTGCGGGTCTCTCTCTGTGTCTCGCAAGTGTAGCCAAGCGAGCGAGTACTACCAAATAGCGGGTTTCCCGCGTTTCACTGGCACTACTGCGGGTGAACCATGCCACCTACACGGCCCGTTTTGGTCTCATTTTGAAGCTATTTTCGCCTATTTTTTTGGCAGAATACACTTCATTTAATGCAGATGCTTGATTTATCATTCAGGAGTGCCTGAATATGCCCTAAATAGCCCAAATATAGCCGCAGCCAATGGGTTAAATATTTATTACTTATATATACAGTAGGCTATTGCTTATTACAAAGCTCTCGCATCAAACCTAATGGCAGGTAGTATACAATGCAGCTAATCTATTATGGTCGATAAAAACCTGGACCTAAAAGACTACCGGTATATCCTATTATTGGTTTAGGGTCTGCTTTTCTAACTTTTAATTTAAATATAAGTAGAATATGATGAGGTTTTTGCCACCATTCACGGCCTGCTCGAGAGCTGGGCTAGGGTGGGTGCCCTGATCAGAGACTTCGTGAACAGTTGACAGATTGCTAGACTGCGCTGTTCACCAACAACACTTGACATCTGCCAAATAGCATGGTGGCTGGTCAGAGACTCTAACCATGAACCTCTCGATTTGCAGGAAAGTGCTCTAGCAACCGTGTTAAGGCCCCAAAATCTGTTTTAACAGGTGTATGTGTGGGGGTGCTGTACTAAATCCAACTGGTGTGGTGGAAGGAGACTTGGTGCCTGTGGTGGTGGAAGAGACTTGGGGGTGGTAAACGAGATGTGGTGCCTGGTGGTGGTGAACGAGTCTTGGGAGAGACTTTATACCTTTGCTGGGGAAAGAGACTTGGTGCCTGGTGGTGGGAGAGATGTGGTGCCTTTTGTGGTGGTGGAAGAGACTTTGCAGGGGAAGTGCTGCACCCTCAAATTGTAAGTTCTCTATTCGCAATTTATCCTTTTAAAATTGCATAAAATCTAAATACTGCAAGTTCTATAGTATGAAGTAAACTTTTAAGTTTGAGAAATATGAATATGCCAAAATTGTTCAGTCTAAAAGCTTATGATAGGAAATGCCATAGAATCCATATGACTAACCTATTTTTTCTACTCTTATTACAGCGCACAAAGACTTGGACAGATTGTATCTTCAGTTTACGAGAATCTACGGTGTATGATAATATAGTTACCGAGGATTTACTGTTGCAAAGGATCTACAGTCGACGAGGATCTACAGTGAACCCTGAACAACTGGCAGGAAAAATATTCGGTTAGTATTTTGTGGGGTTTGGTATTTTATGTTTAGCTGTCTTTGTACAGTTGGCAAAGTAAGTTGTGTTCCTAGTATTGATATAGTGTAGGAGAGTAAAATTATGCAGGACTTTAGTATTTTATTTTAATGATCAGTTTACTAATGTGAAGAGTTAACCACTGCATAATAACTATTAATTCAATTGTGCGCATTATATTAAGTATTTTCACATTTGACCAGAAGTAATGTGGGGAACTGTACATGGTCTGTTGTAAATTTAGTTTCAATATGTAAGTTGTTAGTTATAAATTATAAATTAAAAATTTAAGTGAGTAATATTTTGGTTAAGGGAGGATGGGCGTATTTATTTGATCATTTATGTATCTTTTGTTCTTGTCTTGATAGCGTAATCCGTAAGTGCGCGGAATTTTGGTGCGAGTATCCTTGGTTAGTCGTTTGAGTGCCACATGTATTTGTTGATTTAATTGAGTTTTAGAGGTGAAGTTGGTTGGTGAACAAACATAATAATTTATTATTGTTCTCGCTTGACCTCCATCAAACTTTAAAAAAAAAAAAAAAAAAAAAAAAATCCCCCTTCTAGAATAAGTTTTGAATTTTTCGGTAGAAAAATCTCATCCAATTCTTCAAAGATTACAGGCTCCCTAATTGTCTTGATAGCGTAATGCATAGTGAGCAGAATTTTGATGAGTATCCTGGGTTCGAGTTCTGAGTGGCACTTGTATTTGTTGATTTTCATTAATTGATTTTAGTTAGATGTGAAGTTTGTGTAAAAAACATAATAATTCACCATGGAAAAAAATACTCCTAGATAGCACGAAAGGTCTTATGTTGACAAAGAAATGTGGCGAAAGAACTTAAATTTGACAAACTAATGGTCCGAACGTCCTAGAATCTAATGGGGCTACACACGATGGAGAATGTGGGTCAGAAAAATGGCTCTCCTCTCCTTAAATGTTTAAATGTTGTTATAGAAAGATAGCAGGTTCCTCGTAAATTTGAATCTACAGTATTGCTCACCAGGTAAAATTGGTTGCCTAAATGGCACAAGTTTTAAAATTGACAATGGGGCAAAAGTCTTAAAGCTGCCAAAGTTTGGCGAAGGAGGGACAAAAGTAAAGATGCTTACTTGCTCTTGTAGTTTTTAAGTTAATGTTAGTTTTGGCCTACTTAATTGGAACCTTGATAGCGTAATGCATATTGCGCGGAATTTCGATGAGAGTACAGTAGTCCCTCGAATTTTGCGTCTTTCAAATTTACGAAATTTCGATTTTGCGAACGGGACCCAAGAATTTACCTTTTTTGCGGGACTTGATATGTGCGATATTACTTGAGTTTTGCGGGTGGCGCCAAATGATACGGTGTTTCCGCACTAGTTTTCGGGGGGGAGTTGCAGGATCGTGACGTCAGGCCGCCCATTGGTTACTGTTTATAGATTCTCCCACGCTCCTCACGCTCTCGCATAATCGACTTCCTTGGGCAAAATTGAAGTGTTACCTGTGCCCTGGGTCCCCTGAATCTGTATTTCTGTGTTTTTCTTTATTGTAGGATGTATAATTAAGTGTATGTGTCATAATGTGTGTACAAACAAGGACGAAAATCACCAAAAAATAGGCCCTCGATGATGAGATGTCGACCATATTCAATTAATCCCATAAGGTTAGTTATTTGAAATTTGCGATTTTGAATTTTGCGGCCTGCAATGTCCACCATATTCTCGCAAAATTCGAGGGAGTACTGTATCCTTGGTTAGAGTCCTCGGAGTGCCACATGTATTTGTTCATTTCATTAATTGAGTTTAGATGTCAAGTTGGTTGGTATAAAACACATAATTCAATTGATTTTAGCTACTTTAGGACGATTTTTTAGTTGTTAGTGGTAAAGAAATTTGGCTAATTTTTACTGAATACTGTAGGCTAATATTTTCAGTCTAAAAGCTTAGGATAGGAAATTGCATTGAATCCATATATATAAAACTAAAAAAAATCTACTCTTATTACAGTGCACCAAGACCTTGGCAGATTTAATCTACAGTCAACGAATCTACAGTTGGCGAGAATCTTCAGTCAACCCTGATGAACTCTATCGGACTAATATACAGTATATATGGTTAGTATTTTGTGGAGTTTGGTATTTTAAGTTTAGCAGTCCTTGTTCAGTGGCAGACTCAAGACAGAGCCCGAATAGGGACAACATACGGTAACTGAAAACACTGAAGGAACTTTAAATAAAAAACTAATGGGCTGAACGTGTTAAAATCTTAAAGTACAGTAATGGGGCTAAACACGAGAAGGTGGACCAGAAAAATGGCTAATCTCCTTAAATGTTTAAACTTTGTAATATAAAGATGGCAGGGTCCTCTTAAATGTTAATCTATTGTTCACCAGGTATAAAAACTTTGCGTGAATGGCACAAATTATACAATTGATAATGGAGCAAAAGTCTTAACCTCTGAATACCAGTGAAGTGTTATATTTTATTTATCTATTGCCGGATGCCTTACTCCCCTAAATGAGGGTGGCCATACACAGAATGCCCACAAGCAGACCTATCCCCAGTAAGAGGGACAACCCGAGCCAGTTTACTGAAGGACTTTCAGGATTGAGCACTCAATTTATGGTCTGTCCGACCATGAGGCCCTGTATGTATATTTTCAGCACTATTTTTCTAGTGGTGCGCAGCTAGTCCATCCACTAACCTGCCCTACCCTTAGGTAAGCAGTACAGATTTTTATCAGGTTTACTCCCCTAGACAGGTTGCCGACCAAGGCTGAAGAGTCCCATCCACCCATAATATATTTTATACTAGCTATATTTAGAAATTATACAGCTTGGGAAGGATCTGTGGAAAAGGGTTGGTGGAGATAGTTTGAAGCCTTATGTTAAGAGTTTCCTAAGATTAAACTATATTTAGACAATATTATAAAGCTTGGGAATGATCTGTGGTAGTTAAAAGGGTTGATTGAAATAGTTTGAAGCCTTATGATTGGTAGAAGAGTTTCCTAAGATTTCCTTGATAGCGTAGTGCATAAGTGAGCAGAATTTCAATGAGAGTATCCTAGGTTCGAGTCCTTGGGAGTGCCACATGTATTTGTTGGTTTCATTGAGTTTAAAGGTGAAGTTGGTTGGAAAAAGCATAACACAGTAATTGATAAAATGTTCTTAAGTTGCCAGAATATGCTTACAGTACAAAGATGTCCCTGGTACTGAATGGGCTAGTGAGGGACTAGAGTAATGATGCCTAGTTGCTCTTGTAGTTTTTAAGTTAATGTTAAGGGGGGGGGGGGGGGGGGGTCACTTTTGGGGCGATTTTTGCATGTAACAATTATTTTTCTAGTTTCCTCTGTAGACTTCCATCAAATTTAAAAAAACAAAAAATCTATTACATCTCCCTTCTAGATTAATTTCTAAATTTTTCGGTAGAGAAATGTCCTGGCCGAAGGCCGATTCTTCCAACATTACAGGCTTACTATTGTTCGGCAGGGAACAAATTGACACGTAAATAGCAGGAAAGTTCTAAATATTGTCTTAGAAATGGGGTGGAAGGTCTTAAAATTGACTAACTAATGGGGCAAACTTCTTGACATCTGAAAAGTAATGGGGCTAAACCTGAGGGAGAAAGTGGTCCAGAAAACTGGGTCATGTCCCCTTAAAGCGTTTTGGCATCCTTATTAGGAAGAGGATATAAATGTGATTTTAGCTACTTTTTGAGTGTTTTAGTTCTGGAAGAATGTGGTAAAGCAATTTGGGCTAATTTTAATGAATAGGCTAATACATTTCAAAATGTTAAAGCTTCGGATAGGAAATGGCGCTAACTTCAATCCATAGGCCTATATCTAATAGTTTCTATTGTTACAGCGCATGAAGAGCTGTGCAGATTGTGTCTTCGGTAGACGAGAATCTTCAATCATCTTCTCAAGAAATCTTCAATCATCTAATCAAGAATATCTTCAATCGCCTCTACAAACTTCTACTTCAGCTCACCACTACATGTAAATAAGGTTGGAATATTAGATAGGATATATCAATCTTTCGCTGGATTTGTTGGTTGTAAATTAAACTTCCCCCTCTTCCCTCTGTAAAGAAGTAGAAGTAATAATAAATAGATAAATATATAGATAAATTATAATGTTAAAACTTACAAAAAGACTTATACGAACACAGTATAAAGAAAAACTAAATAATCAAACTAGATATGTGGAAACAATGCTTAAAGGTGGGGGCTCATGGGTTGAGATAAACATGGAATGATAATCGCCAAGCTGTACATAGTTATCTTGCAAAATGCAATGGCACTGAAATAATTATTAACAATGGTATAAAGGATTTTGTGGATCGTCTATACCGGGCCTGTGACGTCATAGTGACGTTACACCAGTATCCTTCTCCTAGACTGGATGTTGGACTTACACTCTTGTGACGTCACAGGCCCGGTATAGGCGATCCACAAAATCCTTTATACCATTGTTAATAATTATTTCAGTGCCATTGCATTTTGCAAGATAATTATGTACAGCTTGGCGATTATCATTACATGTTTATCTCAACCCATGAGCCCCCACCTTTAAGTAAAATACTAATTTATAAATTAGACAAATTTGAATAATATATAAAATTAATGTATTTTTAAAAATTAGCCCTTTCGCTGCGGGTGACTTTCTGGAATGTTTTGGCAAGTTACAGCAATTTCCAGGCTTTAAAAGCCTGTAAAAAAAAAAAAAAATAGTGTCAGTGGGCGGGAGCGTGAGGGGCCCACCTCCGACCCTCAGAGCACCGAGCGGCTCGCTGAGCTAGGCTGTGTCTCGCGCGGGTCTCTCTCTGTCTCTCTCACCAGTGTAGCCAAGCGAGCGAGTGTTACATAATAGCGGGGTTCCCGCGTTTCACTGGGACCACTGCGGGTGAACCAGACCACGTACAGGGTCCGTTCTGGTGTCATTTTGAAGCTATTTTCGCCTAGTTTTCGGCAGAATACACTTCATTTAATGCAGATGCTTGATTTATCATTCAGGAGTGCCTGAATGTGCCCTAAATAGCCCAAAACATAGCTGCAGCCAAAGGGTTAATAATAAAGTAAAAGTTTGTATGCACTAAAGTAAATATATATTTTCTTTAAAATATAATTGGTGGATAGTTTGTTATTGAATTGGGTTTAAAGTAAGTTTGTGGCAAATTAAAAGTATAAAATATAATTAATCTTTATCTAAAGTGGACAATTTAGCAAACCTTTTAAGTTTGGATACTTTGCACGTCAATGAAATCTGACCGTGCACTGAAGTAGAATGTTTGTTCCTTTTAAATTAAAATTTAAAACTTGCAAACAAAGTCAAACCAAAACTGGGACAAAGACAAGAGAAAGTCAAAACAACACATCAAAATTGCTATGTGGAAACACTAAAATAAAATTTATGAAATTAAAAAACACAATCCACCACATTGGGTGTACATTACTACATGAGCCAGTTAATCTGGTTCCCAAGCAAACTAATTGCACACATAACAACGCACTATCATCACTTTCAGGGAATTAGTCAATTTGGGAAGTCAGTTTCCCAAATGTTAGCTATTGCATTAGCAAGTTAACTCTCTGGTCCCACAGTACTATACTGTATCTATTAACTGTCTTGATAGCGTAATGCATAGTCCGCGGAATTTAGATGTGAGTATCCTGGGTTAGAGTCCTCGGAGTGCCACATGTATTTGTCGATTTCATTGAGTTTAGATGTGAAGTTGGTTGGTGTAAAAAACATTCAATGTAAAACTTGCATAAAAAAAGCAAAACTTGGACGAACACGGTAAAAATACAAAATAACTTTTCAAAATCGCTATGTGGAAACCACGCTTTAGCAAAATAATTCTTTATAAATAATATATTTATCTATATAATATCTATATACTCCGGCACATTCCCCCAATTTTTTTTAGTATATTCTGTGATGATGACGGCAGCCTGTTCACTAGTACTTGTTCAAGAAAGTATCACCCGCTAGTAAATGTCCCATGGAGTGAACGTGGCTGATATGAGTATTGACTTGGAAAGTGCGGGTTTTGTACCATTGTGCCCGGAATCTAAGAATATTTAGAATAACGATATTCCATACAGCATGGAAAATAATCTGTATACAAATAACTTCAGTACGACTCCATATTTTCAATTGTACGGACAATTCCATTTTCTTGAGCTTAAGAAGGACTTGTGGTAGTCAAAGGGCAAAGTGCTTTAGCTTTTACCCTTTGGATGCCTAGAGGTCCTTACTAAACTGATTATGGGAATTATAAAATGTGAAATAGCGACCAGGATACAGTTGGCTTTTGATTTTTTGACCTTATGGTATTTATGTATGGAAAAGTAAAACCAAATGGATAGCAGTTTGTCTGTATATACCGAGGCACATAGCCCATGGCTTGGGGTGGCCGACTAGAGACAGAGCCCGAACAGAAAAAAGGAAAAAAATACTGCTATATAGGTAAATATTGATAATGTGAAGTTCTTCGTTTCCTCCCTAACTGCTATAAATGTCTGAAAAGAAATGGCCCAAACACCCCCTTTGAGATAAATATATACTTTTTTCGGTAGAAAAATTTATGGTTCCTCATATATTGCAGGCTGGACTTTATTTGTCGCCAGGAAATTAGACCAATAAATGAGCAATTTATTAAGATCGGCAACATGGAGTGAAAGTTACAAATCTTCTAAAGTAATGAGGCTAAAAATGACTTGAGACGAGGGTGCAGAAAATTTAAGAAATTATAATGTAAAACTTGCAAAATAAACAAATCAAAACTTATACGAACACAGTAAAAAGACAAAAAAAGTAATCAAAATTGCTATGTATAAATGTCATAAAGTCCATGTAGATAATATTTCCATACATAAATATCCGGTATAAGTTAATGTGGTGAACTGTAAAGTGAAGGTTGAAAGTGAAGTCACCCACCTCTATTTATTTAATTTTTAATTTTGTATTACTTAATTTGGTCTCTATACTTCAATCAAGCTTAAAAGACTAAGAACCTGTTGTACATTTTTTGATAGAAAAATGTCCCATGTGACTATTATAATATGAAAATTGGCAAATAAACAATCCTGAAGGAGTTTAAAGTTTGTTCAGTGATGTTGAAGGAGTATTTATTTGTTTTTTTTAAAACCAATAGAGGAAAATGTGATTAAGGTGAGACATCGCTTTTGTCAGTGGGTGTACTGAAGTTATAAAATATACAACCTTCCCCCTCCTCCCCCCTTTTCTATTACAACTTGTAAATCCAGCATAATGTGATGTACCGGTATCCTCTATAAACATAAATGCAGCCAAATGATAGCTTATAGGGTAAACTTTAAACAATAAACAGTGGAACAAGCTAGGATACCAGTATTTAAACTGTGATAGTGATGGAATAAAAGGTACGGTTACAAAGGATTTAAATATTTTGGCATGATTTGAACGGTGAATTATATTACAACTTTCCTTAGACCTCAAAGTTTTGAATATGACTCAAAGACTGCCACTTAAGATATAATGGTGCATTTTTCAGTAGAAAAATTGCTCGGCCAAAGGCCAGTTTCTCCTAAAATTTCTTGAAAAAGTGGTGTAATGGTTTAGATTATGTTCTGGGTGTGGTGTCCCGAGTTCGAATCCCGGGAAGACCATATGCTTTCATTAGTTTATTAAAGTGCATTGGAGTTTGTAATTTATAATTTGTAATTTGTAATAACTGTCTTCGTAGCGCAATGGATAAATGCACTGAATTTCGGTGTGAGCATCCTAGGTTCGAATCCCTGGACTGCCACATGTATTTGTTGATTTCATGAATAGAGTTTAGGAGATAAGTCGGTTGGTGGAGGGAACATAATAATGTTTAAGAATGAGGTGTTACTCAAGTCTTAAAATTGCCACACTAATGGGGCAAATCTCAAAATGTTTAAGTATCTTAACACTTAGTATTTGGATGGAGTTAAAATGCGAATCTTGCCGAAAATTATATCCTGCAACCTATCTGCTAATCCAGAATGTGAATGGTTGTGTGCCAGAAGGGATCTGCCCCTTGTACAGTACTGCTATTCTGAAGTGGGATTTAATGCAGTAAGTTTGTTTATAAATTGAGTATTGGAACCGCAGAGCATTTCTCTCGGGGCAGGGGAGATAGAGGGATGGGGGGCGTTATGGCAGCAGGATTAAGTGTCAATTTAAAGTATTTTTAGATGTAGAAGTTTATTTTAATTTGTTTTGTTAGTATATTCTGGGCCCATGACTGCAGCAAGAAAAATAGTACGGTAAAAAAACTGTCTTCTGCTAGTAAGCAATAAGGTTAAGTATTGATTCCGAAAGTCAGGTCCTGCCCCCATGGTGCCCCAGGATATATGGATGAACGGGAGCGTGAGAGGTGTTGAGGACATATGCTTGTTTAGTTTTGGGGTATTGTTCCACTGGTATTATTTATAATTATTTATATTAATTATAATATATTATTTACTTCATAAGCAATGTTTGGAGAGTCTTTGCCCCCTCATGATTAAGAATATCAAAGTTTATTCGATCATTAAACAATTTCTGCAGTTTAGGAAGGTCTTGGAGTTGAAAGCAATTAGATTGTGCCTCTGATGCTCGTAGATCCTTCCTAAGATGAATAAAATAGTCTTCCTAATCCTGAATGGGTGAATAAACTTAAAAGAATTTCCAAGCTGGTGTTTTGGAAGTAATTTAAGTTTTGTAGGGTTCTTTAAACATTGCTAATGGAGTAAATTTATATAAACCGAACTTGGCAAGGTAACAGTGAATGGGAGAGCTTTGTTACTGATTAGTTTGTATCTTTAACTCCAAAAGTTAAGGAAAGCAATGAATCTGCTGTATCAAAGCTTTAACCTAATTTACTTAACCTACTGTACACTAATTTTAATGCACTATTGCAAGTTTTTGAAATTGTTATGCTCCATTGGTGAATAAATAGTATCTATACCATTAAAATGTAAAACTTGCAAACTAAACAAACCAAAATTGGGACAAGGACAATATAAAGTCAAATTAAATTATCAAAATCATATAAGCCCTATATACTTTTTGATATGCAGTATTGTTCAATGGATAGAAAGGTTTATAATAAGTGTTAGGCTGTAAATATATAAAAGTACATATGTTTAGTAGTAACCGAACTTAAATAGTGTAAAAATGCTAGGAATCTATTTATACAGTACTCTAAACAGTGGTCTGGTTAATCTGCTCTACATAACTAACTAATCTAAACAGGAATAGGTTGGGTAAAAGATCCGATAAGGTGTGGTTCTATATAGTGAAATTGATTAATAGGAATCAGGTTATCAGAGATGATATTTATTGCTTTAGAATCTTTGTTTACTAGTTTTAAATGCCCGAAGTAGAATTGTAGGTAAAGAAAACATTGTAATGGTAACCAAAAATTTGAATATTCAGTTGTATTGCTTGAAAGGGTTAAACGGTTTACTTTAATGCTTTCTTTTGAATTGCTTAGTCTGGCAGCTGGGTTAGAAATTTGAATGTAAAGACTTGCAAAGGAACCAAAACAGGAATGACCCTATATACAGTTAAGACAAAAGTACTTTTAAAAATAACTATTTAGCAATAAACTTTGAAATGGATTACTGTAAAGCAAAAGCAAATAATTCTGCCGTAAAGGATTCTATCTAGAATCTAGTTCCCGAGAATAATGCAAAATAAGTGAAATAATTGTCCATTAAAATAGTTGATACGGTGGTACTCGGTGGAGAATAAAATGCAGTACAGGACTGTATTATAATCTAAAACTTGCAAAATAAACAAACCAAAACTGGGACGACACAAGATAAATATGCAAGATC
The DNA here is from genome assembly GCA_032716605.1 of Paralithodes platypus. Lineage (NCBI taxonomy): Eukaryota > Metazoa > Arthropoda > Malacostraca > Decapoda > Lithodidae > Paralithodes > Paralithodes platypus. The sequence continues at coordinate 32,234,144 of CM064542.1, read as the reverse complement.
GGAGTTGCAAATGCAGTATCCAGAGGTGGTGTTGCTATAGAACTTTCAATTAAAACTGTAAATGTGGAACTGAGAATTTTATCTTAAAGTGTAATAAATAAATTACTTTAAATGAAAACTAGAAGATACAAAGTAAATTCTGATTGTGGTAGAGTTCAATGATTTTGATAAAATATTAGTGCTGTGTCAGAATAAATTTGCAAGGTTCTAGGATACTTAACCCTTTGAGTAATACTGTAGTCTTTAATCTTGATATTTTGATTACCATTAGATTATTTACATAAGCTTTTAATGGAACTCTATGACAAAGTTAATTAGATCTCGATAAAGCCTTTGAATAACATTGGTCGTTGTTAAATAGCAAAAATATTTTTTATTAACATTAAGTGATATAGGAGTCCTTGTGCTGTAGGATTTAAGGGTTGCAGAAGTCAGAGCCATGAAAGCAAACTATAATAATTGTCCATTTAATAGTTTAGATACTTCCTAAGCTGAGTAAAGTGGATTATTAGTTGGTAGAAAAATTATAGTGTACAGTAGTTTAATAGGCTGGAAGGTGAAGAATCCATTATAAGGTTAGCCTGAAGAAAGTAACCTTTGCATTAATATAAAATCCAGTGAATAGTGTAATTCTTATATTGTAATTTGGCCAGAACTTTTGATTTTGATGGGCAGAAAAAATATGCCCTGGCTGACTCGTCCCAATGCTAGAAATATTTGGTTAGAAAATATAATTTATGAGTTTTAAGTACAGTACTAGTTATGTTAACTTAATTTTGAGCCCAGATTAGTAATTGTAAAGTTCTGTAAACCCTACTTTGTAATTTGAAAGTTATTTGGGAAATTTCCAGTTTTGCCCCACAAGTTTGTCTATACCAGAGGTTCAACCCAAAATGCACTCTGGTGTTTAATTTTGATTTTCTGATCTCGAGCCTGTAAGTTAAAAATCGGCTTTTGGCTTGGACGTTTTTCTATTGAAAACAGGAAGATTCCCTTGAATGGGCATTTTCTAGTTTGAAATGTAGGAATATTTGATTACTCTCCTATGCACCCCAGCACATACCAACGGGTGTTTAGCAATCCTTCCCCCATGGAGAAGCTAGATAATAGGGAGTTGCTTTGGCATAAAAGAGATAAATTCATTGGGATTATTGAGTCTTGTCAATACAGTATGTAGAGTTATAGCTGTATTTAGGAGAATTAGCATTGGAAATAGTTATAAATTTATATATCCATAAAATAGTTTGACTGAATCGTAATGGTAGGTTATTGCATTTATTTATTACTACTACGGCTCTTAACTTTGTGATGGCCTAGAAGTGACCAGTGGTTATTAGTACAGTACCGGTACCGTATAGGGTCATTATGAATATATTTTAAGGTAGTAGGGAAGGTAGATGGAGATGGTGATGCCTTGGTCTATAGTTTTGTGTATGCCAGGTATATTTTAGTTATAGGTATAAATAATAGGCTTGTTTATTTTACTTCATAGTTTTATCTAATTAATACAGTTTGTAAAGGGCTTATTTGTTATTGACTAAATGTTTTTATATTTGTGTTTTATATATATATATATATATATACTGTATATACCGGTAGGCTATATATATTTTTTTTTTTTTTTTTTTTACATGGAGCTAAAAATGTCAATAACCCAATGGTGTATTAATCCTTTTGGAATACAAATTATTTTCAATGTTCTGGTTATTAGACAAATTTGGCATTTTAAGAGGGACCTTGGAGAGTCGAAAGGTCAACCTTCAGACTCTCACAGCCCCTACCTAAGCTGAATAAAAATTCCAGTAGCCAGAATAAAAGGAAGTATTTGTATTTGTATACTGAAAGTTGAAGGTGCCAGTTCTGTTTGTATAGATGATTAAAGTAAAATAAAGTTTACTTTTTCCGATGCAGTTGAGTGTGCATATAATCTTATTTGGTTTTAATATTGACAACTTAAGACAAATTAAATATTAAAGTAATTTTTTAAATAGTTAAAAACAGGGATTGAAAATAAATTGCTTGAACTTTAAAATTAAAGTACCAAAATCTGGTATACTCTATACACTCAGGCACATACCCCATAGCTGGGGTTGGCAGACTTGAGACAGAGCCCAAACAGTTATAAATTTAAGTAAATTGACATTAAATTAAAGTAATGAAATTGGGTATTTATGTATATACCGAGGCACATACCCCATAGCAGGGAGTTTTTAATTGAAATATATAGAATTTTTAGAATATTAAAAACAAATCTTTTATCTTTAATCAAAGTTGTCTATTAATACTGGATAAAGAATTTATGCATAGTGTTCTACAACTGCATAATACAGTAATTAAATCTTTAATGGAATTTAGTTTGAGTGTGCATTATTTGGTATATGTTTGAGGAATAGTTAAGTATTGATTTATGAAACCAATGTAATTCCCTCTGAAAATATAAGTCATAATATATTTAACCCTTAATTAGCGGCGATCAACATAAGTCGAGTTAAAAAAAGCTGGACTATGTGGCGGCGCTCGACATAGGTCGAGTGGCAATTTCAGCACGTAATGTGGCTGAGAGAGAGAGACAAGTGGTGGCAGGAGACTACCCTCCTCCCTCTCTCACTCGCTACATACTCAATTATGTACTTAAGAGTAAAATTATATGCTTTCAAAATCTGGTTTTTACCACCATGCACCCCTGCTCAAGAGCTGGGGTAGGGTGGGTGGCCTGATGATGAGGGACTTTGAAAATCAATACTTAATAGTAGGGTCATTTGCTTGGAATCCGTGACCATTTTGTTCCTACCTTTTTCTCTCGATGGATTTGACAACCTGAACCATTTTAAAGGAAAATTAGCTCCTATGCCCCTCTAAAATATGACTGCTAACTCTGCTAGAGCCCAATATTCAAAATGGCCGCCAATGCCATTTTGAAAAACATGAAATGTAATATCTCTGGCATCAGATGAGCTACAAGGACGAATGAGGTGTCATTTTTCACTAATTCTGGCATTTCAAATCCACTGGAATGGTTATTGTATTGTATTGTATTATATTATACTAATTGTACATACTAATCTGCCACTTCACTGTAACTACATGATTCACAGTATTAGCCACTATCAGAATCACTGTCATCACTTTCACTGCTATCATCACTGTTGTTCTCTGCCTGTGGATTTGTAGGTAGTGGTATGGATGGGGGAAGTGGGGGCTGGGTTGAATGGACAGGCAGACATAGGCCATTTACAAGATGCCATCCATGGCCGATTGGTGAGGGGTGACTTTGGAGCTGGTAATGCTTTTGCAAATATGCAAGATAGTGTGGACGGAGACTGTACAAGTCAGGCACAAGTCTGATAGTGCTTTTTTTCTTCTGAGCTCTCCACTTTGCTGCCCTCGCATCTCCCAGGGTCTTGCTTTTGGTATCACCATAGACATATCGAATGACAAACCACTCCAAATCACTGATGACCTGTTCTGTGACTAGGAGCTGTGTACCACATGCTGCTAGCAGGTAGTGTGCCTCTTTAGACTTCTCCAGACGATCTGCGATGAGCTTCTTGCTTACTCCATAGAATCCAGAGTTGTGGTCACACACAGTGAGGACATTAAGTGGTATGATGGATGCAGCCATTGCCTCACTGCACAAACATCGGCCATCGATAAGCTGACGTTTGCATTTCACACACAGGATTCCTGTTGTCTTCTCGGCAACATATGCCGCTTGCACGTAGTTCTCTGTTAAGAACGACAGCTGCTGTGTAGCTGTCTGACCGGACCACACTATATATGGTGAGCATTGCCGTATCTGCCTCTGCATGGGAGCATGTGAGCTCTGGCACAAGCTTGCCTGTGGTGAGATTCTTTGCAGTGCTGCCAACTACACAGTAGATGATCTCGGTGCTAGTTGTTGCTGCTGTTCTCTGGAATTCCGTTTGAAGAAATGGCTGAATTTTGTTCTCAGGTTTACCCAGAAGAGCATGGAATACTTTACTAGAAGGAAATTTATCTTATGTCTTCATGAAGACATTGCTGATTGGCAGGTTTTTTTGGCGCAGTATTCTCTCACTGTCCTTGATCGTGTAATTCTGATCATATGAATCATTGACGCAAATGATGCGCTCAGCATGCTTGTGTCTCGTTAGAATGAAGTGCACTAACTTCTCTGCATAATGTCCCCAGGTATACTTGGTACCATCTCCCTTCTCTCTGTATTCAATGGTAGGAGTTCTTAGACGCCAGATGAGGCCCATATCAATAATAGACTTGTATACATCAGGCTCTGGAATGACAGTCATAGTTGTTATGTGTGTCCCAGTGTGTCCCAGCTAACTCCATAGATGCACAACAGGCCTATCTTGGGTTGGGGAGTAAGTAGACACGCTGTAGATATATAGGTTCTTATTGAGAAGGATATGGGATACAGGCACGAAGCAGAGCCTACAAGGTGATAGCTCTGTCTCGTGGTACACAAACATGTATTGGCCCTCTGGTGAGAGGTGCCCCAGCTTGAGTTGCCAGAGTGGCTATATGACATAACTAATATGACTGCCTGGATACTAACATGAATGAGAGATATTACATATGCATAAGTGACTGTACTAGATATGAAAGTGATACTGTACAAGGTAAATCATATACATACATCTCCCTCCCCCCTCACGCTCGCAGCTCGCAGCTCATTCTCGAGCGGACACTTTCCTACTGAGCCGTTCTGAGCGACGTGGGGTAACTTGGGGGTCAGAAGCTAAGGACTGTTCAGCGTCATTGAAAGGGGCCACAGGGTTGAGGGAGTCACCAGTTTGGGGCACGGGGCGGAGGAATCGACGGTTCCGCCACCACACACGGCCACTAGGGAGACGTACCTCATAGGCCCGTGACCTGCCAAGGCTCATCACAAACCCCACCTTGTCCCAGCGTTTCGTCGTCGGGTCTTGAATCCGCACTTGCTGACCGACACGTAACCTTGGAAGGGGTTGTGCGTGCTCATCGTACCGGGTCTTAACCTGCTCGGCACGGTCGGCTGCACGTCTATCACAGTCCTCGGCCTTGGCTTGCCATTCCGCAGCAAAATACTTGGGATGGGCCGGGAGACATGTCCTAAGAGGATGACCATACAGGAACTGGGCTGGGGAGCGGCCTATGAAGTTTGGAGTATTCCGGAGTTTGAAGAGACCCCGGTCGAAGTCCTCACAGTCAATGTTGCCAGAGGGTGCAGTCTTTAAGGTGAGGTGCTTGATAGACTTCACCGCAGCCTTGGCCGTTCGCCTGTGGGTAATGCGGTGATGTTACCACATGACGAACTCCCCATCGCTTCATAAAGTCCCGGAACTCGTGGCTGGTGAATTGTAGGCCCCCGTCGGTCCTCAGACGAAGGGGCACACCATACTTCCCGGAACTAGCGACAGAAGATCCTGATGGTCGCAGAGGCGGTTGTGTCGCCTGTGCAGGGGACGACAACAGGCCACCCCGAGAGACGGCCGACGACTACCAGGAAAGACTTTCCGGCAACCATGAAAAAGTCGGACGACACATACTCAAAGGGCCTTGTAGAGTTGTCATCATTCATGAGTGGTTCCTTCTGGAGGCTAGGCTGAAGGATCTGGCACGACTCACTGGTGATGTCGGAATCTATCCCCGACCAGAAGACAGCCTGCCTCGCCCTGCGTTTAGTGGCCTCCAAACCACGGTGGCCGTCATGAAGATGCTGTAGGGTGCGTCGGTGGAGGGCAGCAGGAACCACGATCCGAGCTCCATACAAGACGAGGTCATCATCAGCGTAGAGTTCGTCCCGTATCTTCCAGTATGGGAGCAAGGAATTGTGAAGGTCGTATCGGTTGGCAGGGAATCCTGAGGTCACACAGTCGAGTAGACGAACATATGCAGGGTCCGCTCTTGCCGCGACCTGGACATCCTGTAGCGTCCTGTCTGCGTCTGGTGCTGAAGATTGTCCTGAGTTGATAACATCCTTGGTTGTCACTATAGTCCTGAGGTAGGTGGCGGCGTCGGCACAAGCGATCTCGTCCTCTGGCGTGGGGCGGCTGACCGGGGCTCGAGACAGGGCATCAGGGATGCAGAGCGACTTGCCGGCACGCCACACAGCCTTGAAGATATAGGGTGAGGTCTTCTCCTCCAGGCGTTCGAGGCGGGGATTCTCCACAGCGTCCAACGTGTAGTGATTGATGATAGGGATGAGGGGGCGGTGGTCAGTCATCAGTGTGAAATCCTGTAGACCCTGTAAATACAGTCGACACTTGGACATGGCCCAAACAGCAGCCAACATCTCCAACTCGATCCTGTAGACCCTGTAAATACAGTCGACACTTGGACATGGCCCAAACAGCAGCCAACATCTCCAACTCGATAGTAGCATAGCGGGTCTCAGCGTCCGCCAGGAACCGAGAGCCACACTGGACGAGCCGCAGGTGGCCACTGCCGTGGTCCTGCAGGAGGGCATACCCAATGCCGTTGAGTCGCGATGCATCAGTCTGAAGAATGGTGGGTAGGTCTGGGTCAAAGTGTGACAGGAGGACTCACAAGGGCTAACTTGACTCGCCTGAAGGCCTCATCGTGGTCAGGAGTCCACACAAATGTCCTCTTGGGGCTCATCAAAGGGCGGAGATGTCAGGGGTAAACTCTGCCAGCTGGTTGACCAGACCCAGGAATGACCTGAGGTCGGTCAAGTTGGTTGGTGCCGGAAAGTCCCGATTGCAGCCACTTTGCTCGTGTCAGCCGCAATACCATCCCCTGAGAGGGTGTATCCACAGAAGTCCACTGAAGGTGTGGCAACCACAAACTTGCTCTTGTTGAGGGTAATCCCGAACTTGCGGCATCCTAGTCAGCACTTCATGGATGCGGTCGAGGTGAGACTTGTAGTCCTCATCGTACAGCAGTATGTCATCCACGACCTTAGCGCACCTCTGCACACCTTGTAGAGCCATATCACCCCTGTAGCAGAAGGCGTCACCCGTAGCTGTGAATCCCATGGGTCCTCTGCAATGCTTGAAGCGTCCATACGGCGTGATGAAAGTGGTCAGGTGCTGGTCCTCTTCAGCCAACTCCATCTGCCAGTAACCACAGAGGGCGTCCGCAGTGGTGAAGTAGCGAGCTCCTCGGATGACACCACGAACTGCTGCGGAGGGAGTAGGCGAAGGGCGAGCTGGTCGGGACATGTTTGTTGACTTTGGAGAGGTCGACGGTGATGCGCACTCTTCCGCTGTCCTTACCAACAACGACGAGGGGGTGGCACCATTCTGAGGGGTCGTCTCCAGCAGGCTTGATGATGCCCTGGGCCACCATGGACTCAAAACTCACTTGACTTGGTCCCTAAGGCAAAGGGAATCTGTCGGGGAGTATGGATGGATCCTCATGAGTTGACTCGTGCACATGGATCAGGGCAGTACACACTCTCTGCCCCAGGGTGAGGGTAGCCTGAAATACCCCCAGAGCAGGTGCCATCGGGGAGCCGTCCGCCGTGAACGTTGTCGTGGGCGAAGGGGCTCGCAGGCTGCTCATGGGGATAGCCAAATCCTGAAGGTGACGCCGGCCAATCACGGTGACGTCAGCGCCCGTGTCCGGTAACATCCGTAGGCAGGATGTACCGTCGCCAAAGGAGAGGGTAACACACATGGGTTGCGGCGTCGAAGCTGTAGAAGGAGTCGATCCCACCTGACGACAGCTATTACTCCTATCGTCGGGGGGCTTGCCAGAGTTGGAGGGGGCACCCGTATTGCCTGGGGGGCCACCTTAGTGTCTTTCCTTCTTCTTAGTCGACGGACAACACTTGTCATAATGCCCCAGAAGACAACAGATGCGGCACTGAACCTTGTGACCAGGGTACTTGGCTGTCCGAGCCCAGTGACCGTGGCGCCCACAGTTGTTACAGGTGCTGCCAGCAGCGGGACACTTGTCAGGCCCGTGTCGGCGAGCGCAACTCTGGCAGGCATCAGCTGTATTCGATGGAGGCTTGGGGGGTTGGATCCTGTCACTGCCCTGTTTCTTGTATGAAGAGATGGCCCTTACTTATTCATGGGGCGCACTAATGGCCGTGGTTGCAGATTTGGCAGCCTCATACAAGCGGCACGTAGTGACGACATCCTGTAGTATTGACTTGGGAGTCCAGGGCGATGAGTTTCTGGACTAACTCCTTGTCCCTGAGGATGATAACTATGTCTCCACACAGATGGGTGACTTACCAGGCCATACATCCACTTCTTCTGCGAGACGTTTGAGGCGGACGTAGAACTCTGCAAAAGTTTCCCCCCTCATGCTGTCTGCAGCTCAACAATTCACGACGCCGGAGTGCCTCATTCCTTAGACTCTTGATATGAAGCTGCAGGGCATCCAACACCTCTTCAACAGTCTTGTCTGTGGAGGGAGCGATCTGGAGGGTGTGTTCTAAGGCACGCTGCGTCTCGAGAGTCAGGCACATGCGTAGTTGTATCATCTGTTTGGCCGCAGGCAGGTTGGACAGGTCCACCATGACAGCATAGTCGTCCCAGCGTCTCCTCCACTCCCGGAACATCTGGAACGTAGCGTCAGGCTTCAATGGTGGTGGTGTCTGGGCCGTAGCCTTCTGTGGTGGAGGATTGTGTGAGGGATGTGGAGAAGAATGTGGCTGCTGGTCGCCAAGGTGACCAGCAGGTGTGGAGGAGTCGGGAGGGGTCCTGGTGGGAGCCAACAGCTGAAATAAGCTCTGGAACTCCTGTCTCCTTATAGCCTCTCGTCGGGTCTCCTCCTCTTGTCTCCTTTGCTCATCATGCCTGCGAGACTCCTCCAGGACACGATCTCGTCGGGCCTCCTCCTCTTGTCTCCTCTGCTCATCATACCTGCGAGACTCCTCCAGGTATTTGAAAAATTACAGGAAATCGGCTGAAGGTGTGGTTGGGGACTGAGGGTGCTGATAAGAAGGTGTGTATTCCTCCCCATCATAAGGCAAGTTTGTTCCTGCCCCTTCGTCCTGTACATCACCAGAGTCTGACATCTTGTGTGGGTGACAGACAGACAGGGAGATAACTAACACACAGTTATTAGCCTCTCACATATACAAGTGGGGTATCAAAATGACTGGCAAAAACAGCAGAATATTTATAACACACACCAGCTGTATCCTCACCAATGTATAAAACCCAATTACAATTAGCACTGAAGGGAATGCTTGGGTGATGAAATAAAAGTTTGCCAGTTGTGTGCGTGCGTATGTACCGAGCGGTGGTGGGCGGTGACGCGCAGCCTCCCTCACCTCAGTGTCTTGCTGGCAGTCAGAGGGGGAGTATCTCACGCCCCGCTCTCTCGTGGCTCGGACTTGTGCAGGCGTTATGCTTATGCCACACAATACATATAAAATAAAGCACACAATATAGCACTGGCACATATAATATCGCTGGCACTGCACTGGGAACGTCGGCTCCGCACTGTTTCAGCACTATAACACTGTAATCCAAGCTCCGCACTGTTGAGCACTATAACACTGTAATCCAAGCTGTGAGATGGTGGCTGGGATGCAGGGTAAGTGGACAATGGCGTCTGGCGAAATCCACATAAACTTCTCTTAATACACACTGCGCCATGTTATGTGTGTCCCAGCTAACTCCATAGATGCACAACAGGCCTATCTTCGGTTGGGGAGTAAGTAGACACGCTGTAGATATATAGGTTCTTATTGAGAAGGATATGGGATACAGGCACGAAGCAGAGCCTACAAGGTAAAGCTCTGTCTCGTGGTACACAAACATGTATTGGCCCTCTGGTGAGAGGAGCCCCAGGCTTAGTTGCCAGAGTGGCTATATGACATAACTAATATGACTGCCTGGATGCTAACATGAATCTTACTCATAGAGATATTAGACTGCCTGGATGCTAACATGAATCTTACTCATAGAGATATTACATATGCATAAGTGACTACGAGATATGAAAGTGACACTGTACAAGGTAAATCATATACATACTCATGACACTGTACAAGGTAAATCATATACATACAATAGTTAGTTTTTGTTAAAGCTTGCTTTTCTGTGCCTTACGGATGGTTCCATTGACGTTGAAGATGGAAAGGCACTCTGCTGTAACACGATGCTGCAGGACTTCTTCAAGTTTGAGGGCACCACTCGTTTGAACTAGTCAGAGAACCGAGGCCAAGGCATTACGCTCCATTACGCTCGAGGCCAAGGCATTACGCTCCATTACGCTCCATTTTGTTAAGTCTTTCCCTTCAGCTTCTCACCATCTGCTTTTTTCAATTCCTGAGTTGAAAAGTTCAAACGCTTCCTACGGGGAACTCTATCGTTGAGAGACTTCGTCTTGGAATACACTCTCTCATTAAAGAACTGCTTCAGTTTGCTTGTGGCATCCTCCTTTGCCGATTTCAAGTTGGCAGCGAGAGCGTCTGAGGCTGGGATTCCTCACTAGGGATCAAAGTGTCTTGTTTGTATGGTCAAATGGATCACACTTCAATTCAGTGAGACATGCACTTATATCATGTACAGCTTGTTCATCCTTCTTCATTTTACTCGACAAGCAATCAGCATGCTTCCTTGTTTCTTACGATTAGCATGGCGATGGACGTTTGTTCTCACCCGATTGATGTTATTCACATTCCGAGTGTTTGAAAGGAGCTGCTTTTCATTGTTCAGAATGGCCAACCAACCAGACTTCAGCTTAGAGCCCTTATTCATTGTTGACTCTATCCGTATGTCGAGGGCGACGCACTAATATGGTTGTTGTAGTTTTTCCCCAAGATGCCTGGCCGAACAGCCCCAAGCAAGGCTGTAACCGAGCGCCCCCACAGAACCCTCCCTGCCGACCACAATAAAGCCTGGGTGACCGAAGCCACTCCATGGCGGGGAGCCGAGGAGGGTGCGGAAACGCCCGGGAAACCAAAGCCCCACCCAGGGCCCTGTGCCCCTCAGCAATTATGAAGAGAAAGTTCAGGGGCAAAGGAAAGATGTGATGCTCATCCTGTCAGTGACTCTGCAAACATACCACTCTCCATGAATGCAGCCTGATCGACAGGAAGGGTATCCAAGCACTGCGGTGAAATCTGGGAGATGCTGACCATACTTGTCATTATCATAGATTTGCATCAAAGGAAGCATGAGCTTCAGTGAGGACTTGAACTCAGTCCAGTTGCTTGTTCTGATTCCATGGATATTTTGAGTTAGAACCTCAACCATTTCCATAAATGACATCCAGTATTCTCCTTGTGGGGCACCCGTAAAGTCCTTCAAGAGAGCATCAACGAGGTCCTTCGCTCAGCATTTCTCTCTAGCTCTGCATGTTCATCTGCATCAATCGGATGTCGAAGCTTCGCAAGGGATGCCTTTACTTCTTCAGATAGAGGGGAATCTTCCAAACGTTTGTGTATGACATAGTGGACCAAGTCTCGTAGAATAGTCGCAAGCAGCGAACCCCACGCTTAACATATTTTCCACGAAGGGCCTGATCAACAAACGTCTCCTATAACACCAGCTGCCACAAACATATCTGAGATGCCAGATCCCTTAAACCTCTTGTACATAGTGTACATGAACGACATTTGGATGTGGAAGGGTTCCATGAATGGTAAGATTTTGCTGAACAGCTCAGCATTCTCACTTTTGAACTGTAGCATGAGCACGTAGACAGGATGATCACAAACAATTATTGCAAAAGGCATCTTTTTTACTTACATTGATTTTCCAAGCTTACACATCATTCAGAATTGTCTTACTGGGTGGGTTGGGATAGGTCATGTGGTATATTGCTCGACTCGATTTGACAGCTGGCGTGAAACCCTGAAAACCCTGGCACAGTCATATTCTTGTATAGGTCTCGTTCGGTCATCTTGCGCCCTGGCTAATCCATGGATCACACCATGAAGTCTTTCCACCGATGTGTCAGGAGGAGGACTACTTTGATCAGCTAGGTGGCTTCCTGATCACACCACGAATTCTTTGCACCGATGTGTCAGGAGGAGTACTACTTTCATCAGCTACGAATTCTTTGCACCGATGTGTCAGGAGGAGTACTTTGATCAGCTAAGGTGGCATGTGTCAGGAGGAGGAGGAGTACTTTGATCAGCTAGGTGGCTTCCTGAGGTGGTTCCCCACGCTTCACTGTTCTTCTATGGGTTGACTTTTTGCATTTACTTCCGACCTCTTTAACCCTTAACTAGCGGCTCGCAACATAAGTCGAGTTAAAGAAACTGGCAAAAAACGGGTGAAAATCGAGTGAAAATGGGTGGGATAGTAATGATCCACACGTCCCGACATCTGTGGCCTCCAGGCCCACACTAACTCCAGTTCCCCCACCGCGCAGGAGGATGACAGTGTAACCAATAGTTCACTAAAAGTGAGCAATGTAGCAAAATCAGCTAAACTTCCATCTTCGAGGTAACACTGTCAGTGCTCCACGAGTGCTACGTAGCTGTATCTGGCGTCATTGTGTAGCGATTTCCGCCTAGTTTTTGGCGCAATACAGTTCCTTTCATACTGATGGTTGATATAGCAGTCAGAATGGCCTGAAAAGGCCCAAAACGGCCACAGAGGGCCCGCTAGACAAGGGTTAAGAGTTGTTCAGAAGTTTGATGCAAAGTTGGCACCGGGAACTGGTCTATCCTCGTGATTCTCAGAGGAAGTTCTGTATCAAATGATTCTGGCTGCAGAAACATAACATTAGTGCGGTGTGACTGGCCAGCACCGGTTAGTGTGTCGCTCTTCAAGTCGTTGTCGACTATAGCGTTAGCAGGCGCAAGCCCTCCGCTAGTTTGAAGGGGCAATCAGATGAGCACCTGGGTCATTGACCACCCCAAAAATCTTGCAGCATAAGTACGTCATTGTAACTGATGCCCAGTCTGCATTATATCGACTATCTCTCAGTCCATGTAGGAAGAAGTTTGAAGGGGCAATCAGATGAGCACCTGGGTCATTACCACCCAAAAATCTTGCAGCATAAGTACGTCATTGTAACTGATGCCCAGTCTGCATTATGTCGACTATCTCTCTACTGTTGGTCAGTCCATGTAGGAAGACAAAGAGATTTATCTCAAATGCAGTGCATTTTCCAGTGATATAGCTTGTGAGGATAGATGCAATCAATTGGACGGATGGACTGTCATCAATTGCAGACTTATTTGGGTGTTACAGCCATGTGAGCAGCAGAGCTCACTAAGGTCTTGACAGGATGATCACAAACAATTATTGCAAAAGGCATTTTTTTTTTCTTATATTGATTTTGGAAGCTTACACATCATATCATTCAGAATTGTCTTACTGGGTGGGTTGGGATAGGTCATCTGGTATATTGCTCGACTCTTCTCATCTGCATTTGACAGCTGGCGTGAAACTCTGAAAACCCAGGCACAGTCTGTTCTTCTGGCTTACGTCTCGTTCGGTCATCTTGCGCCCTGGCCAATGCATGGATCACACCACGAATTCTTTGCACCGATGTGTCACGAGGAGTACTTTAATCAGCTGGTGGGCTTCCTGAGAGGTGGTATGGGTTGACTTTCACTTCCGAGCTCTTTAAGAGTTGTCGAGACATTTGATGCAAAGTTCGCACTGGGAACTGGTCTATCCTTCTGATTCTCAGAAGGAAGTTCTCTTATCAAATGATTCTGGCTCCAGAAACATAACATTAGTGCGGTGTGACTGGCCAGCACCGGTTAGTGTGTCGCTCTTGATCATCGTTGTCGACTATAGCGTTAGCAGGCTTACCCTCACCTACTTTGAAGGGGCAATCAGATGAGCCAGTGGCTTCCCAAGAGGTGGTTCCCCACGCTTCACTGTATTGTATGGGTTGACTTTTTGCATTTCACTTCCGAGCTCTTTAAGAGTTGTTGAGACATTTGATGCAAAGTTAGCACCAGGAACTGGTCTATCCTCATGATTCTCAGAAGGAAGTTCTGTATCAAATGATACATGACATTAGTGCGGTGTGACTGGCCAGCACCGGTTAGTGTGTCGCTCTTCAGACTATAGCGTTGGCAGGCTTACCGTCTGCTAGTTTGAAAGGGTAATCAGATGAGCACTTGGTCATTGACGACCCAAAAATCTCGCAGCATAAGTACGTCATTGTAATTGATGCCCAGTCAATCTTTCTACATTATGTCGACTATCTCCCTATCTTGATCAGTCCATGTAGGAAGACAGATTTATCTCAAATTATGTCGACTATCTCCCTACTCTTCGTCAGTCCATGTAGCAAGACAGAGATTATCTCAAATGCAGTGCGTTTTCCAGTGATGTAGCTTGTGAGGATAGATGTAACGATTGGATGGATAGACTGTCCTCAATTGCAGACTTATTTGGGTGTTTCAGCCATGTGAGCAGCAGGAGCTCACCGAGGTTCTTGTTCTCTCTCCAGGATGGATGGACTGTCCTCAATTGCAGACTTATTTGGGTGTTTCAGCCATGTGAGCAGCAGGAGCTCACTGAGGTTCTTCTTCTCTCTCTAACTCTTGTATATATGGGAGCCAGGGAATAGTATTTGTCCTCATGACTTACTCTTTGAGTCGTGCCGCAACATTCATCACCAACTGATCATTGCTGACGCCCAATGAAGATATTGCCGCCTCGATGTATGTACCTGCTGCTGTTCTATCATATACCAGTTCACTCACATTCTTTTCAATGCGTTCATGAAATCCAATATCTTCCCCAAATTCATTGACGAGAATTTCCTTTAAGTAATCTTTGAAGATGACTTCACGAATATGATGAAAGAAGAGAGCTTGGGCCTCTCTGAGGTTTACACGCTGCAGATGCTCAGTGCTTTCATCTGAAAGGGGCTTGTGGTCGCTTACATATTTGCGCCAGCACGCACGATGGCAGCGGATTTCCAACCCAAATGCTGTTTGACTATCTGGGATGGATGCAATCAGAGTATCAAGTCTCAATCTCATGACCTCTTCGAGACGGACAGTATGTAACTTTAATCTAGTCCAGGCATCTACTGTTGATAGGAGTAAAATCTGCTTGTCACAATCACTACTCTTATATGCCCCTTTCATGCACCACACACATACTCTTATCGTGAAGGACACCCATACTGGAGGGGAGCCTTTTAGGTGCACTGGCCTTTGAGGAATGGTCTTGTTGATCTGATGCTTCATCTCTTTCAAGACGTTCCTCGGATTTGTGTTTGTGTTTGCGTTTTTCGGCTTGAGAGCGCTTGCGCTTGCTGGATAATAATGTGTAACAAGTGCTATGCATGTGGTGACCCTTTGGTCCCTTCTGCGTAACAAGTGCTATGCATGTGGTGACCCTTTGGTCCCTTCTCCCAATCCACATTTTCATGTATATGTTCAAACTTATCAAGTTCTTTCCATTGTAAAGACTTTTCCCAGATGGATTCCCATTTCTCAGGTGTAAATAATGTTTTCCAAACGATCATCTGCGGTACATCGCTTACCACAGAGTAAAATGCACTCGTATTCATTTAATGTCTTATCTGGTAACTCTTCACTCTCTTCTATTATCCATTATTTCGGTCACTTCACAAGTCGGCGATTTTCATCAGATGGGCATGCGATCCATCTGAAACAGTAAAAAAGTAATATTAGATATACACCGCAGGCAGAAAACAACAGTGATGATAGTGGCTCATACAGTGAATTGCTCATGTAGTGGCAGATTAGTATGTACAATTAGTATAATACAATACAATACAATACAATACAATAACCATTCCAGTGGATTTGTAATGCCAGAATTAGTGAAAAAGGACACCTCATTCGTCCTTGTAGCTCATCTGATGCCAGAGATATTACATTTCATGTTTTTCAAGATGGCGTTGGCGGCCATTTTGAATATTGGGCTCTAGCAGAGTTACCAGTCATTTTTCAGAGGGGCATAGGAGCTAATTTTCTAGCAGAGTTACCAGTCATTTTTCAGAGGGGCATAGGAGCTAATTTTCCTTTAAAATGGTTCAGGTTGTCAAATCCATCGAGAGAAAAAGGTCGGAACAAAATGGTCACGGATTTCAAGCAAATGACCCTACTATAAAATCAATACTTAAATTAATCTTTAATAAATATACTAAAAGTAAACTATATGTATTAGATATAATCTAGACTTTATCACTGAAAATCCCCAGGATTTTGCTAAGACTTAGCAAAATTCTGGGGGTTTGGCCAAACTAAGTCCAGTGGAACTTAGACAAATTTCAGTGGTGTAAACTTGGGAACATTTCACAAGTCCAGTTCTGATTATCATCAGACTGGACTTTTGAAATGTTCCCAAGTTTACACCACTGAAATTTTTCCAAGTTCCAATGGACTTTGAAAAATTTCAGTCTTTGCCACTTTGCTGAACATATCTGAACTGTAGACTTGTAAAATTTTCCAAAGTCCAAACCAATGAAATTTTTTCCTGAGTCGACTGGACTGAACAAATTTGGTGGTTTGGACTTTGGAAAATTTTTCATGTCCACAGTTCTGATATGTTTGGAGCTCGGATAACTGAATTCTAAATCCCATTCATTGTTTTGACAAGTAATTTTTTTTTTTTTTTGCTGAATGGTAATACTTTATTTTTTATTAACCCTTTGGCGCACGATGACTCGTTCAGAGTCATTAGATATTTTTTTCCTAGGCGCACGATGACTCGTTAAGAGTCATTTAACTTGAAAATATTCGCCAAAAATTAAGTTTTCGTCTGACGCGCGTCATATTTGGCATATATATTACGTCTAGTTCAATGGGTACAATTGGCAATCCCCTCAGTTTAACCGTTTACTCACGGCTGGCTGGGAAGGGAGCAGAGTACAGCTCAGTCTGTGTTTCGATACTTTCACGTTTATTCATGTATCTCAGTAACTATTTGGTTTATAGTAATTCTGAAGTTACCAGTGGAATCCTCATTAAATTCCGCTTCCATATATGAATGCAAATAAAAAATGTTGCGGGCAAAATTTTGAGCTAGCGCGAGTTGGAGATAAGATATTTACTTTTTTTTTTACAATTCTTATTTCGGAGTGCCCCAATGTGGTTGTTTTGTATTTATTCTATGTTTTTATTCGCTTATCTTCAAGTTCAATCAATAACGAAGCCGATGGTACCTCATTAATCCAAATCCAAATAAAAGGATTTTTTGGTGGATAAAAACGTCACAGAAACAAATTATCGCCGGGCACAAAACTGGCTCTGAGTGAGCGGAGATATACTTTGGGAGTGGGAAAAACTTTGATTGGAAACTATAGGTGCGCCAAAGGGTTAACAAAATATTACTTTACTGAATGGGATTTAGATATTCAGAGTCCAGCCTTTGGTAAGAACCTAAGGTGAACTGTATCCTATTACTGTACATGTATTATTATAAAACATATAAAGATATTATGGTATTCAAAACTTTTACCGGTACTGTATTTCCAAATATTACATGACTGTTATCTTCAAGCACCTTTCAATGGACTTTACTTATATTTCACTTAATGTACTTATAGTAACTGAACTAGTTCCATCAGTTACAAACATTAGGCTTTGGGATTATTAACAACT
Source organism: Paralithodes platypus (assembly GCA_032716605.1). NCBI lineage: Eukaryota > Metazoa > Arthropoda > Malacostraca > Decapoda > Lithodidae > Paralithodes > Paralithodes platypus. Next base: position 32,216,680 of record CM064542.1, on the reverse strand, counting down.
AAAGTCTATGCCGTTTTAAATAGATAACATTTGATCACTTGAAATACTTTAGTAATATCAACAATTATAAATTTTTAAAGCATTGGTGACTATGATATATACTTTCAATTGATTACTATATAACTCAATCATAACTTTATAAAGCAGCATTGACTAAAGTAATTGGACATGACAAATTAAAATTTAAAACTTCCAAAGACGATATAAGGGCAAAATAACTCTTTGGGAACTGAACAGTTACTAAAAGGTTGTACTGTAATTTCTTTGGGTACTGGATATTTTTTAAGTGACTATGTAGGTTTTATGAATGATTATTTAATGAACAACTATTATAAACCTTTAAAACTTATTGTTATTTCTGTAATAAATTTGACTTGGTATACTTTATGTTTCTCAATAAACCTTGTAACATTTGGCTTTGCCAAATTATAATGTAAAACTTTCAAAATAAACAAACCAAAACTTGGACTACACAAGATACTCAAAGGAACTAATCAAAATTGCTATGGAAATAACTTAATATTCCAAACTTCATGGATACAATGGACAACTTGGTTCAAGTGACTGCTTGATGCATATCAATAATCATGGACTTAACAAGAATATACATGTACCAAAAATATGGAGTCGCCCATATTAAACTGAGTAAAGATTAATAAAAACCATAAATAAAAGGGAATGTGCCTGAGCATATTCTGATAGAAGGCATCAATTATTGGTACTAAGAAATACAACTTAGTAAGGACCTAAGTAAATATGCCATACCTATATTGCTAAGCAATGTTTCATCAATAAATTAAAATTTCAAACTAAACAAACCAAAACTGGGACAAAGGCAAAATAACTAGTCAAAATTGCTATGTGGAAACAAATAAATTATATAGCCTATCATTCATCAGACAAATATTACCATAATCAAAACCAATTATTATAATGTAAAACTTGCACAATAAACAAACTGAAACTATATAAAGACAAAAGAACTTATCAACATTGTGGAAACTATGCTTGAGCAACAAAATTAAAGGGAAATCAAGCATCAACAGATATCTAATGACTGAATGCACAAACAATAATGACCAACATAATTTTTGTGTTAATAAGAAATTAAGTAAAGCAAATATTCAAACCAAACCAATAGACCTAAACTTGCAAAATAAACAAACTGAGAAGAGACAATATAAAGACAAGAACAAGTCTAAATCACTGCGCATAACAGATAAGCAACTCAAACATAGTAAAATAAGCAACATCAACGCATTCAATACCAGAGGTCCTTTTTATAATCTGACAGCAAGACTATTTTATTCAGCTTAGGAAGGACCTCTAGCAAAAAATAAGGCTTCAATATATCTCAACCAACTCTTAACCACTTTATTCAGCATAGGAAGGACCTCTAGCAAAAAATAAGGCTTCAATATATCTCAACCAACTGTATTCAGCTTAGGAAGGACCTCTAGCCAAAAATAAGGCTTCAATAATACCGCAACCAACTCTTAACCACCAATCGTCAAAATATAGCCACAATACAAATCTAGCACACATCGCTGGTACTCAAAAGGTTAACGGACAAAAACAATGCAAAATGATACCCAAGTTACTTCTGGTACTCAAAGGGTTAACGGACAAAAACAATGTAAAATGATAGCCAAGTTACTTCTGGTACTCAAAGGGTTAACGGACAAAAACAATGTAAAATGATAGCCAAGTTACTATACTGTCAAGATGTGTCAATCATGAAGGGGTTAAGAAAACAATATAAGATAAACAACAAAAGCAACATTCGGGAAACTAACATAATATCCAAACAAATAACAATTGATAAAACTAAAAACAAACTGACAAGCAAAGAAAATGGAGCAACAACAGGAGGCATTTCAAAAGTAGAAAAAATGTCAAAGTAAACTATTCAAGCAAACATGAACTTATCAAATAAATACCCATACACAAGCAAAACCTATGTTTTTTTCTATATGTGAGTGAGGGAGACAAAAAGCAAAACTGCCTGTAGCGAGTGTCTTCCTCAGAGTTGAAAGAGTGACAGGGCCAAAATCAATAGACGTTCGAACCAAAATGCCAGGACACACGGAGCAATTGAAGTCATAAGAACAGGGAAATACTGATTGTGGGAGAGAGTTCCAATGACAAAGCAAACTACTCAAATCAAGCCATACTGAAAAACATAAGTGTCTAACCAATATATAAAGTACCCAAGCAAAGAACAATACAATACAAATATTCACAAGTATACATCAACCATAAAAATGCATAATAGTACACGACAAAGTACAGTGGCGCTAATAAGTCATGTCTCGGCACCAAGTATATTTTGATTAATAATTGGTATCAGCAACATCTAAGCTTCATTTCTTCATATCGAGTGAAATATACAAACATGTTCCTACACTTACCCACCCTATTCAACATTTGACAGACATTAATACAGCACAGAGCAAGCCAAACATAAGGACAGCTGGGACATAACTTATTAGCGCCACTATACAACAAAGCCAACAACTGTAGATAATAATAATAATAATAGGCTGGTACTGTATTGTACGAGCGCCAATTCTCAAAGATGATTCACGAGCGCTCGCATTAACTTCAATTTTTCAATCAAAAAATATATGTTTATAGTCATCAGTACAGTAACTCTATGATCCGCAGTATCATAAGCCTTCAGAAATAGGTGCGACTTCACTGCTTTATTAATAGCATCAACTGCGTAACTAACTGCAAGTCGATTGAATAGATGATAAACTAAGCAACCAAAAATGAAACGATTACCAATATTATAATTAAAACTTGCAAAATAAACAAACAAAAACTGGGACGACACAAGATAAACGAAAGAATATACTGTACTTACATTTTTCACAGCAGTAGTGGACACGGGAACACTTGATCTGAAAAGAAAATATACAGTATGTAACAACTTGCATATTATTCCTACAGTTAGTCAGTAGCCAATTAGAATGTAAACCTTGCAAAATATGATAACCAAAATATTGTATGCAGTTTAAGAAGGACCTATGTTACTAACATGGTTCATTGAGATTGTATTTACCCATTGGAGTTGTAGAAGTTGATGAAAATAATAGAAAACTTTCTCAAATTCTAACCAAAATAGGGACGACACAATATAAAGACAAAAAACAACTAACAAAATTCAATACAGTATGTGGAAAAGACTATTTAGCAAAATAAAATATGAAATATACTACACAAAACAAAAATCCCTCACTTGACCCCTTCACCGCCATTGTTATTTTCATCGTATTCTGGATTTATGTATGTACACTCGGTCAAAAAAGTATCTGCACCCCTACGCTGATCATCAGGTGTGTACAACTTGATAGGGTTGGTACCTCTGCCGGCAACTATATCCATGTGTCGGAGACTATCGGATATAGTTGCAGGCAGATGTACCAACCCTATCGAGTTCCTTTTACTTTTATATTTTCTAGATCTCAAGTGACGGCGTCTCTTCCGTGGATTGACCTCCCAGTCTACCTAGATTGGAAGCCAAAGCGTCACATTTTTTCCTTTGCCCCTCAACTTTCTCTTCAGGGCGGGTGCCCAACCCCGAAAAGGGTTGAAATAGGGGAGCTATCCCCCCGCCAAAGGCGGCTTTCTAGGGCCTTTCCTAGCTGATGCTGAGAGGATTGGGTTCTAGTCATGTGGTGATGGGCTGGTCTATCAGAGTGAGAACTGAGCGATCTCTGCCATACCCGTAGCTTACTCTGACTGTTCCTTTTACTTATATATTTTCTAGATCTCAAGTGACGGCGTCTCTTGCGTGGATTGACCTCCTAATCTACCAAGATTGGAAGCCAAAGCGTCACATCTTTCCTTTGCCCCTCAACTTTTTCTTCATAATTGCTGAGGGGCACAGGGCCCTGGGTGGGGCTTTGGTTTCCCGGGCATTTCCGCACCCTCCTCAGCTCCCCGCCGTGGAGTGGCTTCGGTCACCCAGGCTTTATTGTGGTCGGCGGGGAGGGTTCTGTGGGGGCGCTCGGTTGTGGCCTTGGCCTTGCTCGGGGCCTTGGGGCTGTTCGGCCAGGCAGCTTGGGGAAAAACAACAACAACAACAACTTTCTCTTCATAATTGCTGAGGGGCACAGGGCCCTGGGTGGGGCTTTGGTTTCCTGGGCGTTTCCGCACCCTCCTCAGCTCCCCGTCATGGAGTGGCTTTGGTCACCCAGGCTTTATTGTGGTCGGCAGTGAGGGTTCTGTGGGGGCGCACGGTTATGGCCTTGGCCTGCTCGGGGCCTTGGAGCTGTTCGGCCAGGCAGCTTGGGGAACAACACAACAACCAACCATGATCTATGGATCTGAAACTTGGAAACTAACAAAACCAATGGAGAATAAGCTTAGAAGTGCGCAAAGAGCAATGGAAAGATCAATGCTAGGAATAACACTTAGCGATAGGAAGAGAGCATTGTGAGTATGAGACCAAACCAAAGTCAAGGATATTCTTAAAACTATTAAAGAGCAGAAGTGGAGATGGGCAGGACATGTAGCAAGAAGAGAGGACAATAGGTGGAGTAAAACACCAACTCACTGGACCCCCAGAGAAGGAAAGGACGATAGGAGAAGACCGGACAGGAGGTGAAGAGACAGAGAGAAAAGACTGCAGGGGTAACATGGCAACGGATGGCAAAGTCTCGGAAGTCATGGAAAAGGTTAAGGGAGGCCTTTTTCCAGCAAGTGGACTCCTAATGGCTGATGATGATGATTTTGTAGGTTTCTAACTAGGCATACCTGGCTGTAGACAATTTTCTCAACTTTTATAGGAACTTCTGGAGTTTATAGCTAAATAATATACCAATAATACAGTCATACTAAAAATGACAAAGCTTCGTTCGTGGATTATGGCTTATTTCTAGCTCGGCTAAACTGTATTATTATTTTTTTTAAATCAAAGATTGAGGGAGCACAATAGCAAATAAAGTAGAATATTTGCAAGACGTTCACTTTTCAAACTATTTTTGTATGAGGCAAAACTGTCTGTAACGAGTGCCTCCCTCCAAGTTGAAAAAGTGACGGCCAAAATCAAGTAATGTTCGAGCCTAAATGTCTGGACAAACGGAGTTTGAAGCAATTTAAGTCATAGTGAAAAGATTGATAGCCTATTAAATCAAAACAAAGCCCTACACCAGTTATCACTTTAACAGAATGCAAACAGGGCGGGTGCCCGACCCCGAAAGGGGTTGAAATAGGGGAGCTATCCCCCCGCCAAAGGCGGCTTTCTAAGGCCTTTCCTAGCTGATGCTGAGAGGATTGGGTTCTAGTCATGTGGTGATGGGCTGGTCTATCAGAGTGAGAACTGAGCGATCTCTGCCATACCCATAGCTTACTCTGACTGTTCCTTTAACTTATATATTTTCTAGATCTCAAGTGACGGCGTCTTTTCCGTGGATTGACCTCCCAATCTACCAAGATTGGAAGCCAAAGCGTCACATTTTTCCCTTGCCCCTCAACTTTCTCTTCATAATTGCTGAGGGGCACAGGGCCCTGGGTGGGGCTTTGGTTTCCCGGGCGTTTCCGCACCCTCCTCAGCTCCCCGCCATGGAGTGGCTTCGGTCACCCAGGCTTTATTGTGGTCGGCAGGGAGGGTTCTGTGGGGGCGCTCGGTTATGACCTTGGGGCTGTTCGGCCAGGCAGCTTGGGGAACAACAACAACAACAACAGAATGCAAACAACACAATTATGCGGCAAGTACTATTGTAATTGTCGATCTATCTATTGCCGGATGTCTTATTCCTCTTTATGAGGGTGGCTATACATAAAACGTCTCCAAGTGGACTTGTCCCCAGTGAATAGGACAATCCGTGGCAGTGTAATTAAACTTACAGGATTGACCTGTCAACTTCGGCTCCGTCTGACTCTGAGGCCCCCTATGTATCTTTTTAGCACTATTTTTCTACACTGGTATACAGCTAGTCCATCCACTAATTATCACTATTGTCAGTCTTTTTTCACCTGGCAGTAAATTGAATTCCTTACCAACATATCCCTCGTTACTTCATTGAAATATATGAAACTATTAGCCTACATATCTAAATCATATTAATGTCAACTTTTCCTAATTAACAACATAATTAGCCAAGCAGAGCAATCACGATGGGGACATGGATATTTACCGTCAGCTGTTATGAAACATACTATACGCTATCACTACAATAACAGTAAACATAAACTCTACATTATCACCAAAACAACAGTACAAATAAACAGTAAACACTACATTCCTACACACTCACATTACTTTGGCAGAGTTCTTGTCTTTGTTGCGTCCAATGGCCCCATAGTTGAAGGGTTGAACAATTATCCTCTTGTAGTCCTCCAAACGGTTGTACTGGAAGCCACCACCAATCTGTACAGGTTATAATGTTGTTAGCATATTTCCTTAACTGTCTTGATAGCGTAAGGCATAAATGCGCGGAATTTCGGTGTGAGTATCCTAGGTTCGAGTCCTTGGAGTGCCACATGTATTTGTTGATTTCATTAATCGAGTTTAGAAGTGAAGTTGTTTGGTGAAAACATGTACAGTACAGTAATATCAATAAAGTCAAAACTATATTAACCCTCTCCGACATATGACGCGATTTTGAGCCGATTAGGGATACTTTAAAGCCTTTGTTACCATCAGGGGTATTTAGAAACCTTTAGTTTAGTTACTTCAACCTCTGCAGTTGTCTTTGAGTTAGCTGTGGGCAGAAAACTAATTTTGGAGAGGTAATTATAAGAGTGAGAGAACTCTATTTCTTATTGCTAATCTGGCAACCTCTGCGTCATACGAGTCTGAAGGGGTTAATCACTTCAATACGGATGATGCTATTCCGACTTATATCTCGACAATCAAAATGTAAAAATTGAAAAACAGGAATGGTACAATATTAAACTATTTTATGCAGCTTAGGAAAGACGTCTTTTAATCAATTAGGCATAAACTCCTACAGTACATGTCAATGTTTGCAGATGACGTAAAAATTATGAGACAAATAACAAATAAAAGTAGTTGTGAGGAGCTGCAAGGGGAATTAGATAAAATATACGAATGGAGCACCAAGTGGAAAATAAAATTTAATATAAGTAAATGTCATGTGTTAAATATGGGAAGAAGTGTGAATAGACCAAATTGGGAGTACAGGATGGGAGACAATATAATTAGCAAGGCCGAAAAATAAAAGGACTTAGGGTTGATTATACAAGATAACTTGTCGCCAAAGAAACATATTAACAAGCTCTTTAGCGGAATGTATGCAATGGCCGGGAATATGAAAGTTGCTCTGAACTACTTGGATGAGAACAGGTTAGCGAAAATTATAAAAAGTATGATTAGACCAAGACTGGAACATGCAGCAGTGGTGTGGTCCCCGCATCTTAAAAAACATATTCACAAGTTAGAAAGAATCCAGAGAGCAGTTACTAGATTGGTTCCAAGTCTCAGAGAACTGCCATATGAAGGGAGGCTAGACAAATTAAATCTACCAAGTCTAAAGGAGAGGAGAGAGAAGGAGACATGATAATGATGTACAAATGCACGCTAGGGCTGGAGAGGCTGGAGTCACACGAGCAATTTTTACGGGCAATTATGGTCTGGAAGCTTAAAAAATTACACTTTATCAGAATTCAGCCACGTAACATAATCTACCTTCAGTCTAGTTACCGATACCAGTGCGAAAAAGTCCCGAAATATTACAAGAAAAAATTGCTCATGGAAAATTGACGGAAAAAGCGCTCGTGTGACAGCGGCTTAAGGAGGATATAATAATTATGGATACAGGAATAACTAGAGGCCACAGCTACAAAGTAAAAAAGCTACCTACAAGAATGACATTAGGAAGTTTAGCTTCCCCTATAAATGTATTGACAAATGGAATAGGCTGGAGGAGGGAGCTTAGCTCAACTCCTGTAAACTACAATTAGGTAAATACACTCTCAATTCTTTTACATTAATTAAAATGTAAAACTTGCAAACTAAACAAACCAAAATTGGGACAAGGACAATATAAAGTCAAATTAAATTATCAAAATCGCTATGTGGAAACTACACATATCCTTCCTAAGCTTAATCAAATTGTCTAAATGTAGCTGAAATCAAATAAAAACAAGTCACAATCACTGAAAGGGTTAAATGTACATATGTATGTATATATTCACGCAAATACCCCATAGCTAAGGGGTGGCCGACTCCAGACAGAAAGGGTAAAATAGGCGAGTCTCAATTTATGCTCCTAACTGTACTATCAATATTCAGTGGACATCAAGGGAGATTGCTAAATATTTTATGCTGAACATTCCAGATGTAAAGAAAAACGCCAAGTCATGACATCATAAATTTTAAGGGAGTACAAGGAAATTTCCCTTAATTTTTTTGTTTATGTCCATGTCTAAAAAGCCTGAATTTGAATGTCTTTGTTCTTCTGGTGTATAAGTATAGATTTTCATCCTTTTACAGTATAGTACAGTCATGCTTTCGGTAACACGGTTAATTTGTCCTTTCAAAGCACAGTGTTGTAAAATTCTCCGACTCAACGAGACAGAGAAAGGGGTAAGGGAATGCGTCAGTGGTCCAGGACCCTAAGAATTGGAACTTAAAAGGTTTCTGTTCGGGCTCTGCCTCAAGTCAACCACCCCCAGCAATGGGGTATGTGCCTCACTATATACATACATACATACAGCAAAGTGTCACCGAAAAACGCGGTACAGAAATAACATACCAGTACCTTATGGGAAAAATTTTTTTTGTCCCAGCCAAAATCCCAAAGTCCCCTTTTTGACCTATTTCGACTCAGCAAAAGTCCCAAACTTCCCTTTTATTGACATGTAATGTACAGTTTGCTGCACAAGTCCTTGCAAAATAAACAAACCAAAACAGGAACGCCACACTATAAAGACAAAAGAATCAATCAAAATCACTGTAGAAATAACGATTTAGGACAATAAATGTTTAAAATAAAAGAACACAAAACCAGGAATGGAAATACAACTTGAAGTAAGGAATTACTGTACCGGTACTTAAATCATTATGGCATCTCACCTCAACACTGGTAGTAACTTAGGACTGTCTAGTTATATATGTTGTACTGTGCTGCAGTAAAGACTGTAGCCACCGTGTTGTGATTGCTGTGCACTGTGTGCAGTACTGTGATTGTACCATGGAAGCCACATTCACTGCGGACGGTTGCGGTCTTTAAACCCGTATGTATGTATGTATGTATAAGTACATGTACGATCGTGGCTAACAAGTCATGTCCCACCAGTCATTACGTTTGGCTTGCTCTGTGCTGTATTAATGTCTGTCAGATGTTGAATAGGGTGGGCAAGTGTAGGAACATGTTTGTATATTTCACACGATATTAAGAAATTATGCTTAGATATTACTGATAACAGTACACATTATTGATCAAAACATACTTGGTGCCGAGACATCACTTATTAGCGCGACTGTACTGTGTGTGCAAGTTAGTATGTTACTACTGTTGGGTGTAAAAAAAAAGGCCTATTCCCTTGTATTTAGTCACCATAACAATATATACACAGATACATTTATGCTTGGAAGTTTATATTATGTCTTTGGGAGTGATAAAATGACCAAACCAATCCAAATTCATGTTAATTTTCTTGTATTTCTTCTCATAATCATTCCAGTCTTAACAGCAGATTGTCCCGGTTTGACAACCTGCTTACAAGTACAGTATACTGTACAAGTATACATTGTTAAATCTTTCACCAAATGAACTTCACCATTTCCAAATTTATGACGGCTTTGAGTATTAGAGCACTGGATATATACCTCAGTGTACTACATTAAAATGTAAAACTTGCAAACTAAACAAACCAAAACTTGGACAAAGACAATTATAATGTAAAACTTGAAAAATAAACAAACCAAAACTTATACGAACACAGTAAAAAAAACAAAATAACTAATCAAAATTGCTATGTGGAAACAACGCTTAAATAAAATAACACAATCCACCACATAGGGTGTACATTACTACATGAGCAAGTTAATCTGTTTCCCAAGCAAACTAATAACTCATCAAAATCGCTATGTGGAAACAACGCTTACTAAAATAAAATTTATGAAATAAAAGAACACTATCCACCACATAGGGTGTACATTACTACATGAGCAAGTTAATCTGTTTCCAAAGCAAACTACAGTAATCGCACACATAACGCACATTCAAGGAATTAGTCAATTTGGGAAGTCGCGAAAGACATACAGTAATCATAAAATTAACAATGTAAAACTATTCTGCCTGTCAATTAAAAAATGGGAAGGCTTTATGGCATTCAAAAAGGAGATAGGCTACTGTACTTTTTATGTTTAATTTCTATAAATATTTTCTATACGCAATAAATTTGTGTATCATCACCCATAATGGAAGTAATAAAGGCATCTTACTGAAAGGCATATACATTTTTTTTAAGTAAAAAAAAATACTCTATAAACTTACCGTACATGCTGGTCCTCACATTGAGTGTAACTCTTGAAGTTAGGCAATTGGTAATCTCCTTCATAGAGTTCTTGTCCAGTCAAGTCAATCTTTACCAATTCCAGAAAACAGGGACCACTCAATCTCGTTGTATCTTTTATTTCGCGCTCTCAAACCTGTATGAGGTTAAGGATATGTTAGATTATAATGTAAAACTTGCAAAATAAACAAACCAAAACTTATACGAACACAGTAAAAAGACAAAATAACTAAATCAAAACTGCTATGTGATTTAAGGCAAAGGTTTGGTTTATTGTTTTTCTTTTCTAATCTAGTAAATGCGTTAGAAGTACTGTATGATGGTGTATGCTAGCGAAACCTGGCCTATCAATATTAAAATGTAAAACTTGCAAACAAAGTCAAACCAAAACTGGGACAAAGACAATATAAAGTCAAAACAACATATCAAAATCGCTATGTGGAAACAACGCTTACTAAAATAAAATTTATGAAATGAAAGAACACAATCCATCACATAGGGTGTACATTACTATATGAGCAAGTTAATCTGGTTCCCAAGCAAACTAATTGCACACATAACAACGCACTATCGTCACGTTCAGGGAATTAGTCAATTTGGGAAGTCCGGGACGTTCTGGCAAATATTACTAAACTCTGCATGAATAAAAGAAACTACAATTAGTGTTAAAATGTTCATTTAAAATCAAATTTGCAACATGACAAGACATTAACAATAGTACAAAATAAAAATATTGATAAAATGTATAATTTAAAATGTAAAACTTGCAAACTAAACAAACCAAAATTGGGACAAGGACAATATAAAGTCAAATTAAATTATCAAAATCGCTATGTGGAAACAACGCTTACTAAAATGAAAATTATTAAATAAAAGAACACAATCCACCACATAGGGTGTACATTACTACATGAGCAAGTTAATCTGTTTCCCAAGCAAACTAATATTACACAAAAAAGTTATATAGCACTCGCTAACAATAGTGCTATCGGGTAGGTACCTGTAAGCATAGCATGCCTCAAGTGACCCCTATCAATAACTACCCTACAAATAACCTACATTTATCGTACAAATAAACTAAGGAAATCGCAAAAGCAAGCAATTGATACTATCAACAATGAATAGATATAATATAAAGACAAATAATTACAAAATATGAAAAAGTAACATGTTTAAACAAAGAGTACTCTTTTAACAAGAACAATTAACCCTTTGGCGCACCTATAGTTTCCAATCAAAGTTTTTCCCACTCCAAAATTATATCTCCGCTCACTCAGAGCCAGTTTTGTGCCCGGCGATAATTTGTTTCTGTGACGTTTTTATCCACCAAAAAATCCTTGTATTTGGATTAATGAGGTACCATCGGCTTCGTTATTGATTGAACTTGAAGATAATCGAATAAAAACATAGAATAAATACAAAACAACCACATTGGGGCACTCCGAAATAAGAATTGTAAAAAAAAAAGTAAATACCTTATCTCCAACTCGCGCTAGCTCAAAATTTTGCCCGCAACAATTTTGATTTGCATACATATATGGAAGCGGAATTTAATGAGGATTCCACTGGTATCTTCAGAATTACTATAAACCAAATAGTTACTGAGATACACGAACAAACGTGAAAGTATCGAAACACAGACTGAGCTGTACTCTGCTCACTTCCCAGCCAGCCGTGAGTAAACGGTTAAACTGAGGGGGTTGCCAATTGTACCCATTGAACTAGACGTAATACTTAATATCTGTGCCAAATATGACGCGCGTCAGACGAAAACTTAATTTTTGGCGAATATTTTTATGTTTAATGACTCTTAACGAGTCATCGTGCGCCTAGGAAAAAAATACCTAATGACTCTGAACGAGTCATCGTGCGCCAAAGGGTTAATTAAAAAATTCATCAATATTAATAATAGAAAAAGATAAACAATAAATACAAACAGACACAAAGTAAGCAGAGGTTATACAAGAAACTTCACGTTAAAAATGCTTGATTAAAATTATTTATGTCAAATTTTAGAATACAGTCACAGTAATTGACCCTAAAAAGATTAAATTTATGTAACAATTTACTTGCCTCATAACCTCTGTCTACTAAGAGTCTGTATAGTAACCCAGCTCTAGCCCAAAAGTCATTTACTTTAGTGCAAATTTTATGAAAGATATAAATACGATGGAACAAAATGAAATTAGGATGGTGAGATGGATATGTGGGTCTGCAATGCAAGACAAAAACCCAAATGTAGAACTCAGAAGGAGCTTAAGCAAAGAGATTATTAGAGGATATGCGTAAGAGCAGGCTTAGTTGGTGTGGACATGTGAAAAGGATGGATGACAATAATTGGGTCAAGAAAAGCAAGTATATGAACGTGGAGAGAGTCGCAAGGAGAGGTGGACCAAGAAAGACGTGGGATCAGGTAGTACAAACTATTCTCGCAGCCAAAGGACTAACTAAGAGGAGCGCCCAAGAATGAGGTGGTTGGAACTCTGCTATAAGCTGAACAAAAAGTACAGTATCATGTAATACGATACTTAGTGCAATAATTGGGCGATCGAGCGTGTGGCCCCAAACGTGTGCCTTGGAAAAATTAAGATATTAAAAGGCAACGTCCTTGGACTGGACAGACTCCCACTATAGTCCATTCATTTTAAGTAGGCCAGAAATTCTGACTCCTACCGTCTGGAACTTAAAATAGGTTAGAACAAATGGGCTGTAAATTTCCACACCTATTCCCTGTCTGACTCTTCCCAAATGGTAGAAACATTAGTCCCGAGTCTGGTAGACCGAAGCCGCTTTAGATGTTCGGACCCCAGAAGGGGCCAGGGAGAGATGAGATCTGTCTCTGAGAGGGCAGCGGGGGAGGGGACCAACAGCCCCTGAGTCAATACCCCGACCGTCCGCAGCCCCCCTTGCAGTGCCACCCAATCGGTCCATCTCGCCAGCACCTAGAAGGAATAGTCTTTGAGTTAAAATGTAAAACTTGCAAACTAAACAAACCAAAACTTGGGCAAAGACAATATAAAAGGCAAAATAACTGATCAAAATTGCTATGTGGAAACAACGCTTACTAAAATAAAATTTTATGAAATTAAATAACACAGTTATAGAGGTTAGTGGTCAGTTTATTTTAGATTAAATATAATGAATAGACCATAGTGACCCTATACTAATATTCTATCTAATTAATTTCACTCCCAACACCAAACACCTCCCAATGAAATGAATGAAACTATGTGATCCTCCCGGGATTCGAACCTGGGATACCACATCCAGATTTTAAACACTAACCATTAAACCGCTCGGTTATGGCCTTGGCCTTGCTCGGTTATGGCCTTGGCCTTGTTCAGGGCCTTGGGGCTGTTCGGCCAGGCAGCTTGGAGAACAACAACTGTATGTGTCATTCCTGCAGGAGATGTGTAATAAAAAAAAATATAAAAATAAGGTAGGACGCAAAATTTGGCCAGACCCTACTCTACAGATGGCTCCATGCGACGGCCTAGTACAGTCAGACCCCCCAAAACGCGTCTATATGGACGGAAAAGCGTGGTGCATATTGGGAATTCGCGTACAGTAATAGGAATAACATAACTTATGGAGAAAAATACATATGACCGGCAGCCCGCCCCAGAGCCCAGACACACACATTTTCGATCTAAATCAATAATCAATAGTTAAGAAAGGCTATAATAAGCCTACAATAATAGACACATAAATAAAGACCATTGCTTACCTTAAAATTAAATGCTTAGCAAGTGTCCAGGATACGCAATTAATATGGTGTATCACCCCCCACAGGACTTATTGTCATCATCATATATATTGCCAGCAGGGGGCCAAAAAAAAAAAAAAAAAAAAAAAAAAAAAAAAAAAAAAAACGCGAAACTAGGCTACGACCTATGTAATCATGACGACCGTTACCGTACACCCGGATACTACAGTACAGTACTGTACAACCTTCCCCATTTTTTTTTAGTGATTTAGGGAGTACCGGTACTGTATATAAAGTATATTATAATGAATTACCGACAGTTTGGACATACTGTACAGTATATGCCAATGAAGTACCGGTACATGATATAACTACTACTGTACATAATCCTAAATAATAGATCATAACTTCGACCCGGTGTAAAAGGAGAATAATCCCAAACACGTAACTCACCCGCATCCTCTGACGACAATATTGTCTGATTGTCATTAATTAACCTCCATTAGCCTAACCTGACAACCTGACCTAACCTGGGGCCAGACCCCTATCTATCTATCTATTGCCTGATGCCGTGATCCCAGCAGGGGTGGCCACGAAGGAAACACCCCCATATCACCTCTGTCCCCAGTCAATAGATGCCCCTCCTCCCAACCAGCACCGCCTTCACTCATTTCTTACAGTTTCTTACAGTAGATCCTCTGGAAAAAGGCAAACTATGCCTGTGTATCCAGCTCAGTACCAGTACTTGCACTGCTGCGGTCGTTCACGGTGTTGGCGGCGGCGGTAGCAGACGCAACATTTTTACTATTCTGTATTTTTGTTTTATAATCAAACTTCAAATCTTGTCTTCCCCATGCTTTATCAAGATTACTTTCAAACTCCCTTATTGATTCGGAATCGACTACATACTGGGGCAGTGCGTTCCACTCATTTACCACTCTATCACAAAATGAGTTCTTCGCCTTCTCAAGCCTATTTCTTTCTTTGTAAATTTTCTTAGAGTGTCCTCTCGTTCTTGTTCCCTCCCGCATCAAGAAGATACCTTCACACACATCCTCATCGTACTTTCCTGACACTATCTTAAAAGTCTCTATCATATCCCCTCTCTTTCTCCTATATGCCAGTGTCGGAAGTCCCAGTGTCCTCAACCTCTGCTCATAGCCCGCGTTCTTCAACGTTGGTACCAGCTTGCTAGCTCTTCTCTGCACTTTCTCCACTGCTTCTATATCTTTTACCATATATGGAGCCCACACCTGGTTTGCATATTCCAGGTGTGGCCTAACCAGCGCTGTATATAGATTCCTGAAGATTTCTTCGTCAAGTGACACAAATGTCCTCCTTATCAGCCCTACAATTCTATTGGCTTTGTTTATCTTTTCCGCTAAATGTTCTGAGAAATTTAACTTATTCTATCACTACTCCTATATCCTTTTCTGCACTCACTTCCTCCATCGCTTCATACATACTGTATCCTACCTTGTCTATCTTGCTGGTCCCAATCCGCATGTACTTGCATTTTTTTGGATGAAAAGGCATTAACCAATGCTCAGACCATCCCTTCATGCCCTCCACATCTCCTTGAAGCAAACCCATATCTTCCTTACTCCTCACTCTTCTATACAGTTTAGTGTCATCCGCATACAGGTATACCTCACTTCCATTAGTTATAACTTCAGGCAAGTCGTTGATAAATATAACGAACAGCAGTGGTCCCAACACAGATCCCTGAGGTACCCCACTTGTAATTTCCCTCCACCCCGAGCCTATTCCATTCACCAATACCCTCTGTCTCCGATCTTTCAGGAAGGCTTCTATCCATTTCACACATTTCTCCCCTATATTATAGCTTCTAACTTTCTCTATTAACCTTTTATGTGGGACCTTATCGAAGGCCTTCATAAAATCGCAATATACCACGTCTATTACATCACCATCTTCTAGAATTTGCATCCAATCATCTACCACCTTAATTAGCTGTAGTACCGTCGACCTCCCCGGCAAGAATCCGAACTGTCTCCCACTGAAAAGTTGGTTTGACTTCATATGATCCATTATTCCTTCTCTAATTACCGTTTCCATTAGTTTACACACAACACTTGTCAAACTGACTGGTCTATAATTCCCTGGGTCATTTCTCTTTCCCTTCTTAAATATAGCTGTTATGTTATATACTTCTTCACTCCATCCTTCCACCTCTCTCTCGGTTTACCTCTCCCTCTCTGTACTTCCACCTCACTCTCGTACACCCTCTTAGTAATTCTCTCGCTACCCATACGTTCCATAAGGCCAAACCTTTTCAAGGTGTTCCTTTTCACACTTTCCAGCACATCACACCACACCTCTCTCATACTTCCTCATTCGTCTGGCTATCCCTCCATGTAACTCTGCACGCACTTCTAAAGTACAGGTAACTCATTTCCACCCCTCATGGTTTGAGTCTCTTCACAAACGTATATGCTTCGCTCCAGTAAGTCAATGTCGGGAATACCACACTGTCATGCAAGGACTTCTTTACTTCCATGCTGACCACCCTACTTCTTGTTACTGCTTTCGGCGTTCCTACAACCCTCTTCCCCTGTTGCACCCTCTACCGCACTTCCTCATCCATACAGTACGCCCATACTTACTCAACAGTGTCAACACACTGCCCAAATACTTAAATGAGCTGAAATTCTCCATAACGTGACCGTTCAACCTCACCTCACACGCTGTGGCTGCACCCCTTTCAAAGACCCTGCTGCTCTTAAAAATTATGTAGGAGACATCAAATTACTAGCAAGCACTGCAGGACTCGGGAGAGTGAAAAACATATCCGAGATCATGCATCATAACATTAGAAAACGGAGGTTTTGAGGAAAAGCTCTTCTGAAAGATCGTCAAGTGAATGTTCACAATACTGTACTGGAATACCATACCCTATACAGTAAACCCTCGCTATCTCGGACTAATTGGGGGGGGGGGGGGGGGAGACCACTTCCGAGAAGCCCAATTTTCCGAGATGTCCGAAGTCTGACTTAGCCTATATCCAACTTAAGAGAGGGAAAATTCCAAGTTAGAAGAGGAAAGTCTGCGTCACCAGAGAAAATTAGGATTTTTTTTTTTTTTAACATGTGAAATTCATCATATTAATGACAAATACTAACCTTATTATATTTTCAGGGACAGTACAGTACATAGTAATTAATATTAACACAATAATTAAAAGGCACAGGCTTCAATTCATTCTAAAATCACTTAAAACCGAGTGAGAGAACATTGTAAACCGGACACAAATCCCGTCCAACTCGGAAATTGCCGAGATATACAGGGACATCTTCGAGAGGCCTATGCCATTCCGAGAAGTGCGGGTTTCCGAGTAAAAAGAGTCCGAAATATCGGGGTTTACTGTATCATAATTTCAGCATTTACTTTCTCAATTGCACTCTTTTATGGATTCCTAGTCATATCTCTTAATCTGGGACAGCTTTTAAAGGCGTAAAGCGGAAGCCAAACTAATAACAAATTACGATCGATTTATCAATTTTAGCTTTAGGCTAGCCTTTTTTTTTCCTAATTCCCTAGTTCTCCTTCGCATTTACTCGTTTTTTATAGGCTAGACTAATAAGAATTGGTGCAATTTAACTTTATATTTATATCAGCTTAATCTACAGTAACCAAATACAATAACATAGGCCTAGGCCTAAACCGAAAAATATTACCGAAACTACCAAAAAAATTCCCGTGGTTATTCTTTGGTAGCATTCAAGGAGACTACATCAGGACTCTTCTTCTTCTTCTTCTTCTTACCTCTGACCGGGTATAAGCTATCCTGTGTTTACTAGCTTATACTCCTTTGAAAGGACATTAGCCTAACCTAACAACCTTACCTAACCTATCCTAGTATTATGGGTGGGGGCTGCTGCCCCCACACCCCCGCTATTAGACATCTTTGACAGATTGTTGGTGTATTTTTCTGTGAAAAACTCAATTTTTCTGTCACCAATTTTCCCATGGATTTTTTTTATTTTTCCCTGTTAGTTTTCATCAATATATAGTGTTTGGAAATAATTACAACCCTCGGAGAAACCGTTTTCCCTATTATACAACGATCTTAAGACACGCCGCCCGATAGTGGGGAGGGCTATGAAGTTCAGGGAAAATGAGGGGTTAAAAGCGTAACAAAGACATTAGCCTAACCTAACAACCTTACCAAACCTATCCTAGTATTATGGGTGGGGGCTGCCGCCCCCACACCCCCGCTGATTGGGTAACAGTGCAAAAAACACAGTATTATGGGACATACCCTACTCCGCCACCGAGTGGCAGTGGGAGGGCCGAGAGGTTCACAACAATAACATGAGTGCGGCAGCGGACGCAGTGTTGCCATATTCTAAATTAAAATTTAAAACTTGCAAACTAAACAAACCAAAATTGGGACAAGGACAATATAAAGTCAAATTAAATTATCAAAATCGCTATGTGGAAACAACGCTTACTAAAATGAAAATTATTAAATAAAAGAACACAATCCACCACATAGGGTGTACATCACTACATGAGCAAGTTAATCTGTTTCCCAAGCAAACCAATCGCACATATAACAACGCACTATCGTCACGTTAAAGGAAGTAGTCAAGTTTGGGAAGTCCGGGACGTTCTGGCAAATTTTACTAAACTCTGCATGAATAAAGAAACTACATGTTAAATGTCAAAATATTATTTAAAATCAAATTTGCAACATGACAAGACATTAACAATAGTACAAAATACAAATATTGATAAGATATCTATACTATTACAAAATAATATATAAAATACAGTACAGCACTCACTAACGATAGTGCTATCGGGTAGGTACCTGTAAGCATAGCATGCCTCAAGTGACCCCTATCAATAACTACCCTACAAATAACCTACATTTATAGCACAAATAAACTAAGGAAATCGCAAAAGTAAGCAATTGATACTATCGACAATGAATACATATAATATAAAGAGAAATAATTGCAAAATATGAAGTAACAACAGATTTAAACAAAGAGTACTCTTTTAACAAGAACAATAAATTTAAAAAATCATCAATATTAATAATAATAATAATAATAATGCAGAATTATCGTATTGTGACCACAAAATTATGGAATTTGCACCAAAATTATCGTACACACTAATATATATACTGTATATATATATATATATATATATATATATATATACAGGTTTATAGGGAATGTTTATTCTAAATGGCGTGTGTACGAATCGGTGCCGTCTATAGGAAGGCATTGACAACCATGTTACGAAAATATTCCATTTTAATTAGTACTGTACCATATATTTTTATTAGGTTTTGCCGAGGGTTGAAACTAATTTAAATATGATGCTTAGAGCATATAGATTCCATATCTGTCTTCAAATATGTCAAAATAATTGGTGACAAATAAATGGAGTTATACTGGTATTTTTTCAATTTGTCAATAACGAAAATCCTCCATGCGGACTAGGCTTACAGTATATGGAGAAAAATATGGCGAATCTGTTGGTGCCTATTTTCCCTAATAAATTGTTTCTAATAAGGCGGATGTAGTGTCCTTGAAGATTACCTATTCTTTTTGGTTTTAGGCTAGGTACCGGTAGTTTGGCAAGAATGTAGTTACCGGGTGTACCCCATCATGTTCCAGTCTCTTTTGACTGCCTTTGGATACAAAAATACATTACCCTAACCAAACAACCTAACCTAACCTAGTATTATAGATTTATAAGTATTTATTTTATTATAAGTATTTAGGCCTATAGATGATTTATGTTGTAGCCTATGTCGGTAGTGGTACACCCGGTAACTACATCCTTCCAGGTAGTTTTTATCATTATACAGTAGCCTACTGTAACCTAGTTTAAATTAGTTTCAATCCCCAGACTTTTTTTTCTTCCCCCATTAGGCTATGCAACGATCTTAAAACGTCATTTTCAGAGTAAAACGTAATTTACAGACTAAAAAAAAAAAAAAAAAAAATTGCTTTGGGATAGGCCCTACAAGATGGGATGAAAGGGGTCTTGCCCACCCCCCTCACTTATTGAAATCAGTATCTAGGCTATTTTGCCAGTAAGGGCTAAATACGATTTTACCACCATCAATAGGGAGAATTAGCTGAAAATATTAAGGAAACCACCCACCAATTATTTTCATTTTTTTTTTTTTTTTTAGTTTTAGTTTATTTGCATCAATATATAGTGGTTTCAACCTCCGCAAAAAAACGTTTTCCCCTTTATCCAACGATCTTAAGACACGGCACCCGATAGTGGGGAGGGCTATGAAGATCAGGGAAAATGTGGGGTTAAAGACATAAAAAGGCGATATAATGGTTTTTATGATGAAAGTTAGCTCGGGTTTTGTTGTTTTTCAACTTGAGAAAACCCCAAAATGAAAAAACCCGAGCCAAGTTTTGGCAAAAGTTGGCTCGGATTTTAAGCTTTTTCAGCTGCATAAAAGACAGTAAGTGCAAAAAAGAAGTTGGCTCGGGTTTTCTTGTTTTTCAACTTAAGAAAACTCCAAAATTAAAAAACTCGAGCCAAGTTTTGGCAAAAGTTGGCTCGGATTTCAAGATTTTTCAGCTGCATAAAAGACAGTAAGTGCAAAAAAAAGTTGGCTCAGGTTTTCTTGTTTTTCAACTTAAGAAAACCCCATAATGAAAAAAAACAGTCAAGTTTTGGCAAAAGTTGGCTCGGATTGGACAATTGTTAGGCTTCATAAAAGCTGAAAATGTAGAAAATGCGAGCCAACTCTTCGCCATTGGATACAGGATGGGGTGTGGGAGAGCTCTCCCCCACACCCCCGTGATTAATTGAAATCATCTATGTTGCCCGATAGTGGGGAGGGCTATGAAGATCAGGGAAATTGTGGGGTAAAAGATGAAAATAAAGGGAAATATTGAAGAACTTATTCCAAATACCCAGTAAGCTAATTATCCATTATCCAACAATTAAGCTACATTATATATATTAGCCTAACCTGCCAACCTTACCTAACCTAACCTAGTACTATGAATGGGGGCTGCCGCCACCACACCCCCGCTGGTTGGATGGTACATGGGATAGACAATTAACTTACCCAGTAAGCTCATTATCCAACAATTAAGCAACATTAAAGATTTTAGCCTAACCTACCAACCTTACCTAACCTAACTTAGTATTATGGGTGGGGGCTGCCGCCCCCACACCCCCGCTGGTTGGATAGTACATTGGATAGAAAATTAGGTCAATTCCTAGTGTTAATTAGACTGAAATGCAGGGAGAAAGAGGTCCGCCGAGTCGTGTTGTGTGCCGTCTATGGGGAGGTAAATATGTTTTGTTACAGTAGCTATAATTGCTTTAATGCATTTCCGCCGCTACTGACATATATAGGAATGAAGTCATAGAAATTGATGGGTGCGCGGTGTAAGTAAAGCTAAAATAATACCGAAAAACACTATACTTGTAGGTGCAAATAAACTTTATATAAATTTTTACATCTATAATAATAAATAACCAACCTTATGTAACAAAGGGACAGTGACGGCGTGTTCTGGACTTCTCCTCGTAATAATGGTGTGTACACCGCCAGTGATCTTTATCTGGCCGGTAATGGCAAGGATGTCCACACCTAGGGCACTCAACACTTGTAGGCAATATACCGTGGTCTGTAAGTATCTTAAGGGCTGCCTGGTTGTTTTGAGAAATTTCTATAATTATTGTATCAGGGGTAAGTGCACAACCACTACAGACACTGGCCATCCTGCAACTGACATTTAAAACCATGCTGCCTGCCGGTGGGCTGGAGTTCAATGCACTCATTGGCTGACTAAAATGACGTAATTGTCCATATATTAATCCATGATTGGGTGACTCCTTCAATACCGTGACGTATGGTAACGTATAAAAAAAAATATCCAATAATATGGCAGAAACATAGTGACGTGTTGATCATTAGTTCACATAGAGAAAGGCAGAGGGCGTTATATTAGAATATTTACGATAAAAGTGCTCCTCAATTATAGTATCAACATGGCTGACCTAGCGGGGTGGCGTCTGTGGGAAACCCTGGACAAATATCGTTACAGGTTACAGGTTCTAGGTTCTGTATCTCCCTTAATAGAATTTTTCGAGGGTTGACACTTATTTTAACATGGAGTATAGGTTATATTACATCCTAAATGAAATTTTAAAAATCTGTGAAAATTCTTGGGTTGTTTATAGGCCTATAATAGAAGTTACTGTGGGACATGTAATATGTTGAAGGGGGAGCTCTGCCCCCTCTAAACACCCGTCACTTATGTCATCATAATCTGTTGTAGCCTACTTCATAGGGGGTCCAATTAAGGAGAAAGTTAATTAACAGACGAAATTAGGCCGCAAATTACAATAACATAGCGGGCCGCCGTTTATGGGAGACTTTTTACACATCATTTTCAATGTTAATTTTCTCCTTTAATCGATTTTTCCAAATTATCAAACTTACATAAAAATTAAGTACAGTTTATAGGGATTCCAACATGCATTTCAAAATTGTCATGAAAATTGGTGGGTGGTTTGCTTAATATATACCGAATTTGCCTAGGCCTAGCCTAGCTTGGTGTTGGATGCGTGGAAACCGAAAAAAAATATGTAGGCCTATTAAATCGTTGGCGGTACCTGTCAAATAGGTGTCCAGTAACTAAAATGATAATTATCACGAATAGACTCGCAGCGTTATTATACATAATTTATTAGGGAAAGTGAAGCTCTATGGAATCCTTATAATATACTCACATAGATTCCGTTGTGGTAGAATAGTTTTGATAAGTTTTGTAACTCAATTTTGTCGATATAAATAGTCCCGCGCGTAAACAAACTCAGTCCCGCAATCTTGAGAGCTCTGCTACGGACGTGTTCATGTTTACAAAAAGTGTTCGAAATAGAGTACACTCGCTACGGTAAAGTGTTATGTTCTACAAAGATGTTATTGTATGTCTAATATATGAACCCACAGTAGCTGGCATTAACTTGCAAGGGCTACTGGGTTCAATGTTATTTTAATACCACAAATTTTATTGATATATTTGAAGATAAATATTGAATCTATATGCTCTAAAGATCATAAGAAAATTTGTTTTAACCCTCGGCAAATCCTAATAAAAAAGTATGGTACTAACATTTATTTTTCGTAACTAGGTTGTCAATACGGTACTTCCAGTTATCGACAGCTCTAAAGATCATATGAAAATGTGTTAAACCCTCGGAAAAACCTAATATAAAAGTATGCTACTAAAATTTAATTTTCGTAACAAGGTTGTCAATACAGTACTTTCCCGTTATCAATGTACAGTACAATCAAAGCTGAACATTGCAGAGTAAACACCGTAGACTTCATCGACTTTTCTTTCACCTTCATATAATCGACAGCCAATTTTTTTTTTTTTGTATTTACTAAGGGATTAGTACTCAACCAGCGGGGGTGTGGGGGCAGCAGCCCCCACCCATGCCATAATACTAGGTTAGGTTAGGTAAGGTTGTTAGGTTAGGCTAATGTCTTTTCAAATCACTATCGGGGAACAACATCGATTGATAGGCCTTATGGGGAAAATAGGTTTTCCCAAGATTTCTAATTCATTACAAACACTATTTATTGATGCAAATGAACTATTTTGTTTATAAAAAACACTCGGAAAATTTGTGGTATTAAAATAAAAAAAATCCGGCTACTGTTGTATCCCACGTACTGGGTCTAGGGCACTCTAGGGTTAGGTTAGGTTAGGTTGTTTGGTTAGGTTAATATACTAGGTCTCGGAAACAAGATTCGTAGTTGCGGTAGTATTTACATCAAAACTATAGTTAACTAGGCCTATCAAAACTATTCTTCCACAGTGGAATCTATGTGAGTATATTATAAGGATTCCATAGAGCTTCACTTTCCCTAATAAATTATGTATAATAACGCTGCGAGTCTTTTCAAAAAAATTACCACTAAAATCGTACCGAAATGAAGCAGAATGATAGGAACCCAAAACTACCATTAGCCTATAAATGAGATCCCAGCTGTGGTGAGACTCTTAAATATTGACCTAAATTTCACCCTAAATCATATTTCTGCTACCCTAGCTGTCCATCCATTAAGAATAGGGGTTTAACCCTCTCACCACGGAAGGGCTCTTGAACACCCATAAAAAAGCATATAACAGCTGCCCGGAAGGGCTCTTGAACGCCCAGTGGTTGAAAGCCTGTGAGCTTCGTGTGCGAGGCGTCGGTCCGACGCATGTAAACAACAGCCGGCTGGACCGACGCCCCGCATCTCCGGCCACAAGAAGGAGAGCGTCGCTTGTTCGTGTGTGCCTGTATGTTGTTGTTAAGTATCGAAAAGTAGTGTAAAGTGGCTGTTTTGGCCATAAAGTTATCCCCAATGAAATCATCATCACAACTCAACCAGTTGACTTAGAGAGCTCTACTTAATGCCATTCTACAGGTAAATAACACAGCTACGCTTGGGGATGCGCGGGAATGCGGGAAGCAGTCAGATTAACACATACGGTAGCCTAGCCTAGACGTTTTTCGGCCAAAACACCCGGGTTTCGAGGAATATATATATAATACAGAGCCGGGGCTGGAGGGTTAATGTTATTTTAATACCACGAATTTTGTTGATATATTTGAAGATAAATAATGAATCTATATGCTCTAAAGACCATAAGAAAATTTGTTTTAACCCTCGGCAAAATCTAATAAAAAAGTATGGCACTAAAATGTATTTTTCGTAACAAGGTTGTCAATACGGTACTTTCAGTCATCGATAGCTCTAAAGATCATATGAAAATGTGTTAAACCCTCGGAAAAGCCTAATATAAAAGTAGGTTATGGTACTAAAATTAAATTTTCGTAACAAGGTTGTCAATACGGTACTTTCCCGTATAAATAGATACTGGGAGGAAGTGGGAGGGGTAAATGACCAAATAAGAGTAGGGCAATGGAATATTGAACTAAATGAGGAAGAAATAGATGAAAATATGAATGAGATGGTGAGTGAGGAGGAGATTAGGAGGAGTGTGAAGAAGCTGAAGAGAAACAAAGCGGCAGGACCGGATGGGATAACAGCAGAGATGTATATTGAAGGAGGGGAGATGATAGTTAGGATGTTGAAGAAGCTATTTGATAAAATATGGGAGGAGGAAGAAATACCAGCAAGATGGAAAGAAGAAAGGGTCACATTGATTTACAAAGGAGGAGCAAAAAATGTGCACGAAATGGGGAGTTATAGACCAATAACGGTAATAAACATAATAAATAAGATATTTTATGGGATACTAAAGGAGAGGGTAGGAGAGTATGTAGAAAGAAAGGATCCTACTTAGTGAAGAGCAAAATGGGTTTAGGAAGGGGAGAAGAGGAACAGACAATATATTTATATTAGATGAGATTATAGAGAAAAAGGCAAAGCAAGGGAAATGTGTGTTTATAGTGTGTTTGGATGTGGAGAAGGCATATGATAAGATTAGTAGGGGAGTTGCAGAAGCAGTGATGGAGAAACTAGGAGTGAGTAGGAAGATAAGGAACATGATAATGAATATGTATGAAGGGGCGGAGACAGAGATTGTGTGGAAAAATATTGCAGTGAAAGGAATCAGGAGAAGGAAAGGGTTAAGGCAGGGATGTAACCTGTCACCATTAATTTTTGCAATGTGCATGGAGGAGTTGGTGAGGAGAATTAAGAGTAAGGGTCAAGGAGTGAAAATAGGGCAGTATAGGCTAGCAATTCTGACGTTTGCTGATGATGTTGTGCTGACAGCAGAGACAGAGGAAGATATGGGGGAAATGTTACAGGAGGCGGAAAGGTTTGGCAGAGACCTAGAAATGAAGTTCAGTGTAGAGAAAAGCAGTATGATAGTAGTAAATGGACCAGAGGCAGTAGAAATGAGGATAGGAGGGGAAAGAATAGAAACAAGGGAGGAAGTGAAGTATTTAGGGGTATGGATAGGGAGGGAAGGGCGACAAAGGACAATGAATGAGAAAATCATGAAGGTGGAGCAGTGTAGTGGGAAACTGTGGAATGTGACAAAAACCAGAGTAAATAAATATAAAATAGTAAGAGAGGTGTGGAAGGACTTTGAAGTGCCGAGAATAATGTACGGGATGGATGTGAGAGGGAGTACAGGGGGAGAAATAAATAGACTGGAGACGGGACAAAATAAAATAGGAAGAATGGGGTTAGGAGCAAGAAGGTGGACAGCAAATGAAGCAGTGAGAGGGGAGATGGGATGGAGTACGTTTGAGGAGAGAGTGGCGAAGGCAAAGTTGAGGTACAAGAGTAGGTTGGAGGAGATGGAGGATCATAGGTGGCCAAGGAGAGTGAATGAATGGGGGGAGGGGAAGAGTAGATGGGCAAAAGAGTGTAAGAGAAAACTGAAAAAAATAGGAGTGAAACAAAGAAGGGTGGGAGAGGAGTGGAGAGATGTAGGGAGTAATACAGGATTAGGTCAGGGAAGGAGACTAGAGAAAGAGATAGGAACGAGAGTGAAGGAAGTAGGAAGACAGGAATGGAAGAGAAATATGGAGAAGAAAAGTACACTGATAAGATATAGAAGCAAGGGGAGACCGAGAAAAGAGGAGTTCTATGACGGAAGTTGGGGAGCTGAACTACTGTTTAAGGCTAGGGCAGGAGCATTAGAGACAAATAGGAGAACATGGAGGTGGAATGGGGGGGTGAAAGAGTGTCTACAGTGTGAGGTGGGAGGGAGGAGAGTGGAGGAGACAATAGAACATATAGTGACAGAGTGCCAGGGGTATGCAGAGGAGAGAGAGGGGTTGGAAAATGAGTTGAAACGGGTGGTAGGGGAGAGGGAATGGGAAGAGCAGAAAGAGGAGGAGGATGAGGGTGTAAAATTTGTGTTAGGTCTCGAGACAGAAGAGGGGGTAGATGGGGAAATGGGGAAAAGAATGAAGGTAGTGAAAAGATTCCTGGAGCAGGTGTGGCAGAAGAGAAAACGGAATAGGATAGAATAGGATGAGGGGGGAGAAGGGGACCAGAGCGGGGGAGGAAGAAAAATGAGATTAAATAGTAGAGAGGGGAAAAGATAAATTAAGATAAGGAGAGAACAAGATATTGGGGGGTGGAGGAGGGGGTAAAATAAGGAGAGGAGAGTTCTGCTTAAGCTATATACTTCAATTCTTTGTCTTTAACTATCCTTTCTACGACTACATAATTTCTAAACTAATTCTTAAATCTAGCTCTATCTGTTTCTGGAGAAGTCACCGGTGCATAGGTGAGCTGGCTTTGAGAGGGGACAGCAACTCCACAAAAAGAAGAAGAAGAAGAAGGTAAGGTTGTTAGATTAGGCGGTCAATATTTACGAGTCACACCACAGCTGGAATCTCACTTTTAAGGGTAGTTTTAGGTTCCTATCATTCTATGCTTCATTGCTAGCCTATATACTTTTTATCCACCGGATTTTTTTTTTTTTTTTTTTTTAGCATTAGGCTAACCTAGCCTAACCTAAAAACCTAACCTAACCTAAATGTATTTGGGGGCTATTTGGTTTGGTTAGGTTAGGTTAGGTTAGGTTAGGTTAGGTTAGGTTAGGTTAGGTTTTTTTGGTTAGGTTAATGCTAAAAAAAAAAAAAAAAAAAACCCAAGAAAAAAAAAAAATTCCGGTGGATAAAAAGTATATAGCAATGAAGCATAGAATGATAGGAACCCAAAACTACCGTTAAAAATGAGATCCCAGCTGTGGTGTGACTCGTAAATATTGACCGATTAGGCTAATGTCTTTTCAAATCACTATGGGGGAGCGAGCGTGTCTCAACATCGATCGATAGGCCTAATGGGGAAAATAGGTTTTCCCGAGATTTCTAATTAGGCTAGGCCTAGTCTAATTACAAACACTATATATTGATGCGGCTATGATCGACAGGCAACATTATGAAGGCTAGGCCTAGCCTAAATTAAAGTTAGCCTACATTCCTAGAATAATAGATCTAGGCCTAGCCTATCCTAATTATATTTATATAGAATTGCCCAGTTTAAGAAGATCCTTAACAATCATGAGTTATAAATTACAAATATTGTTAAGATTACTTCACCATATCTTGCATAAAACAACGAAAAATACTTACCAAATCAAAATTCTTGGGCCATGCTTCTTCTTCTTATTGTTTAAATGTGCAGTTTGCTTGGAGGGTTGCCTCCAGATTACTGCACAGGCGTTTAGATGGGACAGAATAAGAATAGAAGGGGAAAATCATAGAATGAGGAATGAAAAACTACTCAAAATTAGTCACTGAAGCCCCCCAACCGCGTCAAGGATAGTATCAGGGGGGAAGGCCATGCTTCTTGAAAGTTGGGAGGCTAGGCCTAATGTTTTCGTATTTCTTAACACATACTAATGAACATTTTGTGTATGATATATTTGTATTTATTATTGTTTAATCATTATTGTATTTAAATATAAATGAATTTAATCAAGCATCTCAAAATTAAGCAGGAATATTTTGTTTTCATTTGTGTTGTGGATATCGAAAAGAGCGCCACTTTCAAATGTATTCTAGTCGATGTTAAAATCATTTTCTCAGCTTATAAAGGCTCTATAGGAAACAGAAACGTATACATTATCTCAATTAACCCTGACTCTCATAGATTCTTCAGAATCTGATTAATATTATATAATGATGGCTAGAACATGTACAAAATAATGTATAAGCCTTTTTGTTTTATTCTAGCGGACATTTAACAACTTTTCTCAGCTTAGGAAGGCTTGATAGGTATTTGACCACTTGCGAGTTTCGTTCTATAAGAAGTTGGAGCTGTAGACAACGATATTTAACAGAGTTTACAGCTAAAACATATATAAATACATAAAATCCAATTCAACATACTCTTTAGCCATCAGAAACCTACATTATTATTGTATTTATGTTTACTACCGATGTCACAACTCCAACTTCCTTATAGAACGAGTGGTCAATTAACAACTTTTCTCAGCTTAGAAAGGCTTGATAGGCATAAAAATACGTCAAGTATATCAATTAACCCTCTGACTGGCATAGGTACTTTGGAAACTGATTAAAATCGTTTAATGATAGTCAGAATATCTAGAAAATTCGTCAGTGTACGGGCAGGATAACTATTTTCGTAAATTGGCTTCTATTAGACAATATTTCTCAGCTTAGGAAAGACCTCTAGGAATGAAATGGGTGAAGAATCTCGGTTATCTATCTGTCTCCCATAGGTTCTTTAGTTAGTATAGTTACTAGTCTATTTGCTGTAAGTAGGTGAGAAATCATGACCTCTAACCTCTGTAACTCAAAAACGGCTAGAGAAATCGAGCTAACATATCTCCCATTTGGGAAGAAACAGTCAAGGAATAGATGTAGAAATTTACAGCCAGTTTACTCTACCCATTTTTGAGTTACAGAGGATAGAGGTAATGATTGCTCACCTACTTACAGCGAGTATACTACAGTACTGTATAAAATAAGAACATAAGAACATGGGAGTCTGCAGAAAGCCGATTGGCCCAAGCAAGGCAGATCCCTCTCACACCTAACCCTAATTATAAGCCCAGCTCACTAACACCATTAGGGCTGACCTCACCGAAACAGTCAGAGGTCAGAAAACGGGGATCTGCAGAGTGCCGATTGGCCCACACCAGACAGAGAGCCCCCTCACACCCAACCCATCTCGTCCATATGCCTATCTAATGTTATCTTAATTTGATCTTACTATAGCTCTATTACTGTAGTCGTTTGTGAGTTATAGAGATTAATATTTAAGAGTGTTGGACTACTTATTTGGAACAGGGTATAGCTTATAGATATCGCTCGCCAAAAAAAAAAATCAACGACTAAATGGCACGAGAGGTCTTAAAATCGCTAACTAATGTGGCGAATGTCTTAAAACTTCAACAGTATACATGGGGCTAAACATGAGAGAGAAGGGGTCCAGAAAGCCCCCCCTTAACCTAAGAAGTGCACATGGGGGGTATGAGACACCACACTCCTGTGCTGACGTATTTGAGCTGTTCCCATCACTAACATAGTTATTTTACCATAAATAGCATTAATACTTATCCATATGCGCCTATTATAGGTTAATAATAAAGGTATTAACCTGTGATGGATGCTAGGGTGTATAGGGGTATTGGAGGGGGTCTGTCTGATCATTATGTAGTGGTAGCTAAGGTTAGGATACAAAAGAAGTGGGTGAGGAGAGCGGGAGGGAGGCGAGAGGAGGGTGGAATGGTGAGGAGGGTGGAGAGGTTGCAGGAGGAGGAAGTCAGGGAGGAGTACAGGAGAGCAGTGGAAAGACGACTAGGTGGGTTCGACCTGGAAGTTATGGAGGAAGTGGAGGAGATGAGCAAGGTGTTTAAGGATGAGATCTGTGCAGCATGTGAGGAGGTGTGTGGAGTGAGGAGAAGAGGGAGGGGAGTGAAAGGTACAGCATGGTGGACAGAAGAGGTAAGAATAGCTGTGGAAGAAAAGAAGAAAGCATATAGAGAGTGGTTGGGTAGTAGAGGGAATGAAGATTCCGAGAGACAGAAACGAGCGAGGTACGTGGAGAGTAAGAGGGTGGTGAAGAGAGTAGTGAAGGAAAGTAAGAGAAGAGTAGATGAGGAATTTGGAAGGAATCTGAGTGTAAAATGGAGGGAGAGTAAGAAACTGTTCTGGAAAGAAGTCAAGAAAGTTAGGGAAGGTAGCAAGGGAAACAGTAAGGGTGTGAAAGATAAGAATGGGAGAATGCTAGCCGAGAAGCAAGAGAGAGTCGAAAGATGGAGGGAGTACTTCAGTGAGTTGCTAAATGAAAGGAATGAAGAGCCAGCAAACATAGCTGGATATGGTATGGGAGGGAGAAGAAGAGAAGTAGTGGAGGAGGAGGTGGGGATCAGGAGGTCAGAAGTGTGGGAAGCCATGAAAAGAGTGAAGTTGGGGAAAGCACCAGGAACAGATGGAGTGTGTGGGGAAATGTTGAGGTATGGTGGTGAGATAGTGATAGAATGGGTATGGAAAATGTGCAAACTAGCATGGGAGAAGGGCAGTGCACCCGATGACTGGAAGACTGGCATAATAGTCCCCCTATATAAGGGCAAAGGGGAAAGAGGAGTGTGTGGTAACCACCGAGGAATATGTCTTCTAAGCGTAGTAGGGAAGGTATACAGTAGGGTAGTGATTGAGAGAGTGAGAGTGAGAACGGAGAAATGGATAGGCGACGAGCAGGGAGGTTTTAGGAAGGGAAGAGGATGTGTAGATCAGATTTTTACCCTGAATTGTGTTGTGGAGAAGTATCTGGAGAAGAAACAAAAGGTGTATGTTGCCTTTATGGACTTGGAGAAGGCCTATGACAGAGTGGATAGAGAAGGTTTGTGGAAAGTACTTAGAATATACGGAGTAGAGGGCAAGTTGCTGAAAGCAGTGAAGAGCATGTATGAGGGTGCAAAGGTGGCAGTACGTGTGGAGAGTGAGCAGAGCGAGTTCTTTGACCTGAATGTTGGTTTGAAACAGGGGTGTGTGATGTCCCCGTGGTTGTTTACTGTATATATGGATGGAGTTATGAAAGAAATACTATCAAGAGCAGTGGATGTTGGTGTATCGCTGAAAAGGGAGGGAATTGAGTGGAAGCTACCTATACTGCTGTTTGCGGATGATACAGTTCTGATGAGTGATAATGAATGGATGTTGCAGGGTCTGGTAAATGAATTTGCAACATTGTGCGAAAAAACGGAATTTGAAGGTAAATATGGGGAAGAGCAAGGTTATGGTCTTCGAAAGGGGTGAAGTCACAGAGTGTGAGGTGAAGCTGAACGGTCAGGCTATGGAGATCGTCAACTCTTTTAAGTATCTGGGCAGTGTGTTGAGTAAAGATGGGACTATGGATGAAGAGGTGCGGGAGAGGGTACAACAGGGGAAGAGGGTTGTAGGAACGCTAAAAGCAGTAACAAGAAATAGGGTGGTCAGTATGGAAGTGAAGAAGTCCTTGCATGACAGTGTGGTAATCCCGACACTGACTTACGGAAGCGAAGCATGGACGTTGGTTGAGAGACTCAGACCAAGAGTGAGAGCAGTGGAAATGAATTACTTAAGGAGTGCGTGCGGAGTTACATGGAGGGATAGACAGACTAATGAGGAAGTAAGAAGGAGGTGTGGTGTGGAGGTAGATGTGCTGGAAAGTGTGAAAAGGAACAACTTGAGATGGTTCGGCCATATGGAACGTATGGAAAGTGAGAGAATGACTAAGAGGGTGTACGAGAGCGAGGTGGAGGGACAGAGGGGGAGAGGTAGACCGAATATGAGGTGGAAGGATGGAGTGAGGAACTACATGAACGAAGGCGGTGCTGGTTGGGGGGAGGGGCGTCGACTGACTGGGGACAGAGGTGCATGGGGGCGGTTCGTTCGTGGCCACCCCTTCGGGGATCGCGGCGTCAGGCAATAGATAGATAGATAGATTAACCTGTTACAACAATAAAACAAGAGGAAACAGCGATTGGATGGTCAAAATCGGCGATACAGGCCGGGAGTTACAAAATGTATGGCTGAGGCAACCTCCCTTCCCACCACTTTTCCCCACGTCTGGAGAGAGACTGTCGATCGATACTCTCTCTCTCTCTCTTGCACTCGCTTGCTAACAGTGATGACAATGCCCTGCTTGCAACTCGCTAATGTTAGCACAAAAATAGAATACAGAATAAGGGAATAACAGGGAAAATAGGTGATAACTGAAGGAGGTGAGGAAAGTGGGGAAGGAGGGGAGGTGGAGGAGTGATATTTGGCATGGCCCAGGGTCAATAAAAAAAAAAAAAAAAAAAAAAAATTTGGGGTGTTTTAAATGGATTTTTTAATAGCCTTACTCTTAAGAGTCTTCCCGCAATTCCCGGGTTAATAGGCGAGCTCATAGATGCTGACATCGTGGTCGAGTCTTGTGATACACAGATATATGAGAGAGAGAGAGAGAGTTACAAGGAATAGTTAGAATCGTAGAGACCATGCAGTCCATTCCGAGGAGATACTTGAAGTGGAAGGAGAGAGACTGTGTGAAAAATACTATATACTCTCTTCTTGAACTGCTCTACTGAAGATCTATTTACAACTTCGGAGGGAAGTTTGTTCCAGGTAGAACAGATCTTATATGTGAACAAGTTTCCACAGATACTAGTGCTGAACCTGCTGAGGGAAGGCAGGAAGGAGGGGGGGGGGGGGGGGGGGGGGAGGGAGAGGGAGGGAAGGAAGGAAGGAGGGGGGGGGGGGAGAGAGAGAGAGAGAGAACGGTTTCACTATCACATTTCCCGCAGTTTTGGGCAATGTCTTCCAGCAATTTGCTATTTGATCCTTTCAACTATAGGTAGCGCCAACGAACTTGACAATAATCTTGACCCCTTAAGGAGAGATGGGCCGGTTTTCTGGACCATATTCTCCCTCATGTTTATCCCCATTAGTTTTCAGATGTTATGATGTTTGCCCCATTAGTTAGTCGATTTTAAGACCTTTCGCCCCATTTTTTCGTCAATATTTAGACCTTTCGTGCTATATAGGTGTCGATTTTTTCCCTGGCGAACGATAGTGAGCCTGTAATGTTGGAAGGGACATGTTTCTACCGAAAAATGTACAAATTAATCTAGAAGGGGGATCTATGGATTTTTTTTTTTTTTTTAATTTGATGGAGGTCTAGGAAGGAAACTAGAAAAATATTGAATACATGCAAAAATCGCCCAAAAAGTGAACCAAATTCCCTTAAACTCTCTAACACAACCTACCTTCGATCTAGTTTTCGATTCCATTGCGAAAGTCTCAAAATAGTAAGAGAAAGAACTTGCTCATCGAAAATTGCCGAAAATTCCGCTGATGTGACGCTGCTTGCGCCAGGAAATGTATGCATGTATGTATGTATGTAAACACTCTTGACACATACCTCATAGCTGGGGGTGGCCGACTCGAGACAGAGCCCGAACGAAACATTTAAAGTTCCAATTCTTAGGGTCCGGGACCACTTTCGTGTTCCCTCACTCCTTACTCTGTTTTGTCTTGTAGGTCAATTTCACAAGGGGAGGAGGATTCCTAGCCTCCTGCCACCAGAAGGAAAAGTAGGACAGTAAAAGAGACAGAGAGAAAGGGCTGAAGTTGGGTAGAGGATGCCAAACCTCACTCTGAATAGGACCAGCCCTAAACCAAATTTTATACACATTTACAGCCCGTTTTCTCCAGCCCATTTTTAAGTTATAAGGGGTTAGGGGTCAAAATTCCTCCCTCACATTAGCTTTGTAAAACATTGACCGACCTTCCTTAATTAAGGCGGGATGGGCGTATGTATTTTCTCATTTATGTATTTTTTTATCATAAGTTTCCTCCCTAGACCTTCATGAAGCTTAAAAAAAAAAAAAAAAAAAAATCCCAAGACCCTCCTTCAACATAAAGTTGTAAATTTCCAATATTATTCTAGCTATAAGTAGACGCTTTTGTGCAGTTTAACTCATAAACTGCGCAGCTATGGCATTTGAAAGTGCCCGCCATGCGAAGGTATTTGCTTCATTCCTGATGAAAATCGTCAATTTACCATATATAGCCTATAATTAATACTTATCATATGCGCCTATTTTACTTTTAATATGAACATATGAACATTGGAAATCAATAAAACAAGGGGTAACAGCAATTGGCTGGTGAAAATTGTATATTTTAGCCCCACGGTCCTAATCTGACCTTGACCGGCGAGAGAGAAACACCCTCACTCTCTCTTACCTCGCATGGTAGGCTACTGAGAGGCAAGGATAGCTCTCAGATTGGCTTAGAGGGTCGGAGATACACTCCTCCATCCTCCCCCCTCTCTCCCAGCCGTCCTCGCACGAAAATACTTGATAAATATCGGGAATATAAGGGAAAATACTGGATAATTGAGGAGGAGGGGGGGGGGGGACATGTGTAGGAGTGGTAGCAAGTAATGGAGGGGAATTATCTCACCTAATCACAAATTGATTTGTTTTGAGTGCCACTGGGATCTTAACCCGGGAGCTGCGGGGAGACTCTTAAGAGTTCCCCCGGCGCACTGCGGGGAGACTCTTAAGAGTCAGAGAAAAAAAAAATCAACTTTTGACATCGAAAAAAAAAAAAAAAATTTTTTTTTTTTTTTTTTTTTTTTTTTTTTTTTTTTTTTGGCCCCTGGGCCATGCAAAATCTCAGTCCTCTACCTCCCCTCCTTCCCCACTTTCCTCCTCTCCTTCAGTTATCACCTATTTTCCCTGTTATTCCCTTATTCTGAGGTATATTTTCGTGCTAACATTAGAAATCCGATTGGAGGGTGTGGTCATCACTGATAGCAAGCGAGTGCAAGAGAGAGAGAGAGTATCGATCGACTGTGTCTCAGTGGCCTTGGGGGAAATTGGCGGGAAAGCAGATTGCCTCACCCATACATTATACAACTCGCGGGCTATATCTCCGATTTTGACCATCCAAACGCTGTTTTCACTCGTTTTATTGTTGTTTCAGGTTAATACCTTTATAATCAACCCATAATAGGTGCATATGGATAAGTATTAATGCTATTAATGGCACAATGAATATTTTAGTGACGGAAACACCTCAAATACGTCAGCACAGGGGGACGTTTCCAATTACCCCCATGCGCACTTCAGAGGTTAAGAGTCTGGCCGCATTCGCCCAGTAGAACCTCTTAAGAGTTTAGCCGCAGGCCCGCAGTCCCTGGGTTAAGAAGGATCTATATGGTAGTAAAAAGGGTTAAGTGAGATGGTTCGAAACCTGTTAGCTGTTGGAGGCCCTTTTTGAACTGAATAAAATTGTCTAATAGTAGCTAGAATGACATAAAAAAGACGTTGCCAGAACAGAAGGGGTTAATAAGATGCATTTCTTATTAGCTTTATTTTAGCTGAATTGTCGAGTGAACGATTACTTCCTGAGGAAATTTCCACTTGAGGGATTTATTTCTTGATAACTTTCTCCCTCATGTTGGCCCCATTGGTTTTTAGATTTTAAGACGTTCGCCACATTAGTTTGGCGATTTTAAAAAACTTTTGCCCCATCATCAATTTTAAGACCTTCGTGCCATTTAGGTGTCGATTTTTTACTTCGGCCAAGGACATTTTTCTACCGAAAAATTTACAAATCTATCTTGAAAGGGGATCTAGGGGGTGTAATTATATGCTTGATGGAGGTCTAGGGGAAAAAATAAAAAATAAAATAAAAGATGTTAGGTGTTAATTTACTTTCTGTTGAACCTTTACATGACTGATTTTACACGGAGAATCAATTCAACATTTAGGAATTTATAAACTTTTACGAATTGACCACTTAACCCTTTCAAGATCCAATACGCGTTTCTGTTGTTTTCTGGCTGTTATTGGACGATTTTATTCAGATTAGGAAGGGTGTGTGGAGGACAGAGGGTTAATACAGACAATCTGTGCTCTTATCATTCCCACAGATCCTTCAAAAGCTGCATAAAATCTTCTAATGATAACCAGAACATACTATCAAAGCAATGATTGTCATAATATTCAAAGGGTTAAGAGTTAGAGCTGTAAGGAAGTTCAAATATTAGACATAGATATTGAACAGAAGTAGAAAATTAGGCAAGTAGGCTATGTGATGGGTGACCTAGATGTGTATGAATTTGTGTTTTGGTTTTTGAGTGTTCATTGTTGTTGTTGTTTATTTTTTGTCCCTATTCGGGCTCTGTCTCGAGTCGGCCACCCCCAGTAAAAAAAATGAAAACAATGAAAAACAAAATTAAAACAAAATAGAAAAAAATGGGGTATGGGCCTGAGCAAATAGATAGACAGAATATATGTGATGGATGGGGGTTACGCAGAGTTGATAATGATAATAATAATAATGTTGATGATGATAATATAGAAAATATAAAAAGATCTCCCCTTATCTCTGTTATCAGTCAAGTGGAGCGATATCAGTTTATGCCACTGCTATACCCTGTTATCAGATTAAGGGGACATGGGACGGTTTTCTGGACCCCCTTCTCCCTCATGTTTAGCCCCACTAGTTTTGAGATTATAAGACGTTCGGCCCATTAGTTTAGCGATTTTAACACCTTTCGCTCCATTTCGTTGTCAATTTTAAGACCTATCGTGCCATTTAGGTGTCGATTTTTTCCTGGCGAGAGGTAGCGAGCCTGCAATTTTAAGAGGAACCGGCCTTTGGCCGGGAAATTTGTTCTACCGAAAAATTTACAAATTTATCTTGAAGGGGGGTCTAGGGGGTGTTTTTCTAAGCTTGATGGAGGTCTAGGGAGGAAACTAAAAAAATATATGAATAAATGAATTAACCCTTTCATGCATTTATGACTCAGAGGTTGCCAGATTAGCAATAAGAAATAGTTCTCTCACTCATATAATTACCTCTCCAAAATTAGTTTTCTGCCCACAGCTAACTCAAAGACAACTGCAGAGGTTGAAGTAACTAAACTAAAGGTTTCTGAATACCCCTGATGGTAACAAAGGCTTTAAAGTATCCCCAATAGGCTCAAAATTGCGTCATATGCGTGAAAAGGTTAATAGACCAAACAAACAGCCAGCCTCCCCTTAAGAATAGAAACAGCGACTTAATTACATTGATCGGCCAACCTCCGCCATATTGGTGTCATTAGCTTCTCTTGACACTCGATTAATCAATACCCTTAATTAACCCTTTGAAGATAATGTGTTTTGACAGTTTATTCCTGTAATACTGTGTAGCCTACCCGCAAAATCCTACAACCACAAAACTACCCGAGTTGACGTCTGGGATAGCGTAAAATAGTCGTTGGTGGCGAATTCTAATAAACCCACCACGTGCATCACCACGAGACTATCACCTGGTTCTTTCAAAGAGAACTAAGGTTGCTATCCTATTGTACGTCCGTGGTAGTACAGCGACTTAGAGCGCGATCTGGTAAAAACCTACCGAGGTCCCTGACCAGGGTTCGAAACCGCACCAGTCTGGTAAAACCTACTGAGGTCCCTAACCAGGGTTCGAACCCGCGCCAGGCAGGCCACTTGGCCTGGGGAATTTCGGGAGGGTTAAATCCCACTTTTGACACCAATGAAATGCTGGGTGTGAAGGGAATTTAACCCTCCCGAAAATCCCCAGGCCCAGTGGCCTGCCTGGCGTGGGTTCGAACCCTAGTTAGGGACCTCAGTAGGTTTTAGCAGACTGGTGCTCAAAACTACAAAACTACACTCAACACACTCAAAACTACACTCAACATACTCAAAACTACACTCAGCACTCAAAACTACACTCAATTAACACTTAAAACTACACTCAACAGTCAAAACTACACTCAACACACTGAAAACTACACTCAACACACTCAATAGGGCACCAACATGTCGCCCAAAAGATAATGATGTCCGCTCCCTCCCATACCCCCCCCCCACCACCACCACCAGGCAATGCTCTCAGTATCGTTGTGAAGGCGGAACAGTGATTATACCAGCCTTATAACACTAGCTGGTACGACCTCTTGTGGATTTAATATATATTGTCTTTAACTGTTACTGAGGATTATGCTTGTTTTTACCATTTTCGAGCAATGTGTTATAGTGTGTCCTCTAGGCTAACACAAACGCCTTCCCAAAACCCTCTTCAAACTAACTAAACAACTTTTAACCCCCCCACCCCAAAATATATTTGTATGTTTTTTCTATAGTTGTTATTGTTGCTCCCCAGGCTGTCTGACCGAACAGCCCCAAGCTCCCGAGCAAGGCCAAGGCCATAACTGAGCGCCCCCACAGAACCCTCCCTGCTTACCACTAAGAAAGCCCAGGTGACCGAAGCCGCTCCCAGGAGGGTGCGGAAACGCTCGGGACACCAAAGCCCCACCCAAGGCTCTGTGCCCCTTCACAATTATGAAGGGAAAGTTAAGGGGCAAATGTGTCGTCTACTACGGACCTACTAGAGCTGCACGAGTCCATAAAACTGAAGAGAATTATAAATGGCTGTTACGAGCGCCCTATACCGAGAACATATTTCTATCTATCTATTGCCGGACGCCTTACTCCCATTAACCTCTGAAGTGCGCATGGGGGTAATTGGAAACGTCCCCCTGTGCTGACGTATTTGAGGTGTTTCCGTCACTAAAATATTCATTGTGCCATTAATAGCATTAATACTTATCCATATGCGCCTATTATGGGTTGATTATAAAGGTATTAACCTGAAACAACAATAAAACGAGTGAAAACAGCGTTTGGATGGTCAAAATCGGAGATATAGCCCGCGAGTTGTATAATGTATGGGTGAGGCAATCTGCTTTCCCGCCAATTTCCCCCAAGGCCACTGAGACACAGTCGATCGATACTCTCTCTCTC
Organism: Paralithodes platypus; assembly: GCA_032716605.1. Lineage (NCBI taxonomy): Eukaryota > Metazoa > Arthropoda > Malacostraca > Decapoda > Lithodidae > Paralithodes > Paralithodes platypus. The sequence goes on along the minus strand of CM064542.1, from coordinate 32,177,200 downwards.
TCTCTTGCACTCGCTTGCTATCAGTGATGACCACACCCTCCAATCGGATTTCTAATGTTAGCACGAAAATATACCTCAGAATAAGGGAATAACAGGGAAAATAGGTGATAACTGAAGGAGAGGAGGAAAGTGGGGAAGGAGGGGAGGTAGAGGACTGAGATTTTGCATGGCCCAGGGGCCAAAAAAAAATAAAAGAATAAAACAAAAAAAAATAAACTATTTTTTTTTTTTCGATGTCGAAAGTTGATTTTTTTTTTCTTCTGACTCTTAAGAGTCTTCCCGCAGTGCGCCGGGGGAACTCTTAAGAGTCTCCCCGCAGCTCCCGGGTTAATGAGGGTGGCCATACACAGAACATATTTAATGAATAAATAAATAGATGCATTGTGTTCTTTTATTTAATAATTTTCATTTTAGTAAGCGTTGTTTCCACATAGCGATTTTGATAATTTTATTTTATTTGACTTTATATTGTCCTTGTCCCAATTTTGGTTTGTTTAGTTTGCAAGTTTTACATTTTAATTTATATTGTCCTTGTCCCAATTTTGGTTTGTTTAGTTTGCAAGTTTTACATTTTAATTAAAATACATATCTGCCCTTAAAGGTGAATTCCAGGGATGAAACCTATTCAAACTACAATGTCCATTGGGATCTGCTTGGTTTTAGGTACATGATACTGAAGAACTTTCATCAATTTGTTTTAACAACATAGAAATATAGCTTATCTAAGTTATTTTATGTGGCGCGAACTGGCGTGTTTACCATGACGCCACTTTGTGCAATGGTGGGAACTCTCAACATGGGAAATGGGTGAATCTGTGTGGTTTTTTTATGTGAGAAACTCTAATAATTTGTATGCATGTTTACAGCTCAACATTTGGCTTCACCACTGTCTGGTCAAGGGACCGCAATATATAAATTGAACAGAAAACTATATTATCATTACGAAATGGGCCTTAGAACCGACCTGCCTCAACTCTGGACCAGGCTAAAACACTCACAAACACTGGCTGTATGTTTATTGTTGGCGAGATGGGATTATTTCTTGATGTGCACCACATCTTCAGGACGTTGTTCGATCGTTTGCAGAGCTTGAGTGTTGAATTGAAAGATATTAATTACGAAAAACAGACCGGACAGTCCAGGACTGCATGTCTTGTTTACAAACTATAGGCTCTCCATACAATGGCATCACTCCCGAGCCGTTGAACTGGTCCAGCTGATCGCCGAGTTGCCAACGACATTATATACAGTACTAGTATTTTTTTCTGGAGTTTAATGGAATTATATCGATATTGCCCATATACATATTACAGTATATTCATGCCAAGTTATGACCCTGCATTAATCTTCGTTTTTTCGTTCATCCCTGTAGTTCACCTTTAAGTATCCAGACTCTTCATCACTTCCATTATCTTCTTCTTATTGGTTAGGTAATGAGAATTGGTCGTGGAAGGTTATGGTGGTGTATGCAGTATGGGTTCTGGCTGGTGCTGGGTATACTGTGTGTGGCCGTCTACTTCAGTGTGGACCATCCTGACGCTCCCGTGACGGTGAGGATCTTATACATCATTATATTTTAGTAGGCATAAGTTTATTTTCATTTAAGGTCGTTGCATTATTCTCCCTCATGTTTAGTCCCATTAGTTTTCAGATTTTAAGACGTTTGTCCCATTAGTTTGTCACTTAAGACCTCTGGCACCAATCCTTTGTCAACACTAAGACCTTTCATGCCACTTAGGTGTCGATTCTTTCCTGGTGAGCAATAGTGAGCCTGTAATTTTAGAGTAATCTGTCTTCGGCCGGAACAGTTTTTCTACCGAAAAATTTACAAATTTATCTTGGGGGTATTGGTTTAAGCTTTATGGAGGTCTTGAGAGGAAGCTAAAGCAAATAATAAAAAAATAAACAAATAAATACTAATCTTCCCTCAAATGTGATATTTTCTAGCTCTTTTATCCTCATAGGTGCTCTTTCTAATCTAAGTAAAATCGTCTAATGTGAGCCAATGTTGGTTCCAGGTGGAGGAGGTGAAGGTGCCCTCATCATTCGTAGCCAGTGACGGGTTACTGTCTCGCCTCAACCACCGCCGTCACCACATCCAACAGGTCAGCCAGGAAGGGCCGTACATACAGTAAGTCAGTCAGTCTAACTGCACACCCTTAAGGGGAATCCACCTACAAGGTGGATGAACGCGAGGCAGACGTGTTTTTATGGTGGTTCCATCTGTCGTAAGCTTGTCTCCGATTTAGCGCACAGTGTGTCATTGTTGTGCGAGGAGAACCCCAATGCTGAAGAAACCATCAGGTGACGACAACTTCAGTGCTGAGGAAAACCATCAAGAAAACGAAAAGGGAGGTATTGGGCTGAGAAGGTGCCTTCACAACATCAGATAATCTGGTAATGAGAGAGATGCATAAGGATCGTAAGCATAACAGAAGCTTAATTATAATTTTTTTTTTTTTTCAAGTGGCACCTGATTCTGTTGACATCCCGTAGGTAATTAGTCATGCCGCATACAAAGTAATATTGGTAATTTCCTGGTGGATGACTAGTCCCTAGAATGGGCTCACTTACCAGAGGAGGCGCCAAATACAATAATTGGCAGCACGTTGCAAAATTCTCATACTTTCTAAGGCCTGTGGAGAGCTTGGTTTGGATCGTCCAAGAAAAGGTTACCGTGTGAGAAATGAGTTCCTAGTGAGCGCCATTTTATGAGAATTCTGCATTATTAATATTAATATTAATATTTTTATCATCATCATCATCATCATTATTAATCCCGACACTGACTTACGGAAGCGAAGCATGGACGTTGGTTGAGAGACTCAGACCAAGAGTGAGAGCAGTGGAAATGAGTTACTTAAGAAGTGCGTGCGGAGTTACAAGGAGGGATAGACAAACGAATGAGGAAGTAAGAAGGAGGTGTGGTGTGGAGGTAGATGTGCTGGAAAGTGTGAAAAGGAAAAACTTGAGATGGTTCGGCCATATGGAACATATGGAAAGCGAGACAATGACTAAGAGGGTGTACGAGAGCGAGGTGGAAGGACAGAGAGGGAGAGGTAGACCGAAGGAGAGGTGGAAGGATGGAGCGAGGAAGTATATGGATGAAGGCGGTGCTGGTTGGGAGGAGGGGTGTCGACTGACTGGCGACAGGGGGTGGTTCGTTCGTGGCCACCCCTTCGGGGATCACGGCGTCGGGCAATAGATAGATAGATAGATCATCATTATTAATATTATTTATACAAGTATTATTATTATCATCAGGTCTGTGGAGAGCTTGGTTTAGATCGTCCGAGAGAAGGATACCGAGTGAGAAATGAAGAGTTTCTAGTGAGTGACTCGGGTGGCCTGGTATGGTGTAACGTGTTCAAGGCTGCCTCCTCCACGTGGCTATGGAACTTCAACCTTCTGGCGGGGTACACGCAGAAGGAGTTACTCAGGGACACTACTAATCCGCTACTCATGGCACGTGCTAAGTACCCCAGGTCAGATCCACTGTAGTTATTCAGGGACATTCTAATCCTGTCTAGCTATATTTACCTAGAGAGAAAGAGCTACATCAAATCTATATAATCTCTATATTTATCTATCAATCTCAATCTACAGTATACTATATAATATTATAGTATCGTTCATGAATACTTGGATCCTTCCATATGAAATAGAGAAAATTATCATCGATTTAATTCGTAAAATGGGACAGACATGTTTTTTATACAGCTGCTTTCCGCTCGTTTTGGAATGCATTTGTTATATTTACCATATAAAACTAATATTACTGCACCATTGGCGCATATTTTACTTATATAATAAACATGTGAACATTGAAGAACCAGAAAATAGGTGTAAAGAGCAAATATCCAATAAAAAAACATAATATTTTGACGGGAGGGGTTGACGAATGCATATAAGGGAGAGCAACTTAGGTGTGCTCTGTCCGGGGGCTTGAGCCACACTGACAGCTCTGGCCGTTTCTTGCACATGTATGAGGGAGGAGGGAATTAGTGGGGAGTGTAGATGAGGTCGACTTGACGTATTTTAGAAGAAAGGGGGGAAGTAGGGAGGAAAAGGGGAGGGGGAAAAGAAGAATAAAGGAGGAGGGGGGAGGAAAGGGAGGGGGTTGACTTGACATATTTGAGAAGGAAGGGGGGAAGTAGGGAGGGAAAGGGTAGAATAAAGGAGGAGGGGGAGGAAAGGGAGGGGGAGGGTAAAACACAGTCATGTAAGAGGAAGATAGGAGGTGGTGGTAAGAAGACATGCCACCTAATCACATAATGCTTCCATTTCATCGGCACTGGGGCATTTTTCGTTGTAGTCTTTAAGGGGGGATGGGCTGGTTTTCTGGACCACTTTCTCCCTCATGTTTAGCCCCATTAGTTTTCAGATGCTAAGATGTTTGCCCCATTAGTTAGTTAGTTGTTGTTGTTGTTGTTCCCCAGGCTGTCTGGCCGAACAGCCC
>CM064542.1:31978437-32172641 GCA_032716605.1 Paralithodes platypus | reverse complement strand
ACTTATCAGAACCGAGCTCGATTCACGGACCAACCACTAAACATTCGGGCCCAAATTTTCGAGCAGCGGTAAAATATTTACCACCTCCCACGAACTGTAACTGAACCTACCAGAATGAGGGAGAACATTGCCAAGAAATATACCCGATCCGCTACGCAAACGCTGCCAGAACGCTATTCGAGTAGAGTTTTGGCTCCAGTTCGCGCTATGTGTGATGGGCCCTTTAAGGGTGGAGAAGCCGTTCGATTCAAAGAGGTGATCCCCCTCAGCCATCTTATTGAAACCTCTTTCACGTAGAGGTGTTAATCTCCGCTATCGGATTTCGGGTTAAGGGTTGGCTTGGGTATGGTCTTGAACCATTTCCCTGGTTTATACGTTACAATTTTTGGTCAGTTCTTTTTATGGGAGTGAACACAGAAGGTGGTGTATCATAACCACAATGCCTGCCTGTTGTACATATAGTGATGCATATAAAGAAGCCATACTCTGCCCTCTTCCTTCATGAGAAGTTACATTTTCTTCCTCATCTATAACCCATTTATATCGACATTTAAATTCTTCATCTAACATTTTTGACCAAAATAAATGTTAACAGTCTAATTAATTCAAAGAAAGTTAAGTCCAAATTACCAGATGGGTGTGTCAAACCATAGTAGTTTATTCATGTGAGCGACCTGTTGGATCAATTGTTTGTAATATAAGTTTTTTTGTTTAATCTTAACCCTTCCTGCCCGGGTAGCATTTTAAAATGCCGCAAATGCGAAAGCCCGGAGGCCCGGGAAGCCCCCCCCAACATTTTTTTCATTCTATAACCTCTTGTATGCTTGAAAGCGTCCTAAGCGTGCTTTGAAAACCGCGCGGCGAAACGGTTGTTTAACAAGATCGATAGTAGCGCCACCAGGCCTCAAACCCTACATCGCTTAACAGTCCGACCTTGTCCGCCATTGCCTAGTTATAGCGAACAATAAGTCTTCCAAAGTATCCGCTATGGCTAAATACGCGGCAATACGCTCTCTCCACCAACCTGGAAATCGTCATCACACCTGAACCAGTTGTTACCTAGAGAGCTCTACTCAACGTCAGTCCTACAGATACAGAGTATAGGCTCAACATTTTGAGATGTGCTGTGAAGGTCTCTAGCTATTAAATTAACAAAAATAGGCCTAACGTTTACATACAACTTTTTGGCCAGATCGCCCCGCTATCAACATTTAGAAATACTGCCGGGCCGTGCAAGAAGGGTTAAGAGAAAATTATATTTTCAATAATAATAAACTGTGTGTATGTGCTAAGGTCATGGATATTCATTTTTTATAGTTTTTCACCAAACCACAACTTTAACTTTCTACAGTAATCTCAATTAATGAATCAACAAATACATGTGGCACTTCCAAGGACTCGAACATAGGATACTCACAACGAAATTCCGCTGCATTTATGCGTCCATCAATAAAGTTAATTTATAGTTCCGATAGGTCATATATTAACGAGGTGATGTAGACACTAGTTAAACATTTTGCAAACTGGGGACAAATTAGTGGAGCTATGTCAAAAAGGTTTTAAAGATAGATATAGGGGTGAATAATAACAGCTACATGGGACAAAATATTAAAAGATATTTTTTGTTTTTTCAGGTTGAATAGATTAAAAGAGAAATTGTTTAAAAAAATTTGCACTAGCCGACAATGCGAGGGAGCTAGAAGCATGGTAAAATTTTAATTAATTAAATTAATTAGAAATAAAATGTTGCTCCTTTAAAAATGTATTTAATCTTTCGGGATATGGTAGACTATAATTATAATAAGCTTAAAGTTGATTTAATAAATTACATAAACATTTTTTTGTAATCAACGTACCGTATATAAAGCCAGCAATAATTTAATCTTCACATGTAAGAAAATGTATCTAGAAAACATGAAAAAAGAATTAGGTCATTAGAGGTAACATATTACATACAAATATTTGTTGTTATTTCTATTTATGAAAAATTCAAAAATAATTTGATCATTGATAACTTACATACACAATGCATACACAAATTTAAAGACCGAATGCTCCCACACAAAATGAGGTTCTGGTCTCACATATTTAATGGCGGCATTCCAGGCAGCCCTGTTAAGAGCCCCCGCCTCATCTTTGTCTGGTTCTTTGAATTAAGATCAGACTGTGAAATCCCAATCCCACGGGTCTTTTTTGGTCCCTGCCCCTGGTGTGTCAGCTCCCCCCACCATTTAGGGACCTTGCATCCTTTTCCCCCAGCTTTGTTCATCCATCCTCTCAACGTCCAAACCATCCAAGCCTGCTAGTATACATCTGCATCACTGATACTCATTGTTACCTAAGCTTCTTCCTTAGCTCTACCACTTGATATCCCTATCTTGCAGTTTGGCAACCCCACACATCCATCGCACCATCCTCATCCTCAGTACGTTCCATTCTGTTTGGTATTTATCCGCTTTGACAGGCCACATTTCTGAAGCATATTGTCATTGCTCTTTTAACAGCATGAAGCCGGTACACCTTCCCTTCCAAGGGGGAGAGGAAGTCTTTCCCCAGCCGCATCTTATTCTTTACCTTTGGATACCTTTGGATGTGTTCGCCGCTCCTCTAGCCGGCAACCAAGGAGCGCGACTGCCCCCTCGTTATGTTTGGCGATAGGTGGCGGCCTCGGCCCCACCACCGGCAGAGATGGTATCTCCTAAGTAGCAAAAACTTGGTCCCACCATCTCCAGTACCACTCATTGCCAAAGTTTAACACTCTCAACACTCTCGAGCCAGTCATTGAACACATGGTCACCTTTGCATACTATGCATACAAATTTCTCAATTTCGGACTTCTTCCTAGGTAGGTCTCTTTATTCTAGTGCAGCACTTCTACCTGTGATATACCCAGCTGCAGCAGAACGCTACACTGTATTGAGTTGTGTGCCTACTAACTTTTCTGCATACTGCGCATGGTTTTGCCCCACTTTTTTTCTACCTTCCCTAGCTCTAATCCACTACTGTAAAACCTTTGTTTTATTTATATTAAACTCTTAAACCTTTACTATTGCCATGCCCTCTTTTCATCTTCGAAGTTGTATCGGCATCGCCGGCGCACTATCCTGCGATAAGTACTAGGTCATCCTGCGTTACAGCAGTTCCCATGGGAGCCCAACTCTGGAATCACCAGATAGTGCCTCCAGAACCATAACAAGGAAGAGAGGGATTAACAAAGAGCCCTGGTTGAACTCCGACGCCAAACTGTCAAAACTCGTCACTCAGTTCACCTTTCACACTCACTGCCATTCGAGAGTTCTCGTACAACCGTCATTATCACACCTTCTAAACTCGATCTGATTTTTAACAAAAGATCCTCACAAATTAGGGATATAAACTATCTATGTCCTGTAGGCAAAAGTGATCACCTATTACTAAAATGGAAGTTGACCTCCGAGTAATGCCAATAGAATTTGACAAGAGCTTATATAAATGACAGATTAACATTATAGTACAAGCTGAATTATGTATCCCCCTTGAAAAGATATTTAGGAGGGAGTTAGATCGGGATCTTATTTTGAAGGAACCAAGATTGTACAAGGTCAAATATAGTAGATTCCCTCGACATTTATAGAGAAGGATCCAATCTGTTTGTCCCAAGATTATAAAACTGGCAAATTTTAATTAAGCAGAAAGAATGGTTTAATTTGAAATGCAATAACAGCTTAGGGTAAGGCCGTGATGCAGCGTGGGCGTAGATTCAAGAAGAAGGAGAAACACTGAGAGTTAAATCGGACATAAATAAGTAAAACAGGAGAGAAATAGATATGTTACCATAATTAGGCCAAGTTAAAATGAACTATGAGAAGAAACATAGTAAATAAATGAGGAACAGTGGACCCTAAATTATTTTATAAATATATAAACAGTAAGTTGAAGGTAAAGGAGAAACAAATGTACTAAATTAAGAGTTGATGCTAGGCACAGCATGAAAAATGTATCGGACATGTGCGAGGTAATGAAAACAAATTGGGGTCGGTTTTTACTAGAGAGGGAAAGTTTTGACGAACCACAGGGCGGGGAGTACTGGAGAGTGGCTCTTGAGTAAGATTGAAATAATAGAGATGAGCGTTGTGTTGTTGTGTTGTTGTTCCCTAAGCTTGCCTGGCCGAACCAGTCCCCCGAGTCCCTGAGGAAGCTGCCACTGGCCAACACGATCGCAGGCTTTCCCACAGAGGCTCTCATTGAGTGTAGATTGTGTTGGGATTGGCGTAACGTGGTTGTGTGTGAAATGCAGTCTTCTATGATGTTGTTTAATGGTATGAAGTGCTGGTGTTACATCCCGGGCAGGCGTCGACAACGGGTGAGTCATCCAGTCTCTTCTGATAGCTCAGGAGAGCTGGGATGGTGTCCGCATCTCAGCCTGGCCAGGTGGACTCTGTCCTCGCGAGGAAGGGAGGATTTCGGAAGGATGGATTTCGGGAGGTCGTGCATGTAGCTGCGTGATGTCTGTGAGTGAGTGGTATGGAATCGGGTGAGAGATATGAGTATGGATGTGCTTCTGGAAGTTGTTCGTCTCGGGGTGGCCAGGGAGGGGAGAGAGGACAATAATTGTGTGTGATACCGTGTGCTGGGATGGTGTGTTGTTTTGATATTTCTTGGTGTCTGTGGGTGATGTTGCCCATGTATTGTTTAGTGAGGTGTGTCTTGGTTTGTGGAGGCTGCTGCCAGGAATTGAGTGCCTCTTCATGTCCAGATGGTGTCTTGTGAACTTTGAGGATTTTGGTTTTGCTTGAATGTAAGGTGATCTGTGGGTTGCAGTCAGCTTTGCAGCCTGTAATGAATCTTCAGGGCTTTGTTTTGAAGAGTCTGTAAGGGCTTATGATGTGTTTCAGCTAGGTTAGAAGCCCAGGCTCGGGCTTGTGTCTGCTCACGTTCCTATTTCGCTCCATCACTGATCTTATGTATTGTTTATATACTGTGCGTGTGGTAGTTTCTTCTTTGTTGTGTCCAAATTTTTGTGTGAGCAAGTGACCTGAGAGCGTTAAGTCTGGGTGTCTGTTTCTTTTAAGGGTTGTGGTGTGCTGTGTGAATGTTCATATGAGTATCATATGTTACTCCTAGGAGTTTGGGTGTGTTGTGTGATGGTGTTAGGGGTGTGTTGTTTTATGCGTGAGTTGAGGGTAGGTATTCGTTGGTGTCTCCTGTCCAGCTTTGTGAGCCGGGTTTGCAGAGATGAGCTGGTTATCCTCTGCGCATGAGAGGACTTGAAGTAAGGAAAAGCTTATGGGACTCGGATGAAGTGTCTGCCTGGGATTTGAAAAGGAGTGTGCAGAGCAATTAGTGGAGCCAGTTAGGGATTATAATTTCAAGCTTCCTTAGATAAAGGACAGGTTCCTGTTGAATGGAAAAAGAGCTAATATCATTCCGAATAGTACAAGGAATGGAAACCCTGAAGGACCCTGTTAAACTATAGAACCATTTTCACTTACTAGTATGTATGACAAGATAGTTTGTGAAAAAGCTAATTAGGAAAGAGATGGATGAAAATGTTGGAGAGAACAGAAGATTAATAAACCCCAAAGCAATTTGGATCAGCAGAAGGGGACATCTTGTGTTACCAGTTGGCTAATGTTTTACTACAGTAGGGTGATAGATGTACTACCGAAGAAAGAGGCGGATGGGTGGACTGCGTCTACTTAGACCTTTCCAAAGCATTCGATAAGGTATCACATAAGAGATTGTTTTCTAAGCTTGAGACCGCTAGGATATGTGTCAGGGGGAGTTTGCTGAAATGGATGGAGAGCTATTTAACAGATAGCCGGAAATGAGGACCAAACATTAGAGGAAAACTTACTCATCGTGGCGGAAAGTTGAGTGGTGTGCCACAGGGATCCTGTGTTGGCACCTCTCATGTTCCTTATGTACGTGAATGACCTGGGTGCCGATAGGCATCAAACTTCTACATTTCCATAATGTTTGCAGAATGACGGAAAATTATTGAGGAGACAAATAACAAATAAAAGTAAGTTGTCTGAGGAGCTGAGCTGAACGGGGATTTAGATAAAATATACGAATGGAAAAAAAAAAAGGGGCCCCCCCCGAAAACACACTGAAAATGAAATTTTAATATAAGTAAATGCCATGGTGTTAAATATTGGAAGAAGTGTGAATAGACCAAATTGGGAGTACAGAATCGAAAATATTTTGAGATAATAGAATTAGACAAGGCCGAAAAAAAGAAAAGGATTGAGGGTTTTTGATTATACAAGCTCACTTGTCGCCAGAGAAACATATTAACAAGCTCTTTAGCGGAATGTATGCAATGGCCGGGAATAGGAAAAGTTGCTCTGAACGACTTTGATGAGACCATGCGTATCGAAAATTATAAAAAGTATGAATAGATACCCAAAGATTGGAGTATGCAGCAGTGATTGTGTGGTCCCCCCCCCGCATCTTAAGAAACGCATCTTCACAAGTTAGAAAGAATCCAAGAGAGCAGTTACGAGATTGGTTCCAAGTCCAGAGAACCTGCCATATGAAGGGAGGCTAGGACAAATTAAATCTACCGAGTCCTTAAAAGCGAGGAGATAGATGGGAGACATGATAATGATGTACCAAATGCACCCGAGGGCTGGAAGAGGCTGGATAGGGAGGATATATTCAGTATGGATACAGGAACAACTAGACGGCCACAGATTACAAAGTAAAAAGGACCTAACCTGCAAGGAACGATATCAGTGAAGTTTAGCTTCCCCTATAGATTTTATTGACAAATGGAATAGGCCTGGAGGAGGAGGTGGTATGGGCAAGGATCATCCATATTTTCAAGAAAAAATTGGATGAAAGTAGACTGAGAGATGGGACAAAAACACGAGCTTAGCTCAACATCCTGTTACTACAATTAGGTAAACTGGTGATGGGCTGGTCTATCAGAATGAGAAGTTGAGCGCTTCTTCTGCCATAAGACCCATATCTTACACTCTGACTGTTCCTTGTACTGATAATATTTTCTAGATCTCAAAGTGACGGCAGGCATCTTTTCCGTGGATTGACATCCCTACTCTGCCAACCCTGGCAGATTGGGAGCCAAAGCGTCACATTGTTTCCCTTTGCCCCTCAATTTTTCCCTTTATAATTGCTGAGTGGGCACAGGGCCTTGGGTGGGGCTTTTGTTTCCCTCCGGGCGTTTCTCGGCACCTCCACGCTCAGCCTCCCCCGCCTTTCTGCAGTGGCTTCGGTCACCTGGGCATTATTAGTGGTAAGCTGGGATGGGTTCTGTGGGGGCACCTCGGTTTATGGCCTTGGCCTTGCTCGGGACCAGCCCTTGGGGCTGGCTCGGGCCAGACAGCCTGAGGAACAGCAACAACAACCCAACAACAATTAGGTAAATACACGCACCAGCCACTCTTCTACGCAAAGTTTTCTCATAGCTCCACTGCATAACTTCTCTCTGCACTAACAACACGCAAGATACAGATTCCCTATGTTTAACCCGTAAAGTGCAATACCGCCTCACTGGGCGTGGGGGGGGAAAGGGACTTGGAAGGCACGGTATTTACAAAAACATAAGTAAAAGATCCTATCCAAATACCATGCCAGTGCCGGGAAATGACTCAAAAATTGTAGACAGACAGAAAGTACTCCGTCAGTATCATCCCTATAGCCACATCCTCCGACTCCTCCCCCCTTTATACCCCCGCCCCCCCTCCTGAAACTTGACCCTTTAATTTGTCCATTATTGCGCATTTCCCCTTCCTGCCAGCTGCCTGACTATAAAGACAGCGTCGGTTTTGTGCACCCGTCCTGGCATGAAAACCGAACTGCATATCGGCCAATAGAAATGCTTTCCCTTTATCATACCACTTAATGAACATACTACATAGAAATATAACATTTATATCAAACATTCTGATAAGAATAAGTGCATTTCAAACATTATACATGTTACGTAAATTTCATAAAAGACCTTATAAATATCGCTTTATTGCCAGACCAAAAGTTTGCTAACCACTAAAACCTTTGGCCGAACCGGTCATACATTACTTAAAATATCAGTTTATTTGTGCACTGATAAATGATATTAGGCCGGGCCGAACTTGTTCCCTTTCATTGAAGGGCTGAGGGGCACAGAAAGCCTTGGGTGGGGCTTTTGTTTCCCGGGCGTTTCCGCACCCTCCTCAGCTTCCCTGTCTTGGAGTGGCTCTTCCCGGTCACCCGGGATGTCATTAGTGGTAAGCAGGGAGGGGTTTTGTGGTGGGTGGCGCTAGGGTTTTATGGCCCTTGGCCTCTTGCTCGGAGACCTTGGGGCTGCTACCGTTCGGCCTGACAGAATGGGGAAACACACAACAACAACGATATTGTGATACCATCCAATGAAAAGAAACTGGCCATTAATATTATTGGAGTGTTGACAATTCATTAGAAGTTATTGATTATAAAAAATAGTACCATGCCCGAAAGTTACCTCAGTACATAAACCCCCATATACATCGGACCTCTAAAAGTTCGTCAGTTTTTGATTCCGGGACCCGGGAGCGCCCGGTATAAAAGGCTACGCTCTTGGTCTGAGTCACCCACTTTGGACAGGACGCGTCAGTACGGATCCTAGCTGGTGTTGTGTTACACATCTCCTCTCCGTGGTATATTCCTGTTTAATTAATCATGCCTTCCCAACAGCGTAAAGGTAACCTTACGATATCACTTTGAGAGTGGATAAAGCGGGAGACGTGAGGTGGGTCAAGGAGAGTGAGATGGAGAAGGACAGTGAGGTGGCAGAAGGTACAAGTGAGATGGAGAAGGGGAAATGAGGTGGAGAGACAGCGACATGGACCAGTTTTTCAATGAAAGGGTGGATTGCTGTTCCATACTTATTGTTCCATATAAACTACTGTAACTATAACAGTACGGTATGTGCTATAACTTGGTGTTTGTAGACTCTGGAGAAAAGCCTTTGACAGGGTGCCTAGAGATGTTGTGCAGTGGGCTATGAGGAAACTTGGTGTGAAAGAGTGGGCTGGAGCGTGTGATTAATGAAGATGTATGAAGGATTCGCGAAGTGCGCGTGAGGGTGAAGGGTGTACTGCGTCACGTTGGATGAGTTCGCAAGTCCGTGTTGGATGTTGATCAGGGTTCAGTGTGTAGGAGCCCCCCTCCCTCTTGATTATGGTCCTGGAGGCACTGGATCAAGAAATTTCAGAGGCGCGACTCCCTCTGTTGGAAAACTGTTTTTATTGCAAGACGATTTTAGTCCTAATAGCTGACAGATATTCAAGATGCTGAGGCCCAACAATTCAGAAAGCTGGAGAGAGAGAGCATGGAAAAGCAAAGGTTTGACGAGTCAATATTAACAAAACTCTATCAGGTTATGCATTGTAGATTGAGACGAGGGCAATGTGGAAAATGAGCGGTGCATACCCATCCGTGCAATGTGTGGAAACGGTGTGGGCATTAAACGCGATTTCCTAATGTAGCATCTAGTCGACGCTGGGTGCAACCATGGTAGTCAAGCGCTTGTAGTAAGAATAAGGGGACCCCTGCAGCCGAAGGACTAAGTCAGAAATAGAGAAATTTAAGTGCGTAAGTGTGACAAAGGCGAGCTTGTGTTAAGTGATGATCCTGTGGCTGTGAATTTTGGAAAAATGAGGTCATATGGAGCTGGTGGACAAGTTGTGTTACCTAGGATTATACCATTCTCTGTCCCGTGGTGGGGCCTTCCCACGAACTGCGTTCGCTCAATTTCCCCCATGCAGCGGCTGCCACTGTTTGTCCCCTCAGCTAGAATTAGATGCCCGCCTCCTTGTGCTGGGGGGAAGGTTCAGAAGAACACTGACTGCCAATTATGACATTGAAAAGAATGCTCTCTTCCACCCTGAAGGGAAAGGTGTACTGCCTTATGTGTTAGAAGTGCAATGACGTATGTCTCAGCTAACATGGGCCGTTAAAGAGAAATGTCCAACAGAATGGAACGTAATGAGATGTGAGAATGGTGAGATGGATGGGTGGCGTCCAGGCTGCAGGATAGAATAACCAAATGTTGAGCTGAGGAGACGTTTAGGTATAAAAGAGTACAGGTTATTAAGCGAAGTGATGCTGGTGGGACAAGTAGGACTGGGATGGGTATGGGATAGTGTGGAGAGAATGGATTAACAAAATTGGATGAAGAAACGCCAGGTCTGTGATTGGGAGGGAGCTGCCACCAAGGGGTGGACCGAGGAAGACCTGGGATCGGACTATACGTGCCGATCTCAAATCCAAAAACTTGACAAGTGAAGCAGCCCTTCAAACCCTAAAGAGTAGCACCCTCACCGGCTATAGCCGGGGCCAATTTACAGCAAGTTACAAGCATTATTAAGGCTCTTTTAAAGGGTTTAAAATAGATTGCAAATGGCCGGGAGCGCAGCGGGCCACCACGTCCGACCTCCCAGGGCCTAACCGCCAGCCCACTGACTCACTCCTCCCTCCTCTCCTGTTGTTCTCGACAGGCCGGCAGTAGTGTAGCCAAGTAGTGAGTCGTGTAGCTGGAAAAAAAATATGCCGCTATAAAAAAACGACTAAACAACTCCCATGTTGGTCGTGTACCACTGGCGCCTGAGAACGTGACGAGGTGCTTACGTAGCTCGTTCTGGTCTCTTTTGAAGCTTTTAGCGGCCTAGTTTTTTGCTGAATACGATTTCTTTATCATATGCAGATTACTGATTTATCATTCAGGAGTGGCCTGAATCAATGCCCAAAATAGGCCCAAAAACCCCCCCGCTTAGTGGAGGTGTTAACATGGGTTGTCCTGGAACGCTGCCCATTAGGACAAGAGACTGAAACTGGCACGTACTGTGTGGAGCACTCAGTCTTAAAATGTTATGTATGTATGTAACAAGTATGTTATATATTAATATATTGAAATCTAGGGTACGAATAGGGTTAGCCTCCGTTTTCTAGGTTGATGGCCGGGACGGTTAGCCATTATCTATTCCGTATGGGCTAAACTTGGAATGTTAGTGGCATGGCAAATGATGGGCACAAAAATAAGAGGAGAGAGGTTCTGGAAGTGCTAGTGAATGCCAGGCTGGATGTAATGTGGAATGGACAGAGACCCAAATGGAAAGTGTTCATGATCGTGAGAGAGTGGTAAGTGTGGAATGGGGGTTGTGTGTGCTGGCTTCCGGAGAGTGAGTGCAAGGAACAGCGAGAGAGAAGGTGCTTGTTTGTTTGTAATTAAGCAAATGGGAAGGAATGTGTAAGAGAGTATGGGGTTCTGTGGGTTCCAGGATTGTGGTGGGTGAGAATGAAAGTAGGAATACAGAACTGTAGGGTGATTGTGTGTTGTGTATGACCCCGACAGGAGGATCACTTGAAAGAAAGAAAGAGGACTTTCTGAGCTGAATGTGGAGGCGTGCCGTGAGGAAGTTTGACAAGAACGAAAAGAATATTTCTGATTGGAGATATGAATGGTAAGGTTGGGTGATATGAAAAAGGTTTGAGTGGAAGTGAGGGAGGTCGGTGGTGAGGGTGGGGGGTACCATCAGAGGTGAATGGGAATTGGGTAAGTGCAATGTCACCCCCCTTGTGGACGTATGTTGTGGGGCACGAGGCTGTGAATAGCCAACACCTTCTTCCGACCCAGATGATCCACAGGTACATAAAACACTCCCTGTGGAAACGGGTGTGGACCAGATGGAGGATGAGACAAGTGGTGGAAACGAAAGGTCATTGAATTGCTTATTTGTATGTGTGGATGAACGAATGAAGAAAATCGGTTGATGGGATGCTAGGGTGTTATCAGGGGTATTGGAGTGGGGTCGTGTCTGATCATTAATGTGTGGTAGCCTAAGGTTTTAAAGGATACAAATAAGAAGTGGGTGAGGAGGAGATGGACGGGGGCGAGAGGAGGGTTGAATGGTGAGGAGGGTGGAGAGGTTGCAGTGAGGAGGAAGTCAGGGAGGAGTACAGGAGAGCAGTGGAAAGATGACTAGGTGGGTCCGACCTAGACGTTCTGGTGGAAGTGGAGGAGATGAGCAAGGTGGTCAAGGAGGAGAACTGTGCAGCATGTGAGGAGGTGTTGTGGAGCAGGAGAAGAGGGAAGGGAGTGAGAAGGTACAGCATGGTGGAAAGAACAGAGACGTAAGACTAGCTGTGGAAGAAAAGAAGAAGAAAAGCCACATTAGAGGATGGTTGGGTAGGTAGAGGGAATGAAGATTCCGAGAGAACGAAACGAGCGAGGTAAGGGTGAGAGAGTAAGAGGGTGTGGTGAAGAGAGTAGTGAAGGAAAGTAAAGAGAAGAGTAGTTGATGAATTTGGAAGGAAATCGGAGTGTGAATGGGAGGGGGAGTAAGACACTGGTCTGGAAAAGAAGTCCAGAAAGTTTAGGGAAGGTAGCAAAGGGAAACAGTAAGGGGTGTGAAAGAGAAGAATGGGAGAATGCTAGCCGAGAAGCAAGAGAGGAGTCGAAAGATGGGAGCGAGTACTGAATGAGTTGCTAAATGTAAGGAAGGAAGAGCCAGCAAACGTAGCTGGATATGGTAGTGGGAGGGAGAAGAGAGAGAAGTAGTGGAGGAGGAGGTGGGGATCAGGAGGTCAGAAGGGGTGGGAAGCCATGAAAAGAGTGAAGTTGGGGAAAGCACCAGGAACAGATGGAGTGTGTGGGGGAAATGTTGAGGTATGGTGGTTGACGATAGTGATCGAATGGGTATGGAAAATGTGCAAAATAGCATGGGGAGAAGGGGAGTGCACTACTATGACGGTAAGAACTGGTAGAATAGTCCCCATATATAAGGGCAAAGGGGAAAGAGGAAGTGTGTGGTAACCACCGAGGAATATATCTTCTAAGCGTAGTAGGGAAGGTATTACAGGAGGGTAATGATTGAGAGAGTGAGAGTGAGAACGGAGAAATGGATAGGCGACGAGCAGGGAGGGTTTTAGGAAGGGAAGAGGATTTGTAGATCAGATTTTTACCCTGAATTGTGTTGTGGAGAGAAATATCTGGAGAAGAAGCAATAAGGTGTATGTTGCCTTTGATGGACTTGGAGAAAGGCCTATGACAGAGTGGATAGAGAAGGTTTGTGGAAAGTACTTAGAATATACGGAGTAGATGGCAAGTTGCTGGAAAGCAGTGAAGAGCATGTATGAGGGTGCAAAGGCAGCCAGGCGTGTGGAGAGTGAGCAGAGCGAGTTCTTTGACCTGAATGTTGGTTTGACAACAGGGGCGTGTGATGGTCCCCGTGGTTGTTTACTGTATATATGGATGGAGTCATGAAAAGAAATACTATCAAGAGCAGTGGATGTGGGTTGTATCGCTGAAAAGGGAGGGAATTGAGTGGAAGCTACCTATACTGCTGTTAGCGGATGATACAGTTCTGATGTGTGATAATGAATGGGAGGGCAGGGGGTATGGTGTAAATGAGTTTGGAACAGTGTGCAAAAAACGGAATTTGAAGGTAAATGAGGGGAAGAGCAAGGTTATGGTCTTCGAAAGGCGGTGGGTGATGAAGTCAACAGAGTGTGAGGTGAAGCTAAAACGGTCAGGCTATCGAGATCGTCAACTTTGTAAAGTATCTGGCCAGTGTGTTGAGTAAAGATGGGACTATGGATGAAGAACGTGCGGGAGAGGGTTACAACAGGGGAAGAGGGGTTGTAGGAACGCTGAAAAGCTGAGTAACAAGAAATAGGGTGGTCAGTATGGAAGTGAAGGAAAAAGTCCGTGCATGACAGTGTGGTAATCCCGACAACTGAATTACCGGAAGCGAAGCATGGACGTTGGTTGAGAGACTCAGACCAAGAGTGAGAGCCGTGGAAAGGACTTACTTAAGAAGTGCAGGCGAAGTTACATGGAGGGATAGACAGGCTAATGAGGAAAGTAAGAAGGAGGTGTGGTGTGCGAGGTAGATGTGCTGGAAAGTGTGAAAAGGAATAACTTGAGATGGTTCGGGCCATATGGAACGTATGGAAAGCGGAGAGAATGACTAAGGGGGTGTGTACCGAGGAGCGAGGTGGAGGGACGAGAGAGAGGAAAAGTAGACCGAAAAGAGAGGTGGAAGGATGGACGTGGAGGAAGATATGAACGAAGGCGGTGACTGGTTGGGGGGAGGGGCATCGATTGACTGGGGACAGAGGTGCATGGGGGCGGTTCGTTCGTGGGCCACCCCTTCAGGGATCACGGCAATAGATAGCTGAGATAGGACGAGATGCCGAGAAGTCGTTGAGCTATTTATTCCGTTGTAAATGGTTGCATGAAGTTTGGCTCCCGTTTACTATTTAATCCACGGCCTGAAGTTTGTTCCCGTTTTCACCATTCCTTATACGTCGGATTTTACCTCTTTCAGGTCGGATTTTGTCATATTTTAGATCGGACACAAACCGGAGTTTGGAAATCTCGGAAAATCGGAACATTTCGGACTGGGTGTCCCCCCAATTAGTCCGAAAATAGCGAGTCCCTTCCCAGATATTGACATTCTCGGTTGTAACATTAACTACTAACTTGAGCTGGACACATTATGTGAGAAGGCAGTGAAGAATGCCTATAAAAAAACTGGGACTCATGTACAGAGTTCGAGAATTATCACTGACGAGCAGTGGGACGTTAATATATTAAAAGGCATTGTGCGTTCTCAGATGGATTACTGTTCACCTCTGGGGGGTTGGAAGTGGAGTGGTTGCAGTGAGGCAGTTAGACAAAATTCAAAATAAAGCTATTAGATTAATCAATAACCCTGCAATCACACAGGACCTTCCTACATTATCCATACGAAGAAACGTGCATCCTTGCAATTCTACAGATATTTCACAGCAATTGTTCCGAGGAACTTGCTTCAATTGTGCCGCCTCTCCACATCTTTCCCAGTAGAACTAGGGCAGCTGAGGGGGGAGCGCCCATGAATTTACACGTTCTCCTCACAATGCAGACACTTCTGCTTATCAGAATTCATTTATTCCCCAGAGCTACTACTCTTGGAAATTCACTTCCCTCGAATTGCTTCCACAAACTGACAATTTTACCATAATGTTTAAATCCAGTTGTTACAAACATTTTATGAATGGAGGGGTGCCTTTAGGCAACATGGACCTTTTTGTTTTATCTGTGTTTGTCCTTCCTCCGTTTCATTGTCTCTTTAAAAAAATAAAAAATAAAAAATATATAGCTTTGAATTTTCAACTTTGTAGACCAAATTAGCCTTTGGATTTAGTATTTTCAGAAAACTTGGCCTTATAATAGATTTGCACTTTGACAGATTTTTATTTGTTTATTCTTACATTTTTTTTTTTTCTGCTCTAGACACCGTTAATTACCGTTGGATAGGTGGCCATGAACATTAGGGCATTTGTCCCAAACGGGACCTTTACTGACTGATGGCACGGCGGTGACATATTTGACAGATTTGTACAAATCGGTTAATTAGTTTTGTAAATGTTTATTCATATTTTAATAATGTATCAATTAAGCTCTATCCCACTATTTCGGTATATTTTGATAGAACTAAACTTAAAGATGCCCCTAAATTTCATCCTCTTCAATATTTACGTTAGATTGGGCCCCCTAGATTTCAAAACAAATATTAGGAATTCCCTATGGGTGGAAAACTTGTTAGCCAGTTAATTGCGGATTTATTCTTGCTTGCTTTAACATTTATTTATATAAAAGACTTGGTGACAATAGCAAGAAAAATAACATCCCAGGAAAAAGTAGCACTGCTAAAATTGTTAAGTAATAATGTAGATATATCGTTATTTTTAAAATTTTTTATTGATGATATTCTCGTTTGCAATATGTTAAATTTTAATGAAGTCACTAAAAACTTATCCTAATTCCATTCCCCACACAAGGTAAAGTAAAGTTGAAACATTTCTTGATATAAATACTGTATTACAGATTGTTGATGAACAGTGTACACTTAAAAGTACATCACAAAAGTTGACAATTTTATTTTAACGTAATAAACTTTCCTTTCCCTAGTAGTCATATCGATAGTAAATGTCTATACTGTAATTGTTTTAATTCCAAGCTAATAATATGTTGTATAACTTGCACAAATACTAAAGTAGTGACTTTTGATGCAAGTAAATTGCTCTGCATAAATGTAATCTTTTAAGGTCAATTATTGTGACTGCTATTCTAAAATTTGATAATAATTTTATTCCAAGGCATTTTAACTTCAAGTTTCTCGATAACACTGCTTACTTTTTGTCTGTATGTATTGATTGTAGGATTTGTTTTTCTAGTGATATTATTGATTTTCTAAAAATTATTGTCCCTGTTAAAAGAGTACTGTACTTTGTTTAAATCTGTTGTTGCCCGTTCTTCATATTTGCAAATTGTTATACAGTACTTTATTTATGGTATCTATTCACTGTTGACAGTATCACAATTTTGATTACCTTTGGTGATATTCCTTCATTTATGTTTACTATAATTGTTAGGTTATTTGTAGGGTAGTATATGGGTAGGGGTGCTTCTATGCACACAGGTACCTACCGCTACCCGGATAACACTGGAGTGCTGTACGTGTTTTGTACTATTGGAAATATCTTGTCAAATTGCAAAATTTGCTTAACTCAATGACTGCAGGCTGTTATTTAAAAAAAACGGTCATCACTGCAGCACTTATTATATGACAATAGCTGACATATGCCTAAAACAAGGCCTGGGAGGCAGGCAAGCGAGTAGTACGAGCAGCGCAGATCCATACCATCCACAACCAGCCGGTGTTCTGGGGGTGGACACTGGAGGTTCAGTGGGAGATATCTCCAGCCCCCTTACAGACTGGAGATAGAGGGAAAACGCGCTCAAACTCACTAACCTTTACCGATTTTAGCATCACCTGTGCAAAATTGTTGGCACGGGCAACCAGGGGAGTACAGACACGATTCAGGTGTCATGGAAAAGGTCTATCCCTCTGCTTTCAGGGATATATCATTGAAAATAATTCTACTGTAGCGCTTGTTATACATGAAAATGCTGCAGGGAATGAAGGTTACTTTAGTCCCAACCCCTGTATGGTACCGTGGTGACCAAGCAATTGTCATACGACAAGTGCCGCAGGTCATGGGCATTAAATGATAATTTTACATATCTGTTATGTAGTTTATTTATCATACAGAATTAGTAAAATTTACCAGACAACATCCTGAACTTCCCAAATTGGACTAATTCCTTGAAACATGACGAGAATGCGTGTGTTAGTGTGCGGACTAATTTGCTTGGGAAGGGAAACAGATGAACTTGCCACATGTAGTGATGTAAAAGTATACCATATGTGGTGGTTTTGTGTTCTTTTATTTACTATTATTTGCTAAAGTGATCTTTTCCACAACGATTTCATTAGTTTTTTGCCTTTTAATAGTGTGTGTTACTGTTTGAGTTTGTGAGTTTTTACAATAAATACTCGTCAATATTTACAAATCTTCTTCTAACATTCAGACAGTGTCAAACAAGCCCTTAACCGTCAATTCGATGAGCAACATTTTTAGTAATTATACAGTACAGTTTTGGTATTTTTAATTGAATCGACACCAAGAAGGAATGTTAAATGTTTTAAAGGATTGAATTTATTATACCAACTATATCAACACGTACATCCCCAGCGAAGAGCCTGAACGCGTCGGCGATGAATGTGTAGTACAGCCCCAGAGAAGCCTGGCGCGTCACCCTAATTGCGCCGACCGTAACCTCAGGTGTAGCCACTCAAGGAGGGCTCAGATTTGTATGGGAACTGCTTTGTACGTATCCCACGGAACCGTGCCACGAGGTTTGAAAAATCTCACAAGCCACGTGCGTGCGCCGGTGATGCGCGCAATAACCTGTTTTTGGGGGGTAATTGCCTTCAAATTTTTTACTCTTGTAAAATACGTATTTAGGGGGCTTCTGTAGGACCCTTCTTTAAGCTTTTTTGAGCGTTTTTTCATGTTTTTTTCCTTAATTACACTAACCCATTCGCTATGGTGTCTGGTGATATAAAACCATTTTTGAAAATCTGGCGGTTATGGTGAACAAACATTACAAAAACTAAAAGGGGCCGGGGGGGGGATGGAGGGAGTGGCGAACAATACCACAATTGCCTGAAGACAATCCGAAAAAATAGCTTGTGAGGACACCGGCTTTGACTCCCGGATTAAGATAAGCCAGCTGACGCCACTACACAATATGGCAGAGTAGTTAAGTAGTATGGATCAATGGGACCTCTTAAGGGTTAATATCCCATGGCCTCTCCATCTATTTTTTTTATCTCCATGGCTGGAGTAACTGCTCTAGGTTATTTTGGACAGAAAAAAATAGAAAGTTTATTCACCAGGTTCGGTTCAGTGAAATGGAGGAGGAGCCATTGGCGGGGAGTGACATTGAAAATCTCCTACGATAGAGGATTCTGAGAAAGGAGAGATGGATAGACGTGTTCAACTTTAGAGGTTAGATAGTCAAATATTTGTTTTGGATAGTCAGTAGAATTAGGGGAGAGATAAAACAGCGCAGAAATATTAGTTTTGAGAGGGACAAGAAAGCTTCTAGAACAGAGGAGTTAAGAATTCAGAAGAATCACAAAAGTTCGGAACACAAGAGCAAGATTTGTTGCGCACATATGCGTCCTTCGGAGATCGGCCCAACATTTCTTGACTTATTTCTGACTTCTAAACCCTTCTTATTATACTGTCAATCTTTTCTCTCATTTGGGCTTCTTACGACCATAAACTTATCTTGTTACCTGTCATATCTCTCCAGTCTGGCCAAACGATCCTCCCAGCCGGCGGCTGCTTGTGTGGGCACTTTGGCACTGCCGACGTGGGCGGCTCCTTTTCCGGGCAGAGTACTTCTTTGATTTCCCATTGGAATGATTTTTATCTTCCATGGACGAGGAACCCGGAGAGTGCTGAACGCATTACCGAGGTAACTTATCGGGCATGGAAGCGTACATTCCATTTTCTTTCTCTCAGTCTAATGCCAACAAATCTTGGTTTACTCACGCTTGTTCTATTACTGTCCGCAACAAGGAGGAAGCATTCAAACTTAGGTTAACGACGCCTTAAAACTCAATTATCTCATTCTTGCTATGTTTCTGCATTGGAATCAAGCCAAATACGTTCTTCGAATTGCTTAGCACTCTTTCATCAATAATAAATGCACGGAACTATCCAACCCTACGCTCTTCCCAAGCTTTCTGGCATATTTAGCCAAAAACCTCGCCAACAATATTTCTTCCGCGTCTTTCCCTCCCCTTTTCCACTCTGATGGCATAACCATCACTTCTTCCTTGCCTTTGACAAAGCTGAACTCTTCAGCTCAAACTTTTGCTAGGAAACTCTACCCTGGATGGATTCCGGTGCTATGCCTCCCTCCACCCCCCCCCCCTCTCTACTACTTATGCCTAATATTCCTAATCTATTCTAAAGGTGTACTTTCTAACATCTCTGGGGCCTAAAACTAAGAAGGTGGAAGGTCCGGACAGTGTTCCTTCCTGTTGTACTCAAAAACTCTGCTACCGTGGTGACCCCTGCCTAGGCAAACTCTTTCGTCTCGTATCTCCTCTAACGTCTTCCCTTCATGCTGGAAGTTTGCGCTCAGTAATAGCCTGTCCCAAACAAGGGTGACCGCTCTCAAACCCCCAACGATCGTCCAATCGCTCTCATCTCTGGTACCGCTAAAGTTTTTTAAACTATTATGGCTTCCAAAATTTATAAGCATTTCTCTTCTCATAATCTGCTCTCAGATCGCTCAGTAGGGCTTTAGGACAATCGTGCTTTCCTTAGGACAGTAAGTGAGTACGGGCGATCTGGCCGAAAAATTGTAATAGGCCTAACCCTATCTTTGTTTTTTTAACTGCTAGAGAATTAATACACATCTCAAAGTAGCCGTTCGTAGCTGTAGACGGCATTGAGAGAGCTCTGTAGCGCCCTTGGTCAACTGGTTCAGTTGTGCGGATTTCCGTTTTGGAGGCCTTTTGCCGCTATTTTAGCAAATATCTCACAATAAATAACACTAAAGTCTTGTCTATCCAAAGCAATAACAAAGTAGAAGAATTCTCCTTATTGTTTTAAGGTGCGCATCGCCCCCACTCCGGCCGCCTTGTTTAACCTTACGTTTCGACGCACGGCTTTCAAAACCAAGCTTAACCCTTAACTAGCGGGCTCGCAACATAAGTCGCGTTAAAGAAACTGCCAAAAAACGGGTGGAAAAAAGGTTTTAAAAAACGAAGGTTGAGTGAAAATGGGTGGGATAGTAATGATCCATACGTCCGACATATGTGGCCTCCCGGGCCCCACTAAACTCCAGTTCCCCCACCGCTCTGGTTCGTTGAGGATGACAGTGTAACCAATAGTTCGCTAAAAGTGAGCAATGTAGCAAATCAGCTAAACTGCCATCTTCGAGGGTAACACTGTCAGTGCGCCACGAGTGCTACGTAGCTGTATCTTGGCGTCATTGGTGTTAGCGATTTCCGGCCTAGTTTTTGGCGCAATACCAGTTCCTTTCATTACTGAATGGTTGATATAGCAGCCAGAATGGCCTGAAAAGGCCCAAACGGCCACAGAGGGAGTACGCTAGACAAGGGTTAATAGGCTTAAAGATTTTAAAAAGGCACCCAGGTTCCTGCCCCATTTGCCGCCGGTGCTCATTTAAAATGCTGACCGGGAGGGAGGGGTAAAGGGTTCGCTATACTGGTGATCTTCTTCATATCTACTAACTCTTCGTCATCCTCCTTTCGGGACTTCGGTAAGACCTTTTCTATTGCACTAGATATATCGAAGGCCTTCGATAGAGGGTCTGGCACAAATCTTTAATTTCTAAACTACCCTCCTTTCTTGTGTTTCTATCCCTCCATCTTTGCCTTTGTTTTAATTTTGTTCCGGCCGTTCCGTAGCTGCGGTTGTGGACCGGCCACAGCTCACTTCCTCATTTTTAAACATCCGGTGTTCCTCATGGGTCTCTGTCATATCTCCTATTCTCTTTCTAATTTTCAGTAAATGATCTTCTCAACCGTACCTACCTATGTCTACCTATTTGCGTTCACCACTGATAGTGGCACCGAGGAGCGCGCCGCCTCTCGTTCTCGACCTTACACTAAACCATTCGTTTTCCAGGAGCGTGCGGCCATCCTCGTCTAACCCTGACACTACACAAGTCGTTTTCCAGAACGCCCCAGCCAGCAATCCCTCAAAAACCAACCGTAAATGAAGCCATAGAACACGTATCTTCTGATCTAACTACTATTTCCAATTGTGCAGAGGAAACCTTGTTGCCTTTAATGCTTCCAAAACCCAATGTCTCCATCTATCTACTCAGTCGGAACTCCCAGAGGACTATCCCTTATTCTTCAACAATACAAAAATCAATCTTTCATTTTCTCTCAATATTCTTGGTGTCTCTTGATTCTGCTCTCACTTGGAAGGACCATATTACCAGTCTTGCTAAGGCAGCCTCCTAGAAGTTAGGTTTTGTGTTCAACCCTACTTCAAGGGGTCGTCTTACCCCTGCACACAGCTTCTTGCTCTGTATAGGGGCACCCGTGCTTTCATGTATTGAGTATGGTTCACAATGTTGGGGAGGATCCTCTCACACCGCACTCCTAGGACAAAAGTAGAAAGGAAGGCCTTTCATATCAGGAACCCTTTCCCGCCCGGGCAGCATTTTCAAAATGACACTGCGGCCGATGGGCAGGATCCCTGGGTGTCCCCTTGAAGGCCTATTAAGCGTGTTTTGAAAGCAGGGCGTCCGACGTAATGTAAACCAAGCCTGTCCTTGCGACACCGCACCGCCGAAAACAAGAAGAGTCAGAGTTTGTTAATTGTGGTGACTGATAGAACAGGTTTAGTGTTGAAAAGTTTATGATATGCTCACATTACATCGAAACTATCTCCACGGAAAAATCGTCATCACAACTGAAACCAGTTACCTAGAGGCTCTACTCAACGCCAGTCTACAGATACGAAACACCTACGTTTAGAGACGCGTGGAAATTCTCCAGCAGGTTAAAATAACAAAGATACGGGTAGCCTATAAAAGACGTTTTTTCGGCAGCCCATGATCGCACGGATCTCAATACGGTCTTAACCTGACAAGCGCGATATAGACCTAGTGTTTAGGGTAGTTATTTGTGCATTTATAGCACTGGATTTTCTGACAGAAACGTAGTTATATTTACATATATAAAGCATTAATTGTTTTCGGTATGCTTTTATTTTACATATATGATTTATATATGAACCTTCAAGAGTGCTAAAATAAGTGGGGAAAAGCATTTGGGTGGAGAAAAACGAAGATATTGGCCACACGGTCAAAATCTCAGGCGACGGAGAGAGCCACAAGCAGCCCTCCCCTCTCGCTGTCTGGGAGGGGAACTGAGGACGAAGCGGGGGCGGTGTGTGCCGAGTGTCTGGGTGTTGCATAACGATCTTTTATGCAACCACGACTTGAGCTACATTATCGCGGGAAGATGAGAAAAATAACCCCGATAAATGCTGATAATAAGAGGCTAAATAGTGTGATAATTGAGGGGGGTGGGAGGGGGGGGGAGGGGGGGGAAGTATGGTGGGGAAAGGAGGGGGAGGGGGAGGGGTGAGAAACACATGGATGGAGTACTAGAGGGGATATATCTCGACCTAGAGACAAAATCCTTTGTTCGGATAGGCCTTTTTTTTTTGGGAAAGTTTTTTTTATGGTATTGCTTCCGTGAGGCCTATCGCGTTACCTAAAGGAAGGCTTCCGGAGGCCTATCGCGCATTGCCGGGTTAAGAAGGCGATGCCGGGAGGGAAGGGTTAATTCCATCCCACTCACCAAACTCTCTCTTCGCCGCACTGTTGAAACTCTCTCGCTATTCTATCGCTAATACACTAATCAGTGCTCCTCAGAGCTCACTCAGTGTATACCACCACTTCTACATAGGATAGGCTGGTACACGTACTGCAACACAATCCCACCCCTACTCTGTGCAACTACCAAAACCAAGAGTGAAATGTTACTCTCAGTCTTTCTCCTATTCCAACAGCTGAAAGCCGCTAGAACTCTCTCCCAGAATCAGTCTTTCCATCATCCTATGACTTCGAATTGCTTCAAACTCCGGGTGTCCAGGCATTTTGGCTCGAACGTACCTTGATTGTGCCCCTGTCACTCTTTCAACTATGGGGGAGGCATTCCATACAGGCAGTTCCTGCCTTTTGTCTCCACGCCTTCACTCACATAGGAAAAAAAAAATCCACCGTTGGCTTGAAACTGAGGATAGAGATAGTAGGAGGACTACAGAGAAGGGTATGCTGTGAAGTAATCACAGACAACTGGGTTTCGGTGAGAAAAAGAAGATCAGGGTTGGCAGAGGAGAGGTGGTATTAGACAGAGTGGAAAGTTAGAGGAAAGGCAACAAATTTTACAGAAATTGATAGGAAGAGTGGAAGATAGCGGTCCAGAGCATTCTGATAGGTCGGTCAACAGGGGGCCAAACCACTGGGGGCATTTCTGGTCCCCCTACCTCCTAATATGAGTGTAAAAAAGGCAGTAGTGTGTGGTGTTCGGTGTTTTTGGGATCCGCCCCGACATCATACACCAAAACTTTTCTCGACCGTGGTGTTTAAGGGGGGTCACCGCCTTTTTTGTATCTTTCTCTCCTTTTCTCTCTTTCCCTGGCTTGTATCCAGTCGGCCCCCTTCAGCCAACGGGTTTAAGACGTTTATTCACCATCCAGGTGTCAATGTCTTCCTGGCGAGCGATAGTGAGCCAGCATTATCTGGAGGGAAAACCGGCGTCGCCGGAGAAAGAATTTTCTATCGAAAAAATTTACAAATTAAGCTTCCTGTCAAAAACAAAAAAATATATATGCTGGCTCGCTACCGCTCTCCAGGAAAATAGTGACCACCTGGCTAGGGTGTGTAAACGTCTTAAAAACAGAAGGCTGAATGGGGCCGAATGGGACAAGCCAAAGGCAAGGCGAGAGGAAGAAAAAGAGAAAAAGAAAAAGCGAGGTGGCCTCCCTGAAGTGGGTTTCTAGGCCCTGTTAAAGCCGCCAGAAGCTCAGGAGGCCATGGAGTGGTGCGTGGTGAAGACTATTTGCCCGCCAGAGCAGCCGTCTTCTGGGTGGCCGATGGGTTTAAGTGCCTTACATTTGCTTAGATGTTTATGGTACGTCAGTGAATTTGTCTGTGTGGTGGTTTTGTGCTTTTTTTGTCTTTTTAATATTTTTCTGCTAAAAAAAAAAAAAAAATCTTCAATGCATTATTTCCCCAGTGATCTTTATATAAGTTCTTTTGTCGTTCTAGTGTGTAATTCCGGTTTTGGCTAGTTTGTTTTGAAAATTTTAAATTTTAATTTGTTAATAAGCAAAATATACTGCGATTACAAACTTAGTAAAACTCTTATGGATAAAATTCATCTGAATATAACAAAAGAGAGGTGCAAAGTAAGTGTGTTCAGTCAAAAGATTGTAATTAAGGCTGCATTGGCCAATTTTGATAATGCCAATTTTTGCTACATTTAGGTACCTCCAGCGTAATTTGATTCAACTTGGGACGAGACCTGTCAGATGTAGAGGAGTAATTAAGATAGTCTTTAACCCTTTGAGTCATAGACATTCTTCCAAAGCTGCATGAAATCTTCGGGCCAGTAACATTCATAAAATAAACACATGATCATCTGATTGAAGGAGTGTAAACATGAATAACTAGCCATTATAATGTAAAACTTGCAAAATAAACAAACCAAAACAGGGACGACACAATATAAAGACAACAAACAGGCCCATCCACCAACATTTTTTAAACTGCTGTACTGTATAGGGTAAGACGGGGTAATTTCGCCAAAAATCGCGTATTTTGACAAATAGAAACTGCCACAAATGGAATTTTGTAATTTTTAATTTTTTATCTATACATTCAGCCTTTCTGCTATAGATGCCCAAAAAACAAAAAAAATATAATGTTTTGGTCATGCTGCCGAATTTTTGAAAAAAGTCACTCTCGACCTATTTTACGCATCATCTAGCTAGTAAACTAGATAACATTATATGATTAATGGCCAGACAAAACACTAGCACGCAGGTAAAAGCAATGAAAACATTCACAAACCCAAACTGACACTAAACATACCAATAGAAAAACATTGCACGCACACACACACAGCTGAACAGGGCGGGCAGAGATGCAGGTGTGTCACATGTGTAGGCCTAGGCGCCACTGTGTCTATTGCGGGTGTGGACGTGTCTAGTGCGGGTCTGGAGTTGTGGACATGTAGTGCGGGTGTGGACGTGTCTAGTGCGGTTGTGGACGTATTTATTAGGCCTACGGGTGTGGAAGTATTTAGTGCGGGTGTGGACGTGTCTCGTGTGGGTGCGGCGTGTAGGTTGCTAGTACAAAGTACCAGGCAGCAGCTGACGGCTACTGCCAACACTGTGTCACACGCAAACATACACACATACAAACCACCCACAAACACCCCCACACACACCCGACCATACCGTCAGACGCGCCGCTAGCCCCGGCTCCAGGCCCCGCGAAACTACAACAAAACCTAAGCCAAACTAGATCTACAACCTAAGCCAAACTAGCTATACAACCTAAACCAAACTTGCTCTACAACCTAAACCAAAACTGCTCTACAACCTAAGCCAAACTGCAGCCGAATCCATGCAATAGTTTCGGAGATATCGGCGTTTTAATGGAAATTACCCCGTCTTACCCTATACAAACTTAATTTATACAGAGAGTACATAATATGCAAAATAGCTTCAAAGGAAACAGGAATGGATCTTTGTTTTTAATGTAGAAATACAGCTTTCTCTTCTTAACACATCATACAAAACATACACATTCACATAGAAAAAAACAAAAATATACTGTATACGGTACTGTACAAGGATATACCTGAACAGATGGAGGCGTGCATGACATAAGTCGTGCTGGGCGAGGTGAGGTGGAGTAGAACTCAAATGAGGATGCCAGCGCCTCGTCCACCCGTCTGTGTCGCTCCCGGATAGTCTCATAGGCCGATTCCGACCCTGAGCTGGTCCATGGGGGGCGGGGCGGGTCCGGACGGTGGCGATCATGGTCCGAAGGGGACTCGGAGGGGTGGCTGTCCCGGTCGTCTTGGTACCTGGGGAAGTTAATATAATACAAGATGACTGGAAAGCTTGAGGTCTTCGATTTTTTTCTTGTGATCTTAATTTTCTGTGTGCCATCTCGCCCAAGTGGAAAGCGTCATTGAGTATAAGAAAAAATATATATGCTGTATATACTGTAATATCATTACAGTAAAATATATATGCTGTATATACTGTAATTAAAATGTAAAACTTGCAAACTAAACAAACCAAAATTGGGACAAGGACAATATAAAGTCAAATTAAATTATCAAAATCGCTATGTGGAAACAACGCTTACTAAAATGAAAATTATTAAATAAAAGAACACAATCCACCACATAGGGTGTACATCACTACATGAGCAAGTTAATCTGTTTCCCAAGCAAACCAATCGCACATATAACAACGCACTATCGTCACGTTAAAGGAAGTAGTCAAGTTTGGGAAGTCCGGGACGTTCTGGCAAATTTTACTAAACTCTGCATGAATAAAGAAACTACATGTTAAATGTCAAAATATTATTTAAAATCAAATTTGCAACATGACAAGACATTAACAATAGTAAAAAATACAAATATTGATAAGATATCTATACTATTACAAAATAATATATAAAATACAGTACAGCACTCACTAACGATAGTGCTATCGGGTAGGTACCTGTAAGCATAGCATGCTTCAAGTGACCCCTATCAATAACTACCCTACAAATAACCTACATTTATAGCACAAATAAACTAAGGTAATCGCAAAAGTAAGCAATTGATACTATCGACAATGAATACATATAATATAAAGAGAAATAATTGCAAAATATGAAGTAACAACAGATTTAAACAAAGAGTACTCTTTTAACAAGAACAATAAATTTAAAAAATCATCATATTAATAATAATAATAAAAAGAAAAAGATAAACAATAAATACAGACAAAAAGTAAGCAGAGGTTATACAAGAAACTTCAAGTTAAAAATGCTTGATTACATTTATTGATGTCAAATTTTAGAATACAGTCACAATAATTGACCCTAAAAAGATTAAATTTATGGAACAATTTACTTGCCTCAAAACCTCTGTCCACTAAGAGTCTGTATAGTAACCTAGCTCTAGCCCAAAAGTCATCTACTTTAGTGCAGATTTTACAAAATCTTATTAATTGGGAATAAAAACAATTATAAGTGATTTTACTATCGATATTACTACTAGGGAAAGGAAAGTTTATTACGTTAAAATTAAAATCATCAACTTTGTGATATACTTTAAGTATGCACTGTTCATTAACCCGGGAGCTGCGGGGAGACTCTTAAGAGTTCCCCCGGCGCACTGCGGGAAGACTCTTAAGAGTCAGAGAAAATAAAAATCAACTTTTGACATCGAAAAAAAAATATTTTTTAATATTTTTTTTTTTTTATTTTATTTTTTTTTTTTGGCCCCTGGGCCATGCAAAATCTCAGTCCTCTACCTCCCCTCCTTCCCCACTTTCCTCCTCTCCTTCAGTTATCACCTATTTTCCCTGTTATTCCCTTATTCTGAGGTATATTTTCGTGCTAACATTAGAAATCCGATTGGAGGGTGTGGTCATCACTGATAGCAAGCGAGTGCAAGAGAGAGAGAGAGAGTATCGATCGACTGTGTCTCAGTGGCCTTGGGGGAAATTGGCGGGAAAGCAGATTGCCTCACCCATACATTATACAACTCGCGGGCTATATCTCCGATTTTGACCATCCAAACGCTGTTTTCACTCGTTTTATTGTTGTTTCAGGTTAATACCTTTATAATCAACCCATAATAGGCGCATATGGATAAATATTAATGCTATTAATGGCACAATGAATATTTTAGTGACGGAAACACCTCAAATACGTCAGCACAGGGGGACGTTTCCAATTACCCCCATGCGCACTTCAGAGGTTAACAATCTCTATATTTATATCAAGAAAATTTTCAACTTTATAATTTACGTTACATTGTGTGAGGGGAATAGAATTAGGGTAAATAAGTTTAGCAACTTGATTAAAATTTAACAAATTGCAAACAAGAATATCATCAATATATGTATTATTACTTAACAGTTTAGCAAGTGCTAATTTTTCTGGAATTTTATTTTTCTTGCTACTGTCAACTAAGTCTTTTATATATTTAAATTCTAAAGCAAGCAAGAATAAGTCTGCAATTAAAGGGCTAGCATTTCCACCCATAGGAATTCCTAATATTTGTTTGAAAATGTACGGCCCGAATCTAACATAAGTATTGAAAAGGAGGAATTTAAGGGCATCTTTAAGTTTAGTTCTATCAAAATATACAGAACTAGTGGGAGTAGAGCTAAGTGATGCATTATTAAAATATGTATAAACATTTATGAAATAATTACCATTCCTAACGAACCTGTCAAAGTGCAAATCTATAATAAAGCAAAGCTCTGAATATACTAAATCTAAAGGCAAATTGGTATACAAAGTTGAAAAGTCGAAGCTATGTACCGAGGTAACTTTCGGCATGGTATTTATTTTATCAATAACTTCTAACGAATTGTCAACACTCATTGTATCATTACAGTATCATTACAGTAAAATGTTTAATTTATTATTACCCTGGTGGCTGCTGGGCGATGTGAAAAGTTCCAAGTCGGTCTTGGTATAGTCGTCCGGTGTCCCCTCTTCTGGCCCACCACTCAGCCACCGCTCTCTCCCTCTCCTCACCCTCCTCCTCCGGCCAACTGGATGGCGGGAGAAGTTGCCAGGACGGGCGGTGGGCGGGCGACAACTCTTCTGAGGTGGTGGGAGAGTGGGCGGCAACAACACCAACACCTCCTCCACCTGGTCGCTCCTTCCACCACTCACTACCAACACCAACACCACCACCAGCACCACCACCACCACCACCAGCATAGTCATCACCCCAAGCTTCTCTGTCAACACCTACCAAGTCTGTAGATTAGAATATATGATTAAGTAACACCCCATTCTTAACATTAATCATCAATTACAAACCCCAATGCACTTGAATAAACTAATGAAAGCATATGGTCCTCCCGGGATTCGAACTCGGGACACCACACCCAGAACAGAAGCATTTAAACCATTACACCACCAACACAATTAAATGTTGAGTACACGACCATGTGCAGGGCCATTGGTGTATAAATAAGCATCAAAATATGCATAACAAATTATATAATAAAGTGTCTGATTGTGGATATTTTTATGTATGCATAAATACATTAGGAAATCAACTTATTAGCGCGATTTGCTTAATAGTCAGTAATTTCATTAAATCTCAAATTCAGTGTTGATTGTATATTATATAGGCCTATTTTATAAATATAATAATACTGTATATATTTTTAATTCATAATTCCTCACATAAGGATATTGTTATGTCCCTGGAAAACAAGACTTTAAATGAAACAATTTGGTGATGGGCTGGTCCATCAGAGTGAGAACTGAGCGATCTCTGCCTTACCCATAGCTTACTCTGACTGTTCCTTTTACTTATATATTTTCTAGATCTCAAGTGACGGCGTCTCTTCCGTGGATTGACCTACCAATCTACCAAGATTGGAAGCCAAAGCGTCACATTTTTCCTTTGCCCCTCAACTTTCTCTTCATAATTGCTGAGGGGCACAGGGCCCTGGGTGGGGCTTTGGTTTCCCGGGCGTTGCCGCACCCTCCTCAGCTCCCAGCCATGGAGTGGCTTCGGTCACCCAGGCTTTATTGTGGTCGGCAGGGGTTTTGTGGGGGCGCTCGGTTATGGCCTTGGCATTGCTCGGGGCCTTGGGGCTGTTCGGCCAGGCAGCTTGGGGAACAGTAACAACAAAAATAGCATATTTTTCTTATGATTATGCATTTTTTTTCTTACAACTTAATAACCAAGCATAGCAACCTTAAATGAAATGTATTCCCTAATATAATTAATGAACAGAGTAATAATTAAACTCATGCCAATTCCCCATTTTATTTTTTTATTTTTTCTGGGGGTGGCCGACTCGAGACAGAGCCCAAACAGGGACAACACAACACAACAGAAAACAATGAACACACAAAAATAAAACACATCTTAAATTAAAAAATCTGAACCAAGAATATTGTTACCAAGAAGTTGATCGGTGTGCGAGGTGAAGGCTGGAGTGGGTGGTGGGAGGGCCGAGCCTCCTCCCTCCACCCGGCCCCTCCACACATCTCCAGGCAGGGGGGAGTCATGGGAGGGGGATGACACGGAGCCATGCTCTCGCTCTCCCTCCAACAGTCCGTCAATGTGATCTGAGAATAATAATGTTCAAATATGGCAGTTAGATTAGCTCTTCAACATAATAGGAGAAAACTAAAATACAATCAGAGTTGTTTACCAGGTCATTTAGAATAGTCCTTCGGTGATTGTCTTAGAGTAGCCCTATAACATGATCTGAGCATATTATAATACAATGAAAAGTGTTCATTGCATCATTTAGAATATTCTTTAATATAATCATTATATAAATTAACCAAACAGGATTATATACAATCAGGGTTGTCTACCTAGTGTAGTTCTTCAACATAAGCTGAGCTAAAATAATACAATGTGAAGCCTACTGTATCTTGTGAGACCTACCATGTGAGACGGCCATATAGTAGGTGCGTGTAGCCGAGGGTGGTCTGTATGGCACCACCACCACAGTGCCGCCCGGTGTGGCACAACGCTCATCATCATCTATACACACTCTACTTCCAGCGATAGGCTCTGAGGAAGTACGCTGGTTTACTGCTTCAGAAATTAACTCGCTGGATGCCTGATTATTTTTGAGAACCTCTTCTTCTTTCTTGTCTAAGAGAAGAAATAGAGTACCAGTATTAGTATATCTACTACAGTATCAGGGGCGCGTTCAAGAGCAAGACTTCAGACGCTAGTTTCCATAGCGCGAATTGGGACCTATTGAACGATTTCTAAGCCTCTTCCGCAATACGTAAACAAACAGGGTGGTTGCCATGGTTACGTTTATACCAGCGTCTTCACTTGACGCTCTAAACAACGACAATGATTGTTCTTTACATCTAATCAACTACTAGGATATTTATCCTGTAATATCCATGAGTAATTAGGCCTAAAGCATGCTACGCTATTGAATTATAGCATCTCATTGGCCTAAAATACATATTAATATTTATTAGTAACCATATTTTTGGTTATTACATTCTACAATAAAGTAGCCTATATATGAAAGAAAGCAAATTCGTTCATAAAATTTGTCATGTTATTTTCGTCCGCCACTTCAATACATGCGGATCCTCTACGCCTCCTATCGAAACATAAAGATGTATATTTGTGTCAATATTTTGATCGAAAATTTAATATAAATGTTTTAAAGTAAATAATAACACATACTAATATAAATAGTCGATGTTTTTAAGTGATTGTATGTGCATATGGTCGAGAATAATTTGTCTGCTAGCGCTAAAAACAAATTCTAAAGATGTATTGGCTGTGCGCCTCACGGCGTCACTCCTCCAAAGGCTGGGCGCTGAATGAGCAACCGTATGCGCGCCCAATGTCGTTCAGTAACGCTGTAGCGCCAACCGGGCGCTAAAATTAGTGCTCTTGAACGCGCTC
Organism: Paralithodes platypus; assembly: GCA_032716605.1. NCBI lineage: Eukaryota > Metazoa > Arthropoda > Malacostraca > Decapoda > Lithodidae > Paralithodes > Paralithodes platypus. Next base: position 32,141,043 of record CM064542.1, on the reverse strand, counting down.
CAGATTATAAAGGATTATTAAATAAGAAATTAAATAACCAAGATATGAAAACTATTGAATTATAGTTGTCAATTTAAGATTTTGATTCACTTGAAATATAGTACACTAGCTATATACAGTATACAATTTGTACTTTATTTTCAAAAAAGTGTTTTCATCTATTGTATATGGTATATCTGGTGCAAGGTGCAGGCTGGGCTGGAAAATCCCCTTTGAAAATTATAATTTCACTATTGCTGGTACACTTTTTCTAACACTATACTGTGCGAGCATTTATGAGCAACTCTAGAGTAAATTCAGATGGTAGAACCCCACCATTTATTAATTTTTGTTTTTTGTTTATCCCACATTCTATTTCTCAACTCAACTAACCATGGCTGAAGGGGTCACTGGTGTCTTCAAATTGACGAGACGAGGGAACTGAATTGCCGGAATCTTGTAAGACCTGTACTCTGCCTGATTGGGTATCCGATGTATCAGAAGGAGCAGTTGGCAGCGTGTCAGACGGCAGGGTATTGGAAGTGGCAGAAGGAAATGTGTCTGAGTGGAGAGTATCGGAGGCGTGAGAGGTATCGGAGGTGTGATCCAGGCCGCCGATCTCTCCAAACATCCGCATAATGACGTTGGCCACCCCCTGCCTTAGCCGTCTCTCCTCGTCTGTAGCAGCAGGAACACCAATGAACGTGGCGTAGTCCTTTAATTTATGATAATCGCGACCTTGGCCTAGACACCCAGCTTCACCTAAAGTTTGAATGTGACCTAACAACCGGACAGAGAGAGACTGGAGAGCAACATTAGAGCCCTGCATCGACTCCCCGCTACTTTCCTCCATCCACCTTTCAACTTGATGAGGACCGCTACCTAGGGGTGTTACAGAGCGGGTAGGTTCCGGGTCAAGTCCAGTCTGATTTCCCTTTCTCGCCAAATATTCGTGGTTACGAGCATTTTCGCTGTTTTTCCTGGCTTTGAGGTTGTGCGAGTGATCCCCCTCTCTAGCTTCCCAGACGTCTAGATCAGAGCTGTCATGGGATCTCGGGCTATGGTTGTAGCCGCTGGATGTATGGATTTGAGCCTGCCTGGACTCTGTTACTGCTAGGGAAGAGAGAGAGCTGTGTCTGGAGTTGGTAGAGGAGGATGAATGTGGGGGAAGTAAAGTATCAGCCACCTGAGTGCTGCTAGTGCTGGCTGAGGCTGGTCGGGGGGAGACACTAGGAATGAGAGTGCTGGTTGATGTGGAGGTGTTCACAGCACCAATCACTCCTTTACGTTCACTTTTATTGGATTCAGATTTGAAATTATCAAACAGGTGGTGAGGTAGAGAAAGAGAATACTGACTGGTACTTCGACTATGCTTGGCTTTGTTCACATCAACTTGACCTAACTCAACAAGGCTGCTGCTCTTACCTTCATGATGCTCTTGCGCCAGCTCCCTCAGCCTTCTACCAAGTACAGGGTGGGCCTTTGTGAGTCTCTTGTGAGGAGAGTCTCCGTCGCGACTCCCTGTTACTAGTGACCTTCTCCTTGGACGTCGACGTGGACTTTGAGCTGGGCTTGCCATTTTGTAACTGAAGTCTTCTTCACTGGATGAGACATATACTTGCTGAGCCCTATGAGATGGTGACGAATGAGTAGATGAGCCAGTTGTTGTATCCAAAGCTGCGTTCTGCTTACTGCCAACTAACTGGGCTCCCAAACGCCCTGATCCTAAACGTCCGCCTCGCTTGTTTAGCCTCTGCCTTTCTCTTACTTGTGTAGTACCCTCAGGCTCAGTTCTAAGGACAGAGGCGTAGCTACCAATAGCAATTCTTTCTAATGTGCTAAGTGAAGTGAGAGCTGCCTCTGGAGTACCACCAGTAGCTCCACCACTATAACCAACATCGGCACCAGAGTCCCATTCCATTCTCCTGCTAGAAGCTGCACTTGACACAGACAGCACAGAGGGGGAGGTAACTCGTTCTGATGAGTCAGGGGGGTTGGTAGACTCCACAGATACCATTGAAGCCAAGGACACTTCCTGTTCACTTACTAAAGTAATGGCAGGATAAAGTGGTGGTTGGGCAAGGTAGCGCTCACGGTCTAACTCAGGTTCATTTTCTTGGGTCTCCAGTGATGCTTTCATATCCTGCATTCTATCTCGCACAGTATTCTGGAATTGCTTAAATTTTCCCCGTGGGCTGATGGGGCCACCCACTACAAATGATGGCTTGGGACATAACTGATTAGTAGCAGCCACAAGTAAGCCTGGGCTGTCTAATGCAATGTCTGATTCACAGCCTTGAACCTCACCTCGGTTCAGATCCACAACAGTCTTCACACTGTCTGTATTTTCTGATTGGCTACCCATGGATCCTGGTTGGGTATCTGTGGGACAAAAAAGATCTGTGCTTCTTGGTGGCAAACGGATCTGTCCATCTTCACCAGATTCCTCCCCATCAGTAGAACCAAGGTCTTTTCTCTCCACCACCTCCACCTCCTCACTCTGACCCACTACAGGAGGCCTCACTCTGGTTAACTCAAGACTTTTCTCCGGAACAGGCCGATTTGATACAACTAGCACATCTAAATCACCATCTGGAGTACTGAGACCAGCAGGTGAGTTACGTTCTAGTCTCTCTATTTCTCCACCAGTTACTGTTCCTCCTCCGCTCCCCAGGTAACTTTGGATACGTGTAGCATCATCATCATCAGCACCCTCAACAGCATCCCTGACAGGCACCAGAGCTGGCACTCCTCCCACTGCTCCATAAGCTGCCATCCAGTCCAGTGCTTCTGAGTCTGAGCAACTACCATCCAGGGGAGTGAGGGCAGCCGGCACCACCATAAAACCCTGATCCCCACCAGGTGAAAACACAAGTTCTGAGCTGCCAGCTGCACCAACCTGAGTGTCCAACACCAGAGGCTGCCTTAGAGCTCTAGCAAAAGCACCAAGATTGGCCATGGGTGGGCAATCAGAGCCAGGGGTTTCACCCCTTTGTCCAGTCAATCTAGAATCTCTCCCTCTGACATCACCTTGGCCCAAGGAATTATATGCTCCTGAAGATGCAATGATCCTGTCCCGGTCATTTCCTTCCGTCTCTTCCAAGTTTGTTTCTTGATTCCCAATGACAATGAGTGAAGTATTTTGTGATTCTTGAGATGATCCACCTTCGATTTCCTCCCTCTGTCCGAGATAAGAAGTGTGAGATTCTGTGGTTAGTTCCGAGGTGATCGTGGCTTCAGCAGGCAGTGGTATCCAGATCTCAGAGTCAGATTCCTCCCAGGTGCCCGGATCTGTATCACTGGAGGGTCGGGAAGCCTCAGCCATCCTCCCACTGCGGGATGGACTCAGGTAAATCTCTGGTAGGCCATCACCTTCCTCTTCTGCTTTCTTATCCATGCCTTCCTAAAAATAAGTAAACAAAAATAAACCTTGTATTAATAAGAAATGTTAGTTAATTTTTAGTTGCTGATGATGACTTCAAGTTGAGACAATGAAATAATTATGTTTATTACTAAGTAGGACTATCTTTCTATCCAAAGACTAAGACTCCCAAAGAGGTTGAAAGGTAGAAATGCTGTAACTGATGAGTAGCTTTACTGCAGTTAATTTTTTTTTTTAAATTGTGATGCCAATCTTTGGATACCCCCCACCCCAAGATCCTAGGGCTTTTTCTCAAGATCTTGGGATTTTGTATCATCAAAATACCAGTAATCTTAGGATTTTTTAGATTCATACTATTTTGTCAACCTCTTCAGCGGGGATGTGAGGGCAACCGCTCCCTCTAGGACACTAAATTAGGTTAGGTTAAGTTATTTAAGTCAGATTGGGGAGGGTTATCATGAACAATAATGGACCATAGGGTAATGGGGATGAGCATAAAACTGCTTTCCACGTATCAGTAAGGTTTCTAAGTTAGTAGGCTACTTTCAGGGGTTGCCGTTTAGTATTCAGAAATAGAATTATCTAAATCTCATAATTACCTCTTCAAAATTAGTTTTCTGCTCACAGATTGCTCAAAGACAATTGCAGAATTTGAAGTAACTACACTAAAGGTTTCTAAACACCTTTTAGTATCCCAGAAAAGAAAGGGCGCAAATCATGTCCTTGTGCGCAAAAAGGTTAAGTAAGACATTAAAAAAGAAAGAAAATCCATAAGGCAGAAGAAACTTTGTAATTTAGGAGGCGATAAGGGAAGGATGGGTATAATCCTGTGTAGCGGGAGGACCTGTACATATATCTCAATAATTTGGTAATGTTACAATATATTTTGAAATTTTACATTCATAAATAGTCCACTAATATATTAGGTTAGGTTAGGTTAGGTTAGGTTAGGTTAGGTTAGGTTAGGTTAGGTTTTGGTTAGGTTAGGTTAAAGATATTGTTCAATGTTTCTTAGTAAATAGGCATCGGAAAAAGTTCCTCCCGCTAAACAGGATCTTACCGAAGGATGTAGTTACCGGGTGTACCACTACCGACATACAACATAAATCATCTATAAATACTTATAATAAAATAAATACTTATAAATCTCTAATACTAGGTTAGGTTAGGTTAGGTTGTTTGGTTAGGGTAATGTATTTTTGTATCCAAAGGCAGTAAAAATAGACGAGATCATAATGGTGAGCGTCCGCGTAGTGTAAACAAGACGGGCGGTACACCCGGTAACTACATTCTTGCCGGTATATTTCGTCATGTTTACATAGGGCGATCACCGTGGTTAAGTTCGCGTCTATTTTGACAGCAATTTTTTCGGTTATTTGCCCCCTACTGGCAATATCCTATATATGATGATGACAATATGTCATGGGGGGGTGAGAGGGGACAAAGCCCCCCCCCCCCCCCCCCCTCAACATATTATTGTATCCAAACTCCAAAGGCAGTCAAAATAGACGGGAACATGATGGCAAGCATCTGACGCCGCTCCGCGTAGTGTAAACAAGGCTGGCGGTACGCCCGAACTCTACATTCTACCCGTATTTAGGGGCAAATGTATCGATAGCTTTCTTTCACTTTCACTTTCACTTGCTTGTTCGTCAAGGGGAATCCACGCAATGCGAGCTAAGCTCATTATTATCGCGCCTCCTTAACTGGGAATGTTTTACGTGAAATGCATGTTAAGTGTTTATGTATCGTTGGAATGGCTGTGGATGTGCGTGTAGTCTGTATGTTAGCCAATTGGTGACATCTGGAAACGAAGGCTTAGGGTTAATCTGTACAGTACCATTCTCACTACGGTACCAGTCTCACCCGAAGGCTTAGGTTGACCAGTACTGGTTGACCAGTACGATACCCATCTCACCTTGTAACCGATCACCAACCCCAGATGGGACGTCACAACTTCGTCCACTTATACCAGGTTCCTATTTATACTGCTAGGTGAACAGAGGCTACACCGTTAGGAGACTTGCCCAAATGTCTCTTCCCCGCCCGGGTCTCGAACCCGGGACCTTCTGGTTGTGAGCCAGACGCGCTATCAGTTACGCCACGGGGAGGTGTAAAAGGTATATATTGATGACCAGAGTGACTTGACCCGAGGCCCTCAGTGTGAGAATCCCTGGCTGTGTTACCCAAACCAAATATCTTCCCTAATACACTGAATTCGAGTGGGATCGAACACTGGTTTTCCCAGTGGTAAGAGGGAACCATACCGACTGTGCTACGGAGAGATACTTGTACGCTCGCGATCATTCACGTTCCCATCTATTTTGACTGCCGAGGGATACAATAATAGGTCAAGGGCCCTCCTTTTAGGCCTACAGTAATGTAAGCTACACATAGGGGTAAGATTAGGAGTAGTGGGCGTACCACTACCGACATACAGCATAAATCATCTATAAAACATTAACCTAACCTAACCTAACCTAACCTAACCTAACCTAACCTAACCTAGGTTAGGTTAGGTTAGGTTAGGTTGTTCAACTTGTTTGGTTAGGTTAATGTTTTATAGATGAGTTATGCTGTATGTTGGTAGTGGTACACCCACTACTCCTAATCTTACCCACATAGGCTGTGTTGCATGTAGCCTAGGACTAGGCTAGGAGAGTACCTTAATTTCCTTGATAATTATCGCGAATAGACTCGCAGCGTTATTATACATAATTTATTAGGGAAAGTGAAGCTCTATGGAATGATTGGAATCCTTATAATATACTCACATAGATTCCGTTGTGGTAGAATAGTTTTGTAACTCGATTTTGTCGATAAAAACAGTCCCGCGCGTAAACAAACTCAGTCCCGCAATCTTGAGAGCTCTGCTAGTGCTACGGACGTGTTCATGTGTACAAAAAGTTTTCGAAATGGAGTACACTCGCTACGGTAAAGTGTTATGTTCTACAAAGATGTTATTGTATGTCTAATATATGAACCCACAGTAGCTGGCATGCAACTTGCAAGGGCTAGTGTTGTATCCCACGTACTGGGTCTAGGGCAGGGTGTCAATCCACAAAATATGAATTGTGTTATCATTATGGTTTATTATTTTGTTATCACTATAGCGCGACGGAGCGGCGAAGGCGCGAGCTCTAGGGGGATCCGGGGGCATGCCCCCCCCCCCCCCCCGTGATTTTTTTGAGAATTTAGGTGTCTAAAACAGTATTTCCTGCAATCTAAAAGCAATCAAGATGGAAAATATGGAGACCAAAATTAGCCTATGTCAATTTAGGCCTACCTTTTTTGTTTCTAAAAAAAAAAAAAAAAGGGGGTTGGGGGAGTTTCTGTTATCATTATACAAAAAGTTAATTTGCGTTATCACTAAAAAAAACAGCGTCGTTTGACACCCTGGTCTAGGGTTAGGTTGGGTTAGGTTGTTTGGTTAGGTTAATATACTAGGTCTCGGAAACAAGATTCGTAGTTGCGGTAGTATTTACATCAAAACTACAGTATAGTTAACTATCAAAACTATTCTCGGAAAACCTGACCGACAGCGATTTCAGTAAGTTTTATTTTGTTTTTTGTAATTTTTCCTTCAGATATAGTGTTGTTTTATACTGAAGAGGAGCGGAAATGAGTATTTACCCATTATCCAACAATCTAAAAACACACCCCCCACTAGTGGGGAGGGCCATGAAGTTCAGGGAAAATGAGGGGTTAAAAGGGTAAAAATACAATAATAGGCCTATAGCGTTTTGTATCAAAACTTGGCTCGGGTTTTCCCAAATTGCAAACCCATACAACCCAATTTTGTGAATACCCGAGCCAACTTTTGACGAAAGCTGGCTCGGATTTCACGGGGTGGAGTGGGTAGCCTAATATTTCATGTTATAAAAATAATCAACTTTGGGAAGACATTAGCCTAACCCAACAACCTTACCTAACCTATCCTAGTATTATGGGTGGGGGCTGCTGCACCCACACCCCTGCTGGTTGGGTTAGACTGTTTTGTTCTTTTTGTTTTTTTTAATGTTCTAGGCTAGGCCTATTAGCCTAACCTAACAACCTTACCTAACCTAACCTAGTATATGGGTGGGGGCTGCCGCCCCCACACCCCCGCTGGTTGGGTACTGGCTGAAAAGTTTATTGTTTTAGGCTACAGTAGCCTAGGCCTAGCCTATACATGTATTTTAGATTTTTTTTTTTTTTTTCTCCCTTAGCCTAGCCTATAATACATTTCAGCTCTTAATGCCATAGGCTATATAGAAATGATGTATATGCTCTACCGGACCTATTAGGCCTAAACAGATCGATGGGCTAACTGTAGGTCCAAAACATCAGTATAACCCTATTCTCCCACAGTGGAATCTAGCCTATGTGAGTATAGGCCTATTATAAGGATTCCATAGAGCTTCACTTTCCCTAATAAATTATGTATAATAACGCCGAGTCTTTTCAAAAAAATCACCTAAGAAGTGTCTTGGACTCTAGATTTTACCCTTTAGCCTACACAGAAGTCATATTATTATATACGGCATACCACTTTGTCTAAGGCGTTTGAGCCTTGAGTGAGTGAAGGCGATGATGGCAGAGTTGGAGGAGTCAGGACGAATGACAGTTGAGCCACACCTCCCTCGGCCTCGGGACCTCTCTCATCATTCTCGTTCCCAAGCCCTATATAATTTCTTGACGTCACACTTCGTATTGTACGTAGAATATGTCTGTAGTGAAGTAGTGTATATTATTGATTATATTCACTCGAGTGACTCGATTTCAAGTTGTTCTTGTTGTTGTTTTTTTAATCAGAGCCAGAGCTTTGTTGTCCTTCGCTCCAATAAACCCAATCAATGTTGGCCTTGGAAAAGTTGGATTTGGAGAGAAGGGGGGAGTGGGGCAAGTGTTGTGTTATCGGGCGTACCATCTACCTCTGACCGGGTATATCCTAGTGTTTACTAGGCTATACTCCTTTGAAAGGACATTAGCCTAACCTATCCTAGTATTATGGGTGGGTGTCTGCCTCACAACCCAAGGGTCGAGAGTTCAAGCCCCCACCAGGGCTTGATATTTTCGGGAGGCTATTCCCGCATCTAACGAAGTTTAGGTGTGCTGGTAAAATTGTTCAGATGGTTGAGAGTAAGATCGGAGCTCCATAAATCCTCTTTCGGGTATGGTTTAAAAAACAATTTCTACACTGCTGCCCCCATCACACCCCCGCTGTTTGACATCAACTTATTGTTTACACGATCGACGTACGCCCCGGTAACACAACTCATTCCGGATGGCCCAATAAGGCTGATTAGGCGTATTTCCATTGGGGTCCTGTACTACTACCCCATCCCCTTGCTCATGAGGGACGGTAACGACTCGATCAGTGCTTGTGAAAAATCTTTAATACGCCGAGCGTATTCCACCTTCTGGGTGGAAGTCCAAGACGCTAGTCATTACACCAACGAGCTCGCTTGTTATACTCGTTTATATTTCATCTTTTAATTTTACGTTTAGGTTTTTACACCATGCCCGAATATGGGAGGTTCTGGAGCTCCGATCTTACTTTCAACGATCTTGTCAATTTTACCAACACACCTAAACTTCGTTTTATGCGAAAATAGCCTCTCGAAAATATACCCAGGGCGGCATTGAACCCGGGACCCTTGGGTACGAGGAAGACGTACACTTTACCAGTTAGACCAATAGAGATATCCCGTGGTGATGGGCTGGTCTATCAGAGTGAGAACTGAGCAATCTCTGCCATACCCATAGCTTACTCTGACTGTTCCTTTTACTTATATATTTTCTAGATCTCAAGTGACGGCGTCTCTAACGTGGATTGACCTCCCAATCTACCAAGATTGGAAGCCAAAGCGTCACATTTTTCCCTTGCCCCTCAACTTTCTCTTCATAACTGCTGAGGGACACAGGGCCCTGGGTGGAGCTTTGGTTTCCCGGGCATTTCCGCACCCTCCTCAGCTCCCCGCCATGGAGTGGCTTCGGTCACCCAGGCTTTATTGTGGTCGGCGGGGAGGGTTCTGTGGGGGCGCTCGGTTATGGCCTTGGCCTTGCTCAGGGCCTTGGGGCTGTTTGGCCAGGCAGCTTGGGGAACAACAACAACAACAACAACAACGAGATATCCCACTTGGCCTAGTCGGCTCAAGTATATTCGTGCATCTTGTTCAGTTTTCAGCTAGGCGCTAATTACATATTTTTACTGAATTTATATCACTTCACCGTCCGGGCAGTGAAGGCTTCGAATGATGAGAGAGGAACAAATCTGAGACGAAACGACTGTGAGTCCGTCAGAGAGACTGCAATTATATATATGGTAGGCAGTGGTGAGTCAGCCCGAGCTGAGCGTGCTCACACACACATTAACGGCCCATGCAGCTAGCAACTCGCGGGAGAGCTTCCATGCACACACAACACAGCCTTTTGATGCGAGTCTCACAACACTTCCTGTTCTCTCCTGCCCCCTTTCTTGTCCAGCTGTAGGAAGGGGGCAAGAGAAAACAGGGAGTGCTGTGAACTCGCATCAAAAGGCTGTGTTGTGTATGGAGGAGTTACCAGCTCTCTCCCCCCCCCCCCCCCCCCCCCCCCCCGAGTTGCTAGCTGGGCCGTTAATGTGCGGGTGTGCATGCTCAGCTTGGGCTGACTCACCACTCCCTACCAGTCTCTCTGATGGACTCACGGTCATTTCAGCTCAGGCTTATCCTCTCTGTTCGTTCAGAGCCTTTGCTTCCCGGACGGTGAAGGTCAATTCACTTATTCTAACGATACCATCGAAGAACGTAGTTTATTACTTAATTTAGAATTTCTCAACAATTGTATGTACCTCTATACCTTTCCTTTTTATCAATCCCACTACTCCTAACAACAGGAGTAATGAAATGCTGGGTGCGAAGGGAATTTAACCCTCCCGAAAATTCCCAGGCAGTGGCCTGCCTGGCGCAGGTTCGAACCCTGGTTATAGGGACATATAGGTTTTTACCAAACTCGTGCGCTAACCCACTGTACTACCACGGACGTACAGTCCCGGACAGATGAAACAGCAACACCTCGTCCACCCGCTATGTGGTGAGGGGCTCTGCGGATTTGATAACACTGGCAGGAGATGGGAGGGATGTGGGTGGGTGGGTGATGTGGGGAGGTATGTTGGGGGTTTAGGGGGGAATTGGGAGGCTGAAGAGGCAGCAATCATGGTGTGGCTGGTGGGAGGGGGCAAACAAGTGACAGGGTAGGGGAGAGCAGACTGTTAAATTTGTTAAATGTAGCATACAGTGATATTGTAGGTGTGTGTAATTTAAAATCCTGTGGGAGTAGCTTGTTCTATAGGAAAATTTGCTTGTCACTCTGTTCTCCCCTACCCCGTCACTCGTTTGCCCCCTCCCACCAGCCATACCATGATTACTGCCTCTTCACCCTCCCACACTCCCCCCTAAACCCCCCCCCTCATCATCCATCCACATCCCTCCCACCTCCTGCCAGTGTTACGAAATCCGCAGAGCCCCACACCACACAGCTGGTGGACGGGGGGGGGGTGTTGCTGTTTGATCTATCCGGAACTGTACAATAGGATAGCAACCTTAAGTAGTTCTTCTTGAAAGAACCAGGTGTGATAGTCTCGTGGTGGGTTTCTTAGACTTCGCCACTGGCCCACCAACGACTATTTAATGCAATCCCAGACGTTTTTTTTTTTTTTTTTTTTAGTAGCCTAGTTAAGGGATGAGGTCACAAGGAACCTTTTTACCCTGCCATAGACCTATTTTACTGTTAGGCGATCAGAACAGAGGCAAGGGGTGTGAGGAGATTGCCCAACTATCTCCACCTACGTCATCTATGTCTGGAAGATTTTGGAAAAAAGGTACCAAATCCAAACATCCAAGAGACTCAACACCAAAGGCGAGGGAGGCTGTGCTATGTGAGGACTACGCCGGGATCAACGCAAAAAATAAAATCCCTGAGCCATCACAGCTTTGCATACAATGGAACCAGACTGTTCAACTGTATACCAGCCCCTCTCAGGAACTTGACCGGTGTGTCTCCAGACACCTTCAAGGAACACTTGGACATGTGGCTGGCCAAAATACCGGACCGGCCACCAACACCAGGATACCCCAGCGCCAACTCCAACCGACTTCTGGAATGGAGAGTGGAAGAAAGGGAGCTGCCTGGTCGCAGTGGAGCCCCAGCTCAACTGTGTCACTAACGGACGGAATACAACAAAGTGTAAGTGTAACACCAGCCGAGAATCGAACTCGGTCCTCCCGGTTAGAAACCAAGCGCTTTACCAATGTTGCTACTGGTCACCCCGCTATCCCAGACGTCAACTAGGGTAGTTTTGTGGGTGCGGGATTTTTGTGGGTACAGGGTATTACAACTAAGTAAAGGGGTTAAGTTTCTAAATCTGAACACAGGCGTCTGAGTAGATGCTCGTGCGTCTATACAGGTATCTATATGTATATATAATATATACATATAGATACCTGTATAGACGCACGAGCATCTACTCAGGCGCCTGTGATCTGAACTTGCTTATAAGGTGTAGACTTGTCAAGATGTATGCAATGATTTAAATTTGGCGCCATACGCACGTATCTTATTAAATATACATTGGCCAATTCGACATATAATAAGTCAAGTTGTGTACAGCTTCTAAAGTTTTAAATGTATGCGTGACAATAAATGTGAACGAAGCAAATTATAGCCTATACCAAAAACACTCGAACCGAATCTTCTTAAAACTGAGACAGAATCAGCTGTTCCCTGTTTGTAGTTCACAAAATTATTGTACAGTAGGCCTATAACTAGTACAGTACAACACTTGTTTATAAGTATCGGGTGAGTACAGTAATCACTAATCAGACTGAGACTACTAAAACGTATATAAATGAATACGCATTCCTGACACTATTTGAAACCTGAAGACCGATTTCTGAAGATTTTATGAGACTCGTCATTAAATTTTCCCAAATAGGGCCTAGGCTAAATGGCATTCCACATAGGCTAGCCTAGCCTAGTAAAATTGCAACTTTCCGCCTTTTTGGTTTTAACACGTGTTTCTAGAAAGGGTACAATTTAAATAGTTCATTAGGCCTATTAAATTTAACCTAGGTCATTACTGGTCATAGCCTAGCCTAAATGTGCGTTGTGTTGTGGATTTTTCGGTTAGGCCTAGGCCGAGCCTAATTATGAACCGGTATAAAGACTAGGCCTATCTGGTAGCATTCAAGGAGACTACTGCAGGACTCTTCTTCTTCTTACCTCTGACCGGGTATAGGCTATCTTAGTGTTTACTACCCTATACCCCTTTGAAAGGACATTAGCCTAACCTAACAACCTTACCTAACCAAAGCCCCACCCAGGGCCCTGTGGGGGCGCTCGGTTATGGCCTTGGCCTTGATCGGGGCCTTGGGGCTGTTCGGCCAGGCAGCATGGGGAACAACAACAACAACAACAACCTTACCTAACCTACCCTAGTACTATAGGTGGGGGCTGCCGCCCCCACACCCCCGCTTTGACTTAGATTGCTGGTGTATTTGTCTGTGAAGTGGGTATTTTTCAATTTGTTGATAGCCTAACGAAAATCCTCCATGCGGACTATAGGCCCTATGGAGAAAAATATGGCGAATCGGTTTAATTCTAGTTTCGCTTTCACAGCATACTCATAAATTTCTATGGCTACTTTAGAGTTGTCATATACCATACTTAATTCCTATATATGTCCAAAGCGGCGGAAATGCATTATAAGGAATTATACCTACTGTAAAACAAAATAATATTTTCTCCCCATATGCGGCACCATAGCTATTACATAATACTAGGTTAGGTTAGGTAAGGTTGTTAGGTTAGGCTAATGTCGTTAATGTAGTTTATTATCATTATATTACGTCTTTTACCCAGCAATTTCCCTGATCTTCATAGTTGGTCGGGAAGCTATGCCTTTACAAAGGCGCCTCCCTTTTGTCGCTGTGTACGTGAAACTAGAATTTTACCGGCGAATCTATTGGTGCCTATTTTCCCTAATAAATTGTTTCTCATAACGTCGCACTATTGTCCTTGAATATTATCGACTATCTATTAGGTTTTATACCATGGGCCTAATTATCCTAATAGCCTAGGCCTATAGGTTTTGTACACCACAGGTTATGGTCTTCGAAAGGGGTGAAGTCACAGAGTGTGAGGTGAAGCTGAACGGTCAGGCTATGGAGATCGTCAACTCTTTTAAGTATCTGGGCAGTGTGTTGAGTAAAGATGGGAAAAACTAAATAAGAGGGTCACCAATTTTCCCATGATTTTTTTTATTTTTCCCTGTTAGTTTTCATCAATATATAGTGTTTGGAAATAATTGCAACCCGTTACCCTCGGCGAAACCGTTTTCCCCATAACCCCATTATACAACGATCTTAAGACACGCCGCCCGATAGTGGGGAGGGCTATGAAGTACAGGGAAAATGAGGGGTTAAATGAGTAAAACGGCGATTAAAACTTATTTTAGCAAAACTTGGCTCGGGTTTTAAGGTATTTCTACGGCCTAAAACCCAATATTTCGAAAACCCGAGCCAAGTTTTGGCCAAAGCTGGCTCGGATTTTGAGAGTTTGTAGACAACAAAATGACAGTAACCTCATTTAGAAATTTGGCTCAGGTTTCCCGAAATTGCAAAGGCATAAAACCCGAATTTTGGAAAACCCGAGCCAAGTTTTGGCATAACTTGGCTCGGATTTTGCGAATTTTAAGAGTAAACAAATTACAGTAACCTAATTTAGAATTTTGGCTCATGTTTCCCTAAATTGCAAACCCCAAAAAGCATAATTTTGGAAAACCCGAGCCAATTTTTGGCAAAACTTGGATCGTATTTTGAGAATCGAAAAAGACTAACTAAATGTCGGAAACGGCTCATGATTTCCCTAATTGCAAAGCCATATAACCAGATTTATCGAAAACGTAGCACTTATTTAAATCATAAATATCCAGTAACATAGACCTAGTACATTGGATACAAGCCTAATCCACACCTAACGCCTACAATGTGTCCGTAGTACCTAGTAGGCCTACGTGGGATACAACATGGCGGTTGGGCCGGCGCCCATTTAGTAGCCTACCGGTATTCGGCCGTATCTGTAAATACGAATGCGAGTCACTTCGAGCGAATTCCTGATCGAGCGGATGCACAATCCAACCTAACCTAACCTAACCTAACCTAACCTAACCTAACCTAACCTAACCTAACCTAACCTAACTTAACTTAACCTAAATGCGCCTCCGCTCGAAGTGTCCAGATACCGTAAATACTACCGCAACTACGAATCTTGTTTCTGAAACCTAGTATATTAACCTAACCAAACAACCCAACCTATCGACAGAGATGGGCAGGTGGAGTGGACTAAAAATCTGGTGGACAGACCTCGGGAGACAGGTGAAAATGGCGTGTGTACGAATCGGTGCCGTCTATAGGAAGGTATTGACAACCATGTTTCGACAAAATTCCATTTTAGGCTAGTACCATATATTTTCATTAGGTTTTGCCGAGGCTTAAAATACATTTTCATATTATGTTTAGAGCATATAAAATCCATATTTGTTTTTAAATATTGCAAAATAATTGTGGTGACCAACTTATTTAGTTATATATATACTTAACCCGTACAGCCCCAGTGACGCGTCTGACGCGTCGGCGATGTATGTAACGCACAGCCCCAGCGACGCGCCTGACGCGTCACCCTAATTGCGCCGACCGTAACCTCAGGTGTAGCCACTCAAGAGGGCTCAGATTTGTATGGGAACTGTGTACGTATCCCACGCAACCGTGCCGATGGTTGAAAACTCTCAAAGTCCACGTGCGTGCGCGTAATAACCTGGTTTTTTGGGGTAATTGCCTTAAATTTTTTAATCTTTTAAAATACGTTTTCGGGGGCTCTGTAGGACCATTTTTTAAGCTTTTTGAGCGGTTTTTCGTGGTTTTTCCTTCATTCCTAACCCATTCGCTATTGTTTCTGGAATAAAACCATTTTTTGAAAACCGGCCGGGTTCTGGTGAACAAACATTACAAAACTAGCCGGGGCTCCACCGGTTAAAGATGGGACTATGGATGAAGAAGTGCGGGGGAGGGTACAACAGGGGAAGAGGGTTGTAGGAACGCTGAAAGCAGTAACAAGAAATAGGGTGGTCAGTATGGAAGTGAAGAAGTCCTTGCATCACAGTGTGGTAATCCCGACACTGATTTACGGAAGCGAAGCATGGACGTTGGTTGAGAGACTCAGACCAAGAGTGAGAGCAGTGGAAATGAATTACTTAAGAAGTGCGTGTGGAGTTACATGGAGGGATAGACAGACTAATGAGGAAGTAAGAAGGAGGTGTGGTGTGGAGGTAGATGTGCTGGAAAGTGTGAAAAGGAACAACTTGAGATGGTTCGGCCATATGGAACGTATGGAAAGCGAGAGAATGACTAAGAGGGTGTACGAGAGCGAGGTGGAGGGACAGAGAGGGAGAGGTAGACTGAAAGAGAGGTGGAAGGATGGAGTGAGGAAGTATATGAAATAATGAATGAAGGCGGTGCTGGTTGGGGGCCCTGGGGGGAGGGGCGTCGACTGACTGGGGACAGAGGTGCATGGGGGCGGTTCGTTCGTGGCCACCCCTTCGGGGATCACGGCATCGGTCAATAGATAGATAGCTATTTTTCTAGCCTGCCTATTTGCCCTATAGGCTATATATACTATATATATAGCGGTATATAGCCTATATAGGCCCTACTGTATATATATATATATATATATATATATATATATATATATACTGTATAATATATATATATATATATATATATATATATATATATATATATATATGGTAGCATTCAAGGAGACTACTGCAGGACTCGTCTTCTTCGGGTAGGATGTAGTGAGCGGGCGTACCGCCATCTTTGTTTACATTAGGACCTACGCGTAGTGGCGTTGGACCTTTCCCATCATGTTCTCGTCTATTTTAACCTAACCTAACCTAGTATTCATGTAGTAATGACAGGGGGCAAATAGCAGAAAATATAGCGTCGAAATAGACGGGAACGTAAGTGCGACCGCGGCGACCGCCCTATGTAAACAATGACGACCGTACGCCCGAACTCTACATTCATCCCTCTTCTTCTTCTTACCTCTGACCGGGTATAGGCCTATACCCCTTTGAAAGGACATTAGCCTAACCTAACAACCTTACCTAACCTATCCTAGTAATATAGGTGGGGGCTGCCATCCCCACACCCCCGCTTTGACTTAGATTTTTGGTGTACAGTATTTGTCTGTGAAGTGGGTTAGTGGGTATTTTTCAATTTGTTGATAACGGAAATCCTCCATGCGGACTATATGGAGAAAAATATGGCGAATCTATTGGTGCCTATTTTCACTAATAAATTGTTTCTCATAACGTCACACTAGTGTCCTTGAATATTATCAAACAAAAATATATAGGCCCTATCATGCCCTATGTAGGCTGCTGCTACCGTATATATATTTATAGGCCTAGGCCTATATATTTTCTTTTCGTGGTTGTTGTTGTTGTTGTTGTTGTTGTTGTTGTTGTTGTTCTTGTTCTTCTTCCCCTTCCCTAAGCTGCCTGGCCGAACAGCCCCGAGTCCCTGAGAAAGGCCATGGCCACGATCGGGCTTTCCCACAGAGCTCTCATTGAGTGTAGATTGTGTTGTTGGCGTAAGTGGTTGTGTGAAATGCAGTCTTCTATGATGTGTTTAATGGTATGGGGTGCTGTGTTACATCCCGGGCAGGCGTCGACAACGGAGTCATCCAGTCTCTTCTGATAGCTCAGGAGAGCTGGATGGTGTCCGCATCTCAGCCTGGCCAGGTGGACTCTGTCCTCGCGAGGAAGGGAGGATTCGGAAGGATGGATTTCGGGAGGTCGTGCATGCAGCTGCGTGTTGTCTGTGAGTGAGTGGATGGATCGGTGAGAGATATGAGTATGGATGTGCTTCTGGAAGTTGGTTCGGGGTGGGCAGGGAGGGAGAGAGGACAATAATTGTGTGTGATACCGTGTGCTGGGTGTTGTTTTGATATTTCTTGGTGTCTGTGGGTGTGTTGCTATATAGTTTAGCTTCTTTTCGTGGTTTTATGATATTGCAGACTACTGGAAATAATTATTTAGGCCTACCCATTATCCATCAATCTGAAGTTACGGCCCTCACTATAGGTAGCGCCAACGAACTTGACAATTTTCTTGACCCCTTAGCTTCTCATAACTCAAAATGAAGCTGGCTGAAAGTTGTTCGATATTGGAAATAGACGGGAACATGATGGCAAGCGTCCGCGTAGTGTAAACAAGGCGGGCGTTACGCCCAAACTCTACATTCTACCCGGGTTCGGTACCGTACCATCTTTTCTAGGATCTCCCAGATATACTGTAGATAGCAGTGTACCTCTCCCTTCTTCTCTGCTGAGAATATAGGCTGAGTTTTTTCAACCTCTCCCAGTACAGTATTCTTATATTTCCTTTACCACATGGGTAGAGGGCCCCCTAACCATCTGGGGGTATATATTTCTATATTTTGATATTTATTTAGTTGATGTTATTATTGTTATTATATAATATATTACTTTTCCAGTCTTATGAGTGTTTGGGCAAGGAGAATGTTGCGGTACCGGACATTGAGGTCGCTGGTGTGGAGGCTTCAGCACCCAACGCTGGCTCATGGGGATGGCAGTGCAGGCTTACACACTACACGATGCTACTGGTAATGTGTGAGAGAGAGAGATTAGAGAGTGAGAGAGAATGAAGTCTTTATGAAGAAGAGCTTGTGTGGACACTACTCCACACAGTGCTGGCTGGGGAATAACAGTGTAGGCTTAAGCCGGTATCACACAAGCGTTTTTCCCCTCAACATTTATCCTCAACACTGGTCTGGCAGCTTATGAGGTCAACATTTCAAACATTTCTGCCACCTAAATTCATCTATTATCAGTATAGTTTCCGATAGCAGAGCAAAATATTCCAGAAATGTTGCCAGAATAAATTTTGATCATCGAATGTTGAATATAAAAGCTCTCGTGTGATACCGGCCTTACACACAACACAATGATCCTGAATGAATAGGAGGGAAACTAGGCAGAAAGGAAGAGAGATGCAGAACATTGAAAATAAATAGGGGTTTTGCAGTGGGATTGAGAGGAAATCTAAAGAGAAGAAAGGGAGGGAGATGAAAGTTACTGTGTAGTACCGGTACAGTATTAGGGAAAGATACTGTACTTACACTTAGTTACACTTAGTTGTATTCCGTCCGTTAGTGACACAGTTGAGCTGGGGCTCCACTGCGACCAGGCAGCTCCCTTTCTTCCACTCTCCATTCCAGAAGTCGGTTGGAGTTGGTGCTGGGGTATCCTGGTGTTGGTGGCCGGTCCGGTGGCCGGTCCGGTACTGGAGAGAGAAAGAGACTAATTTTGGGGTGGGGTCAAAATAGTTGAGTTGAGTAGAGGTGTTCTGTGTGATGGAAAGAGATGAAAAGAAGAGTAGAGAGATACAGGATGAAGATATGAGAACAGAGAGTTAGAACTGCATACTGAAGAATAAAAAGAGAGAGAAGGGACCATAAGGACATGGGTAGTGTGACTGATAGAGAGGGAGATGCCGAATGAAGAGCAGAGGAGATGTAGGGGTGGTTTCTAGAGTAAAGGAATGGAATAGAGAAGAGAGATAAAAGACGAGTAGAAAATGGGGCGGAGAGAGGTAAAAGAGAACTGTTGCCAATATTCACCATGAGAAGACTACTCTCCCCTTGATGGAAAAGGTGTACACTTCATGCGTTAGAAGCGCAATGACATATGCTTTAGAAATGTGGGCTGTCAAAGTGTATGATGTCAACAGAATGGAAGGCAACGAGATGAGAATGGTGTAGTGCCAAGCTGCAAGATAGGATATCTAGTGAAGAGCTGAAGAGAAAGTTAGGTACCGTATCAAGAGTAGCCTATCAGTGATGAGATGCATACTAACAGGCTTAGATGGTTTGGATATGTGGAGAGGATGAATTAACTAAGTTTGGTGAAAGATGCAATGTGGAGGGGCAGACCAAGAAAGACGTGGGATTTTGAATTGAAGAACCTCACAATTGAGGTAGCTCTCAACAGGGCTGTCTGGAACACCGCCATTAGGACATAAATCGCAACCGCACTTCATGTGGAACACTTGGTATTTAAATTTTTGTATATACAGTATGTACAGTATATGTATATTTGTGTATGTTACTGTACTCTACTATTACTGGTATTATTATTATCATTACTCCTGTTCGATCCTTAGCACTACAGCAAGACAACAGCATGGGGGTGGTAGCAGTAGAGTCTCATACAGCAGTTCTGACAGTAGCAGTTCCGACAGCAGCAGTTCTGACGAGGACAGCAGCAACGTTCGGAGTGAGTCGTCCACATATATCGAGGAAGAGGTTGCTAAGTTTCGGGCGATGGCTGATTCATGGTGGGATCTTAACGGAGATTGCAAGCCACTACACTCACTCAATAAACTCAGGTACACTAGATTTTAAGATTTTATTATATTTTTATTTTTTACATACCATATAAGATAGAGTAAGAAAATTAAATTCAATTAAAACAAAATCCATGCTTTCATCAACAAAATTGTAAAGGAATGTGATTATTGAGATTGTAGCAAGTCCATAAGAAATCAGAGATAAGTTTTAGTTCATATGAAGTGCAATTACCATTGACTTTACCAACTATCATGGTGGTAAATGCATTGATGACTCAGGCCTCTGGTGGGTTTTTGCCGGGGATTGCAAGCCACTCTCCACTCACTCACTAAGTTTAAGTACCGGTAATAGGGCATCACAAAGGTTCTTTGTAGGCAGATTCATATTAATGCTTATTCTCTTAACTTTCTTTGGCACATCTTGTCTGGAAATTTTGTTACGTTAAATAACCAAGTTTAATTTCATAACCGATTCTATTTAACTAAAGGGTTCTTTGAGGCAATGAAGTACGATACCCGGTACTGGTAAATAACTAAACTATGTATGCAGCTAATGAAAGAAATTGGTGTTGGGGTTCCAGGGCCATTCGAGCACGTCACCGCGCCCGCTCCAGCCCTTCCTATGCATAATCCTTTCTTATTCAATGTTTATAAATACCCATATCCTTAATAGCATGTGTAGCTAATTCACCTGATTGTAGCTATCCATCCATGTTCTTCACGTTTTCAACCATTCCGCAATATTGCACTCCAAGTATTCGTTGGTGGTGCTCTACCTTCCATGTTTATGCTGATAACATTCTTCACCCAATTACTGAATATCATAATCTTGGATTAGGTACAGTACAATTAATCCTTGTCCATTAACCCCTAAGTGAAATCTCTCCTTGACAAGAATTAGCCCTTTCAATACCGGTGTCCTGTTACCTTTATTCTGGCTACTATTAGACAATTTTATTCAGTTTCAAAGGGGCCTCCAGCATATAACAGGCTTCGAACTATCTCACTTAACTCTTTTTACTACCACAGATTCTTCTTAAACTGTACAAAATCCTCTAAATATAGCTAGAATTAAGTTAAAAACGTCGCCGGTTCAGAAGGGGGTAAAGGCTGATGATAATGCCAAATATAATTGATGACCACTGGTTTTCAGAGTGGGGTTGGTACGCGAGGGTCTAATACAGAGCGGTGTGGCCCGAGAGGATCAGGTCAACGGTCCACAGCCTCTTGCCGGCCTCAACATCCTCGATGTGGGCTGTGGGGGTGGCATACTCTGTGAGGTGAATCTTACTTATAAGTTATTTTACTTTTATCTTGTATCGTCCCAGTTTTGGTTTGTTTAGTTTGCAAGTTTTACATTTTAACTCCTGATGGTGTATTGGTTGGAGCGTGTAAGTTCTTTATGAGATGTCCTAGGTTCGAATCCTGGGAGAATCACATGCTTTCATTGATTTCATTTTGGGGTTATTGGGTTAAGAACGATGTTAAAAATAGTACTCATCACACTACACTACCAGTTTTGTGGTCACAGAATTAAAGTAAATTATCTTTCTTTGGTGACTTGTTTCATACCCTATCATGAAGGGAGGAAGTTTATATCTGGGAGCTTATTATCTTGCTTAATTATTTGATAACGCATGAACAAGTGACAGACTCCTAATAAAATTCTCTGCAAAAAAAGAAAAGTCAGAAATTGATAAAAAGTCCAAAGATAAAGTAAATACTGTAATGGGAATTGAAGGAAGCGTACCCAACTCTTGTCTTGCTGCTTAATTTGTTATATTTCAAGAACTATTTGAGTTGTTAACAAAGTGCCTGTTGTATAGCTCTAAGTTGGGAATATTTGAGTTGTTAACAAAGTGCCTGTTGTATAGCTCTTAAGTTGGGAATAGTTAGTGTAAGTATAAGAAATTCAGAGTGAGTATAGTAATACATGAAAGGTGTTTATTTCCATTTGATAGGACTAGCCGACTCACAAGCCAAAATAAATCATACTTGTCCCACAGTACCAATAGCTATTTAGGTTTAGCTATATTAAGCATGATGATGACTCAAAGTAAGCTGTGTAACAACCAAACACAAGACGAGATGTTCAGTTACGGGTACCAGGTACTTGTTTGTTTTCATAAACCCTTCTAAGGTAAGGATGGTGTTAGCACGCGTACAGTCGCTACGTTTACATAAGGGCGGGTGCCCGGGGGTTGAAATAGGGGAGCTATCCCCCCGCCAAAGGCGGCTTTCTAGGGCCTTTCCTAGCTGATGCTGAGAGGATTGGGTTCTAGTCATGTGGTGATGGGCTGGTCTATCAGAGTGAGAACTGAGCGATCTCTGCCATACCCATAGCTTATTCTGACTGTTCCTTTAACTTATATATTTTCTAGATCTCAAGTCTTTTCCGTGGATTGACCTCCCAATCTACCAAGATTGGAAGCCAAAGCGTCACATTTTTCCCTTGCCCCTCAACTTTCTCTTCATAATTGCGCAGGGGAACAGGGCCCTGGGTGGGGCTTTGGTTTCCCGGGCGTTTCCGCACCCTCCTCAGCTCCCCGCCATGGAGTGGCTTCGGTCACCCAGGCTTTATTGTGGTCGGCAGGGAGGGTTCTGTGGGGGCGCTCGGTTATGGCCTTGGAATTGCTCGGGGCCTTGGGGCTGTTTGGCCAGGCAGCTTGGGGAACAACAACAACAACAACAACATAAGTCGCATGCTCGCAGTTGCGTTCACGCCTAATTTGATTTTTTTTTTTTTTTTTTTTTTTTTTTTTTTTTTTTTTTTTTCCCAAAAAAATTATCCCGCAGCCAGCTGTCATTTGCCCTCTTCTGGTAATATATTTGATGATGACAATAAGTCATGGAGGGGTGAGGGGAGCAAAGCCTCCCTCAACCTATTATTGAATCCCACGGCCGGTAACGAAACAATTTACCCAACAACTGGCCGTGGGATACAATAATCGGTTGAGGATAGTCATTATCATATATATCATAAATAACAGCTGGGCGTGGGATAATTTTGTAAAACAAAGCAGTCAAATTTATCGTGAACGTAACTGCAAGCATGCAACTTATGTAACCAAAGCGGAGGGTGTGCCCGCTAACACCATCCTTACCGCCTTCTATTTCTCTTTTTGGTAGCCTTTAGCTCGGTTGGGTGCTAATGTGGTTGGTCTGGATGCAGCGGAGGAAAACCTACGGGTGGGCCGAATACACGCTGATCGAGACCCTAGAGTGCGAGACAAAATACAGTAAGATATAATGGTTCTGTGTCAAGTCAACTATTTCAACCAATGCAGTGGCACTCATGCTCTAATTTGTATCTACCTTGTTGTCTTCAGTTTGCCAATATAACTCTCCTTCTCTCTCTCTCTATCTATCTACCGGTATCTATTAATATACAATACTCTGGCACATGCCCCATTTATATTTGTAGTTTTTTATATTTGTATTTTATTTTATATTATGTATTTATATTTTTTTAAGCTGAGGGTGGCCGACTCGAGACAAAGCCTTTGTCTTTATCCCAATTTTATTGTACTCCTCTCTCTAACTAATGGTATTTAATTGAGTGAAGGTTGTTGTACAGTAATTATGACTGGTGATAACATTTATGTTGATTTGGAAACATCAAACGAGAACTTCTGAGTGGCCCACCTCCACACTGACAGTAACCTTAGGGTGCCAGATGGAGTCCAGTTATATATTGCATCATTACTGTTTACAAATTTGCATGGTTATTGCCAACATCTCCAGTTATTACAAATATTGGTACAGTTATACTGAAGTAAAGTACCGATTAACTCCTCGACCCCATGCATTTTGACATTTTTCGACATCTTTATCCCAATTTTACTCTTTAAATAAAAGTGTTTGAAAAATAACTAAGTATCTCATGATCAAGGTGCTTGTTCAAACTGCAGATAGGTAACAGAAACTCTTCCGTGGCTTCTATCATATTCCCATGGTGATGAGTTGAAATTGTTAGTTTTGTAGGGAACTTGAAAATGCCCCAGAAGACATTGAGGAGGCCTGGTGAGGGTGAGAGGCATGATAGTGTCATATACATGCTCCCTTAACTGTGACCATTGTCACTTTAATGCTGTATGGGTGAGTCTACCACTCACTAGATGCTACTCTAGGAATGAAAAAAGATAGGACTTTATAAACAATACAATACTATGTACTGGAGTGTTTCATATCTTAACATATTTAATAATGGTATCTTTACTGATATTCTTTTGAATATTATTATTATTTATGATATCTTTAATATTTTAATTTACTTTTTTGCCATTATACCTGCGACAATGCACATATTTCAAGCATAATATTGTGTGAATGATAAATTGTGTTGTTGTACAGGTATGTGCATGGTACTATAGAGGAACACATTGCTGAGGCTGGTGAGAGATATGATGCTGTGGTGGCCTCGGAGGTGTTAGAACATGTTAACCAACCAGAACTCTTCATACACACCTGCTCTCACACTATCAAGGTACTGTACTCAACTTCTGAAGCGGCTTTGGTCTACTGGACTCGGGACTGTTCAACCAGGCAGTCTGGGGGAACTACAACAACTTTTAGTCACCTATATGTGGTGAAGCTCAGGTTGTAAAAGCACACTAAAGTTTGCACTCAACCTAATTGTGGCTTCCCTTAACCAATGATAATGTGTTTATTCTATTATATAGACATCAATCAACCTAATAATGAGGTTGATTGATGTTTGTAAATATATTATCACTGGTTGAGGAAAAGCACAATTATTGTGTTTTTTCATCAACCAATGATAATATATTTATTCTATTGTACAGACATCAAGGTTTTACTTTGAATATTTTTACTTGATTATTTGCAATGTTGCCATAGCAGCTAAACTTATTATGCATGTATGATCCTTAGATATTTAATGGTGATTAACACTAGTCCGACTCTCCAACAAGCACTCTACAGTACAATATGCTCCAGTGCTACCTCCGCTAACTGTATAAGTTTCTACAGTAAATTATTTCAATCTATTATCTTCAGCTTGTCAGTTTAATCATCCTGACAATACCAATCTTCGTTCTCCTCAGCCTGGTGGTTCTATATTCCTGACGACCCTAAACAAGACAGCTGGAGCCTGGTTGGGAGCGGTGGCGGTGGCAGAGTATGCCCTGCGCCTCCTCCCACCCGGTACACACGACTGGAATAAGTTCATCCCGCGCCAAGAGCTGCTATTTATTCTCGAAAAAAGTAAGGTGATAAAACTATTTACTGTACTGTATTTCTGCTGGATTTTGATGTAATGTCTTCTCCTGGGCGACCTAGATGTGTGTGAATTTTATATTTATGTTGTGTAGTGTTGTCCCTATTCGGGCTCTGTCTCGAGTCGGCCACCCCCAGCTCTGTGCCAGAGTATACTTTACAATGCTCATGTACTTCCTCTTTCACCTGTCTGTCTCTCATGCGAGTCCACAAGCACCATTATTTTTCTAGTTTCCTCTCTAGACCTCCATCAAACTTTAAAAAAAACATCCATTAGATCCCCCTTCTAGATTAATATGTATATTTTTCAGTAGAAAAATGTCCCGGCCAAATGCCGGTTCATCCAAAATTACAGGCTCACTATCGTTCTCCAGGAAATTCTAAACTTAAATAGCACGAAAGGTCTTAATATTGACAAAGAAATAAGGTGAAAGGTCTTTACATCGACAAACATCTTAAAATCTGAAAACTATTGTGGCTAAACATGCGAAAGAAGGGTGGGCCAGAAAAACTACCCATTTCCCCTTAATCTCGCTCTTGATTTTTTATCTTGCCAAGAACGTCGATGCTTCACTCCCGATGTCAGTGTTGGGATTACAATAGTATCATGTAGTGACTTCTTGACTTACTTGCTCACCACCCTATTCCTTGTCACTGCTGCAATGCTCTTCTGTTGCACCCTCTCTTGCGCTTCATCCTCTATACTCCCATGATATTCCCAATGTCATGACCATTTACCCTCACTCCACACTCTGTAACTGGATCCCTCTCAAAGACTATAACCTTATTCTTTGCCACATTGACCTTCAGGTTCCATTTCTTACATACAGTTCCAAATTTATGTAACACACGCCACAACTCCCACTCAAAGGTGGGAGTTGAGCTGAGGAGTCCCTTCCTCAGGGACTCGGGGCTGTTCGGCCAGGCAGCTTAGGGAACAACAACAACAACTCCCACTCATTATCACTCATCAGAACTGTATCAAGGCAACTGTGCCTGGTATGGTTGGCCAAATAAGCTGTGTCTCCGCTGTCATTACGTTTTGCTCGCTGTGTGCTGTATTAATGTCTTTCGGATGTTGAATAGGGTGTGTAAAGATTGGAACATGTTTGTATATCTCGCTCGAAACCATGAATTAATGCTTAGATAGTGCTGATACCAATTATTGACCGAAATATACTTGGTGCCGCGACATCACTTATTTGGGCAACTGTACATTATTTTCATTTATCTTTCTATGTTGTTCCAGGTGGGTTTGTGACGCGTACCGTACATGGCATGGCATACAACCCCCTCAACAACCAGTGGTGCTGGCTGTCCAATACTGCCATCAATTATGCTGTCCACGCCATCAAGGAGACACCTACGTCACCACACTCTTAGCTCCCATATCCTACATTTTCATTTGTATTATAAGGTATTTATTTCAGATTTTATTCTTATTTGAATATCTGCTTTTCTATAATTTGGGAATTAAAGATTGGAGCATCGCCGATTCTACAGGTATTTTTACGAGTAAGAAATACTGTACATACATTAGATATAGAGGAAAACCGTTTATAATGATACCAACTTAAAACTGTTCCCTAAAGTTCTACCGTAGTATATACATTTTAAAGATAGAGTGCTGTTTCTGTCTCGAATCCTAATGGCAGCGCTCCAGGCAGCCCTGTTCAGAGCGGCCTCACTTCTCATTTTTTTTTGTTCAACATCCGACCTTAAGGTCTGATCCCACGTCTTTCTTAGTCTACTCTTTGGTGCAGCTCCCTCCACGTTCACGGACTTGCATCTTTTCACCCAACTTAGTTCATCCATCCTCTCCATTTGTCCAATCCATCCAAGCCTACTAGTATGTATCTCATCACTGATACCTAATCGTCTCCAGAGCTCTTCACTAGATATCCTATATTGCAGTTTAGTCCCACACATCAAATTCATCATTCTCATCTTGTTACGTTTCACTCTGTTGTTATCATCCACTTTGACAGTACTGTATCTTGTTCTATAATTTGTCAACAATGTAAATATATACCTATATACTGTACACTTAAATCATTAAAATTTACTTAGCACAAAGGCCAATATACAAATTTAAAAAAAATTTAAATTAGGAATTGATGGCTTAAATAATGATAACCATGATGACTTTTTAAGACTAACTGAGTAACATTACTACCATTAATCACTGGCTTGGGAATACAAGTGTTAAAAGCATTAGGGAAGGAAGTTAGCTGCGCCTTAACTTCTGAATTATGCTAAAAATCATGGGAATGAACTATTTCCAGTAAATTTGAGCAGTGTCAGTTTGAAGATTTTCTGTTGATCAGCTATGTAAGAAATGGTTGCAGCCATTTCATTAAACCTAAACAGAATTATTGTTTTTTTACACAAACCAACTTCACTCTAAACTCAATTAATGAAATCAACAAATACATGTGGCACTCCGAGGACTCTAACCACCCAGGATACTCACATCGAAATTCCGCGCACTATGCATTACGCTATCAAGACAATTTAACAGTACTATACAGTATGTACATGTACTCTTTATTACTACCGTGAGTACCTGTACTCTGTATTACTACCGTGAGAGCAGGTAACCTTAGCAGTCTTGTTCTAATTGGTATATTACAATATCAATCCTAGTCACTGCCCTTGAAAATACTCCTGTAGACCCAATGATCTGGTTAAACTATTTTATTAAACTTATTCTTTTTAGGGTCAATTATTGTGACTGTATTCTAA
The DNA here is from genome assembly GCA_032716605.1 of Paralithodes platypus. Lineage (NCBI taxonomy): Eukaryota > Metazoa > Arthropoda > Malacostraca > Decapoda > Lithodidae > Paralithodes > Paralithodes platypus. Next base: position 32,113,243 of record CM064542.1, on the reverse strand, counting down.
AATTTGACATCAATAATTTTAATCAAGCATTTTTAACTTGAAGTTTCTTGTATAACCTCTGCTTACTTTTTGTCTGTATTTATTGTTTATCTTTTTCTTTTTCTATTATTATTATTATTAATATTAATATTGATGATTTTTTAAATTTATTGTTCTTGTTAAAAGAGTACTCTTTGTTTAAATCTGTTGTTACTTCATATTTTGCAATTATTTGTCTTTATATTATATGTATTCATTGTCGATAGTATCAATTGCTTACTTTTGCGATTTCCTTAGTTTATTTGTGCTATAAATGTAGGTTATTTGTAGGGTAGTTATTGATAGGGGTCACTTGAGGCATGCTATGCTTACAGGTACCTACCCGATAGCACTATCGTTAGTGAGTGCTGTACTGTATTTTATATATTATTTTGTAATAGTATAGATATCTTATCAATATTTGTATTTTGTACTATTGTTAATGTCTTGTCATGTTGCAAATTTGATTTTAAATAATATTTTGACATTTAACATGTAGTTTCTTTATTCATGCAGAGTTTAGTAAAATTTGCCAGAACGTCCCGGACTTCCCAAACTTGACTACTTCCTTTAACGTGACGATAGTGCGTTGTTATATGTGCGATTAGTTTGCTTGGGAAACAGATTAACTTGCTCATGTAGTAATGTACACCCTATGTGGTGGATTGTGTTCTTTTATTTAATAATTTTCATTTTAGTAAGCGTTGTTTCCACATAGCGATTTTGATAATTTAATTTGACTTTATATTGTCCTTGTCCCAATTTTGGTTTGTTTAGTTTGCAAGTTTTACATTTTAATTACTCCTACAACCACTCAAGAGCTTGAGTATGGAAAAATAACGTCTGGTTTAACTAAGATCGGGTATTAATTTAACACCTTGACTAACACTTTGTCCATCCTAAGGAGAATAAAATTTGACATCAGAACATGTTACAAATAAAAGTTATCAAGTTCAATTGTTATTAAACTCCTTGGCTCTGAACTTAAGTTAAATATAATAGTCTAGCGGGAGAATGGATATACAGTAGTTGTCCAGCATTGTACCAATAGTGAAAAGTATAGGATAAAGAAAATATTAGTTTTATTTTGAAAGATATTCAACTATTATTAAGACAATAATACAAGTTTCAAGACTGCAAACAAATTAATCATTGCACTTCAGCATAATTGACACCCTTTGGAAGAAATTTATGATTGAAATACAATACAGTCACATCTGAAAAATTAATATAAAGTCTTACGACATGCAAAATCCATAGACCAGCCTTACGAGTTTAGCAGAAATAAACTCAATGGTCTGGTTAAAGTATTTAATAATAATAATATAGAACTATAATTCATATAACAAATTTTTTACAAAATCTTAATGACAATACACATAGTTATTGAGAAAGATGCAGTAGTATTGATGTAGCTCATATTACGCTCAATATAGAAAATTACCCAAATGTTTCATCAAAGCACTTGGACACCATCAACGTAGTACAACAAGAAGCATATAAATCCTGAAAAAGATTATATATATATAAGAACACACCTGAGACTGGAACAAATATAAACTGTGTAGGTTAATGTATGGTACAGTCAAGAACAAATATTATGTAATACCTGTACAACTTCACAAGTTTAACTTACAAGTTCACATGAAATTAACTCATACGCTGCGGGGAGTGTACAGGTATGTCCTGGCAAAATCCTGTTATAAGCCCATTAAAGCCTGTGGAGACGAGTGCGAGTGATCAGGAGCGCGGCACCGAGGGTCTTTGGTAAGATCTCCCGAGATATATTCAGTGTTGCCAAAGGCAAATGTAGCAGAACATTGCTAATTATTAGCAAATATTGCCGATATCTGTAGTAACGCTGCGGGTGAACCCCACAAGATACTGAGCTCGTTCTGGTATCAGTTGAAAGCTCTTTTCGTCTAGTATATTCCCGCTATTATAGGGCTCATTCAGGCACTCCTGATTGCTTAAGTAAGTGCCTGAATAAGCCCCATTATAGCGGGAATATGCCCGCACTGATTGGTTTATAGATAATATACTGTAGTACTGTATAGTAAAAATGCACCTCTCTCAGACTTGGTAATTAATATGAGACCCTGTTCAGAAGTGAGAAATGTCTGAAAGTTAAACACCTTCGTGTTGGAATAAGAGAAGTTTCCCCACACTATACTGTAGTCTGTTTCTTTCTGCTGACAGTAAACTCAAACCCTTAGCAGCTGATTTGCCGATACTGTACTTTTGTCTATATATTATGCCGTTTCTGTTTTGATTGGTTTATTTTGCAAGTTTTCCATTATAGTAATGTACACCCTCTGTGGTGGATTGTGTTTTTTTATTTAATAATTTTCATTTTAGTGAGCGTTGTTTCCACATAGCGATTTTGATGATTTAATTTGACTTTATATTGTCCTTGTCCCAATTTTGGTTTGTTTAGTTTGCAAGTTTTACATTTTAATCATACCATGATCTCATAGGCATCATAAATACAATATCATAGTCACTATTGAGGACTAAGTCACTATGGTGACTTAGAATACGGCCCTAAAGCTAAAGTTAAGGATATGCTCAATAACTTTGGTCCCTGACTGTACCCCTTGACCATTTCAAACATTTTAATTTTTTTTTTTATAATATATTCTTGCTAAAATCAGACTATATTATCCACATTAGGAAGGAACTGTGAATAAAAAAAACACATTCCCTCATTAGTTAAATATAAATTTCTGTAGGTAACTTAAACCAATTACAACAGTTACCTGACTGGAAGGGTTAAATATAATCACAAGTAATATGCTAAAGCCGGTATCCCACAAGCGCTTTTTCCCTCAACATTTATCCCCAACACTGGTCTGGCAGCTTATGATGTAGACATTTATATTATTTCGGTCACCTGAATGTATATATCATCAGGCTAGTGTCCGATACCAGTGCAAAATATTCCAGAAATTATACCAGAAAAATTACGATCATCGAATGTTGACTATAAAAGCTCGTGTGATACCGACTTTTAAGTGACGTAGATGAGAAGAAATATGGAAATAGGTTAGAGTAAATATTCAAGTGCAAATAGCTGAAAATTAAAAAGTTGCTTTGAAAAATACTATTAATGTCCTCGCATCAAAATAAATTCATGTCATATATAGTAAATACATTCTCTACTATTTAAAGCTTCTCTTGCAAACAGTAAAGCAATAATGTCACAATTCAACTTAGTTTTATTTGGCCAAACTGAACCAATTTTAATTTTTAAGAGTGAGCCATAACAAATGTGCTTTCAATTTTGTTTATTAAAACAATGATCATTAGATTGAACCAAATCATTTACCAACTTTTGGAGTCTTTGGGTGATATAAATTACAATTGTTACAACCCTCATAACAGTAATTAAACTGTTGGACTATATTTGTGTGTTAGATCATGTTTTTTTTATTTTAAAAGTTTGTTTTGCTAAAGCGGTTTCCACATAGCGATTTTGATTAGTTCTTTTGCTTTTATATTGTCTCGACCTTGTCTTGGTTTGTTTATTTTGCAAGTTTTACATTATTCTGAAGTCATATATATTGAAAGGACTATTTGGAATGGCTCTCTTCATTCTGACATCAAGTGATCCTTTTCCAAGCTGAAAAATTCATCAGGCAGTAGCAAAAATATTATGTTAAGTCAGTGATTTTTAAAGGGTTAATCTTGTGTCCAGTTGGCCAGAATAAAGCAGAGTAACAACCATTGTACGACAGCTATACAAAAATATCCTGATCTTCACGGTAACATTCTCTCGCACAACCTTAGAGACGTTGAACCACATTTAAGATACAATTTTAATGGTAGAGTCTATCTAATTCATGAAAGCAATGTTCATCAGTTATAACCTTAGAGAATCCTTAATAAATATTGCTTGTACTTTAATGTACTGCATTAGTGCCTTGTTGTATTTCCACTATAGAAAAGTGGTACAATTGTTCATAACTGTTCATAATAATACAGTAAAATCCCTATCTAGTAAAACTCCTATCTTTGACACTAATTGAGAGACCCTGTCCAGCTGTGTGACATTTCCAGAATTGCCTGACTTTGAATTTGCTGTAAAGACCAGGGTGATAATCTGGACCAGATATTAGATACAGGTCTCCCTCACTATCCGATGCCCCAAATTACGATATTATTATAGGTTTTTAGGGGGTTGTGTTAAGAGTTTTGGCTGGTCTGGGAACGGATCCCCATTTACCCCATTATATTAGGGTTTGCTATACAATTTTTCTATACATGAACGGGTGTTCAGGAGCGTAACTGTTTACACAATTACCTAAATCTTTGATAGGAATTTTGATTACATTTTCAGAAGGGGTTTTATTGTACTGTAACTTTGTCATCTTGTAGTTGTAATATACTGTACTTATAATACACAAGCTGTCGTTATATCCTCAAGTTAATTCTAAACACAGCCTCCATAGGTCTCTTTTGTCACCTGGTCAGTAAACCACAAAGAGTTTTCAGTTGAAATTTGCAGTGGTTATAAATTCACAACACCAATTTATATTTATCTACAACTGACTTCTATTATTCTTAAAATTGTTCTTATTGTGCCTTTCCTGTTTTGGTTTATTTATTTTGCAAGATTTACATTGTAATACCCATTCAGTAAAGTAGTACCTCTTTGTCAAAATACTTTCCACCTTTTACTGAGAGAAGTGAACTCCTGGGTACATCGCAGTTTACAGGTTAATCCTTTCAACACTGTGTCTTTCATATTGTATACGAACCAACACCAGGCATTCAGGTTAAGAAAGATAGCTCCAGTTAATAGGTTAAAATCAGACTATTAACACTGTTCTTTCCAGAACTTTCTAAACCAAACAAGCCATAATCATTTTATATTTTAATACTGAACATGTTTTTAATGCATTATACACAGTTTCAATGGAACCAGTATGCCGGAACTGAAGCTATTTCTTGCATTACTTATCTACTCTATCCAAGGAGAGAGAGATAATTACCGAATTAACGCAACATATTATAGAGATGACAAAATATAGAGATGGGACGCAGGGGAGTGTACTTGATTTGATTTTTAGCAATGAAGAGGATATAGTGGAACATGTTAATGTGGATAGCCCTATAGGTCGTAGTGACCATGCCTGTATAAGCTTTAGTTGTAACATTAAATCAGAGAGGGATAATAGAAGCAATAGAAAAATATACATGTATGATAGAGCAGATTATGAGCTGCTGAGACGGTGTTTGGACATTGACTGGGGGGAATACTTGAACGGTGAAGACGCTGAAGGAATGTGGAGGAAAATTAGAGTCAAACTGGAGAATGCTGTATCCAAAAGTGTACCAGTAAGGGAATATAAGGAAAAACAAAATTGAGGAAAAGAACTAACCCAGAATTGCCAATGAAAAGAAAGCTTTGGATATTGATTAGAAGAAAGAAACGATTGTGGGAAAGATTAAAATTGTTAAAAAAGAACAGGGGGTCTAGTATAGAGGCTAAGGAAGTGGATCTGGAACACAGACAAATAAACAATAAAATAAGGTGGGAAACAAGGAGGGGGGTGAAGGAGAGGGAGAGAGAGATAGCTAGAAATGTGAAGGATAATCCAAAAATCTTCTGGAAGTACATTCAGGAAAAGTTAACAAGAAGAGTAGGGATCCCAGAGCTGGTAGGGGGGTTGAATGATGGGAGTAGAGCGGAGACTGATAAGGAGAAAGCAGAGGTGCTGGGGAAATACTTTGGGGGGGTACTAACAGTGGAGTTGGAGGATGCAGTGCCTACTATTCCCATCAAACGCACCGGCACTAGAACTAATAGAGTTTTCCCATGCTAGAATAAGAAGGGCTATAGAAAAAATGAACAGAAGTAAGTCACCGGGACCGGATGGGATACACCCAAAAATCATAAAGGAAGGAGGGGAGATGTTAGTAGAGCCATTGAAAATGTTATTTGAGGTATCGTTTAATACAGGACAAATCCCGATGGACTGGAGAGAGGCGAACATAACAGCTATATTTAAGAAGGGAAAGAGAAATGACCCAGGGAATTATAGACCAGTCAGTTTGACAAGTGTTGTGTGTAAACTAATGGAAACGGTAATTAGAGAAGGAATAATGGATCATATGAAGTCAAACCAACTTTTCAGTGGGAGACAGTTCGGATTCTTGCCGGGGAGGTCGACGGTACTACAGCTAATTAAGGTGGTAGATGATTGGATGCAAATTCTAGAAGATGGTGATGTAATAGACGTGGTATATTGCGATTTTATGAAGGCCTTCGATAAGGTCCCACATAAAAGGTTAATAGAGAAAGTTAGAAGCTATAATATAGGGGAGAAATGTGTGAAATGGATAGAAGCCTTCCTGAAAGATCGGAGACAGAGGGTACTGGTGAATGGAATAGGCTCGGGGTGGAGGGAAATTACAAGTGGGGTACCTCAGGGATCTGTGTTGGGACCACTGCTGTTCGTTATATTTATCAACGACTTGCCTGAAGTTATAACTAATGGAAGTGAGGTATACCTGTATGCGGATGACACTAAACTGAATAGAAGAGTGAGGAGTAAGGAAGATATGGGTTTGCTTCAAGGAGATGTGGAGGGCATGAAGGGATGGTCTGAGCATTGGTTAATGCCTTTTCATCCAAAAAAATGCAAGTACATGCGGATTGGGACCAGCAAGATAGACAAGGTAGGATACAGTATGTATGAAGCGGTGGAGGAAGTGAATGCAGAAAAGGATATAGGAGTAGTGATAGACAATAAGTTAAATTTCTCAGAACATTTAGCGGAAAAGATAAACAAAGCCAATAGAATTGTAGGGCTGATAAGGACATTTGTGTCACTTGACGAAGAAATCTTCAGGAATCTCTATACAGCGCTGGTTAGGCCGCACCTGGAATATGCGAACCAGGTGTGGGCTCCATATATGGTAAAGGATATAGAAGCAGTGGAGAAAGTGCAGAGGAGAGCTAGCAAGCTGGTACCAACGTTGAAGAACGCGGGCTATGAGCAGAGGTTGAGGACACTGGCATATAGGAGAAAGAGAGGGGATATGATAGAGACTTTTAAGATAGTGTCAGGAAAGTACGATGAGGATGTGTGTGAAGGTATCTTCTTGATGCGGGAGGGAACAAGAACGAGAGGACACTCTAAGAAAATTTACAAAGAAAGAAATAGGCTTGAGAAGGCAAAGAACTCATTTTGTGATAGAGTGGTAAATGAGTGGAACGCACTGCCCCAGCATGTAGTCGATTCCGAATCAATAAGGGAGTTTGAAAGTAATCTTGATAAAGCATGGGGAAGACAAGATTTGAAGTTTGATTATAAAACAAAAATACAGAATAGTAAACATTTTGCGTCTGCTACCGCCGCCGCCAACACCGTGAACGACCGCAGCAGTGCAAGTACTGGTACTGAGCTGGATACACAGGCATAGTTTGCCTTTTTCCAGAGGATCTACTGTAAGAAACTGTAAGAAATGAGAATTCCATTTGACCTTGCTATTTTAACCCTCTCACGACCATAGGACGCAGAGGTTGCCAGATTAGCAATAAGAAATAGATTACTCTCACTGTTATAATTACCTCTCCAAAATTAGTTTTCTGCCCACAGCTAACTCAAAGACAACTGCAGAGGTTGAAGTAAACAAACTAAAGGTTTATAGATACCCCTGACGGTAACAAAGGATTTAAAGTATCCCTAATAGGCTCAAAAATTGCGTCAGGATGTGAGAGGGTTAAATAGGCATCAATTAAGTTTTGATACACAAATATTTTCTTTATATTGTGCAGTTCCTGTTTTGGTCGGTTTGTTTTGCAGGTTATATATTTAATTACTACAACAGCCACAGCGCTCAGCCAATTTACTAATCACAATTCTTTGTTGACCAGACAAACTCCAGTTCATCATAAAGTTACTACATATTGATTAAATAAGAGGCACACAAAGCGTAAGACATAAAATGTATATATACCATGTCTGTCACAGCAGTTCTGTTGTGCAGTTCATAAACCTAAACGATATAAAAAAAATTTTTTATATAACTAACTCGGCTATAATTGACTTACATATTTGTTGGTATTTTAATGCATTACCAATACTGAAAATATAAGTAATATGTTGGTAAGCTTCCTAAAGAAAAAATACTAATTACTGATATCTTGACCTTTTCAGTATGGTTAACGTGTATTTAATTTTATTTTAGCTATATTTAGACTATTTTATGCACCTTAGGAAGGATCTGTAATAGTCAAAAAGCTAATTGTATTAGTTTCTATCCCTCTTATTAGCTACAGGTCATTTCTACAGTGAATAACATTGTCTAACGTTACCCAGAATAAGGTGAAAGAGATGTCAACCATACTTAAGTGGTTAATGAAAATGGTGTGTCAATAATATCACGAGGGGCCGGTCTCTGTGGAAGGTGTCATTTGTGAAACCTTTTGACCGCACCATAGATCGCAACTATATATTGGATTTCCGGCATTGCAAGTTTTCATGAATATATAAAAAAACAGGAAGCTTTTCCACCTTACAAGAACAAGCGGTACAGTAGTAGTAGTAGTAGCGATACATTATGTAGTAGAGCTTTCTGTAATCTAAAAGAATAATAATATTAAGATTTCACACCACTATTCTAATAATATAATATACTGTAATATACTGTACTTGCATATCAATGTTTGTGGCTTTACTAAATCCATCCAATATTGTTATGCTGTTCCTAGGTGACAAAATATTATTCCTTATGTACTACTTCTATATTGCTGGACTATATAATGCTAACATCTTATTACCTATTTTCATCAATACACTTCAAATAAGGCGCTTGGTTCAACAGGCCCCACACATTGCTGGTAGCTATATAACTGATTCTTTTCTACTTATTCCAAGAACTACATGGATGAAAGAGGTTCCTAGTATATATTTCCAAAGTTCAGATATTCTTTTGCAAGATAGAAAAAAATAGATTAAATATTTTGTAATCCATATACGCTAGAAGAAAGTAGATTAAATATTTTGTAGTCCACATAAGATAGGAAGGAAGTAGATTAAATATTTTGTAGTCCACATAAGATAGGAAGAAAGTAGATTCAATATTTTGTAGTCCACATAAGATAGGAAGAAAGGAGATTCAATATTTTGTAATCCACATACGCTAGGAAGAAAGGAGAATAACTATTTTGTAATCCACATCTCCCATCCTTCCCATTATATAAAATGTGATGCATCCTGTGGAGGGTGGTGTGTTGGTCTTGGTACACTCCAGGACAAACACTACCTACTCAAAGCTACCCAGTCAGTACTACCCTATTGTGCTCCTCTACTCCTTTCGGCAGTGAGGGTTCTGTGGGGGCGCACGGTTATGGCCTTGGCCTGCTCGGGGCCTTGGGGCTGTTCGGCCAGGCAGCTTGGGGAACAACAACTCCTTTCTTAACTCGGCACACCCTTTTCCTATTACTCCAGTTTAAGGGGGTAGTGGTGTAGTGGTTATGTTCATTTATTGTTTGGTTTCCTCTCTAGACCTCCATCAAGCTTAAATAACCCCCCTCTCCCCCCAGACCACCATTCAAGTTGTATTTGTACATTTTTTGGTAGAAAAATAGATACCTAAATTGCATGAAAGGTCTTTATATTGAAAAGAAATAGGGCGAAAGGTCTTAACATCCTCAAACTAATGGAACAAACGTCTTAAAATCTTAAGCGAATGGGGGACTAAACATGAAGGACAAAAAGCAACTACCTCCCCCAGTGGCTTCGGTCACCCAGGCTTTATTGTGGTCAGCAGGGAGGGTTATGGCCTTGGCCTTGCTCGGGGCCTGGGGTTGTTCGGCCAGGCAGCTTGGGGAACAGCAACAACAACAACAACCTCCCCCTCTAAAAAAATAAGAAAGTTGCAGAGGTGTATCCTGACTCACACTGCCAAAGTACATTGATTAATCTACTGTAGGAACAGCTTTGAGTAGAGAAGTTTTGTCCATGAGTACACATCCCTAATATTATCTAACTAGTAATATACAGTATATGTAATTAAATCTGAAACATAAGAGGTAAAATAGGTAGCACTAACAAACTTTACAATAATCTTGATCCCTTAACTTCTTATAACTGAAAATTAATGAAAGCAATCTGGCTGACGTTTCTACCATTTGGGAAGAGTCCACCAAGAAATAGGTATGGATATTTACAGCCAGTTTGCTCCAGGCCCTTTAGCCTAAGAAGTGCGCAGGTGGGGTAGTGGCCACCCCTCCCTGTGTGGAGGTATTTAGGCTGTTTTCTTCACTCAAATCGTCATCGTACCATAAATATCATTAATACTTATCCATATGCACCTATTTTACATTGATTATGAAGATATTAACCTGTTACAGCAATAAAACAAGTGGAACAGCGTTTGGCTGGTCAAAATCGGCAACAGAGACCGGGAGTTGTAATCATCGAGTGTGAGCCAGCCTCCCACGTCTGGAGAGACACTGTTGCGCGATACTCTCTCTCTCGCTCTTTCCCACGCTTGGTAACACAGATGACCACGCCCTGCTAGCAACTCGCTAATGTTAGCACGAAAATATACCTAAGAATAAGGGAATAACAGGGAGAATAGGTGATAATTGAGGGGGGGGGGGGGGAAAGGAGGGGATGTGGAGGAGTGATATTTGCCATGGCCAAGGGGCAATTAAAAAAAAAAAAAAACAAACAAAAATTTATGCTCGGCTGGTTTAAATGTGGTTTTTTTAGGTCTTGGATTATATAAGGCTTCCCGCAGCGCAGCGGTAGGCCTTATATAAGTCTTGCCGCACTTGCTGGGTTTAGTTCCAAAGACGTCAGGGATCAAGATTATTGTAAAGTTCGCTGGCGCTACCTATAGTTACCAGAAACATTATTCTGTAAAACAAGAAGCTACTCATTTGTTGATCTAATACCACTCAGATTTCAAGTGACTATAACAAACTTTTAAATCAATTGAAACAGAAAACAAAAATACAATTTCTATTTTGCAATATTAAAGCGACAGAATGCTAAGCTTTGTGTAAAGAAACTGTCGGTCTACAATTATTCCTCAATAGAAAATGGATATGAAGGAGGACATAAGTATAAGTTTATCAATAATGTAAAGAACATTACTTTTATATTACACAATTAATAAGCAAGTAACTTGGTCCAGTAAAAATATAGTAGGGGTCTCTAGTGTTTGATATTTGTTATAAATGGCATCTTTCAGATAGCTACAGTTGTGAACTTGTGAACAGTATTATACTCCTCACATACCGTAGCATCATACAGATATAATAATGAACACCAAAGAAGTATAGATCATGGTTCTAAGCTCCAATAATAACTGGAATGAAGATATCTCCTCAGACACAGATCCATCCCAGTGTAGGAGTACCGGTATGTAAACAAGCAGTTCGTCCTGTGTTCCAAAATGTAAAGTACAGCAAGGGATGTGTTATTGTTTTTTGCTGCCAGGATGTGTATTGTTATTCCAGCCCATTTATAACCTCAATACAAAGTGAACTAGTGATTCTGAGACAATAGAAGGGGTGGTAGGCTGCACTTGGCCATGACGCTAATCTTTCAATCAATGCCCTTTGGAACCAGTGGCTGGTTATTCAGGCGAGTCATTCAGCTTGGTACACAAGGGCTACTACAATTTACCTCCCTGGATGGGACTTCACAATTGTTCACAAACTCCAGGTCCTTTTTTACTGTTAAGTGTACAGAGGGAACGTGTTAAGAGACTCGCCAAAATAGTCTCGCCGGGAATGGAACCCTGGTGCTCTTGGCTGTGAACCCAACACTAACCAATATGACACTATACAGTTAAAATGTTGAGCACAAATAGTTTGCTGCTATCAACTCAAGTGAAGAGTTGCTCAAAGACATCTGGTGCTTGGCCACCTCAGTTGTCCATCCTTCCGTAGTGGATTGGTTGGTAATCAGTCTATTATCTATTGTTTGAAAGGCAGTTCACTATTTTCCTCGGTTATACTTTGATCACCCAACGTCCACACACCACGCTGCAAATTTAAGGACCTACAGCATCCCATCCATAGGGGTTTTAACTTTTAGATCTGTTTGTCAAACACAGGGAAGGTAAGCTATGCTTACTTTGGATAATGCAGTTGTATATATGTTCCAGAATAGTGAGCTTATCAACCCACCACAGGCTAAGATAGATGGAGATACAGAGATATGCATTGTGAAAAGATGACATTTGGTGAATACCTAAGAGTTTACCCTTACATTGTCTCAAAGTCAATGATTCCTAGTACCACTCTTAGGTCACTGGTGGCAGGCGGACTGACAAGATTTCTGTCATGACAGTACCAGGGCCCGGGTACTCAAAAATTAACCACTTCTCGTCTCCCTCTGACCGCCATTTCTTGACAGCTGACAACATTATTGTTGTGCTAGCAATACTCAAGACACGTTATAACCGAGTATAGTACCGTATGTCTGCCAAATTATTCTAATTATTGAAAAGTTATGACACTGCAAAGACTTGATAAGCTGTTTCGTCATAACTTATAACCATCGAGAGTATCCGGGCTCCAGATACAGTAATCATCTATAATCTATATCACTTGCTACTCTTACTGTACTTCACTTTAATTGTGATGTGAGTAACTACTGTAAGGCACACTCACAGGCAAGAGCTCATATGAAAACTGGATATTAACAAGGGACCTCAATTAGCTACAACTACTGTACAGTATAATGAAAAGTAATCCACTGAAAATTGCATTATGAATATCAGATTGGAATATATAAAACAAAGAAACTATCTATAAATTATACACATGGCAGAGCGCAACTTGAAAACTACTGGACTAGACGGTGGAGTAAAGTCATAGAAAACTAACATGACCATAATTGGGGAGTAAGCTAAAATTAATAAAAAAAAAAAAAAATCACAAACATTTAAATGTCTGATGCTAATTACTTATGAATTAATGTCACCTACTGTGCTTTTCATTTGTAATTTTTACCTATTATTTTTCTTCAACATTTTAGAAGCTACCTGGTATAGTTTATTCAAGTACATTGGGGTTTGTAATTGATGATTAGCCCATCAGACCCGGCTATGTATTCCATACCGAAACCCGGGGGTTTTGGCCGAAAAACGTCTACGCCTAGGCTACCGTATCTTTGTTATTTTGACTGCTTCCGCATTTCCGCGCATCTCCAAGCGTAGATGTGTTTCGTACCTGTAGAATGGCGTTGAGTAGAGCTCTGTAAGTCAACTGGTTCAGTTGTGATGACGATTTCGGTGGAGATAACTTTGTGGTGATATCAGCCACTTATCATTACTTTTCACTACTTAACAATAACATACAGGCACACACGAACAAGGACGCCTCTCCTTCTTGTGGTCGGAGATGCGCGGCGTCGGTCCAACCGGCTGTTGTTTACATGCGTCGGACGGACGGCTTTCAAAACAAGCTTACAGGCTTTCAAGCTGCCGGTGCCTCAGAGCCCTTCCGGGTTCCGCGGGGGTGTTTTTTATGGATGCCTCGGAGCCCAACCGGGTCTGAGGGGTTAATGTTAAGAACGGGGTGTTCACATATGCTATAGTCTATGATTTCATAAAAAAATATAATTTAATAGTGATTACCATGAATTATATCAATCCTGTAATAGTTATTTTGCTATGAATTCTGTACTAATGTAATTCATTTTACCACATAAGTTTAGCATAGTCTCACTGTATTTTCATACCATGTTTGGATTATTATTATGAACACACTTGTTTAACTTACAATTTCAAGAAAAAAATATAAAATTCTAAATCCACACTGGTAGGCCTACACTCACAAGTCATAACAAGTACAGTAAGCTGGCTATACACTCATTGGGATCTGAATCGAACCCAAACTAGAGAATACAATACAAGGGAGAATAAATTAATAAGGCAGAGAGAATTGAAAAGTAAAGAACGGAAGGAAATAAACAAGGTAGAGAGGAGTGAAAAAGTAAACAACGGAAGGGATTAAAAGCGAAGAGAAGGAGATCAAAGGTTGAAATGGATGTACTGTATACTTATTATGGCTGACGACTGTACATGACCATAAATACCACCTTGGCTTACCAGGAACTACCACCAAGCATCACAATATCACACCAAGGCTTCTCTGTACAAAAAAATGAAATATCAGATCTGGAACATTGTGTGAAGACTTCCCGGAAATTCTCATGACTATATCACACTAGGGGCTTACATCTCAGAAAAAGGGGGGACAAAAATAATAATAATAATAATAATAATAATAATAATATATAATATATAATATATAATATATAATATATAATAATAATAATAATAATAATGTTGTTATGTAGAGCAGATTTACCAGACCACTGAGCTCCATACAGAACTATCATAGGTCTGGCAGCAATAATAATAATAATAATAATAATAATAATAATAATAATAATAATAATAATAATAATAATACTCTGTAACTTGGTGTGAAGACCTTCCCAGCAGTCACCAAGATATAGACCAGTAGGCCTGGCTGCTCAAACAGAAGTTGATCCTGCTGGAAGTCGTATGGAGATCAAATAACTGAACTTAAAGGAAAACCTATTATCATAAATAATTAGAAGTCAGATCTTTCCTTTATAAGCAATAAATGCTTAACAACTTCTATACTGGTGGCGTATTTTCGTGTTTATTTTAGCTGCATTTAGACACTTTTATGAAGCTTAGGAAGGATACATTGCAGCTAAAAGGGTTCATTGAGATAGTCTATAGCCATTTAGTTGGTAGACATTCTTCTTAAGCTGAATAAAATTGTCTAATAGTTGCCAGAATATAATGAAAAGTACATCACCGGTACAGAAGGGGTTAATCAAATTATGAGGATACCTATGGGGTGAAACATAACTTATATAATGGGCCACTTTGAGCATAATGAAAGGTGCTAGATTAGACATCCAGGTAAAAATGTTAGAAAAGGTTTTCATAAATATCCTCAAACCTGTAAAACTTCATGAATCTTGGATTTCGATGGGATGAGGGGGACAAGGTTTATATCGTCACAAATCCTCAGTACGTAAAGTAAACAACACCAGAAACGC
Organism: Paralithodes platypus; assembly: GCA_032716605.1. NCBI lineage: Eukaryota > Metazoa > Arthropoda > Malacostraca > Decapoda > Lithodidae > Paralithodes > Paralithodes platypus. Next base: position 32,098,148 of record CM064542.1, on the reverse strand, counting down.
CACTGCATTAACCATTGCAATCAGATGATGCTAATTATTGCTATATTCTTTCTACCTCCGATAATTTTATACAACTTAAAAAAGGACCTGTCAGAGTTAAAGGGTTAATTAAACTAGCCTTTATCAGTTTGATATCTAGAGATCCTATTAGGTTAATTAAAACCATCTGCAGGTAGCAAGAAAATACAAAATTGGTGTCATCTGTCTTAATGGGTAAGGACGCCAATCGTCACCTACCCTATAATCACCAGTAAACCTTTATAAGCGACCTGTAAACCATACGTGATTTCCACTAGATTTATGTCTGATAAGATAAGAAAGGTGGGGTTGCTTAAGATTTCTATAGCCAAATTTAGGATAGATAGGAAGTTTAACCTCTCAACTATGACGATGCCACTTTCCATTTTATTCTAGCTAATCTTCGTTGATATTCAGCTGATATTTACTGTGTTCGTATACGTTTTGGTTTGTTTACTTTGCAAGTTTTACGTTATAATTCAGCATACAGTACAAAGGACCTTGGGGAAACAAGAGGTAAAAAATAATCTCCAAACTTTTGACTCTCACAAAGACCTTCGTAAAGTCAATATATCGTCTAATGATAACGAAGGTACAGTACAATGAATAAATGCATCGCCATACTGAAGGACTGAATGCAACGGTGACCCCTTTAACCAGATGACCATTTCTTTACTCAAGTAATGCTACGAACACATGATTTTACTTAGCATAGGAAAGACCTCTAGGAATCAGTGGGGTTTAAGGCTATCTCAGCCCTTTTATTCTGAGATACTTTCTAAATTGAATAAAATCACTAGTTCAGCTTGATTAATGTCAAAATTGGCATCATCTGATATACTGTAAAGAGTTACCATAATGCAGTGGCAACCCTAGTGTTGTTTACGCTAGTACCGTGGATGGTGACTCCTAAGTATCCTATGGGCTGAGGAGGGTGGAGTCGCGGTCAGCTTCCTGTAGGTCCTGTGCCAGCTGTTCCTCGATGGGGGAGTAGCCACTGTAGCTGCCGGTGGAGGGGCTAGACCGCACCGCACCACCAACACCATCACCCCCACCACTCTCCAAACCCACACCACAGTAACGGTCACAACGGAACACTGCACCACAACCATCCTGAGCAAAATTGACCACAATTATATCACACTGCATCTTTAAACAATAGCCTACATATATCAAATCAATTTAGTTTAATTAATCATGAACTTGATACTGTATAGGGTATAACGGGGTAATTCAGCCGTAACGGTAATACTGTAATATTATTTAAATAAATTAATAAAAAAAAAAAAAAAAAAAAATGGCCGATCTCTCTTACTACTTTTTTATATTGTGCCATTCATGGTTTGGTTTGTTTGTCTTGCAAGTTTTACATTTTAATAACAAGAACAATATATCAATCCAAACACTTACGGCCATGAGGTTTCCGACCCTGAACCAGAAGGCGCGGTTGGGTATCTGCTCCACTCCCTTGGCTCCCTTCACCAGCCGCAGGTAGAAGAACCCGAAGCAGAAGTACCCGCCGAAGCTCACCAGTAAGCTGAATAACCGGTAACTTTAGCTTGACACCATAACACAAATATTAAGGGGTTACTTTATCAGTTTCTTTCGATCATACTGTAACACAAATATTTAGGGATTATTTTATCAGTTTACCAGTATATCGCACAATTTTAGAATTTCCAAGTACCCACCAAATTTCATAAAAAAAAAAAACACTCACAACCACAGCTACTCCAACAGTACAATTTAACATTCAGCATACACTTGACACATCATACACAACAAGTGGAGCTGTAGCAAAAGGCTTGGTACAAGGGCTCCTTAGTACAAAGTTACTCACTCTAATAAACGTATTTGACCTTCTCTTCCGGGCAACCCTGTTAACAGCTGCCTCACTTGTCAGGGTCTTTGATTTAAGATCAGACTGCAAAGTCCGATCTCACGTCTTGGACTTGCAACTTTTCACCCCAACAAAAATCCAGCCCCAGCACTGTCAAACAATTATCAGGGTACAGGCCATAGCGCAGTTGTTAGAGCACTCGCCTGTAAACCAAGACGTCGACAGTTCGAGACTCAATCCAGCCAGTACATACATACATAAAATTTTAAGACTGAGTGCTCCACACATACGTGCAGTTTCAGTCTCTTGTCATAATGTGTGCGTTATTGTGCGCACATAAAAGTGTGCGTTATTGGAAATCAACAGTGCTGTTCGTGGATGGTGTGGTTTAGCAATCTATAGCAACTGTCCATAAACATTTCCTGAAACATCCTCGCTCCACTCTTAAGCAGGCAATGCATGGTGGTTAAAAAAAATAATAATACTGTAATAAGATCTGAAAACTATTTATGCACAACTGCAATGATGTAAAAGACATCTCTGCCTAATCTCCATAATCCTATTCCTTCTCTCACACACCTGCTACTAATAAGAGGCCCTCTGCATCAAGGTGTAACAGGGACAATTTGGTTTAAAGACTGGAATGAATACACAAGCAATATAGGAACGTAAACTTGAAATTACATTGTATTAACCATATAATGAGGGCTATCTCCATACAAGGCAACTTGAGGTGGAGGTTGCAATCTGATTAACAGTCATCCTATATAACAAAATGTTTCATCCACAACCACCACACATCATGCTGGCCAACTCACATGATGAAGAATATGGACCATCCTCCCAGGCCCGGGTCGGAAAGGACACAGACGACGCGGTGGCGGACCGCAAACGTGAGGGCACAGTTCAGGGTTTTGGCCGAGTCGTCCAGCACCATCAGGTTGGTCTGTGCAAGGGGTCAAGTACCATTCTAAGAAACAGTCTTTTAAACATACCGGTAATTTATACTTTAGTAATAACAGCACATGAACTTCAAAACCAGATTAATTTACATACTGTTTACAGTACTGTATATTTATTATTTTAATTATTATGTTCTCTCCACCAACCAACTTTACTCTTTAACTCGATTAATGAAATTAACAAACACAAGTGGCAGTCCGGGGATTCGAACCCAGGACGCTCAAACTGAAAATCAACACACTTATGCATTGCGCCACGAAGACAGTTAATTGATGAATTGATTTAGTTAAAATATTATCGAGTTTGAGTTTGTATTGGTTGGGATGTACTGAATGAAATGTGATTCTTGGATACACACCTGCTGAACATTGTGGTCACAGAGGAACAGGACGTGAGCCACCCTGCGACCTTCCTTGGTAGAGTTGACACACTTGCCTTTGTACTTCTCACCACCCAGGAACGTCAACATTATCCAGTGTTCTAGGGGGGAATTAGATAGGGGAGAATAATATATAAAGGACAGAAGAACAAAGAAAGGAGGAGAATATAAGTAACACCCCGTTCTTAACATTAACCCTTGTCTAGCGGGGTGTTTTGGGCTCATTTGGGCATATTCAGGCCCTCCTGAATGATCAATCAAGTATCTGCATGAAAAGAAATGTATTCATAAAAAAACTAGGTGCTAAAAGCTTCAAAATGAGACCAGAACGAGCTACGTAGCACTCGTGGTTCTCTTGCAGTGGTGCCACGAACATGGGAGTTTAGCGTATAGCGGTATATTTTTCCCAGCTATGCTCACTACTGGCTACACTGCCGGCCTCTCGAGAACACAGGGAACATGAGTTAATGGGCGGCAGTAAGCTCTGGGAGTCGGCTGTCTGGCCCGCTGCGCTCCCGGCCATTTGCACTCTATTTTAACCCTTTAAAAGCCTTAATAATGCTCCTAACTTGCTGCAAATTGGTGCACGACTTAAGTCGAGCGCCGCCAATAAGGGGTTAAGGGGGCCCACCTCGCTTTTTTTCTCTTTCTCTCCCTCTTCTCTTTGGCTTGTCTCCATTCAGTCTACTACGTTTACCCCATCCAGGTGTCAATAATTTCCTGGCGAGCGGTAGTGAGCCAGCATATATATATTTTTGTTTTGACAGCAAGCTAAATTTGTAAATTTTTCGATAGAAAAATGTCTCCGCCGGATTTCTCCATACAATGCTGGCTCGCTATCGCTCGCCAGGAAGAAATCGACACCTGGATGGGGATAAACATCTTAAAACAGTTGGCTGAATGGGGCCGAATGGATACAAGCCAGAGAAAAGGAGAAAAAGATAAAAAAAAAAAAACAGTGACCCCCCTTAATAGAAAAGTGAGGACAGAAGAATAAAGAAGGGAAGAGAATATAACAGATGGGATGGGAAGGAAAAGGAAGAGAGGAGAAAAGTAAAATACAAAAGATAATGTGAGCCTCCCCGTGACCCTCATTGGTAGAGTTGTTATTGTTGTTGTTCCCAAGGCTGTTTGACCGAACAGCCCCAAGGTCCCGAGCAAGGCCAAGGCCACAACCGAGCGCCCCCATCATTGGTAGAGTTGAGACACTGACTTTGGTACTATAGTCTATTCGCTGTGAGTAGGCGAGAAATCATGACCTCTAACCTCTGTATCTCAAAAACGACTAGAGTAATCGAGCTAATATTTCTACCATTTGGGAAGAGTCAGTCAAGGAATAGATGTGGAAATTTACAACCAATTTGCTTTAGCCCTTTTTGAGTTACAGAGGATAGAATTCATGCTTCCTCGCCTACTTACAGCGAATAAACTATAGTCACCACCTTGTAACATCAACATTATCCAGTGTTCTATGGGGGGGGGGGGGGGAGAAGTAGGCAAGGGAGACATTTCTACTACCAATTTCTGCTTATTATAAGAAGCTTCACACTATTAAGGTGTTGACATTATCTTGGTGACTGATAGCGAGTTTACAAATTAAAGGAAACCAACCCTCATTCGGGACAGTATTCTATTGAATAATGCATATTAGTTTGAAAGGGGTCTGAGGGGCCTTTTTGTATTTTATAAGTAGAATGGGGTTTGGGGGGATGAGGAGGCCTTTATATAATTTTTAGCTTGGGTTCTGGAGAAAAATAGTAAACAACAAAAATATAAGTTGCTTACCAAAAAATAGCAAAAACGATAAAAAAACTAAAATGTGTAGTATTTACCGTCGGAGGTGACGAGGGTGCGGCTGCGGAGGCCCATCAACGTGAGCGTTCCACTCTTGTTGTCCTTGGAGACGATGGTGGTGTTGGGGTGTGTAGTGACAACATCCGCACATAGGGCCAACGTGTATTTCTGCCCATCAACGTCCGCCACAAAACTGTAACAAAAGGAGGGCAGGTTTAACCCCTTCAATACTGTCAATCAGTCATGTGGAGAGTGACAGAATAACTAATAAACATATGGAGAGTGATGGAATGACTAATATACATGTGGAGAGTGATGGAATGACTAATATACATGTGGAGAGTGATAGAATGACTAATATACATGTGGAGAGTGATAGAATGACTAATATACATGTGGAGAGTGATGGAATGACTAATATACATGTGGAGAGTGATGGAATGACTAATATACATGTGGAGAGTGATGGAATGACTAATATACATGTGGAGAGTGATGGAATGACTAATATACATGTGGAGAGTGATGGAATGACTAATATACATGTGGAGAGTGATGGAATGACTAATATACATGTGGAGAGTGATGGAATGACTAATATACATGTGGAGAGTGATGGAATGACTAATATACATGTGGAGAGTGATGGAATGACTAATATACATGTGGAGAGTGATGGAATGACTAATATACATGTGGAGAGTGATGGAATGACTAATATACATGTGGAGAGTGATGGAATGACTAATATACATGTGGAGAGTGATGGAATGACTAATATACATGTGGAGAGTGATGGAATGACTAATATACATATGGAGAGTGATGGACTGACTAATATACATGTGGAGAGTGATGGAATGACTAATATACATGTGGAGAGTGATAGAATGACTAATAGACATACTGTATCATGGTGAGGGGGTTCAAGGAAAATGGATGTTGTTGTTGTTATTGTTGTTGTTCCTCAGGCTGTCAGGCCGAGCAGCTCCAAGGTCCCAAGCAAGGCCAAGGCCATAAACGAGCGCCACCACAGAACCTTCCCTGCTTACCACTAATAAAGCCCAGGTGACCAAAGCCACTTCAAGGCGGGGAGCTGAGGAGGGGGCGGAAACGCCCGGGAACCAAAGCCCAACCCAAGGCCCTGTGCCCCTCAGCAATTATGAAGAGAAAGTTGAGGGGCAAAGGAAAAATGTGACGCTTTGGCTCCCAGTCTGCCAACCTCTAGGTTGGCAGTAGGGAAGTCAATCCACGGAAGAGACACCGTCACTTGAGATCTAGAAAATATATAAGTAAAAGGAATAGTAAGAGTAAGCTATGGGTATGGTAGAAAACACTCAGCTCTCACTCTGATAGACCAGCCCATCACCAAGGAAAATGGAAGTATATTCATGTAGCATATATTATCGCATAATGTACTGCATTAATATATGGTGTAATATATTTGAGAATACATCTACGTGTATAATAATATTGCATTTATCATAATACCAAACAATCTTAGCGTACTCTATTACGTATCACTACAGTAATTCCGGGAAATTATATACCGAACTCTCTCAAGAAGGAAAGACAAATACATAAGTAACATCATGACAACATTAGGGACTCGGAGCTGTTCGGCCAGGCAGCTTAGGCAACGACAACAACAAGAACATCATGACGCTGCACACACACAGACTAATTAAATCTATGCTGACAAACAATACAAGGACTCCTACTAGGGCTAAGATACAGCAACCATGAGCACACCAAGCCCAAGGTCAATACACATAAAGCTCAACAAATAAAAAGTGTTGTTGTTCTTTATTAACCCCTTAAAGCTCGGACACGTTTTAGCAGTTTATTTTGGTTATCATTAGACGATTTTATGCAGCTTAGGAAGGATCTGGGGGTATTAAAATGGTAAAGACTCTCTCAATCAACCCTCTGATTTCCATATACCCTTCCTAATCTGAATAAAATTGTCTAATAATTGCCAGAACACAGAAAAGAAATGCATTTTGGAGCTTGAAAGGGTTAAATTGAACATTTGTTGTGGTTAAGGGGGCATGGGCGTATGTATTTGCTAATTTATTTATTTATTTACTGTATTATTTTTTTAGCTTCCTCCTTAGACCTCCATCAAGCTTCAAGAAACACCCTCCCAAGACCCTCTTTCAAGATAAATTTGTAAATAAAATTATAGACAAATGTCCCATATTACAGGCTCAGGCTCACTATCGCTTTCCAGGAAAATAACGACACATAAATCACATAAAGTCTTAATATTGACAAAGAAATGGGGCGAAAGGTCTCAATATTGCCAAATTAATGGAACGGACGTCTTAATATCTAAAAAGTAATGGGGCTAAACATGAGGGAGAAGGGGATCTAGGAAATGGACCCATCTCCCCTTCAACAAATACAAAAGTGAACAAATAAATAGTGTCGCTGTTGATGATTGAATAGAACATGTGTTGTGGGTAATCAGACAGGTATGATAAGATATAAGATTAGATACGCTACACCACCTTCTATAAGGGCAGGTACAGTAACCAGTTAAGTATTTTTTATAGGAGACCTATATATTGCATACCTTTGGGCCAACACACACACACTTTTAAATCGGGAAAAAAATAAAAATAAAAATAACATGTACAGTACCAGTGAAGTCTTTTTCATCGTATTCTGGCAACTATTAGACAATTTTTTCCAGCTTAGGAAAGACCTCTAACAATAATACGGCTTCAAACTTTCTCAACCAACCCTTTCAACTACCACATGGGCTGGTGGTGGGCTGGTCTATCAGAGTGAGAACTGAGCGATCTCTGCCATACCCATAGCTTACTCTGACTGTTCCTTTTACTTACATATTTTCTAGATCTCAATTGACGGCGTCTCTTCCGTGGATTGACCTCCCAATCTACCAAGGTTGGAAGCCAAAGCGTCACATTTTTCCTTTGCCCCTCAACTTTCTCTTCATAATTGCTGAGGGGCACAGGGCCCTGGGTGGGGCTTTGGTTTCCCGGGCTTTTCCGCACCCTCCTCAGCTCCCCGCCATGGAGTGGCTTTGGTCACCCAGGCTTTATTGTGATCGGCAGGGAGGGTTCTGTGGGGGCGCTCGGTTATGGCCTTGGCCTTGCTTGGGGCCTTGGGGCTGTTCGGCCAGGCAGCTTGGGGAACAACAACAACAACAACAACAACAACAACAACTACCACAGATCCTTCCTAAGCTGCATAATATAGTTTAAATATAGCTAGAATAAAATATAACACACGCCGCTGGTACTCAAAGGGTTAAACAAGGTCCATTGTGTCAAGTTCTCTGCCTCTCAGTGTCGGACGGTTGCCACAAGGAATTCTTTTACCCCGCAACATTTACAAACGGCTTATCTAGCTACATTTGGTGATGAACATTAACAAACATATACAGTAATAAGTAACAGGTGGTCATTTAATCATCTTGGGGGGGGGGGGTCCCTACTATAGTCGGTTTTATTTCAGCTGACGGTAAATTGAATCCCTTGACAGATGATTTCTCGATACTTAATGCAAAAATATGAGTGCTGTACTGTATTTTATATATTATTTTGTAATAGTATAGATATCTTATCAATATTTGTATTTTTTACTATTGTTAATGTCTTGTCATGTTGCAAATTTGATTTTAAATAATATTTTGACATTTAACATGTAGTTTCTTTATTCATGCAGAGTTTAGTAAAATTTGCCAGAACGTCCCGGACTTCCCAAACTTGACTACTTCCTTTAACGTGACGATAGTGCGTTGTTATATGTGCGATTGGTTTGCTTGGGAAACAGATTAACTTGCTCATGTAGTGATGTACACCCTATGTGGTGGATTGTGTTCTTTTATTTAATAATTTTCATTTTAGTAAGCGTTGTTTCCACATAGCGATTTTGATAATTTAATTTGACTTTATATTGTCCTTGTCCCAATTTTGGTTTGTTTAGTTTGCAAGTTTTACATTTTAACTTAACGAATACTTAATGCAAAAATATGAAACTGTTATGTCTCTGTATCCTATTAACGCCAAGTTTTAATAATTAACACCATATTTCCCTACAAAATCTTCAAAATAACTAAGAAATTTTGATGGGAACTTTGGAATCTAACATCAGCTGGAAAAAAATAGACTATAGTCACTAAGGAGGACACCAATAGTACTAACAGGTTGAATGTAGGGAGGTACTGGTACAATAAGATAAACTATAAGGGAACTAGAATAAGATAGATTGTACACCACTTTGTAACCGTCACCTTAATAAAAAAGAAAAATAGTATTGACAGCGGATCCAAACACCAAACTACGGTATATATCCAGTAATATCATACCGGTAGTCAAATGTTTATTATGGGTATGGACATTTTTTAGTGTAATGCAAAACTAACAACACCTGTGACACCAATACAATATGGCAAAGGTCACTCAATCTCTGTTACCATAGGGTCTCTACCTCATACTTCTCTCATTTATGCCAGGACACTCAACATAAGATGACATCATCATAATTATACTTAGGCTAACACTAGACAGGTACAGTATGTTCCTAATTTGATTAAATTGGTCAAATGCTAGTCAAACCAATATGAAGAAAAGCATCAGCATACTGAACGGCTAAGCATGTACAGTAATAACGGCTTGATAAGGTGGGGTCCTTCCTAAGCTGAACAACTTGTCTGAGTAGAGAAATATAAAATCACTACTGGAAGGATAGGGTTAACTGAAATTATTGTTTCATCATTTGAATTTGAAAGGTCCTTTGAAGGACTTATATCGTATGGGATAGTCAAAATTTAATACTGTACAAAATTAATATCATACTGTACAGTACTCTTTAAGTGGGACCCCCATGGTCCCACCCATCATTCACATTCTGTGGTCAATGTGTTGGTCAGAGAATGTAATTTTTGCTGGAAAGTGTATCGTGTCGTTGATCAGTTAAACTTTATAGCATCACATCAAGGTAAGGTGGTTGACAATACTGTATAATAATTCTGTTTCTTTTCAACTGACAGTAAATTGCAAAGTTCCCATCAGATCTCTCAGTTATTTAGAAGATTCTGTAGTGAAATATGGTGTTAACTATAGAAACTTGATTTTAATAGGATGCAGAGACATAGTACAGTAGTTTCATAATTTAAAAAATAATAATCTGGTATGGTATACTGTACTGTCCACCACATGGTGTCTGCAACATGGCGATCAATCTAAATTCCTGAGTACTCTCCCTACAGACAGGTGATATAGATAGGCAACCCCCCTCCCAGGTAGCCTCCCATCAATGTGCAGTCACCTTCCAACCCTCACTCCACACACACACACACACAGGCTACCTTAATATTGGTTCGTCATCATAACTTGCTATGTGTGTAACGTCAACAACACTTCAATAGCCGCTGCATTTACTCCGATATTATTGGTTCGTTATCATAACTTGCAATTAAGTCACCATTGTCTTTTTAACCCCTTCCGTACCAGCGACGTATTTTTAGTTATACTGTATTATATATATTATATTATATCTTATATATTTAGACAATTTTGTGCAGTTTAAGAAGGATCTGTGGAGGTGAAAAGGGTTAGTGAGATAGTTTGAACCCTGTTAGTTGCTGAAGGCCCTTTTCAAACTTCATAATGACGTCCAATAGTAGCACGAATAATATCAAAGAGACGTCGCCGGTACAGAAGGGTTAAGAAGGACCTAAAAGTATCACCCTAAAAATTAATACAACGGTAACCAACTACTCTACTGATGGCCATTATATTCAGCTTAAGAAGGACCTCAAGGTATCAAAGGGTTGAAGACTACCTCTAATTAACCTCTACCTGACATGTTGTTGAAGAAGACGGATAATGCAGTGGCGACTTTATATGTGTCCAAGCAGCTCTTAATCAAAGAAACTACTGTACTGCACTTGTGATTTAGGGGAGGATTTTTTTTTTCTGGGCCCCCTTCTCCCTCATGTTTAGCCCCCTTTTGTTATGAGATTATAAGACATTCACCCCATTAGTTTGGTGATTTTAAGACCTTTCATGCCATTTAGATGTAAACAAAATCCTGGCGAGTGAAAGCAAACCTGTAATTTAGTGAGGACCGGCCCCTGGCTGGGACATCTATCTACCAAATAATGTACAATTTTGTCTCGAAGGGGTTTCTGGAGGAGTGGGGGGTCTAGGGAGCAAACTAATAAGATTTATATAATGATAAAAAATAAGATATTCCCCCTTAATCAAATGACGGTGAGTTCTGCGCACAGACTTCTTATCTATAATCTTTTAATGAAAACCCCAAAAGCTACCAAACCTGTGTCCCTCCAAAACAGTGCAAGTGATAAGAACATTAATTGGTGGCTACAGGAAAAAAACTATGAATTCCCATATGAAATGCAATAAGATCTGAAGATAGAAGATAAACAATATATAAACATATAAATAATAAAATTAAAATGTAAAACTTGCAAACTAAACAAACCAAAACTGGGACCAAAAGGTAAAATAACTTATCAAAATCGCTGTGGAAATAACGCTCACTAAAATAAAATTGATGAAATAAAAGAACACAATCCACCACATAGGGTGTACATTACTAATAAAATAAACAAGATTACAGTGAAAGTGGAATAATAACTACTGTTGTTAAAATACAAAATGGCGAGTGTGATATGCAAAATGTAATACTGTACTGTAGTACAAGAGGAAAAAGATTAATTCCAATAAAATATACATGTCATTAACACCTGGAGATTGAAGCTAAAAGAGTGTCTTGATGATTGTGTTATAGTAAAAATAATAATAATGAAAATAATAGTAGATTATTTCTTTGTCACAAACACCACATCTGAAGAAATTCACCAGCAATCACAGAAACTCATTATCAATGTTGACAAGAGTTAATACAGTTATATACAATACACTGTATATCAATAAATGATAAGAGAAGAATAAGATGTACAGTATATAAACTATACAATTATTTTATTTCTTTGGCAGAGATTGTATTAAGCATGAGAGAGTGAATAATATATTTTAATAAATAATAATAAGAGAAGAAGACAGTTACCTTAAAAACATATCTTATCAATAAGAAAAGACAACGAATACAGAGTTCATAACATTTCTAAATAAGCGATAAGAATAGAAGGCAATACAAGTGAAAATGATGGAACACAGTGAGCTAGTAGAGGAGATGGCGCGGGTGGAGAAGATGCCCATACCCACCCGCATCAAGCTGGCCCAAAAACGTCGGCAACAACAACTGATCACCCATAACAAGTGGACCAAGTCGGACAACGCGGAGGACGGACAGAGCGGCAACAAGAAGCTCCGGTGCATCACGTTCTCGCCGGAGGTGCAGATAATGGACGCAGCCGCACAGGGGGCTTACGACGAGATGGCCGCGCTACTCAAAAAAGGTAAGGTGAATGAAGGATGGAATGAGAATGAAGGATGGAATGAGAAAGAAGGATAGAAAGAGAAAGAAGGATGGAAAGACAATGAAGGGTAATGAGAGATATGCAATGAAAGGAGAAAGAAATGAGAGAAAAGTGAAAGGATGGAGGGAGAATGAGGGGTAATGGAGAGAGAAATGCAATGAAAGGATAAATAAATGAGAGATAAGAGAAAGGATGGAGGAAGAATGAGGTGTAATGGAGAGAAAATTGCAATGAACGGAGAAAGAAATGAGAGAAAAGTGAAAGGATGGAGAGAGAATGAGGGGTGATAGACAAATATGCAATTAAAGGAGAAACAAATGAGAGAAAAGTAAAAGGATGGAAGGAGATTGAAGGGTAATGGAGAGAGAAATAAGAAAATGAAAGGATGAAAGAAGAATGAAGGGTAACGGAGAGAGAAATGCAATGGAAGGATAAAGAAATAAGAGAAAGAGAAAGGAGAGAAAATGAGAATGAAGGGAAATAGAGAGATATGTATTAAATGGAGAGGGATATGCAAAAGGAAGTAGAATGAACGGTAAAAGTTGAGGAGAAAGAACGACATGCCACAGAGCCTATTGTGAGACAGCCACAGTTCCACAGAAAAGTAAAGCAAGGAGGAGAAAGAAGAGTAATAGAAAGGAAGATTATGACAGACGAGAGATTGGTTTGGGCATGTGAAAATAATCTATCTATCTATCTATTTATTTACTCAGGCCCAATCCCCAGTTTTCCTATTTTTATTTTATTTTATAATTTTTTATTTTTTTATTTTTTTGGGGGGTGGCCGACTCTAGACAGGAGCAAGAACAGGGGCAACACAAAACAATGAACACAAAAAAACAAAATACAAATTCACACACATGAAAATAATGGACGACCAAAATTGGGTGAGTGAATGTGGAGGGAGCTGCATGAAGTGGTAGAACAAGAAAGATGTAGGATTAGGTTCTACAGACTGATCTCAAACATAAAAAATTAACAAATGAGACCACCCACGTGCCTGGAACGTGAGACTATAATCATACCTCTTACGGATCATTCAGCCTATTTAATGTAACTTTGTATGTATGAAATTATGAATGAAGGGTAAAAAGGAGATATTTTTTATCAAAGCATAGAGGAAAGGCTAGGCAAGGAGCCGGTTGGGTTAGCAACCCTCATCTGAAAATGGTCTAGAGAATCTAATGAATTACCTTGGAATATGGAGGGGATTCATTCATGGCCACCCCTCGGGGATCAAGGATAGAAGTATCTACCTATTTATCTACATTAATGCCAGACACATTGATCCCTGAAGATCCCTGAAGATCCCTGAAGATCTTGCTTGTTTTCAGGGCATTGGTAACAATTTGAGGATTCACATGGAGGGTCGCCAATCTCGATGGCAATAGGGAAAAACATATTCAGAGTAAATTTATCAAAGTGTAAATAAACAGAATTGTAATAACCAGTAGATATATTCTCATTATAAAAGTTGAGTAGAAGCTTCTATCTATCTATCTATTGCCTGACGCCGTGATCCCCGAAGGGGTGGCCACGAACGAACCGCCCCCATGCACCTCTGTCCCCAGTCAGTCGACGCCCCTCCCCCCAACCAGCACCGCCTTCGTTCATGTAGTTCCTCACTCCATCCTTCCACCTCATATTCGGTCTACCTCTCCCCCTCTGTCCCTCCACCTCGCTCTCGTACACCCTCTTAGTCATTCTCTCGCTTTCCATACGTTCCATATGGCCGAACCATCTCAAGTTGTTCCTTTTCACACTTTCCAGCACATCTACCTCCACACCACACCTCCTTCTTACTTCCTCATTAGTCTGTCTATCCCTCCATGTAACTCCGCACGCACTCCTTAAGTAATTCATTTCCACTGCTCTCACTCTTGGTCTGAGTCTCTCAACCAACGTCCATGCTTCGCTTCCGTAAGTCAGTGTCGGGATTACCACACTGTCATGCAAGGACTTCTTCACTTCCATACTGACCACCCTATTTCTTGTTACTGCTTTTAGCGTTCCTACAACCCTCTTCCCCTGTTGTACCCTCTCCCGCACCTCTTCATCCATAGTCCCATCTTTACTCAACACACTGCCCAGATACTTAAAAGAGTTGACGATCTCCATAGCCTGACCGTTCAGCTTCACCTCACACTCTGTGACTTCACCCCTTTCGAAGACCATAACCTTGCTCTTCCCCGTATTTACCTTCAAATTCCGTTTTTCGCACACTGTTCCAAACTCATTTACCAGACCCTGCAACTCCCATTCATTATCACTCATCAGAACTGTATCATCCGCAAACAGCAGTATAGGTAGCTTCCACTCAATTCCCTCCCTTTTCAGCGATACACCAACATCCACTGCTCTTGATAGTATTTCTTTCATAACTCCATCCATATATACAGTAAACAACCACGGGGACATCACACACCCCTGTTTCAAACCAACATTCAGGTCAAAGAACTCGCTCTGCTCACTCTCCACACGTACTGCCGCCTTTGCACCCTCATACATGCTCTTCACTGCTTTCAGCAACTTGCCCTCTACTCCGTATATTCTAAGTACTTTCCACAAACCTTCTCTATCCACTCTGTCATAGGCCTTCTCCAAGTCCATAAAGGCAACATACACCTTTTGTTTCTTCTCCAGATACTTCTCCACAACACAATTCAGGGTAAAAATCTGATCTACACATCCTCTTCCCTTCCTAAAACCTCCCTGCTCGTCGCCTATCCATTTCTCCGTTCTCACTCTCACTCTCTCAATCACTACCCTACTGTATACCTTCCCTACTACGCTTAGAAGACATATTCCTCGGTGGTTACCACACACTCCTCTTTCCCCTTTGCCCTTATATAGGGGGACTATTATGCCAGTCTTCCAGTCATCGGGTGCACTCCCCTTCTCCCATGCTAGTTTGCACATTTTCCATACCCATTCTATCACTATCTCACCACCATACCTCAACATTTCCCCACACACTCCATCTGTTCCTGGTGCTTTCCCCAACTTCACTCTTTTCATGGCTTCCCACACTTCTGACCTCCTGATCCCCACCTCCTCCTCCACTACTTCTCTTCTTCTCCCTCCCATACCATATCCAGCTATGTTTGCTGGCTCTTCATTCCTTTCATTTAGCAACTCACTGAAGTACTCCCTCCATCTTTCGACTCTCTCTTGCTTCTCGGCTAGCATTATCCCATTCTTATCTTTCACACCCTTACTGTTTCCCTTGCTACCTTCCCTAACTTTCTTGACTTCTTTCCAGAACAGTTTCTTACTCTCCCTCCATTTTACACTCAGATTCCTTCCAAATTCCTCATCTACTCTTCTCTTACTTTCCTTCACTACTCTCTTCACCACCCTCTTACTCTCCACGTACCTCGCTCGTTTCTGTCTCTCGGAATCTTCATTCCCTCTACTACCCAACCACTCTCTATATGCTTTCTTCTTTTCTTCCACAGCTATTCTTACCTCTTCTGTCCACCATGCTGTACCTTTCACTCCCCTCCCTCTTCTCCTCACTCCACACACCTCCTCACATGCTGCACAGATCTCATCCTTAAACACCTTGCTCATCTCCTCCACTTCCTCCATAACTTCCAGGTCGAACCAACCTAGTCGTCTTTCCACTGCTCTCCTGTACTCCTCCCTGACTTCCTCCTCCTGCAAGAAGCTGCAAGAAGCTTAAGTGATAGAATGTGGGTTCCAAGGCAATACGGGAGCTAGTGACTCCTCGCCACTGCCACCGCCACTCATATACATACTGTACACACATATGTCCTTAAAACTTGGCCAGCCAGCCCACCCAAGCACTAAAAGGTGGGGAAGGGGGTTGGAGACTTGCTTCTTGGCCCAAATGGCACTGTAGAATATTCAAGCCTGTCCTCTCAGCTGGGGCCTGTTAACACTTGCAGACACCTGTGCTCGCCGTTACAACTATTTCTCCAGGTAATATTCTATTGTTCTCTGTAAATACAAGTTGTGCACCGCTGTTCTTTGGCATTTCCACAAAATAATTTGTTCACCAATATTACTACTTTCTTAATTTCTTCCTTCTTGCCCCTCATGGTGCTTATGATATTATATGGCATACCAGTAAGGCATTGTATCTTGCAAATTTTGTGGCCACTATCCAAGAGCTGCAACACTTTCAATTTTTCCACCACAGTGTATATAATTATCAAGTTTCTTGCCCTTTCAATACTCCCTCTTTGTCTGTTAACTACTCATGGCTGAGGCCCGGGATTTTCCCCGCCTCCTCGGCCACCCTGGTCCCCTCCCTCCAGTGGCTTTGTCCAACATTTTCCTCTCGACAAAAAAAAGGCTAGATTGACGACCTTGGCAACAACACAATGCATTGGTGCACCAAGTGGGCGCTAGGTGGGAGAGCAGTCAGCATAAGCAGTGCATGGCCAAGCAAGTGGCTATCAAGAATAGTAAATTTTTATAGAGATTTGTGAACGGGGCGAGCTTGAAGGTGGTACCGGTATTAGGAATCAAATTATCGAGACGAGATCGGCGAGCCTACTGTACTGTATAGTGGATTAATGTGAAGGTAGTCTGTAACCAGCGTAATCAGCTTCCCCACGCTGATCAGGTGCTAGAAATAATGCAGTTAATGGATGTGGCAGCAAGAAGAGCCTATAAGGAAATAGAAGCACTACCGGTACTCAAGATAGGTACTGTACTGTAGTGAGTAGCGTTGCCAATTCCTTGTAGCCTCCCCTCGCTGCTACATGCTTTAACTACAATATTTCGTACACTTGTGAATTATTGTTAAAATATTAATGGTCATATTGTCAGTCTGCCTGGAAAATGCATACATACATACATACATACAATTTTAAGACTGAGTGCTCCACACATACGTGCAGTTTCAGTCTCTTGTCCTAATGGCGGCGTTCCAGGCAACCCTGTTAAGGGCTGCTTCACTTGTCAAGTTTTTGGATTTGAGATCGGCACTTATAGTCCGATCCCAGGTCTTCCTTGGTCCACCCCTTGGTGCAGCTCCCTCCACAATCACAGACCTGCATTTTTTCACCCAATTTTGTTCATCCATTCTCTCCACATGTCCATACTATCCCAGTCTACTTGTACGCATCACTTCGCTAATACTCTTTATACCTAAACGTCTCCTCAGCTCAACATTTGTTTTTCTATCCTGTAACCTAGCCCCACACATCCATCTCACCATTCTCATCTCATTACGTTCCATTCTGTTGACATCTTCTACTTTAACGGCCCATGTTTCTGAGGCATACGTCATTGCACTTCTAACAAATGAGGCATACACCTTTCCCTTCAGGGGGAGAGGCATTCTTTTCATGGTCAGAATTGGCAGCAGTTCTCTGAACTTCCCCCAACCATATCTAATTCTAGCGACAGTGGCAGCCTCGGCCCCACCAGCGGCAGAGATGGTATCTCCTCGGTAACAAAACATATAAAGAATTATCAACGAGAGAAAGAAAGAGGTACTATCCCCTATTCCAAATAAGTAGTCCAAAACTCTTGAACATTAACCTCTACAACTCACAAATTACTAGAGTAATCAAGCTAATATTACTAACATTTGGGAAAGGTCAGTCGGGTAATAGGTGTGGAAATTTATAGCCCATTTGCTCTAGCCTTTATTGAGTTACTGAGGTTAGGGGTCACAATTTCTGGACTACTAATTTGGAACAGGGTATAGGAGGGGAAAGAAATTGACTGAAAGAAGGAAGCTTTGTAATTGCCCAAAGCCAGTTTAGTACTGTACTAAAGATGCACATAAATATACAGATTCAGAAACCAACCAAATATGTGCTCACCTAAGATGACTATAGACGTTGGAAGTTCATATTAAGCAATAGCCATATCCTGTGCCCACCCACCCACTCCTCATCATCATTCTTACCGTATCACTGGAGACACAACTACTGTACTGATACTACCTTCCTTATCATAACTTATCACTCCTTCCACTCCACTCAAACCTCTTCACTCATGCCTCTCATAGCTATGGTATATCTACAGTCAGCCTTGATTTTAATTTCAATATTTTTGTTTCTTTATATATAACCATATACAAAAAGATATTACCGGTATACTGTAGGTAGAGTATAATTCCACAACTCTTCTATTGAATAATTGATCAAAAGTAATACTGTAACTTGAATTATATTTGTCCACAGGAGTGGATCCCAACCTGAAAAATCATGATGGCCTAACAGCACTGCACCAATGCTGTATTGATGGTTCAACAGAAATGGTTGCATTACTACTCAAATATAATGCCGACGTCAATGTAACAGATCGCGACTTGTGGACGCCATTACACGCTGCAGCAACTTGTGGCCACTTCAAGATAGTGACAGCCCTAGTAAGAGCAGGAGCACAACTTATTGCTGTTAATGGAGATGGTGATATGCCCCATGATATTACTGAGGATGAAGTAACAGTGCAATATCTGGAAAGTGAGATGATAAAACAAGAAGTTGACCAGGAAGCTATTGCACTGATCCGCAGTCAACATCACGACATTCTCCTAGTTGATGTCAGCACAATCTTGAGCGGCGGAGGCAACATTGATCAGCCGCTGGACCAAGGTGGAACTTTCTTGCATGTGGCCATTGCTAACGGGTTTAACGACATCGTGCGGCTGTTACTGGAGGCGGAGGCTAACGTGACCGTGGCTGACTGGGATGGCTGGCATCCTATACACGTAGCGGCCTACTGGGGTAATGATGAGGCCCTGGAACTCATTGCTGCATTCCCAACGATCAACCTCAGAGCCACCACCAAACTCGGAGAGACGCCATACGAACTTTGTGAAGACGCGGACACAAAATTTAAAATAATCCAGTTGCTGAGTGAAAGGGCAACAATTCCGTCATTCCCAGATGAAGAGCAAGAAGAAAGTAAGGAAGTTGAGATCAGTATAGAAAACCAAGTCAATGATGCTCACAACCAAGACCATGAAATAAGTGACCAATCTTCTGAAGAAAGCCAGACGGATTCTCTACGTCACAGCATTGAGGATGCGCCAACAAGCCCATTGGTAAACATTATTGAGCGTCTATCAGAACGCAGAAACTCTATCAAAGAGGCTAAACACAACGCACCAATGAAACGTATGAGTATAGAGCGAAACAGCAGCAGGGTGAAGAGAAGATCCTCAGATACAGACCCCTTGCAGATAAGCAAAACCGCAAAGAGAGAAACGGCAGAAGAGACACTAGGCGATCCACCCCCTTACCCAGACCTACCTCTTAATCCAGCTAATATATCATCTCTCTCAAATATCTACGAAACCGTGCCTACGCTCAATAACAACGAAGATGTCCCTCCCCTGAATAACACTGAAACTGTTCCTACTCTAAATATCCATGAGAATGTCTCTCCACTCACTGAGAATATCTATGAAAATCTTCCTACCCTCAACAACAACGCACAACCAAAAGAACCAATGCCAAATATGAAAGAAGCACCAGAGGATGATAAAATAGGAGATAAAAAGGAAGACACAAAGGACGACAAGGAGAACAAAGAGAATAAAGCCATGAATGAACTAGTGGTGATAAGAAGAAAGAAAAAGCAGGCACCTCCCCCACCGGGCTCCTTACTGGAAATAAAACTACAGCGACAGTCAGTGAGGGAACAGAGTCTCGATGAAGAAACTGGGCAGCCGAAGCAGAGGGCGTCTCAGAACAACTCCATATTCTATCAACCGCTACCGCCCCTCGACACCCGGATGTACGAAGCTCCGCCCAGCCCGAGTGCCATCCGTTACCGCTACAAGATGGTGGAAGAAGAGGATGATTCACACATGCGCTCATTTATTAAACAGAAGAAGTGCAATATTATGTGAGTAACTAGCTCAACTAAAACAACCAAGTCACTGACATTCAACATAATGACAATATCATAATAATGTGAACAAATAAGTATACAGTAGAACCTCGCCTATCCTGACTAATCGGGAGAAACCCTCTTCTGTAAATCTGAAAATTCTGAAACTGCCTAAAGTCCGAGCTTCATACTCTGACTTCCGGAAAAGTTTGGAAGTCTGAGAAATATAGCCCATACTAAATCTCACATTTCCTGACTATTTTACTTTAACTTCCGGACAAGTCCAGAATTCTGAGTAATATACTGTAGTCCGGACAAGATCCCACATATCTGCAAGATATTACTCAGACTTGCAAACTTTACCAGAAGTCTAAGTAAGAAGTCCGAATTGAAATGCTCGTCCGGAAGGGCGAGGTTCTACTACAATTTAAAACATATAATATAAAACAAATTACACTCTTGATTAATACAGTATACAAAAAACAAAGAGTAGGCTACCATACATAGAGGCATTGTTGTGAAACCGCTGAGTAAAAAGAACACTTTATGAAGAGGTCTTCGACAAAAAAAATATTCTGTAAAAAAATATACCTGCACAGTACTGGTAATGCTATAAAGTCAGTGTGGCCATGTGTATATAGATGATGTTGTCAACCTACCGATACGCTCTACTTGATTTATTGCAATTTCAGGTTAAATGTTAAACTGAAAGATAGCTATAACAGTAGCTAAAGTCAAGCAATATCTAACAATATTATATATGTTGCATCAGCTTTTGAGTTAATTAAGACCAAATATGGTATGAGTAGTACTGACTACAGTATACCATAATGAAACGCTTCACATACAAAGCTTTGCCAGTCCTAAGCAGTATATCATTGTAATACAGGTACTGTACTGTATAAAACATAGACAGTGAACAGAAACTAATAAAACACCAACTTGGTCTTTGTAGTTTAGCAACTTAATATTTCAACTTCCCAAATATTTTCATAAGTTATACAGAAGTGCTATGCTTACAAATCTTTGCCAAGAAAGTAAAGCATGTAAAGTATGAATGTCTGTAATGTGTACAGTATATTATACTGTAATACATTACTGTATTATAATGTAATGTACTCAAATAAATATAACAAAACTTTAAAAATTATCACACTAATTTCGAAATTATTATTTTATTAATAAGAGTACGGTATGCTAATTTAATTCCCAAGGCAGTAGCAGAGATTGCAGGGATAGGAATGGAAAGTCTATCTATCTATATATTGCCAGATGCCTTTATCCCAAAGGTTATGGCCACAAATAACTGGCCTCCAAGTCCATATGCTTCTATATTCTGTGGCATTCATTCAATTATCTAGTTTGTTCCTGTTCATGGAGGAGGGTCGCTAACCTAACCATTCATGGAAATGTAATAGAAAGGGGTTGCTAGCCTAACCGTCCTAGACATATTTGACTTGTAGTATCCAGTAGCTAGAATAATTTGTCTATTACACTCAATTAAATATAATATGGTACATCAGCCACAGTGATAACATGATAGGGTGTTGTTGTACTGTGCTGCAGTAAAGACTGTAGCCACTGTGTGCAGTACTGTAATGTGATTGTACCATGGAAGCCACATTCACTGTGGACGGTTGCGGTCTTTAAACCCATATGTAAGTACAGTATGTATGTACAGTACCGGTACTGTACCGGGTATATGCCATAACTGTACATATGCAGCAATCTATCCTCTGTATAAAAGTTAAAGTTTTTACATTTAAGAAAGTAGTTTAAGTCAATTAATATACAGTAGGGTCTCACATAGAACGAGAAATTGGTCGATAAACGAGGCCGTTCTATGTGATTTCGTTCTATGTGATCGCGGAATTTTGGTGGCCCAATATGGTCAATGTTCACTGTAAGCGTAAATTTCCGTCAGGAGCATACGATATTTTGGCGCTCTATATGAGAACTCCTCGGATTTGCCCTACTTTGATGGTGAAATCGTTCTATATGATCACATTCGTTCTTAACGAAAATTTTGGAACAATATTTTAGGTCGGTCGTTCTATAAGCGACTCGTTATATGCGAACACATTCTATGTGAGACCCTACTGTACTGTAAATATATTTTAGGGTAGAATGTACAATTCGGGCGTACTGCCAGCCTTGTTTACACTACGCGGAGTGGCGGCGGACGCTTGCCATCATGTTCCCGTCTATTTTGACTGCCTTTGGATACAATAATATGTTGCTTTGCCCCTCCCTCACCTGACATATTGTCATCATCATATATATTGCCAGCAGGGGGCAAATAACAGAAAAAATTGCCGTCAAAATAGACGGGAAGTTAACCGCGGCGATCGCCCTATGTAAACACCGTACGCCCGGAAACTACATCCATCCCAAAACCTTTCTTAACTCCCACATTACTATCACTTTTTCTTGATAGTGCTCATATGTTTCTAATAACCTATGATGAGTACTATAGTATTTGTTTCATGTAGTTTAAGTGCAAAATTAATTTCCCTCTCTTTAAATCACATATTTTATCATCAGGATTTCTGCAAGCTATTGGTTATGACTATACTGTACATGAGTAAATATTAGCAAGTAGTGTGTTCATCGTCAAAATTCAAAAGAATGCTGTACTGAATAGCTGTACTGTACTGATAAGGTTATATAATAAATGAAAATTAATTGCCTTTGTGTTTAACTCCTGCAATCAGACTACTAATCGCAGCTGTATATTCATATTTGTTTTCACCAACCCACCAATTAATATACAAATAAACCTAACTAATGAAATTAATGAAAGTAATGAATATACTGTATATATATCAAGAGGAAATAATGTCAACTTGTGTTCTTAACATAACTACAGTATGACCAATAATAAAAATATTATTTTGGCAACTCATAGAGGACACGTGTGAATCTGCTTAACCTGGGTTCGACCCCAGCCAAGGTGGACATTTAGTGGGTGTGGTAGTACGTCCTAGCATGTACAGTATAACATGTTCGCACCCAGTCGGGGGACACTTCGATGACGTATACAGACTAATAACACACATACCAAAGCCATTCCAACAGCTTCCTCTATCTACAACACCCCTTCTCTGCTATATACACTTTCCCAGCCGTATGATCCTAGTGTACTATCTGATGGCGTAATGGGATTCCAAATGTAAGGGTCTTCTGCAGATTTGGACAGCTAATACTTATCTTATTATTTAATCTTATTCAATACATTAGCAATGATCAATTTCATAAAATTATATATACAGTATATATATACCGATATATATATATATATATATATATATATATATATATATATATATATATATATATATGGACATTACAATTACCGATTCAAGAGGGAAGAAATAATGAGATACTTAAAGAAGTAAGAAAAGCTATAAGATCAGTACCAGTATGTACCAGCAACTTTCCTTAAGCTATCCAAACCCTCCCCTGTAATGTTACCACATCAAGCTGCCCATTAAAACCCCTCTCAAGGTTTACCATCAATGTGAAATGAATGAACTAGAAGATAACAATGAAGAAAGACAAAAATCCCTATTCATATTTTAGTCCACAATTTTACCACTACCGGTACCCCCAAATGAGAAGGATTTTTGAAGGGCAGCAAAAGTAGCATAACATAAGTACAAGTATTGTACCGGTATATGAGTTAATAATATATAATGTGACCATGCACAGCATTGGGCGGGTGCCCAACCCCGAAAAGGGTTGAAATAGGGGAGCTATCCCCCCGCCAAAGGCGGCTTTCTAGGGCCTTTCCTAGCTGATGCTGAGAGGATTGGGTTCT
Organism: Paralithodes platypus; assembly: GCA_032716605.1. Lineage (NCBI taxonomy): Eukaryota > Metazoa > Arthropoda > Malacostraca > Decapoda > Lithodidae > Paralithodes > Paralithodes platypus. The sequence goes on along the minus strand of CM064542.1, from coordinate 32,074,069 downwards.
AGTCATGTGGTGATGGGCTGGTCTATTAGAGTGAGAACTGAGCAATCTCTGCCATACCCATAGCTTACTCTGACTGTTCCTTTTACTTATATATTTTCTAGATCTCAAGTGACGGCGTCTCTAACGTGGATTGACCTCCCAATCTACCAAGATTGGAAGCCAAAGCGTCACATTTTTCCCTTGCCCCTCAACTTTCTCTTCATAATTGCTGAGGGACACAGGGCCCTGGGTGGGGCTTTGGTTTCCCGGGCATTTCCGCACCCTCCTCAGCTCCCCGCCATGGAGTGGCTTCGGTCACCCAGGCTTTATTGTGGTCGGCGGGGAGGGTTCTGTGGGGGCGCTCGGTTATGGCCTTGGCCTTGCTCAGGGCCTTGGGGCTGTTCGGCCAGGCAGCTTGGGGAACAACAACAACAACAACAACATTGCTTTCTAGTTCAACATAACGTATGCAATAAATGGAGAAATTCCAGCACTCTTTCAAAGGAATGGAGAGAAGTAGGTATGCTGAATATTCAGGCACTTCGATCTGACAAGTGAGGAAAACAAAAACAGGGCTGCCTGGGATGCCGGCACTAGGACAGGAAGCCGAAACTATACTTCTTATGGATGGATCACTCAGCCTTATTAGTGTAAGTATGCATGCATTCAGTTTGTTACATTTACATTTCCAATTTCCATATTGAGGCATTAAAGAAAGACACAAGAAATACTATTGAATCATTGCCCATTTATCTCTGTGATATCAAAAGTGAAAAATTAGCGGTTAATAGAACACAATAATATATAATAAAAGATCATTAAGAAAAGCTCTTTGATTACCAGTAAATATTGATTGAGTATGGTAAGGTCTAAGCGCTGTTAATTTAGGGGTGAGTTACAAGTTAAGTTAAAGGGTATAAAGCCCATTTGAATATAAAAGGAAATGACTGATTAGATCCCATCCTTCCCTTATCTTTATTGTCAGTAATGTGTTAATCATAAGATTTAGGATCAATCCTTTGCCAAACAAGGACTGCCAGTGTCATATGAGGGTCGAAGGATGATAAGAAATATAGTGTTAATAGCAATAGAGGACAGGTATTTCAAAACACCTGGCATCATTTGAAAAAAAAAATATATATTAACAATACTGAGTAAATGGAACAATCTTATAATATAAACCACAACCATAAAGTACTGTACTTGTCATTCATGTCAGACCTGTCATTAGTGTATGTATAATACTCAGGCACATACCCCATAGCTGGGGGTGGCCGACTCGAGAGTCGAGACGGAGCCCGAACAGAAATAACAAAATAATATAAAAACATATAATTCAAACACACATCTAGGTTGCTCACAAGAAAACCCAGAGACCAAGGACCATGAGGACTCACCAGCAAAAGATTCTCAGGTCCCAGATCTCCCAGAGAGGTTCCGGTTACAGTAGGCAGAAAGTTTGCCCATCGTCCATGGGGATAATATTATTGCGACTAGGCCTATACGTACCTATTGTCCCTAATAAATTGTTTCTAATAGTGCCGCACAAGTCGTCTTAAATTTTACCACATAAAGATCGATGCGAATGATGAAACTAGGCTATGTACTGTGACTGTCAGTCGGTCCAAAAGATGGTAGCATAATTCAAGGAGACTACAGCAGGACTCTTCTTCTTCTTCTTACCTCTGACCAGGTATACGCTATCTATAGTGTTTACTAGCCTATACCCCTTTGAAAGGACATTAGCCTAACCTAACATTAACAACCTTACCTAACCTATCCTAGTATTATGAGTGGGGGCTGCTGCCCCCACACGGTCCACACCCCCGCTATTTGACATCTTTGACATATTTTTGGTGTATTTTTCTGTGAAATCGGGTTTTTTCAAGTGTCGATAACGAAATTCCTCCATGCGGACTAGCCAAGGCCTATAATGAGAAAAATATGGCGAGTCTATTGGTCCCTATTTTCCCTAATAAATTGTTTCTAATAAGGCGGGTGTAGGCTAGTGTCCTTGAACAGCTCGGCCAACGGCGAGACAGCTCGGCCCAGTAAAAACGAGACATCTCGGCCCACGGCGAGACAGCTCGGCCCAGTAAAACCGTAAACCAGTAAAGTCCTACAACTGATCATTCAAATCCAGAAAGTACCGGTCTAGAAATGGCTAACAACAAATGATTCGGTAGGTCAATAATATTAACGAGAATACTAATGGATGACTTAGAGGATAAATGTTTCCTAGAACGAAATAAAAAAGGGACATATAATGTAGGTAGGATCAGGAATGAAAATATATGATTGTCTTCTATCATCATCATGTTAACCCCTTGAGGATCATGACGCACTTTACAGTGTATTTTGTCTATTATGAGGTAATTTTATTTAGATTAGTAAGGTTATATGGAAGACAGACGGTTATTCTAGACAGTCTTCAGCATTTCAACACTTACAGATCCTTCCTAAGCTGTATGAGATCGTCTAATGACAGCCGGAATTAATAAAAAGGCGACATAAAACCTCAAGGGGTACCGTAATGCCACGTGTTAATGATCACTCCATATTTCGCTACTCTATTTGCAAAGTAACTGATTTCTATAAAAATGGGAAATATGCTAATCACCATCGGCTGAAAATTAAAATGGTTGTGATTTTTCCTATTAATGGGCGTGTTTTAGTCTGATCGTCATTATATATATATATATAGGCCTATATATATATATATATATATATATATATATATATATATATATACACAAGGTTAGATACAATCACGAATTTCAAGGCTACAGGCTTTTTCACGGCTATATCACAAGGTTAGATACAATCACGAATTTCAAGGCTATAGGTTTTTTCACAGCTATATTAAAAAAATTGCCCCATAGCATAACATGGGGCCGAGCTGTCTCGCCGTAATGGCCGAGCTGTCTCGCCGCAATGGCCGAGCTGTCTCAAATAATAGGCCGAGCTGTCTCGCCGTCATGGCCGAGCTGTCTCGCCGTCGTGGCCGAGTTGTCCAAAAGTGGGCCGAGCTGTCCGAGCCGAGTTGTCCCATGGGCCGAGTCGTCCAGTCCCCCGCTTGAAGATTATCATATGATAATCTTCAAGGACACTACATCCACCTTATTAGTAACAATTTATTAGGGAAAATAGGGACCAATACACTCGCCATATTTTTCTCATTATAGGCCTAGTCCGCATGGAGGAATTTAGTTATCGACACTTGAAAAAAACCCGATTTCACAGAATACACCAAAAATCTGTCAAAGATGTCAAATAGCGGGGGTGTGGGGGCGGCAGCCCCCACCCATAATACTAGGATAGGTTAGGTAAGGTTGTTAGGTTAGGCTAATGTCCTTTCAAAGGGGTATAGGCTAGTAAACACTAGGATAGCCGGTTTAATTCTAGATTCGCTTTCACAGCATACTCATAAATTTCTATGGCTACTTTAGAGTTGTCATATACCATACTTAATTCCTATATATGTCCAAAGCGGCGGAAATGCATTACAGTATAAGGAATTATAGGGCCTAGGGTAAAACACCGATGAAAGTACCGTCGGCCAATTAAAGTAACTAGGCCTACCTACTGTAAAAAAAAAAAAAAAAATCTCCCCATATGCGGCACCATAGCTATTACATAATACTAGGTTAGGTTAGGTAAGGTTGTTAGGTTAGGCTAATGTCGTTAATGTAGTTTATTATCATTATATTACGTCTTTTACCCAGCAATTTCCCTGATCTTCATAGTTGGTCGGGAAGCTATGCCTTTACAACGGCACCTCCCTTTTGTCGCTGTGTACGTGAAACTAGAATTTTACCGGATAGCCTAGGCTATATATACCTGGTCAGAGGTAAGAAGAAGACTCCTGCTGCAGCTGTAGTCTCCTTGAATGCTACCTATCATATCATATAGGCTATAGCGCTGCCTAGCCTAGGTTAATACTGAAAATCAACATATCAAAGCATTACCAAACAACCAACCACGGAGTCTTACGATTGGCCCACCAAGGAATCGAGGATGTGCAGAGTTTTTTCCTGTTTAGGCTTTTCGTCCATTGTGACATCACCATCCAGGAAACATTGACCTGTTACCACTGCCACAACTCCCACCAACACCATCATACACACTCGCAGCATCATCACCGAGTTATAGGCCCGGGAAAAATGGAATAAAACTCGTTGTTCCTTCGTGGGTGTTGTGCTTTTGGCGACTTCTTGACGTTCCTGGAGACCCTGCGTCACGTTATCGCCACCGACCCGTCTATGGAGAGTCTACAACCACCTAAGTTTCCATTTAGGCCATATTGCATAAGCGATGCGGCTTTCTAATATACCTTTCCGAGTTTTGAGTATTCTAAATATGGTATAATCTATAAAAGATAACATATCATAAACGAAGGCAAGGCCTAGTAAGTATGTGTAATAATAAGAACTGATATTACAGTGAAAAGTAACGCTTATAAAATTAATAGGCGTATTCTTCTGATAGATGGCTCTGTATCAGCTGTCTCATCCCGTTCGCAGTTCCTCCATCCGGATTTGTAAACAGTTCAACTTCCATAATCTTGAAAAGAGGATTATCCCTTTTGTATGGATTAAGGACACTATCATTTATCATCGGTAGGTTATTTGCATTTGCTATGCAATATAATTCTCAGATATATAATACAATACAATAATCACCGTTGCTTAGCAAAAATAAAAAAATGGCTACCCGTCCAAGTTCAGTATAAATTTCAGCGATTTTTTCTCGCATCCTTATTTAGCAATTATTTTCACATTAATACGTCATATTATTTTCAAATAAGCTTTTTATGTAGTTGAAAGTCAATCTAATAGTTGCAACATTGCAGAAATAAAAAAGGAGCCTGCCCAGAGCCTGAGCTATTTTGGGCTGCTGTCATGAGAGGCACCAAGATGCAGCTAAAAATACTTCCCGAGTTATCTTCTCAAGTCTTGCTTCAGCTGGAGTTGCAGCAAGTAAGTTTTCTCCAAACATAAACATCTTACTAGGAATAAGTGTAAGGTGTAAAAGATAATTATAACTTTTTAACAATTGATATAGTCTATTGCTTCTCTTGAAATGTTGCATGGTATAAACTAGTCATACGGTACTATACTATACTGCACCAGCGAACTTGACAGTGATTTTTATCCCTAACCTCTTTATAACTCAAAAGGGGCTAGTGCAAACAGGCTGTAATTTTCCACACCTATTCCCTTTTCGACTCATCCCAAATTATATATATGTCAGCTCGATTGTACTCATTCCTTTTTAGTTAAAAGAAGTTAGAGGGTCACAATATGTCAAGTTTGCTAGTGCCAGATACAATGTTCAATGTCAGCTATAGTTCAGTTCACAGTGGGACCTATAGAAGGCTGCTCTCAGACAGCAATATAGGGTTATTGGCAAAGAAGAGTTATGCCATTACATTTATCACATTAGAAGAGGCATTATTAATTAATTCAAATAATAAAATGTAAGTTTAACCTTATTGGCTTAGCTTACAGAAATGAAAGAAGAGTATACTATAGTTGTAGTATTGCTGTTTTACAAATACCCTAATATAGCCTACTTTGAGAGGAAATACTATATTATTTAACACTTTAAATCTATGTGAGAAGTCAAACCCTACATTGGCCATGTATCTTGATTAACCATAGATTGTACATGGTGGACCTCTTACACTAACTCTCAGATCTTATACAGTACTGTACTATTAAATCCCTTTCCCAAATCCCCATACTTCATGCTGCCAAGCAACGACCTATGGCAGACGTGATGGTAATAAACTGATCTGCATGTTGTTTATACTGGCAGTGTTTTGAGAGAGATGGACCGGATGGTCGAGGCAATGGCAATGAACTGAACTGAAATACTTGTTGTTTGTCATGAAAGGGATGTGAGAGATAATTCATAAACTGAATTGCATGTTTATCGTGGAGAGGATGTACGAGATAGAGGAGGTGACTAACACGAACTGAACAGAACTGAACTGAACTACGTACATGTTTGTCATCACAGGGGATTGAGAGATGTGTTGAATGTGACAACAATGAACTGAATTAAACTGCTTGTTGTTTGTTGTGGCAGAGATGTGAGATGGCAATGAAGCGAACTGAACTGCGAGTTTGTTTGTCCTGACAGGGGTGTGAGAGATGGCGGAGGTGCAAACAATGAACTGAACAATACAGCATGTTGTTTGTCTTGGCACGGCTATGATCGAGAGATGGCGAAGTCGACAACCATGAACTGAACAATACTGCATGTTGTTTGTCTTGGAAGGGCATTGAGAGATGGCAGAGGTGACAACAATGAACTGAACTGTATGTTGTTTGTCTTGGAAGGGCATTGAGAGATGGCAGAGGTGACAACAATGAACTGAACTGAATGTAGTTTGTCTTGGTACGTGTATGAGAGATGGCGAAGGTGACAACAATGAACTGAAATAATATTGTTTGTTTTGAAAGGGCATTGAGAGATGGCGGAGGTGACAACATGCCCTCCTGCAGGAGAGTCTGCTCAGGTTTACATGATGAATCTGATGGTGGACGCTGATGATGAGGACGACGTACAGCTCCACCTGGCAGCCCTTTGTGGAGACTTTGTGGGCCTCATGCACCTCCTTCATGATCCCACCACCAAGCAGTGGATCAACTACCGTGTCAGGCCGTACCTCTCACCACCTCTTAGGCTGGCTGTATCAGGTATGTCATCTACAGTTAAGTTGGTGGTGTAATGGTTTAGATGCTTATGTTCTGGGTGTGGTGTCCCGAGTTCGAATTTCGGGAGGACCATATGCTTTCATTAGTTTATTTAAGTACATTGGGGTTTGCAATGGATGATTAATGTTAAGAATGGGGTGTTACAGTACTTATATTATGATGCTACCCTAGTCCTTTCCCCCAACCCCTACACATCATGCTACCAGAGAACAGAACTCTGCAGGTTCCCTTCAATGAACTGGTTGTTCTTCTGTATGCACTACCTTTCACCTTATCTTGGTGGCTGCATCAGCTATGTTAATGCAGTTGACAATTTTACTTTATAACTCTTGGGAACCCCAGGTGGGTTTCAATTTAGAGAGTTCACTGAATTTACATTTATAGTATATTACTGTATCTGTATACAGTACAGTATATAAATATACGAGATTGTGGTCAATAATTTCTATCTATCAATCAATTTATCTATACAGGTGGGAGTGTGGAGTGTGTGAGTGCGTTGGTGGCTGCCGGGGCGGAGATAGACCTAGAAGATGTGAAGGGACAGACCGCACTCTTTGTTGCTACATCACAGAGGAAACCAGAAATTATGAAGGTTAGTCACACACACGTACTTATTGACTGGAAAGTTGCATAGTACTTTACTACTGTATTGTATTGTATTCAGTATAATTTATTTTAATGTTAGTTTAACCCATTGTATTGCTATGACTATGAACAAAGGTAGTAATGTAGAGTCAGAGTACATTTTATGAAACACATTTACTTGTCTCCAGGTATTTAAGTTACATTAGATGGAGGCAGACTTGGAAGAAGGTTTTGTAGAAGAATCTCAGGGTTAGGGTACTTGACATGGATTGTTGAGCGGTACTTGAAATGTAGACAGAATGGATAAAAAACACCATCTGAGGAAGAGCACTCTTCCTCAGATGGTACTTGACAGGGACCGTGCAGTATAGTGAGTGGCCACCTGGTGATAAAATCATACCAGTGCAATACCTGGACTGCCTTGTAACAGATACCATTATCGTTTACAGCAAACCTAACCCTTTAACATGCATAAACAAAAGTTTCCAACAAAAGTTTGCTATGAGTGTTTTAGTAGGTATTTTCTGTTCTGTTCTTTTATTTCAAAATTTTATTATACTAAAGCATTATTTCCAGATAGCAATTTTGATAAGTTCTTTCGTCTTTATATTGTGTCGTCCCTGTTTTGGTCAGTTTGTTTTGCAAGTTTTACATTATAATAAAATCTAGAGAGAAAACTTTATTATCACTTGTGAAGGTGTTACATTACCAGTACATTATATTTGACCTAGAATGAGCACTACATTATTTGGATGTCACTTACAATGCACTACAAAATATCCACTACTAATTATTATGTTTTTTCCACCAACCAACTTCACCTCTAAACTCAATTAATGAAATCGACAAATACATGTGGCACTCCAAGGACTCTAACCTAGGATACTCGCATTGAAATTCCGCACACTTAAGCATTACACTATCAAGACAGTTAATGTGACACTAATATATTGTGTCCTGTGCGTCAGGTACTGCTCGAGGGAGGCGGGAACCCTGATGGGAGTCGTAAGAATCGGTGCACACCGCTGTTAGTGGCGGTCAGAGACGGCTTCACTATGGGGGTCAAGGTAAGGCAGCTTTCTCTTACTCAAACATAATGCCTCACTTCAAGTTATAGTTACCTTACTTCCTAAAAATAAAAAAAAAGTGTAAGTAAAATGCCTTTAAGTGAAACAATTTTATCCACAAATTTCTTGGCAATTTTTCACTTTCTTGTTCTCTGATTATCTATATCTATATACAGGTACTCGGGCCCTATCCCCACTTTACCTTTTGGGGGGGGGGGGGGGGGGGGGGGGGGGGGTCAAGACAGCCAGCATATTTGATTATAGGAACATTAATTTCCTTTTTTGACTTTTTTAAACCCATACATTTTTACAGTGTAGTGTATATCTTTTAATATATCTCTCAGCTGTTACTGGAGTACGGCTGTGACCCTGAGCCGTGTGAGCAGATAGCCACGTGTGTACCGGGGTGGCCGTTACATCACTCGGTTGTGTACGGTAACTTCCCATGCTTCCTGGAGTTGGTGAGGGGGGGGGCCGCACCGAGCCTCGCAACACTGCCATGCCAGGTCAATCCTAAAGTGTTGGCTCGGCTCTCCATACCTCATGCTGTTCTTAAATATGCTAGGTAAACTATATGGGCAGTATATCTATTACATTCATGTTGTTGTTCTTGTTCCCCAAGCTGCCTGGCCGTACAGCCCCAAGGCCCCGAGCAAGGCCAAGGCCATAACCGAGCGCCCCCACAGAACCCTCCCTGCCGACCACAATAAAGCCTGGGTGACCGAAGCCACGCCATGGCGGGGAGCTGAGGAGGGCGACGGAAACGCCCGGGAAACCAAAGCCCCACCCAGGGACCTGCGCCCCTCAGCAATTATGAAGAGAAAGCTGAGGGGCAAAGGAAAAATGTGACGCTTTGGCTTCCAATCTTGGTAGATTGGGAGGTCAATCCACGGAAGAGACGCCGTCACTTGAGATCTAGAAAATATATAGGCTAAGTAAAAGGAACAGTCGGAGTAAGCTATGGGTATAGCAGAGATCGCTCAGTTCTCACTCTGATAGACCAGCCCATCACCACTCTATTACATTCATACTTAAATATGCTAGGTAAAGTATATGTTTATTATATTTTCAAATAATTGCATTAGTACTTAAAAAGGTCAAGTAAAGTGCAATGATTAAGTATTATATATTCGTACTTCTTACTTGAATTTTAATAATGACAATTATTATTAATCTTCCCTGCCTTGTCAGATCAGTCCTAAACCATTGGCCATTGGCCAGGCTCTCCATACCTCATGCTGTTTTTAATTACGTTAGGTAAAGCCTGTAAGTTTTTCTACCGAAAAATGTACATATATATCTTGAAGGGGGATCCTGTGTTTTTTGTTTTTTTAAGTTTGATGGAGGTCTAGGGAAGAAATTTACAAAATATTATAAAATTATAAAAAATATTAAAATATTATTAACTTGCACATGTAGTAATGTACACCCTATGTGGTGGATTATGTTCTTTTATTTATAAATTATTATTATACTTAAGCGTTGTTTCCACATAGCGATTTTGATTAGTTATTTTGTCTTTTTTACTGTGTTCGTATATGTTTTAGTTTGTTTATTTTGCAAGTTTTACATTATAAATACGTGTACATGAAAAAAATTGACCAAAAAGTGAACCATTCCCCCTTAATTAAGTGTTGCCCCTCTCACCTTTGTCCAGGGATCAGCCAGAGTTTATCAGGTTATACCAGGAGTGTGGTGGTAACCTAAGACAACTAAACCTGGCCGGGACAACCTGTGATGAGGAACCTGAACAATCTCCTGCTAAAGACCTTCTACTCACCCTTATTGGTCAGTACAGTATGCTAAACTAACTTTCAAATGCTCTTCAATCCACAACAGTTCAAAACTAATTGTTACATATTTCTCATGAACAGAGGATGCCATTAGATGTACAAATATTGTTTTCATTATCTTTGTAATTTCCTTCCTGTGTTCTTGTACGTAAAATAGTACAGTATAATAAATACAAAGAATATTTGAAGTGTCTGACGAGGACACTAGTCCAGTAGGCTGCAGCAAAATAGTTTTTAATAACCATGAACTGTTATCAGCTTATGAAAAGTTGACATAGGAGTATAAACCTTTCAACAAATTATAGGGGCTAGGTATCCTCCTCCCCTAGTCCCCTTGTATAATTCTCCTGCTCGACGAGACAGAGAAACGGGCGAGGGAATGCGAAAGTGGTCCCGGACCCTGAGAATAGGAACTTTAAATGTTTCTGTTCCAGCTCTGTCTAGTGTCGGTCACCCCCAGAAATGGGGTTTGTCCCCGAGTATATACTGTACATACAGTACATACATACATTTAAGGTGTCATCTGTTCCTTGACAAACTATAATATGCTATTCAATGTCTCATCCTTAATTATTGAAATATAAAAATAATTCAATGCAATAATTATGACGTGCCTAACCTGGACTTTTTCTCGGTAGGGTCGCCAATGAGCCTTAAGTCACTGTGTCGCCTCAAGGTCCGTGGTCTCTTGGGCTCGGACAACCTGGCTCTGCTGTCATCATTCCAGATACCCGCCTCCCTCATAACATTCCTACACTTTGAAGAATTCTCACACTATTCATTAAGATCAAAGGACAGTCAGCTAATTGAAACTAGCTGTACAGAAACATAAAGGAACTATAGGTAGCACCAACGAACTTGACAATAATCTGGACCCCTTAACTTCTTATAATTCAAAACGAACGAAAGCAATCGGGCTGACATTTTTATCATTTCTTACAGTTTCTTACAGTAGATCCTCTGGAAAAAGGCAAACTATGCCTGTGTATCCAGCTCAGTACCAGTGCTTGCACTGCTGCGGTCGTTCACGGTGTTGGCGGCGGCGGTAGCAGACGCAACATTTTTACTATTCTGTATTTTTGTTTTATAATCAAACTTCAAATCTTGTCTTCCCCATGCTTTATCAAGATTACTTTCAAACTCCCTTATTGATTCGGAATCGACTACATACTGGGGCAGTGCGTTCCACTCATTTACCACTCTATCACAAAATGAGTTCTTCGCCTTCTCAAGCCTATTTCTTTCTTTGTAAATTTTCTTAGAGTGTCCTCTCGTTCTTGTTCCCTCCCGCATCAAGAAGATACCTTCACACACATCCTCATCGTACTTTCCTGACACTATCTTAAAAAGTCTCTATCATATCCCCTCTCTTTCTCCTATATGCCAGTGTCGGAAGTCCCAGTGTCCTCAACCTCTGCTCATAGCCCGCGTTCTTCAACGTTGGTACCAGCTTGCTAGCTCTTCTCTGCACTTTCTCCACTGCTTCTATATCCTTTACCATATATGGAGCCCACACCTGGTTTGCATATTCCAGGTGTGGCCTAACCAGCGCTGTATATAGATTCCTGAAGATTTCTTCGTCAAGTGACACAAATGTCCTCCTTATCAGCCCTACAATTCTATTGGCTTTGTTTATCTTTCCGCTAAATGTTCTGAGAAATTTAACTTATTATCTATCACTACTCCTATATCCTTTTCTGCACTCACTTCCTCCATCGCTTCATACATACTGTATCCTACCTTGTCTATCTTGCTGGTCCCAATCCGCATGTACTTGCATTTTTTTGGATGAAAAGGCATTAACCAATGCTCAGACCATCCCTTCATGCCCTCCACATCTCCTTGAAGCAAACCCATATCTTCCTTACTCCTCACTCTCTATACAGTTTAGTGTCATCCGCATACAGGTATACCTCACTTCCATTAGTTATAACTTCAGGCAAGTCGTTGATAAATATAACGAACAGCAATGGTCCCAACACAGATCCCTGAGGTACCCCACTTGTAATTTCCCTCCACCCCGAGCCTATTCCATTCACCAATACCCTCTGTCTCCGATCTTTCAGGAAGGCTTCTATCCATTTCACACATTTCTCCCCTATATTATAGCTTCTAACTTTCTCTATTAACCTTTTATGTGGGACCTTATCGAAGGCCTTCATAAAATCGCAATATACCACGTCTATTACATCACCATCATCTAGAATTTGCATCCAATCATCTACCACCTTAATTAGCTGTAGTACCGTCGACCTCCTTATCAAAAGACTCTTTGGGAAGAGTCCACCAGGAAATAGGTGTGGAAATCTACAGCCAGTTTGCTCAAGGTCCTTTTGAGTTACGAAGAGGTCAAGGGTCGAGATAATTGTCAAGTTCGTTGGCGCTACCTATAATTATTTTGATAAGGAAAGTTTATTTGTTGATATCTATATTTTGCGTGTTAGTCTAGTCAATGATGTCTTCGGATGTTATCTCATTTATGGTGCTTAACATTATACCAACGTTTACTCATTTCCAATCTGTTACTTTTCATGAATTTTATATTGTTTACTATTTAAGATTATATTTATATCATGATTATAATCTGTTATCTAGTCATACCAGTAGATATACAGTATTTATTGTCGCAAATCCTATCGTATACAACTATTGTACACTCGACCAAGAAACAATCTTTACGCTGGTGAGCTAGGGTGAATGGAATGAATCGGGTGAAACATACATTTGTGAGGTATTATCATAAGAGTTCGACCCACTTCCAGAATGTTTAGAGCGTTAGTGTAAAGATTGTTTATTGGTCGAGTGTACATGTACAGTGCCTTATTAACTTTTTTACTATTTCTATGAGAAATAAACTTTATTACTGTACTAACATTTACAATGTATTATTCTTTAATATCTTTCACTGCTGTTTGTCATTCAAGGAAGATGGAAAAGGGAAATAGTCCAATGTATCAACCCCTAAACATTATCTGGTGCGACGTATTGGGGTTATTATGTTCTATTTCTATCTATTTATATTTACTCCGGCCCAATCCCCACTGTCCTATTTTTTGTTTTTCCCTCTTGTTTTTTTGTTTTTTTTGGGGGGGGGACTCAAGACAGAGCAAGAATAGGGACAAAACAAAACACAACATAAAACAATGAACACACAAAGACAAAATACAAATTCATGTTAGTTTGTTTTTTCATTACAGGTATTGAGGGTCTTGATTGATAATAATAATAATAATAATAATAAGCATGTTACTTATTTCTCATAAGCGCCAATTTTTCCGAAGAATTCACTAGCGCTTGAAAAGAGAAAGAAAAAAGAACAAAAATCAATGCATCAAAAGAAGGCTTATATACAACACACATTTAACAATCACTAGCAGTGGCAAAATAGCCTAAACTCTATAGCCATCTGTCATGACACCTCTCTCAAGATCATAGCTTCTCTCAAAGAGAAAAGTCTTAAGTTGTCTCTTGAAGCATTCAACAGAACTCAGTTGTCTCATGGACAGCGGAAATCCAGAATTTGTTTAGCAATCTTTTTAGATTAAGAAAAACGCCTCCACAGACCCCCTTCAAACTATACAAAATTACCCCCTGACCCCCTTCAAGCTAAAAATGTGCATTTGTTAATAAACAATTTTACATCATTGTAGTCTATAGTCTATTCGCTGTAAGTAAGCGAGAAATCATGACCTTTAACCTCTGTAACTAAAAAACGACTAGAGTAATCGAGCTAATATTTCTACCATTTGGGAAGAGTCAGTCAAGGAATAGAAGTGGAAATTTACAGACAATTTGCTCTTGCCCTTTTTGAGTTACAGAGGATTGAGGTCATGATTTCTCTCCTACTTACAGCGAATAGACTATAGCTATCACTCACCCCCAACAAATTGACACCTGAATAGGGTTCGCATGAAGTGTCTTGTATGTACAGTATTGTATATCCCATCGAGTACCAGGGACGTTGATACAGGTATTGATTCTAGCTATATTTAAATAATATTATGCAGCTTAGGAAAGATCTGTGGTAGTTAAAAGGGTTGGTTGAGATAGTTTGAAACCTTATTATTGCTAGAGGTCATTACTAAGCTGAATAAAATCGTCTAATAGTTGTCAGAATATAATCAATAGGACGTCACCGTTACTGTATGGGATATACTGTATGTACAGTATATACTCAGGCATAAATAAAATTATAATGTAAAACTTGCAAAATAAACAAACCAAAACTTATACGAACACAGTAAAAAGATAAAACAACTAGTCAAAATCGCTAACAAAGGTATTGCACAGTAGATTAGGGCTTGAAAATGTAGAAAAGAATGGTGTATATTTCTGACACCATAATTTGCAAATTAATAACTCATTGATTTATCTAAACCTTTAACTATTTCAAATAGGGATAAGACTGGAGTTTCATAATAAATAACTGCAATTATTTAATATCTAAATATACCAAACCATAAAGAAAATTCATAGGATAGGAACTTCCTTATAAATTAACTGAAAATCAAAGAGCACATTAGCATTTAATATTTATATAAAGCCGTACAGCATTGTGACAATGTCCTTACATTATTATGGATATCATATACCATTTGTCTTAATATTATTTACTTGCATAAAAGTAAAAATATATTTTATAACTATGCAGTATAAATATATGTGAAATCTTTGGTTCACTAAATGAGAAAGAAATAAGAAACCTGGAAGGCAGCATCAAAACAAATGACAACAAGAAGTAGAGGCACCTGTGCTAGTACCTTTATATTCTCCAACCCTCCCGCAAAGCTTCCCGTTTCCCAGAGTAGCAGGGATGGTTGGACTACAGTTAAACATGAGCGTCCGCACTTCATGCATACATCTGAATTCAATACAGTAGTTCGCCGACAACAAAGAGAAAAATTATGTTGTTTGAAGATGGTGCCCTTGATCTTGAAAGGTTGCAGCTGTTTCCAGTAACCCTCTTACTGTTAGTCTTTGGTTTTTATCTTCAGAAAATCAGATTACCTGTAATATATTTATCTCGGAAATTTACATAAATTCTCATCCAGGTTGTCAACAAACTTTGAATTCCGGGAAGATTTACGACACTGAACTGAATAGGTCCAACTACAAAGTCCATAATTTGGTATAACTGTTTGTCTGACACCGACTTTAAGGAAACATAAATGAGGTTTTCATCGCACACATTCACACTAATGTTACAATGTTATAGGCTAGTTTGATCATAATTATAATAGCACATAAATAACACAATCTTCTCATGAAAATGTATACCATGAAATTAAAACTTTCAAAGGTATAAAAAGAAAACTATAATATATAACCGAAATACAATAAAACAAAAATAATAAGATTACTGTAACAAAAAAAGGACCACAAATTACATAACTATCAAATTTCCGACTTTGAGTAACTACAGTATTTAAAATAACCTATACGGAAATACTGTACTTCAACAATGATCGACTTACTATAGTGAGAGATCGTAATTTTGTGACGCTGGTTCTATGGTCCGTATTCTTAAACATGGTAATTATTTTAGTTTAGTCATAGTCTCTGTCTCAAGAGAAGTACTGGAACATTATTACAGTACTCTCACTTCACTGCAATTATTATTTTTTTTTTTCTATGTGAATGAGAGAGACAAAAGGCATAACTGCCTGCAGCGAGTGCCTCTCCATGAGTTTAAAGAGTGACAGGGCCAAAATCAAGGGACGTTCGAGCTAAAATGCCTGAACACACAGAGTTTGAAGCAATTTAAGTCATACGAAGAGGGAAAGACTGATTCTGGGAGAGAGTTCCAGAGCTCAACCGTTGTATAGAAGAAAGTCTGAGAATAGCATTTCACTCTTGGGTTGGAGAGTTACACAGGATCTAGCATATCGTATTGACTATAGTCAGTTCATTGTAGGTTGGGCAGAAATCGTAACCTCTATCCTCTGTAAATCAAAAAGGGCTAGAGCAAATGATCTGTCAATTTATACACATATTCCCTAGCCAAGTCTTCCTATTTGGAAGAAGTTTTAGCTCGATTACTCTAGTCCTTTTTGAGTTATGAGAGGTTAGGGGTTACGATTTCTACCCAACCAAGAATGAACGGACTATAGCAGGGAATACGTCAAAACTATAGTAATTACCACTGAGAATGACGGGACTTCAAAAGGAATATGGGCTTAAGTCTTTTTAAGTAGTTAACCTAAGGAATCAGTTATCGCCTTTGTTGTCACATTTTAATAATCAAGGTCTCAAAGCAGTGTTTACGGCGCTGGTACTGGCGAGTTACTTTCTTACTGTTGGCCATTGTACGTCGCTGGTACAGAAGGGGTTAATACAGTATGAACAGCTACAACTAAACAAAAATTCTGTGTGACTCGGTAAAGAAGTAGATATTTTTTTCTATCCCTCTCTCTCTATTTACACTATACAGGTCTCCCTCGATTTACAATTGGGTTACGTTCCTGAAAACCGTATCTTAAATAGAAAAATCGAATAGCAAACCCTAAAATGAATGGGGTAAATAGGGATGCGTTCTCAGACCAGCCAAAATACAAACACAAACACCTAAAAACCTATAATAATATCGTAAATCGGGGCATCGGATAGTGAGGGAGACCTGGATATACTGTACTACCGATCTTATTCATTATCATTTTACAATAACTTTATCAATATCCTTTAAGTCATGGCAATGTTACTTCATCAACTAAAAACTAAGCATTTCGCTATACAGAATATAATATGAAATTATGTAACACTTTGAACTAAGCATAAACGACTAGCATGGATAAAAGCACAGGGCCTTCGTACACATACACACACAGTGCCTTCGTACACACAAACACACACGGCCTTCGTACATACATACACACACATACAGGGCCTTCGTACACACAAACACACACAGCCTTCATAAACACATACAGGGCCTTCGTACACATACACACACACACACACACATTCATTCAATCAGTAGCAAAAGATTAGCTATAAATTGGAAGCAGAATATGATATACTTGTAGGCTACTTGTTTTCCCAACTGATGGTAAATTGCTATGTCACCATCTTGACATTACTCGGCTTTCACGAAGCTTTGGAGCCAAATATGTTGTTAATTATGAAAACTTGGCATTAATATGGAGAAAGTAGTTTTATATTTGTCCATTATTTAGTGAGAAATCAGCTGTTAGGGGATGAAATTTACCATCAGCTGGAATATATACAGTACCGGTAAAATTACGTAACTTTGGATGGGGATATAATTTTGGACATTCTGGAAAAAAATATAATGAACAGCAGTTATGGGATAAATACACGATGTTATGGTTATGGAAAAACAAGTATGTCTGCGGTGTTCTTCCATAATGTAGAGCCATTTTTCCATAACTGTACCTCATATAGTTTTATCCAGAAATTTCCAAAGTACTGTATACCCACTTGACCGAAATTAGGCTATTTTACGGTATACTGTACAGTACTTTACTTTAGTTAGTGTTGCTGTCTTTGTTGCTTTACCGTTGTTATTTTGTAGCAGTAAATTGAATTCAACTACACTGTTAGAATGTGGATTAAATTAATGAACAGCTTGGTCAAACGGAATAAAACTAAAATCAAAGTAACACCGTAAAGTACAGTCGGCCCCATAAGTTCTGTTCCTCTCCGAGATCTTAAGCCGCTGTCACACGAGCGATTTTTCCATCAATTTTCCATGAGCAAGTTTTTCTCATTATATTTCGGGACTTTTTTGCACTGATATCGGTAACTAGACTGACGGTAGATTATGTTAGGCGGTTGAATTTTGGTAAAGTGTAATTTTTGAAGCTGCCAGACCATAACTGCCCGTAAAAATTGCTCGAAAAACGGCTCGTGTGACTCCGGCTTTATACGTGGAAATATAATGCGCATGGTTGAATTACGAGTGTAGTTCCTTATGCAGCGGTTAACCCTTTCTGTATCGGCTACGTCTTTAACATTTTATTCTAGCTATATTTAGACGATTTTATGAAGCTTAGGAAGGATATATGGTATCTAAAAGGGTTAATTGCGATAGTCTGCAGCCTTTTAACAGCTACACGTCCCGATTTTATGAAGCTTAGGAAGGATATGTGGTATCTAAAAGGATTAATTGCGATAGTCTGCAGTCTTTTATAAGCTACACATCCTTCCTGAGCTGAATAAAATCATCTAATATGTGCCAGATTATAATGAAAAAGACGTCGCCGGTAAGGAAGGGGTTAACTCATCTGATTAGTCAATTTTTTTTTTTTTTTTTTTTTTAAATATTAGTTTAACCAGACCACTGAGCTCCACAAAAGAACTCTCATAGGGCTGGCTGATTAATAACTGATAATTATAAGAAACCACCCTCGCAATTCATTCATACTATTTTACTTTCATACATAAATTCACAACGAGGAACAGAATTTATGTGGCCAACTGTAACATGATAGATAATAATTTAAATAATTTATAAAAGCATAAACAAGTACAGTAGAACCCCGCCCATCCAGTGCTCTCATATCCGGAAACCCAAAAGATCCGGACAAGCATTTCGATCCAGACTCACGTATCAGCCAACCAAACTTGTCTGGATGGCTTGGGATAAATATAAGTAAATCCGGAAACGAACGGGACGAATACAATTTAACGCACATATTGTTTACATCCAGCGTTAGATATCCAGACTTGTATGTCAGCCATCCGGATTTGTCTTGATGGCTGCAACCTAAGTCTGGTTGTTTAAGTTATATATCCGGACTCATGTTTCAGCCATCCAGATTTTTCTGTATTTCCAGATTTTTCTGTATGTCCAGATTTTCAGCAGATCCAGACAGGGTTCTCCCCCAATTAGTCTGGATGGGCGAAGTTTTACTGAATGCCAAACCCTTACAATACAGGGGATACCGTAGAAAAAGGGTTTACCAATATACAAAACCGTATAAAAACTGAGCACCATAACAGAATAGTTGTATCTTAAATATTACAATTAATTCTATGGATACTGTAGTTCAATAGTTCTCCCTGCACTTGTTATAGTCTCAATAATGGATACATTCACCATTCCTCTGGGAGATTTTGAAATCATTGGAAAATTATTATAAATCTTTAAATATATATCATAGTACCTTTATACATAAAGTGCTACACCAACTATACCCCATTCCAAATAAGTAGGCCAAAATTCTTGAACATTAAATTCTATAACTTTCAAACGACTATACTCTGTTTCAGCGACACTGGCAAAATAACGGCCCCCCCTATATGTCAATAATTCTAGCTGACTGGCTCTTGCAACCGTCTCCAATGTCTCTTCTTGTAGTAATTATTCATTCTAAACAAAGATTTTAATAATAACAGTCGCAGCCAATCAGCTGGAACTATTGCCATAGTAGAACCCCTCCCATCCGGTGCTCTCAGATCCGGAAACTCAAGAGATCCGGACAGGCATTTCGATCCAGACTCATGTTTCAGCCAACCAAACTTGTTTGGATGGATTGGGAAAAATAAAAGTCAATCCGGGAACTAACCAGACGAATACAAATTACCGCACGTATTGTTTACATCCAGCGTTAAATATCCAGACTTGTATGTCAGCCATCCAGATTTGTCTGGATGGCTGAAACCTTACTCTGGTTGTTAAGTTAGATATCCCGACTCATGTTTCAGCCATCCGGATTTGTCTGGATGGCTGAATATATATCCGGACTTTCGGCAGATCAGGACAGGATTCTCCCCCAATTAGTCTGGATGGGCAAGGGTTTTACTGTAAATGGACCATAATTTTGCCAGAGTCGCTGACACAGAGTTTAGAGTAATCCAGCTAATATTTCTACCATTAGGGAAAGGTCAGCCAGGGAACAGAAGTGGAACTTTACACCCCATTTGCTCTATCCTTCTTTTAGTTTACTAGGTTACGGTTCACAATTTCTGGCCTACCTACTTGAAACAGGGTATAGTATGTATGTACTGTATGTATATATGTATGTATTTATGTATATATGTACTGTATGTATGTATTTATGTATGTACAGTATATACTGTATATAGTACTCACATTATATACTGTATACCTGCTCTAAATAAAGTCCTGACCTGAGAACCAGTATGGCTTGAATGTGAAGCTTGGCCGGCTTATAAGTGGCTTGGTAGAGTCTTAACAAGTGCAGAGGAAATGTTGAATGAACTCATCTATATAATATGCTGTCACAGCCAACAATATTATTACAAAATATTGGAACTACAGTATATCAATGAAAACTGGTATACTGCACTACCCTTTGCTCTCCCTGGGGAAAAAACAAAACAAATAAAAAGCTTGAATAATTGTGATCAAGGAATACCCAAGCAAATTATGGGATTACAAACTTATGACACTGATTATGTTTCTCAACACATTGGCTTATGGTAAGGCTATGAAAATGTGAACCTTAAAGATGTAATAATACTGTTGGCTGCGACTGTACCAAAGTCATCACTCACTTTCTATATACCCCGCTAATCCTCTTATTCTTTCTACCATATTATTTTGCACACTAACTTAAACCAGAGACCATTACTCATTTCTTTTGCTCAAGGGGAGAAAGTAACTGCCGGCTAAATTTCAGAAAAACTTTTGAACCTGAGCGGACATTGAACTTGAGTCTGCTTAACCCATGGGATCCGGGGGGCCTCATATGATCCTGATCGCTGTGTCCGAGGCCATTTTGGTACAGTCAAAATTCATAATTCAGTAGCTACTGATTGAGACCACCTAGGGCTGTATTTGTTTTTGCAAATTGTAGAACATTTTGTTGTCTGTAGAATGCCGTTGAGATGACATCGCTACAACGCGTGGTTGCTGAGTTATGATGATCTTAGCCGCGCATTTTGCCTCATATGAGGCCTCCCGGATTCCTGCCATTTTTTTTTTTTTTGTGAGGCCTCCCGGATTCCGAGGGTTAATGGTAAGCAGGGACGTTATCAACTGAGCCAGCCGGATGGCTGTAAGAGAACAAATGAGAGTAAAAAGGGTTGGTAAAGTGAGTGATGCTAGGGTGCTATAGTAACAACAACTGGCCTGGTGGGAGTCGTGGTGGTGGTGCCGCGGGTGTCAGGTTACGGGAACCACCGGAACGGAATCAGATCTTGGAATGGGGGGGTCGGAGGCGGAGGTTTCATCACGACCCTCCCCCACGACAGTCACTGGAACGGGGAAGGTGGTGTTAGCGTCACTTCCTCCTATCTACAGTAGTCATTATCCCTTTCAGTACAGTATTACTGCAGCAATAGATTTTCATATAATTTTTACTACAAATTTTAAGTTTATATACAATTTCTGCAAGAAGTATTTACAATAATCTTTACTGTACTGTACTATAACGTTGGTTTTGTAAATAAGTCCTTCAACTATAAAACTTAGCTAATAATCTGTCTAAATAAAATACAATACTAATATTAAATCATTTAAAAAATAGAATAATGAAATCTTATTTAAGTACTGTATCGGTATTAAACAAAAACATATGTAATGAACCATAGACAACAGTAGATCTGGACTGGACACGAAAATGGAACTTTGCAGTAAGGGACCCAAAATCGGAGAACGAACCCCCAAGTTCGAACCTCGAAACCGCGACAATATACATTTTTCGTGGTTTCGAAGTTCGAACTTGGGGGTTCGTTCTCCGATTTTGGGTCCCTTACTGCAAAGTTCCATTTTCGTGTCCAGTCCAGATCTACTGTAGTCTATCAATGAACGTAACCAAATGACATCTTTGATAATACTGTAATAGCAAACATGATTTTGGTAAGAGGCACTGTAGCAATTAAAACTAAGCTATGTGAAGTTCAATGTACAGTACAGTATAGTAAACGTAACTTAATATATTTTTGTTTACAAAATGTCATCAGGTGTGACAAATTTAAAAACTGCTTGGTGCAAATGTTTATCTTGAGGTGTTGATCTGTCATGATACACCAATAAAGTAATATTTGTTGTTATTACAATATAGAGATGGCAGATTAAAATATAAATACTGTATGAAACTGGAAAATTATACATCTACCAAAAATAATTCAATAGCTGAAAAAGCAACAATAATACACAATGATAATCAAAACATAACTACAGCAAATAATAGAAGCTGTACTGTAGTATACAGTACATAATATACAGTACTGCATATCAAAATAAAACTCATAAGCAAAACTTAATGCGATACAGTATAATAAATAATAATAAATAATATCAATAATGAACATCAGCATCTTTCTAGTACAAGTTTTCATGGTTTTCATGTCCCTGTTGATGACTGAAGTGATATTAAAATATAAAATATTTGATAAGAATGCAGTGATAGTACAAAAATTATTTACATGCACAAAATGTTGTTTATATTAAAGCAGATGCATTCAGTTCAGTCTGTCAGTCGAGTACAGTACTGTTCAGTTGGCCAAATAAGTGATGTCGCGGCACCAAGTATATTTCGATCAAAAATTGGTATCAGCGATATCTAAGGTTTAAATAATCGTCAGATGAGATATACAAACATGTTCCTATCTTTACACTCCCTATTCAACATCTGACAGACATTAATACAGCATACAGCAAGCAAAACGTAATGACAGCAGCGACACAACTTATTTGGCCAACCGTACTATACAAGCCAGTTAGAATGCGTGTGAAATAGGCTTGATAGTTTGTGCTGGTCTGTGAGCCAAGAGGAAATCATGACCTATAACCTCTGTAACTAACAAACAACTAGAGTAATCAAGCTAATATTTCTACCATTTGTGGAGAGTCAGTCAAGGAATAGTTGTGGAAATTTACAGCCAATTTGATCCAGCCCTTTTTGAGTTACAGAGGACAGAGGTCATGATTTCTTGCCTAGTTACAGCGAATAGACTATAGCATAAACTATCTAACCACTCACACACTCACTTTAACCCATTCTGTACCAGCGACGTCTTTGTCGTTATATTCTGGCAACTATTAGATGCTATCATTTAGCTTTGGAAGGCCCTTTAGCAATTAAAAGGCTACAGACTATCCCATTTAACCCGTTCAGTACCAGCGACGGCTCTCTGCCGTCAGTAGATAAATCACTCCCCAGTCCCAGCGACGGCAGAGAGCCACCAGTAATATACGATCCTTGTAACTGCCAGTATCAAGCAGTGCCTGGTACCATGACCGTTTGAGCACTGCCTTAGAGTTGGCAACACTTCTCAGATTATATCCAACCCTCTGAAGGCTGGGAAAGCCAGTATTCCTCCATCTTTTGCCATTTTGGCCACATTGCTTGGGACTGGGGAGGGACTTTTAGTACTGTACCCTATGGTACAGTAGGGGTTAATCCTATTAGCTACCGCACATCCTTCCTAATTGTCTCTTAGGTAGATAGATAGATAGATAGCTACTGCAGATCCTCCCTAATCGTCTCCTAGGTGCCAGAATATGATGGAAAGTATGTGATAGGTACTGAATAGGCTAACAACTGTCAAACTCCTCACAAGTACAGTAGCCTCAAACAGTACTGGTATATTTCCTGGCATACCCAACCCAGTGCAGTATCAGCATGTGATAACCCTTGTAGCACATTTACAGAGGGAGTGTTACTAGCCGCGAGTAGAGGCCAGCTATACCCTGTTCCAAATAAGTGGGCCAAAAGTCCTCAACATTAAACTCTATAACTCACAAGCGACTATAGAGTAATCCAGCTAATATTCCTACCACTTGGGAGAAGGATCAACTAGGGAATAGATGTGGAAATTTCCAGCCCATTTTCTCTAGCCCTTTATGAGTTACATAAGGTTTGGGTTCACAATTTCTGGTCTACCTATTTGGAACAGGGTATAGCAATTAATGTTTCACTAGCGTCATGAAGCAGTTTACATGATGCCAGTGAAGAATTAACCCATGCAGTACCGGTGACGTCCTTTTCAATATACTTTGACAACTCTTAGACCATTTTATTCAGATTAGGAAGGACCTCTATCAACAATAAGACTTCAAACTATCTCGACCAACCATTTTAACTACTGTAGATCCTTCTCAAGCTGCATAATATCATTTAAATATAGCTAGAATATAAGATAACACACGTCGCTGGTACTCAAAGGGTTAAGTACAAACTCACCTTGTGTGAATATACCTGCATAGTGATAGACAGATGCAAGAAGGGATGTTAGTTGTGGAGCGGAGAGGCCACGGAATCAAAGCAACAAGCAAGGAATTCAGGCGGAGGATTCACGAAACCACTTTTACCGACAAACTTTTTCTGTTAACTCTGGTCTGGCGGCTTCTCGAGAAAATTATTTAGGATTGAAATGTCTATCTATCTATATAGACTTGCAAAACAACCAAACTAAAACCGGATCCGCACAATTTGAAGACCAAAGAACTTATCCAAATCACCATGTGCAAATAACGCATTGAAGATTAAGCAAAACAATACTATGAAAAAAAATAAAAAATAAACCAAATGATAAACCGCTCACTAATGTTGCCAGAAAAAAAGTTGTTGGTAAAAGTGGTTGTGTAAATCCACCTTCATGCTAACAGTCATATATTGAGATTTACACCAACATTGTGATTTTTGTAGCCAATATGTTGCCTACTTCGGACTAATTTCAATCCTCTTGTTCTATATTTAAACTTCCTATTAACTGAAGAAATATGACCGATTACATGCATAAGAAAGGGCTAAATGTTCAATGGTTCAAGTTCGTGATAGCTTGGAATTTATTTTCACATCATTGCTTGCATATAAATTGGCATCAATTATAATCAAAAGACGTTGGTGTAACTCTCCGTCTTCTATGGTTATGGACTCAGATACTCAAAGGTGGTCGTAACTTTTAAGGTGACGACGATTCATTATGTACCAGATTATATTTTAACAGACTCATATCTTGCCTGCACTCATAAAAAAAAATGTCAGTACTGTATATTATTCCAGTTATGACGTGTTTTGAGTATTATTGACATGGGAGCTAAGATATGAGCTACCAAGATGTGAGGTGCTTTGAATATTACTGACATAGGTACACTCGGTCAAAAAAGTATCTGCAACCCTACGCTGATCATCTGGTGTGACAGCTCGGTAGGGTTGGCACCTCTGCCTGCAACTATATCCATGTGTCAGAGACGATCCTCTCTGACACATGGATATAGTTGCAGGCAGAAGTGCCAAACCTATCAAGCTGTACACACCAGATGATCAGCATAGGGGTGCAGATACTTCTTTGACTGAGTGTACATAAGTCAGCAATATCGTCTGCAAAATAAAGTTGGTCATAGGAATATCTGACGTCCCAAATACTTTTAAAAGTATCTGTGCCTGGGTGACAAAGCCAACTTACTATACTATATGTGTGACCTTTCTTACTACCTGTGTGAGTGAGAGGGGGTGAGGGTGTGAGGGATGGTGGTGGTGTGTCGGGTCAACCAGACTAACACTCAGTGCCGGAGGTCTGGCCGGGGTCCGAGTCAGCGCCGGACCCGCCTCCTCCCGACACCAGGGTCTCCCCAGAGCTGGTGCTGGCCGTCGAGTGGCGCCACGAGGACGACACTCTGGCACACACACACACACACAATCATACACACACACTCAACATAAGAGAGCTAGCTAGGGCCCACTGCTAGACTATTTCCAGGGATACACACTCATTTTGTAATTGGCAGTATCGGTATGACTCTTACACAATTACTATATTCACTCTTTATTTCAGTTTGATTATACTGTATAGTTGCCGAATGATAATTCTGTATCGTTTTCATATTTTTCATTATATAGTGTACAGTATATATCCCTGGAGCATCAAGTGACAGTATTGTGTACACCCACGAATAAAAGTTGTGTCCCACTTTCATAACTTCAAATTAATTCTCCTCTACTGGCTTAATACAAACATAGTTCTGAACTCCCCTGAACAAACCTTTACTTGGCTTTACTCATGTCTCTTAAGGATTTTTCTCATTTCAGTATGAGATATTGATTTTTTTCCAAGCTAAATGCATTCATATTGTAGTATGGACTTTCTCTTTTTTGCCATGTATAACTCATTACATTAGATGCGATTATTGTTGATTTAAACATAGCAAAAATACATTATTACTAGGCACGCCATCCATTGGGAGCCTGATAAAACAATGAGACTTGAAAATATTTAACTTACGTCAATTGTGTGTCTCAAGGGGTTAAGGGTATTTTGTCCCTTATAACTGAACAGACAACCTAAGTTCAAATTATGGAAGTAGGACAGAACTTTTGACCACGACTGTACCAGCATGTATCATGTACCGGGGTGTTAAAGCCGAGAAAGTTTGTCTGGAGACTTGAATTACTATGAGAAAGAATACAACAAAATTAACATGATATAAAATTGTTTTGGCCATTTCATCACTTTCAAAGACAAATTAGAACTATGAGCCACAATTTTATCTTTGACTAAGAAGAAAGGACTCAGCTTTGGTTTGCCACCCTCTTAACAGTCCTTGCGTGGTTTATTTCAATATGCTTTTAACTCAATGACTGCAGGCTGTTATATAAAAAATACGGTCATCACTGCGGCACTTGTCATATGACAATTGCCAAATTTCTGCCTTGAACAAGGGCTGGGAGGCAGGCGAGCGAGTATAAGCAGCGCGGAACGATTCGATCCATAGCCCCCCGTGTCTGGGCCATCACTAGTGGCAGTGGGAGACATCTCCAACTCCCTTACAGACTCGGGGATAGCGAAAACCGCTCAAACTCGCTATTTTTTACCGATTTAGAGTCACATGTGCAATATCATTGCACGGCAACCAGTGGTTGTACAGAAATGCTTCAGGTGGCATTGGAAAGGTCTATTCCTCTGCTTTCAGGGATATATCATTGAAATACATTCTAGCTTTTTTTTTATACATGAAAATGTGCAGGGAATGAAGGTTACTTTTAGTCCAAAAACCCTGTATGGTACAGTGGTGACCAAGCAATTGTCATATGACAAGTGCCGCAGTCATTGTGTTAAACATTACCTCACAGTTTTATCTGCCGAGAACTACATGATACATACTGACAATACAATAAATCATAGAAGCAAATATCCTTCCTTGTGAAAAACCCCATGCTAGGAGTTAATTTTGCACACACAGAATTAGGTTAGGGTTGGTCTAGATTGGTGTGACTTTTAAAGTATAAATGCAGTAGAAGAAGACCAAGTAACCAAGAGTTTAAAGATATATTATCGTAGCAAGTGGGGAAAGTTTACTCTACTGTATATAAACTAAACTATCTAAATTAAGCTAGGTTAAAACATTGGGGTCTAAGATACTCAAAACTTGGATCTAAGATACTCAAAACTTGGATCTAAGATACTCAAATCTTATAGTGAATAAAAACTGCAAGACTCTTAGGTTTCTTAAAATGAATTAGGTTACAGTTGTTAAGGGGAGATCTCCACTTGAGGGATATTTTTGTTGACCCCTTTCTCCCTCATGTTTAGCCCCATTGCTTTTGATATTATAGAACGTTTGCCCCATTAGTTTAGCGATTTTAAGAACTTTCACCCCATATTAAGACCTTTCGTGCAATTCTGGTGTCGATTTTATCCTGGCGAGCGATAGCGAGCCTGTAATTTAAGAGGAACCGGCCTTCGGCCAGGACATTTTTCTACCGAAAAATGTACAAATTTATCTTGAAAGGGAGTCAAGGGGGTGTAATTTTAAGCTTGATGGAGGTCTAGGGAACAAACTAAATACCTCCCCTTAATGCTGAGTAATATATCATTAACATACTGTATTTAGATAAAAGTATGAAATTAAGGCAAGTAAAATAAAAATAGATATACAGTATGTTTTCTCTCTGGTTTTGAGTATCCAAGTCCAGAACTGCTCTAAATTAATATGAACTTAGTCCCCTTTAATGTTAGTTTATATGAAGACTGAAAATAATAGGTCAATGAAAAGATAAGGGAAGTGACGTAGAGTAAGAAGGACAGGTGTTTATAAATACTGCTTATATAACTGATCAATTTGTCCACAATGCTCAAGTTGAATGCAAGAAAAGCCAATGTCCAGATATACTGCACTAATAAAGACTTTGGCCGATTAAATCATGTCTACAAATATATATTTTGTAGTGAATAAACCTTCTCCTTCAAAAGTATGTACCGGTATGTACTGTATGTATGTATTGTATGTATATGCTCAGGCACATACTCCATTGCTGGGGGTGGCCGACTCGAGACAGAGCCCGAATAGAAACATGTTAAGTTCCAATTCTTAGAGTCCGGGACCACTTTCGTGTTCCCTTGCCCCTTTCTCTGTCTCGTTGAGTAGGAGAATTTTAGAAGGGGAGGAGGATTCCTAGCCTCCTGCCCCCATGAATAATACTACTGGAGGAGGGAATTGGCCTTTATACAAAAAACAAACAAATATTTATCTATTGCCGGACACCTTACTCCCCTTTATGAGGATGGCCATACACAAAATGCCCCAAGCGAACCTATTCCCTGTGAGAAGGAAAACCCGTGCCAGTTTACTGAAGGACTTACGGGATTGATAATTCAACATAAGGTCCGTCCGAGTCCGAGACCTTCTATGTATCTCTTTAGCACTATTTTTCTACAGTGGTGTGCAGCTATAGTTTATTCGCTGTAAGTAGGCGATAAATCATGACCTCTAACCTCTGTAACTCAAAAATGACTTGAGTAATCCAGCTAATATTTCTACCATTTGGAAAGAGTCGGTCAAGGAATAGATGTAGAAATTTACAGCCAATTTGCTCTAGCCCTTCTTGAGTTACAGAAGATAGAGGTCATGATTTTTTGCCTTCTTACAGTGAATAGACTATAGTGCTTCACCCAAAGGTAAGCAGTACGATATATTTATACATTCTTTTATAGGCTGAAGTGTTTATTGACATTTCTGGACATTAGACCTTCTTGAACTTAGCCAGAACATTGTATTTACTGTAGAAGTAATGGTAGTTGCCTAATCCAAACATTGTTGATATAATAATAGTTATCAGATAAATGATAAAGTAAAATTAACTAGTAAATTGTGGACTGTTGATAACACATACCCGGTAACTACTGTCTATATTTCTACACCAATTATGATGAAATATATTTTAAAGTGTAACATATACATTATAGTTTCAATTAAAAATTATTTACAATACTTTACAGGTATCTACATGTATGTACAATAAACTAAAGCACAGGATCGTCTAGCTGACTGAAGATACTGTATATACAACACGCTGAGTTAACCATTATTATTAACTGTTGTTACTACTTATTGCCATGATTTTAAAACAAAATTCTCAATCTGCATTTTCCCGACATAACTGAACTAATGGCCCCATAATACATACGGGTTTAACCCGTATGATAATACACTATGCTGTATCAAGGTCTCTAAATTCAAATGTAGCACAGAATTGTATAGAGTGTAGCAGAGAGTAGGTGTGTATTTCGCACAGTAAATATTGGTATAAATACAGTACTGTAGTTTGAGATTGGGAAATATTTATGTTTAAATAAAGATGACGTTAGTTATGTTTGTGACTATTAATCTGTTAGCAGTATCATAAGACATGTGAGTAGGTTGATTGAGTGTATACATTAATATCTTTAGAGGGGAATGGATATGTCCCCAAAACTACCTACAAATATTATGAATGCTACGACTAGTTCACAAGAAAAAGTAAGAAGTCATATACAGTAGCATGGTGTAAGTTATAATTATTTCTAGTTCTCTTTTTCCCACAAATATTATGAATGCTACAACTAGTTCAGAAGAAAAAGTAAGAAGTCATATACAGTTGAAAGGTGTAAGTTATATTATCTATTATCATTAGTTCTCATGCTAGCTATCCCCCTCTGATAAGATATATTCTAGTTCTCATGCTCTTTATTCCTTTATGTTATAATGAAGTGTAGTCCCCATGCGTCTGTACCCCTTAAACATAATAAAAAACAAGAGCGTGAGTACCTATTCCTCTCTTCTATTCTATAAGATCCCATGATACCTTGCTCTATGGTCTAGGAGGAAAATTAATTCTCAATAAAATGAAGAATAGTATATACTGTAGGAGAGAACTCTAACCTATTCCCCCATGCTATTCTGTTCTGTTCTGTTCAATTCTATTCTATTTCACATGTTTTTCAACACCCCCTTAACCTCTTGAGGATCATGACACGTTTGACAGTTTATTCTGGCTATCATTAGATGATTTCATACAGCTCAGGAAAGATTAGCGGGGATGAAAAGGGTAAAAACTGTCTCGATGAATCCTCCGACTTCTGTAAACCCTTCCTAATCAAAATTAAATCATCTAGTAATAGCCAGAATGTACTGTCAAATGTGTCACGATCCTCAAGGGGTTAAGGGAGTGTTGAAAAACATGGGAAATAGAATAGAACAGAATAGCATAGGGGAGTAGGTATAAGTTCTCTCCCGTAGGCTATTCTGTATTTTATGAGAATTAATTTTCCTCCTAGTGACCTAGACCATAGAGCAAGGTATCATTCTATTGTTCCGGTATTCTGTTCCCCATGCTTCTCAACCCCCTTACAGAGTATAAATACTAGTGTTGCGAGTACCTACCCCCCCGACGGCACCCTCATCCTGGGCGTGATGGTGGTGGCAGAGGAGGAGGAGGTGGAGACAGAGCTGACATGCAAAAGAACCACATCCCAGAAGGTTAGTACGGTTACCCACACACACGCACATTAGTCTCGCAGTAAACACACAACCCTTATTAGCACCCTTAACCCCTTCTGTACTACCGACGTCCTTTAAATATTATTATTGCTATATCTAGACATTTTCATTCAGTTTAGGAAGGACGTCTACCAATTAAAAGTTCCAGGCTATTTCCATTAATCCTTTTAGCTACCATACATCCTTCCTAAGCTTCATAGAATCGTCTAAATATTGCTCGAATAAAACTAAATGGACGTCGCCGGTACATACGGGGTTTAAGGATACAACACGCATTGCCTTTGTGTTTTCTGGCTGTTATTAGACGCTTTCATTCAGATTAGGAAGGGTATATGGAAGTCAGAGGGTTGCTTGAGATAGTCTACACCCTTTTAATGCCCACAGATCCTTCCTAAACTGCGTGAAATCATCTAATGAGAGCCAGAATAAAGTGTCAAAATGCGTCACGAGCTTCAAAGGGTTAATAGTTTATCTTTTACTCTTATTCTATAGTCCGTTCATTGTAGGTTGGGCAGAAATCGTAACCTCTAACCTCTGTAACTCAAAAAGGGCTAGAACAAATGAGCTGTCAATTTCCACACATATTCCCTAGCCAAGTCTTCCTATTTGGTAGAAATATTAGCTCGATTACTCTAGTAAATTTTGAGTTATGAGAGGTTATAGGTTACGATTTCTGCCCAACCTAGATTGAAAGGACTACAGTATAGCTTATCATTATAACATTTAGTACCTTAACCCATGCATAATGTTGAGATTACTGTATTAGTGTTTTTATTGTAACATAAACAACAATACTAACACTACATTTGTCACCACCACCATAAAAAAGGATACTGAAACATTCTCTTCCACTCCCCCTAAAGCCGGTATCACACGAGAGCTTTTATAGTTAACATTCGATGATCAACATTTTTCTGGCAACATTTCTGGAATATTTTGCACTGGTATCGGAAACTAGACTGATGGTATATGAATTTAGGTGACCGAAATATTCTAAATGTTGGCCTCATAAGCTGCCAGACCAGTGTTGAATGAAAAAGCGCTCGTGTGATACCGCCTTAACCCTTTCGTTGCGGGTGACGTTCTGGAACGTCCTGGCAAGTTACAGCAATTTCTAGGTTTTAAAGGTGGGGGCTCATGGGTTGAGATAAACATGGAATGATAATTGCCAAGCTGTACATAATTATCTTGCAAAATGCAATGGCACTGAAATAATTATTAACAATGGTATAAAGGATTTTGTGGATCGTCTATACCGGGCCTGTGACGTCACAAGAGTGTAAGTCCACCATCCAGTCTAGGCTAAGGATACTGGTGTGATGTCACTATGACGTCACAGGCCCGGTATAGACGATCCGCAAAATCCTTTATACCATTGTTAACCTAAGACGTACGCATGGGGGGTATGAGACACCACACGCCTGTGCGCACGTATTTGAGCTGTTCCCATCACTAACATCATTATTTTACCATAAATAGCATTAATACTTATCCATATGCGCCTATTTTACGTTGATTATAAAGGTATTAACCTGTTACAGCAATAAAACAAGCGGAAACAGCGTTTGGATGGTCAAAATCGGCGATACAGGCCGGGAGTTACATAATTTATGGCTGAGGCAACCTCCCTCCCCTCCACACTTCCCCACCTCTGGAGAGAGATACTCTCTCGATCGATACTCTCTCTCTCTCTCTCTCTCTCTTGCACTCGCTTGGTAACAGTGATGACAATGCCCTGCTTGCAACTCGCTAATGTTAGCACGAAAATAGACCACAGAATCAGGGAATAACAGGGAAAATAGGTGATAATTGAAGGAGGGGGGGGGGGGGGGGGGGGGAAGGTGGTGAAGGAGGAGTGATATTTGGCATGGCCCAGGGGCAAAAAAAAAAAAAGGGTTCAAGTTTTTTTTGGGGTGTTTTAAATGGATTTTTTTAGGCCCAGGATCTTAAGAGTCTTCCCGCAGTCGCCCGGGGAAACTCTTAAGAGTCTTCCAGCACTAGCTGGGTTAATAATTATTTCAGTGACATTGCATTTTACAAGATTATTATATGCAGGTTGGCGATTATTTTTCCATGTTTACCTCAACCCATGAGCCCCCACCTTTAAAAGCCTGTAAAAAACGTAAAAATTGAGTGTCAGTGGGCGGGAGCGTGAGGGGCCCACCTCCGACCCTCAGAGCAGCGAGCGGCTCACTGAGGTACACTGTGTCTCGCGCGGGTCTCTCTCTGTGTCTCACAGTAGTGTAGCCAAGCGAGCGTGTGCTACCAAATAGCGGGTTTCCCGCGTTTCACTGGCACCACTGCGGGTGAACCAGACCACGTACGGGGCCCGTTCTGGTCTCATTTTGAAGCTATTTCCATCTAGTTTTCGCCAGAATACACTTCATTTAATGCAGATGCTTGATTTATCATTCAGGAGTGCCTGAATATGCCCTAAATAGCCCAAACATAGCCGCAGCAAAAGGGTTAAAGCACGAGAGCTTGTATAGTCAACATTTATCTGACAACAATTCTGGACTATTTTGCACTGATATCGGAAAATAGACTGATGACAGATGATTTAAGGTATTCATTGTTTACCTCTTAAGCTGCCAGACCAGTGTGGAGGATAGATGTTGAAGGAAAAAAGTGCTTGTGTGATATTAGCTTAAGAAGGCAATGGGCCCCAGAGTGCCAGAGCTGAGGTGATAGACTTAGGGCCGGCTGCATACAATCCCGTGGAATTATGTCGTCATAACATTTTCACATGGAGTTCTCGGTCTCTATAAATTTATATATATTTGTATGTTGGGTGTGGGCTGGTCCTATCCAGAGTGAGGTTTGGCATCCTCTACCCAACCTTAGCTATTTCTGTCTGTCTCTTTTACTGTCCTACATTTCCTTCTGGGGGCAGGATGCTAGGAATCCTCCTCCCCTTGTAAAATTCTCCTACTCAACGAGACAGAGAAAGGGGTGAGGGAACACGAAAGTGGTCCCAGACCCTAAGAATTGGAAAATTAACGGTTTCTGTTCGGGCTCTGTCTCGAGTCAGCCACCCCCAGCAATGGGGTATGTGCCTGAGTATATACATACATACAATACATATTGTATGTATGTATGTATGTATGTATAACATTTTGTGACTCCTAGAAGACTGAAACAACAATCCAAATGTTATTAGATCTACTTTTTGTGTTGAGACTTTAGCTAATGTTTGTTTGCTGTGTTTAGCATGCATTTCAGCTAAGTTGACGAGTATCATAAACGTACTGTATTACTGTATGAAGCCTAATGGAAACAATCTTAATAGTATAGCTGATGAAGGCAACATAGGGAATATTAACCCTTTCGCGCACATAAGGACACGATTGCGTCCTTACAGGGATACTTTAAAACCTTTGTGACCATCAGGGGTGTTTAGAACCTTTAGTTTAATTACTTCAACCTCTGCAGTTGTCTTTGAGTGAGTTGTGGGCAGAAAACAAATTTTTGAGAGGTAATTATAAGATTAAGATAATTCTATTTCTGAATACTAAACGGCAACCCCCCGGACCTGAAACTATTAAAAGGATGGTGACATGCAGTGAGTATTTAATTATGTTTACATTAGTTACCGGCCGCTACACCAGTTCATTCATCTTAGGAAGGACCTCTTCCTTTGTTAATAACCATGCTTAAGCCTAAACTTATGTGAACTAATATCCAACTACCTCCGTGTCATTCTATAAAGCTGGATGTGATAAATGTGCAATTGAGATTAACCCCTTCACCACCATGATGTAATTTTCATCATATTCTGGTTACCATTAGACAATTTTCTATAGTTTCTAATTTACTTATACGACTCAAATGGGTAAATACGATCTCAATAAACCCTCTTAATAACATGGGTCCTTCTTAAGGGGAGATCTCCACTTGAGGATTTTTTTTCTTGACCCCTTTCTCCCTCATGTTTAGCCCCATTGCTTTTGATATTATAAAACATTCTGCCCCATTAGTTTAGCGATTTTAAGAACTTTCACCCCATATTAAGACCTTTCGTGCAATTCAGGTGTCGATTTTATCCTGGCGAGCGATAGCGAGCCTGTAATTTAAGAGCAACCGGCCTTCGGCCGGGAAATTTTTCTACCGAAAAATGTACAAATTGATCTTGAAAGACTCAAGGGGGTGTAATTTGAAGCTTGATGGAGGTCTAGGGAACAAACTAAATACCTCCCCTTAAACTGCATACAATCATCTAATTTTAGCCAGAAGTCATGGTGCTGAAGGGGTTAACAATAAAGACGTCATGGTGCTGAAGGGGTTAACAATAAAGACGTCATGGTGCTGAAGGGGTTAACAATAAAGTTCCCAGATTAAATATTTTAACCTTGTTTCCACATAGCGATTTTGATAATTTAATTTGACTTTATATAGTCCTTGTCCCAATTTTGGTTTGTTTAGTTTGCAAGTTTTACATTTTACATTATCACCACTAATGTAGACGCAACACAATACAAAAAATATTAACAATTGTAATTCATAGTAGTGATAAGTGCTTTCAAAATGATATGTACACTCGCGCTAATAAGAGATGATCTCGACACCAAGTATGTTTTTATCAATAATTGGTATCAGCAATATCTAAGCTTCATTCCTTCATATCGAGTGAACCATACAAATATGTTCCTACACTTGCCCACCCTATTCAACATCTGACAGACATTAATACAGTACAGAGCAAGCCAAACGTAATGACAGCTGGGCCATGACTTATTAGCGCGACTGTACAACACTGAATGAGCTTACTTTCATGAGATTTTGTTGATCTGATTTATAACTATGATAGCTATGGTGCCAGTAGGGGTCATATCTCAGACAAGAACAATATTTCAATGTTTCTACTACTCTTCAATTACTACATTTTAACCAAACTAACATAAACTTATAATGATTGTTTTGTACTGTATTATGCCTAGTACGGTACTCAAGTATCATGTAGGGATTAATATTTGATAGCGAATTACAGTTTTAAATTATACAGATGAACCTGATATACAGTAGGGTCCCGTATAAAATGAGTATATGGTCGATAAACAAGGGCGTTTTATGCGATTTCGTTTTATGTGAACACAGCATTTTGGTGGCCCAATATCGTCAATGTTCACTGTAAACGTAAATTTTCGTTCAAAACGTATGATATTTCGTACGTTTTGTACGATATTTCGGCGCTCTATATGAAAACTCCTCGGATTTGCCCCACTTTGGCGGCGGACTCGTTTTATGTGATCACATTCGTTCTGATCGAAAATTAAATATTAATATTTTAGCTCGGTCGTCTTAATCGAGACTCGTTTTATGCGAACACGTTTTATGCGGGACCCTACTGTAACTTCCTTCTAGCTCAAAACTCGCAAGTGTTCAATTGACCACTTGCGAGTTTCAGGCTAAAGGACTAAGGAAGTTGGAGCTGTTAACATCGATATTTAGCAGAATTACAAGCTCAAATATGGTTGTTATGCATTAATAAACCCATGCAAAATTAATTAATCATATTTTCTATCCATCAGAAACCTTCATTATTATTGCATTTCTGTTTTATATCAATGTTTACAGCTCCAACTTCCTTAAAGCCTGAAACTCAAAAGTGGTCAATTACCCACATCTAAACTACATACCATAAATACTGTACATCCTTCCATTAAT
The DNA here is from genome assembly GCA_032716605.1 of Paralithodes platypus. Lineage (NCBI taxonomy): Eukaryota > Metazoa > Arthropoda > Malacostraca > Decapoda > Lithodidae > Paralithodes > Paralithodes platypus. The sequence goes on along the minus strand of CM064542.1, from coordinate 32,037,564 downwards.
ATAAATAACAGGCACGTCTTCAATCTCTCATTTTCAAATCTTCACATTTGTCTGTAGATGCTATGAAATGTCTACGGTACTTTGTACAATACTCTCTCTCTCTCTCTCTCTCTCACACTCTCTCTCTCTCTCTCTCTCTCTCTCTCTCTCTCTCTCTCTCTCTCTTTCACTCTCTCCCTCACTCACTCACACTCTCCCTCTCACTTGCACTCTCTCACCTTGGCAGTCGTGTAAGGTGGTTGCTGGTGATCATCGGAACCATACCCTCGGTGAAGCGGCTGTAGTTCCTCTCCAACTCCCGGTGATACTCCCGCATATCCGCACCAATCAGGGTCTTGTTCTTACGCAGGGCATCGTAGCATCTGGGGGGGAAGTTAAGGGGAGATGGTTCACTTTTTGGCCAATTTTTGTATGCATTCATTATTTTTCTAGTTTCCTCCTTAGACCTCCATTAAATTTAAAAAAACATCCATTAGATCCCTCTTCTAGATTAATTTGTAAAAAAATTCGGTAGAAAAATTCTTCCAACATTACAGGGTCACTATCGTTCGCCAGGGAAAAAATCGACACCTATTAGCACGAAAGGTCTAAATATTGACGAAAAAATGGGGCGAAAGGTCTTAAAATTGACTAACGAATGGGGCAAACATGTTAACATCTAAAAACTAATGGGGTTCAAAATGAGGGAGAAGGTAGTCCAGAAAACCGGCCCATTAAGGGGGAGAAGGCTTTATTTATTGCTCTATTTATTTATTTATATATTATATTTTCTCCAGTTTCCTCGCTAGACCTCCAAGCTTAAAAAAAAACAGTAAGATCCCCCTTTTAGATATATTTGTACATTTGTAGATCACTCTCACTCTCACTCTCTCTCTCATTATTAACAAACCATGAATCTCTCTCTCTCTCACATTTTTTTGTTATCATCGTAGTTTAACCAGACCACTGAGCTACAAAATGCAACTCTTATAGGGCTGGCCTCTCTCTCACATTAACAAACCATGATTCGCACACTCTCTCTCTCTCATTATTAACAAACCATGAATCTCTCTCTCTCTCTCTCTCACATTAACAAACAATGATTTGTGCACTCTCTCTCTCTCTCTCTCTCTCTCATTAACAAACCATGATGCTCTCTCTCTCTCTCTCTCTCTAATACAGGCCCTATTCCGGTAGTTATTAAATTGTAAAACTTGCAAAATAAACAAACCAAAACTGGGACGACACAAGATAAATGCAAAAGAACTAATCAAAATCAACATACTTCTTTGAGAAATCCTTGAAGCAGAGTCTGAGTTTGTTCTGTAGCCTTGACGGAGGCTTCCTAGACTCCACCAGGTCTAAGAGGAAGGTGTGAGCCATCTCCATGGGTCCCTGGTTCACCGTAGTTCCTATACAACCCTGGGGGGAGGAAGTGGGGAGAACAGAACTATAACAAACTATAACTTTAACAAACTATATATGTATTATATATACTGTATGTACAGTATATATTATAATGTAAAACTTGCAAAATAAACAAACCAAAATTTAGACGAAGACAGTAAAAAGACAAAAGAACTTATCAAAATCGCTATTTAGAAACAACGCTTTTGTAAAATAATAATATTAAATAAAAGAACATTATTATACCTGTACGACCATCTATGTGGAAACAACGCTTTAGTAAAATAATATTATAAACAAGAGAATTTTTGTTATACCTGTACGACCATCTGGAGTATCTTATGGTCTGGTGGGTCTTGGTTGATGGCGGCAAAGAGTTCCTTGGTCTTTTTCTGGATGTCCTCAATGGCTACCTCGATGGGAGTCAACACCCACTGATATAACAAAAGGAAAACATTATTTATGGTACCCAATATTACAAGCTCAAAGTATATTCATTAAAATGTAAAACTTGCAAAGTAAGAAACCAAAACTGGGACGAGACAATATAAAGACAAGTATATTTACCAGTACAGTACAGGCCGTAGCTCGATTGGTAGTGCGTTTGCCTGCTAACCGTGAGGTTGACGGTTCGAGCCTCGGGCCAGCCAGTGTGTTATTGGCAGACGTCAGTGCTGTTGGTGACCGGTGCGGTCTAGCAATCTGTGGCAACTATTCACTAAGTCCCTGATTCATCAGGACACCCACCCTAGCCTTGCTATTCAGCAGGGAGTGTATGGTGGTAAAAACTGCATCATCATCATTGCCAAAAGTTTCTCACCATCTCAGTGAAATCCTTAAATAAACTACTTACAGACTGTCGATCAGCCACTTGTATCCTGGTCTTGACGTATGGGAACATGTGGTGTGTGGTGAGGACCGTCTTTCGTTTGTACTGCTCGTGTAGTTCTCCGTGAGCACGACCGTCGGGGGTGAAGGGTGTGGAGAAGATGAACCGCTCTGTAAACATTTATAACACTTTAACACTACAAACACATTAAATTAGATTACTGTAGTGTTGGTTAGCTTTAGGGGGGTAGTGCTTGTTTTTTGGTCAATATATTTATTTATTCATCTATTTTTGAGTTTCCTCGATAAACCTCCATCAAGCTTAACCTAACAAGTGCGCATGGGGGTAATTGGAAACGTCCCCCTGTGCTGATGTATTTGAGGTGTTTCCGTCACTAAAATATTCATTGTACCATTAATAGCATTAATACTTATCCATATGCGCCTATTATGGGTTGATTATAAAGGTATTAACCTGAAACAACAATAAAACGAGTGAAAACAGCGTTTTGATGGTCAAAATCGGAGATATAGCCCGCGAGTTGTATAATGTATGGGTGAGGCAAGCTGCTTTCCCGCCAATTTCCCCCAAGGCCACTGAGACACAGTCGATCGATACTCTCTCTCTCTCTCTTGCATTCGCTTGCTATCAGTGATGACCACACCCTGCAACCGGATTTCTAATGTTAGCATGAAAATATACCTCAGAATAAGGGAATAACAGGGAAAATAGGTGATAACTGAAAGCGAGGAGGAAAGTGGGGAAGGAGGGGAGGTAGAGGACTGAGATTTTGAATGGCCCAGGGGCCAAAAAAAAAATAAAAATAAATAAATAAAAAAAAAAAAAAAATAACATTTTTTTTCTCTGACTCTTAAGAGTCTCCCCGCAGTCCGCCGGGGAACTCTTAAGAGTCTCCCCGCAGTTCCCGGGTTAAGAAACAAGATAAATTTGTACATTTGTACAATATGTACACTCTGATTCAGCTTAGGTAATGCTCCTCATAGTCAAAATTAATTAAAATATTAAACTTGAATACAAACTCAAAAGTTACTACTCAAATTAATAATACCGTACCACAATTAAGAGGTACGGTAAATGTGAATACTGACTGATGTTGTAGTTCTTCTCAAAAGACGTGATGCGGTCCCTGTATTCGTACTCGTCGAAGTACGGCTCCACGTAGGTGATCTGTATACACGCCTTGTCCGGGCTTAACTTGCTGCTGTCTACCGCGTTGCTGTCCTTGATCATCTGGACATTCTCTGCACCAAACCGGTCAGTGTAGAAGTTCTGAAGGCAGGAAACAAGAGCAAACATTAAGAGATGAATTTATATTTTTATTAATTTCACCACAACACCAAACACCTCCAAAGAAATTAATGAAAGCATATATGTGATCCACCGGGATTCGAACCTAGGTTATCACACACAGATTTTAAACACTCTAACCATTACACCACCAGGACGGTTAAAGGTTTATGCACACGCCTACGACTTATTATCCAAAACACATTATAATGAAAATATAATGTAAAACTTGCAAGGTAAACAAATCAAAACCGGGAAGACACAATATATAAGCAAAAGAACACATTAAAAAAAACCCAAAAATACAATATCTTCAGAGTAAAAAAAAAAAAAAAAAAAAAAAAAAAAAAAAAAAAAAAAAAAAAAAAAAGAGAGAGAAATCATTTGCTAAGTGATTCATTTTACCATCAGCTGAAATAGAACTGAGTATAGATTAAAATGTAAAACTTGCAAACTAAACAAACCAAAACTGGGACAAAGATAATATAAAGGCAAAATTACTAATCAAAATCGCTATGTGGAAACAACGCTTACTAAAATAAAAGAACACAATCCACCACATAGGGTGTACATTACTTGATGTGTGCCATAAACTGTAAATGAATCTAAAGGTAAGTTGAACCACACGACCAACTCACCTCCAGCCTGTGAGAGATCTCGGGCAGCTTGGTGAGCATGGGTTCCTTGTAGACAAACTCCTCACCGTCCAAGTCCCCAAATTTGGTGCCGTAGAAACCCACCCTGAAGTTGAGACGGATATTAATTAGCGTAGAGATCGAAAAATATTTGAAAATTACACCATTATGGGATCTCACATAATTATGGTACAGTGGCGCTAAATAAGTCATGTCTCAGCTGGCATTACGTTTGGTTAGCTCTGTGCTGTATTAATATCTGTCAGATGTTGAATAGGGTGGGAAAGTGTAGGAACATATTTAGTTATGCTCTATCTTTCTCTGCAATAATTATTTTTTCCTCTCTGTACCTGAAGTAAGTGCTAAAGATGCGGCGGCCCTCCAGAGCATCAATCTTGGCAAAGGCGTCATGTAGTTTGGAATGGATGTTGTAGAGTTTCTTCCAGTCCCGGTTCTTCTCAGCGACGGGGGTCAGGATCTTGTACACCTCGTTCAGGCACTCAAACATTCCCGCCTGGTTGGGGAAGGGAAGAATTTAGTAAAAAAAATGCATGAAATAAAGTATATGTGAAAATATATTTTTAGTGAAGATGTCAGAGTACCGTATATAATTATAAAAAACATATGAGAAATAGCTCTTAACTAGTTACTATTGGTATCAGTCTGAAAGCTGATGTAAATGTCCAAAAACTTTCTAATTCAATAAGAATCTTACTTCGTTCATTCAGACAAAGACAAAGTACAGATAAGTCAGAAAGATAGAGATGTTTTACACTTTCATACCATACTTTTCTTTCTTTCTCATAGGATTCCCAAAAATTACAATAGCATTTGGCCGGGGATCACGATGTCAGGCAATAGATAGATGTTAGGTTAAGTAGAGCAGATTAACCACACCACAGAGCTCCATACGGAACTCTCATAGGTCTGGCGGCAATAGATAGATAGATAGATAGATAGATAGATAGATAGATAGATAAAGAAAGAAAGAAAGAAAGAAAGAAAGAAAGAAAGAAAGATAGAAAGAAAAAAAGAAAGAAAGAAAGAGAAAGAAAGAAGAAGAAAAGATAGATAGATAGATAGATAGATAGATAGATAGATAGATAGATAGATAGATAGATAGATAGATAGGAGAGAGAGAGAGAGAGAGAGAGAGAGAGAGATAAGATAGATAGATAGATAGATAGATAGATAGATAGATAGATAGATAGATAGATAGATAGATAGATAGATAGATAGATATGATCGTGAAGGTGGTTGTTAGTTCTTACCTGTAGGAGGGAGGAGCTGGCTTGTTCCAGAAGTCCCACTAGACCATTCTCTGTGAAGTACTTCCCCGTGCAGATACCTTCCTCGTCAGGGCTCAGCACATCGTCAGAAACTGAGGCATAGACAAATAGTAACTAATAACATAACAATAAATAATAACACTTGATTTTATACCAATGTTTTTATGAATACAGTATATCATTATCTCCAATGCATTGAGTGGGAAGCCAAAACTAAAGGTCAGATTTAACAGTGACTATTAGAGAAAATAAGCATAGTAAAAAAAAAAAAAAAAAAAATCCATACTTTTTCAATTGCTGTAGGCAAAAACATCCATAAGCATTTAATACTATCCCAGGGATGTCCGCACCCTCCTCAGCTCCCTGCCTTGGAGTGGCTTCGGTCACCTGGGCTTTATTAGTTGTAAGCAGGGAGGGTTTTGTGGGGGCGCTCGTTTATAGCCTTGGCCTTGCTCGGGACCTTGGGGCTGTTCGGCCAGACAGCCTGAGGAACAGGAACAGCAACAACAACAACAATTATCCTAGGTCCAACTAGACTTACCAGCACTCTCCTCCAGGGCATTAGGGGACAGTTTGGTGAAGGTAACGGCCCCGGTGGGAAGGTGTGGACAGTCCTCTAACATGTACAGGTACTCGGACACTAGGGCGGCACTGTGGATCAGGCACATGGCCGCCTCGGCATGTTGGAGACGCTCGCTGTGTTTCTGGGCCATACTAGCTAGCCAGGTCAGGCGGAGGTCGGGAGAGTTCTGGTAGCCTCGAGCTGAAAGGAAGATATACCACTGTAAAAGTTTATCACAAAAAGTAGTAAATTACTTTTGTAGTACTAGTTGTAGCAATAGCAGTACCATAGTAGTAGTTTAGTCATTGCATTTTCTGCAATTATTTAGGTCTTAATATGCTATATTTACCCGATGGAAAATTATTATAATACTGTACAAACTTCTCATGAAGAAAGGACATCATTAGGTGCATGAAATTTACCATTAATTTCTCCATTCATCATGTTAAACAAAATATAGTTATAATGATAAAGTAGCGTACTAAAGTGATGATGCGTTACTACTGACCTATCCTGTACATTAAGTCCAGCAACATCTCCGGGTCCTCTTGGTACTCCTTCATCTTGACGGTGTCGGACAGGATCATGTGTAGGTTGAACACCAAGTCCCGTACCTGTCAACATAAAACACAGGTACCGTAACATACTAAACCTCTTTAGTACAATGACGACAACATTACCAATATATCTATATCCACATTTGCTACCGAGCATATAAATCTATGCCTGATTTCCATTGTAATGCCAGCAGTTATGGCAAGCACTTAAACGGAAATAAGATGCGGAACATCACTTGAGCCATCAGCCAAAGTTGATTACTGTACTTCTCTTGGTCTAATGGTAGAATGTTAGCCTCATAAACATGGGGTCCTGGGTTCAAAGCCTGGACCGGCCCGGGGTAGCTCCACCAAAAAAAATTTAAGGGGCGATTTCTGCATCTAACAAAGTTTAGATGTGTCGGTTAAATTGCGAAAATAGTAAAGTAATAATAGTTGTAAAAGGCTGTAAAAAGAGTCCTGTGCCTAATTTGAAATAGTAGGCTGTACATCACGAACACAGTTGGTACTATAACTCCTTCAACTAAGCCCAATAAAGCTAATGGGAGAAGAGCTATCTAAAGCCGGTATCACACAAGCACTTTTTCCCTCAACATTTATCCTTAACACTGGTCTGGAAGCTTATATTTTGGATCCCTAAATTCATCTACCATCAGTCCAGTTTCCGATACCAGGGCAAAATATTCAAATGTTCCACAAAAATGTTGACCATCGAATGTTGACTATAAAATCTCTCTAGTGATACCGGCTTAAGGATGTGATATTTCCCGACCTATCTTGCCCTGACCTGCTCTGGGAAAGAAGTGTCCTGTAGATCAGCGTCCTCCTCGGCGTATGTGAGTATAGTCTTGAGGGAGCGACGCAGGAAGGCCTCATTGAAGGTTTGCCACGTACCAACCAGGGAACTCAACGACATGGTCACCTGCATCTTCACTCTCGCAAAGTTCTGGACAGAGAAGGAAGAAAGATTAAAATGTGTATATTAATTTCATTGGAGGTGTTTGGTGTTGTGGTGAAATTAATAAAAATATAGATTATATGTATGTATATACTCTGGCACCTTCCCAGTTTTTATTTTTTTATTTTTTTTTTATTTTTATGGGGATGGCCGACTCGAGACAGAGCCCAAACAGGGACACAAAAACAAAATACAAATTCACACCAGACTTACATTGCCAATTTCAAAGTTGTGTCTCATGAGGAGGTAGAGGGAGGCAGCGGCGTGAGAGCGGACGGTGCGGATGCGAGAGGAGCAGTGTTTGAGCAGCTGTAGGCACAAGTCTGCACACTGCTCTGTCTCCTCATCAAACAGCAGACTCGGGAACTGTTGGACACATTCAATAAGATTAATCATAACACTAAGATTTCAGTAATAACTATCAAATATTTATCATAATGATTATAAGTTCAGTTCAGTTCAATTCCATAGAGAAGCTGCAAAAATCTATCTACTGTACCTATCTATCTATTGCCGGACGCCTTACTCCCCTTAATGAGGGTGGCCATACACAGAATGCCCTAAGCGGACTTATTCCCTGTAAGAGGGACAACCCGAGCCAGTTTACTGAAGGACTTGCAGGATTGACCACTCAATTTAGGATCCATCCGACTCCGAGGCCCTCTGTGTATCTTGTTAGCAGTATTTTTCTACAATGGTGTTCGGCTAGTCCATCCACTAACCTGCCTTACCCTTAGGTAAGTAGTACAGATTTATTTATCAGGTTTACTCCCCTAGAGAGATTGCCGACCAAGGCTGACGAGTCCCAGCCGCTCGGATTTTTATAAGGTTGTCTCCCCTAGATGGGTTGCCGACCAAGGCTAACGAGTACCATCTACCCAAAAGTCAGATCGTTTTCTAGATAACCAAGAAGGATATCATGCCTACACAGTACACACCTTAGCTACGAGGGCCCGCTGAGAGTTGAACATGTTGGTGAGTGTGGTGGTGGACTGGTTGGAGGCTAGGGCATGGAGTAACACCCTCAACACCACTGACAGTAGGCCCTGGAGGTGCTCTGCCGTCGTCAACACCTGTAATTATAATGTAAAACTTGCAAAATAAACAAACCAAAACTTCAATAACACTTCACAGGTTAACAATCCTCTTAACCCCTTCAGACATATATGACGCAGAGGTTGCCAGATTAGCAATAAGAAATAGAGTTCTCTCACTCTTATAATTACCTCTCCAAAATTAGTTTTCTGCCCACATCTAACTCAAAGACAACTGCAGAGGTTGAAGTAACTAAAATAAAGGTTTGTAAAAAACCCTGATGGTAATAAAGGCTTTAAAGTATCCCTAATAGGCTCAAAATTGCGTCATATGTCGGAGAGGGTTAAACAGATGACTATCTTTCAATGTATTCTATCATTATTATCAAAACTTATTTGTCAACAACCTACTGGGAAAATGTCCATATTAGCTGTATACATTCTTATTCTAACTATGTTGAACTTAGCATGAGGGGACTATATTAATAGTTAGTCCTATGTGGGCTTGTCAAACATCCTACATACGTAAGCTACTAGAGGAAGGAACAAAAAAGTCCAGTTGATTTCATTCAAATTCGGGGATAAAATGCCAAAAGTGTTGTGCATGAACTAACAAACAAAACTATGAACTAAGTAGTATCTATTATAATGTAAAACTTGCAAAATAAACAAACCAAAACTGGAACGACACAAGATGAATGCTAAAGAACTAATAAAAATCACTGTGGAAATATAGCTTAATAAAATAATTTTTTGAAATAAAAGAACGCAATCCACCACATAGGGTGTACACTACTACATGAGCAAGTCAATCTGGTTCCCAAGCAAACTGACCTGGACAATATTCTCCAGAGTGTCGAGTATGACCATGTTAGCCTCGGCCGCTAGATGGCCCTCGACCGTGCCTGGCTCCTGGTTTAGGTCCTGTGGGTTCGGTGTTTGGTGTGGCTGTAGTGAGGAGGAGCGCTGGGGTTGTTGGCTCTGCTGTTGGTCCGAGTCGTGGCTCTGGTGCTGATGGTGGCGCCATGGGAACGACTCCTTACGCCACCGCAGCTTCTCACCACCTGATGGGGACGGAGGGTTGCGGTCTGGAGGGGGTTCGGGGGAGAGGGAGGGGGGACGTAGATCAGTGGGATGGAAAAGGTACGAAATGGGGGTTCGGGGGAGAGGGAGGGGGCACGTAGATTAGAGGTACGGAAGAGGGAGGGAGGTAAGAGGGGTTCGGAGAGAGGGGGGGGGAACGTAGATTAGTGGGATGGAAGAGGCACGGTAGAGGGGTTCGGACAAAGGGAGGGAGTACGTAGATCAGTGGGATGGGAGAGGGAGGGAGGTAAGAGAGGGAGTGGGGACGTAGATTAAGTGGGATTGAGATTGAGGGAGGACGTAGATCAGTGGAACGGAAGAGGGAGGGAGGTAAGAGATTGAGGGAGGACGTAGATTAGTGGGATTGGAGAGGGAGGGACGACATACACTAATGGGACAGGGAGGGAGGTAAGAGTGATTGTAAAAAGAGAGAGAGAGAGAGAGAGAGAGAGAGAGAGAGAGAGAGAGAGAGAGAGAGAGAGAGAGAGAGAGAGAGAGAGAGAGAGAGAGAGAGAGAGAGAGAGAGAGAGAGAGAGAGGAAGAGAGAGAGAGAGAGAAGAGAAAGAGGAGAGAGAGAGAGAGAGAGAGAGAGAGAGAGAGAGAGAGAGAGAGAGAAAGTACAAATGAACTTAAAATTAAGAAACGGTATATATTCAGGAACTCAAAACTACAAGGGGTGATAAAAGACTATAGATACGGTTATAAGAATATACAGTTACAAATATCCTACAGCACAAGTAATGGTAACACAAGGGGTTTAATCTATCATTGGTATAGGCATTAATAATAAAGTCCAGTCCTGTAAATAAAAAATACATAGTACAGGTAGTACAAAATATATATAAGTAAATATTATAGGTTTGACTCCTACAAGGAGATAAAGAAAACCTAATATTTAGTAGTGGCCCCGTAATCATTGACGAGTATGCCTATTACATAAGGCTACCTCTTCAAATGCTCATAAGCGTAGTTTTAATCTACCGCCGCAGAGCTCAGAGGAACCTTCATCATAAGCACACGCAATATCACTCATGGTTCGTCTTTATGATTGGGTTCTCACTACGAAAAAACTTCGTAACAAATAAAAAATAAAAATAAAATAAGAATAACTATTCATAAGCTTTCCATATTCCGTGGATGTACTTCTGTGGATTCTTGGACCAGACGCTGCCTAGCGCATTTTTCCGCCTTCACTGACATATCAAGTACAGTATACCAAAATCCTTAATACATCAACGAATGGGAAGGGGATGGTCGGGAGGGCCCCAGTCGTCAATGATTACGGGGCCACTACTAAATATTAGGTTTTCTTTATCTCCTTGCAGGAGTCAAACCTATAATTTATTAGTGGCCCCTCCATCATTGACGATAATGCCTGATATCTAAGACTGGAGGGGGACATTCGTAATCATATCATAACCATTGCAAATAGAATAGGCAGATAATCAAACAACCACATAGTATTCTTACTTTGTAAAAATAATATATTTATGTATAAACTTTATACAACATATAAAAAGGGGTACAAGCAGGGGCGTGCTTAAAAAAGCCTGCTTGAGGAAAAAGGGTAACTATGAGAATCTGTTCACAGATCTGAAAGTTAAAGGCACCCCACTTAAATTAAGTGGTGAAAAATAAAACTTTATGTTTACATGTGCACATATAAACCCCATTATTCTAATGTGTATATTCCTTAAAATTAGACACAAAAAATAGAATAAATTCTTGTACTATCGCAGATGTACTTACTAAAATGCTACTTGGAGTTGCAACTACCGAGAACTCTTAAAATTAAATTGCTTCAACAGTGTATCCCACTTAAAGAAACAATTGTTGTACTACATCCATTGTACCTCAACAACATTTCCCGTAGTCATTACTACAGAGAAATTTTAATCACAACACTTATACATTGTATCACAGCTCGTATACTCTGTACATATCCTCCGGCGGGGTCTAGGGTGTCTTATGTTTCACTGACTGCACCCCCCCCCCCCCTCTCTTTCTTAACCTAAACAATTAGTGACTTAGAGACCCATCTAGACCCTTTGCCGTAAAGCTACACATGGGATTGATGGTTTGTCTAGTGCTACCGACAGGTATCGAGTCAAAAACGTATGATTTGAAGTCCATAGTTGAGTAGTAGCTATGTCTTTAACAGACATTTTTTTTAGAAAACGTAAAGATACTGCCCATTTGCGTAAATCGTGGGCCCTACCCACTGCACCGGGATTACTCTCTTTAATGACTTCTACTAGCAGAGAAGCCATATTACGTTTCATTAATCTTTTACCTGTACTCGATACCCATAAAGCACCTTGTTGGTTAAGAGGTGCCACTCTCATATATTTGGTTAAAGCTTGTACAGGACATAAATTATGGTGCACTTTACCCCGTTTCAACGCCGGTACCGTGAACTCTGAGAAAACATGTTCACTATGTTCATTCTTTGCGATGAACCCTGGGGAAGGTGCAATATGAATGCAATCATTTAGTCTACCAAACCTTATGCAATTAGGGGTGTTGCTCATCGCCACCAGCTCAGACACCCTGCTACCAGTTGCCAAAGCCATAAGGAACACAGCCTTTTTTCTTTTTTTTTAATAGCAATTCAAAATCTGCCGTATTCTGATACAAACGGGAATGAAGCAAAGATAACGCTGTGTCAAGAGACCAGGTAGGCATGAGCTGACGGGGAGGTGGGCAGAGTTTGAAGCATGCTCTCATGAAACCTGTTTCTTCCGCTTGTGGTATGGTTAGACCTGTAAGGTCAAAGAATGGCACCCTGATAGCTGTTAAGTGATTTTTTAGAGTCACTACAGATAGACGTTTCTGTTCAAACAAATAGTTTAAATAATTAAAAACTAATGCCACCGAAGGTACTGTCTGTTCTGTTCTAACTATCCAAGAAGTAAAGGACTGCCAATGAGATTAATATTGCCTCTTGGTAGACTGTGTGTACTGATTCATAAATTTATCTGTCACGTTTCTACCATACGGCGTTCCACAATGCAAAAGTCAGCGAGGTCTCTAGGTTTCTGAATGGGACCAAAGCCCTTTACCCTGATGCCCGAGGTTTGACTGAAAGCCCCAACCTATCGTCCCTGACGCATCCGTGTTCACCCATACCGTCGGCGGAGGAGAGGTCCATGACATGACTGAGTGCAACATTTCCCTCTTCGCCCAGACCGCTAGTAAGCTGTGTATTAATGTTGGGATAGGCCATAATGTTCCCGCCGGTAATAGTGGGAAATATTTGTTGCCCTCCAAGATTAAACGTTTGACTTTCAACCGGCCCAACTTCACAGTTAGTTGAACCCAGTTGAGAGAACCGACTAGAGATTCCCAGAGTCTCTGTGTCGTAGTCAGACTGTGGAGAAACATAAAAAAAATGTTGCGAAATCTGTTTCGATTGTCCACACTCTGACTCAGAGTGAGAGATGCTGTGTCCCAGACCAGCCCTATCCACTGAATTACTCGTGAGGGAACAAGGTTTTGACTTTACTAAGTTGACCTTGAATCCTAGAGATTTGACATGGTTTAACGTTATGTTGACATGAGTGTTGCATAACTTTTCTGTCTCTGCCACCACCAGCCAGTCGTCCAGATACCACAAGATCCTGATCCCCTGTTCTAAAATGGGCATCAGGGCTTGCTGGACTAATTTTCTGAATATGCGTGGCGCTAGGTTCAATCCAAACGGCATCCTTTGAAAGACATAAGTCTGATGCATTATTCTTAACGCCAGATTTTTTTTTAAAATCTCTCGTTTACCGGGACGTGCCAATACGCGTCTGTCAGGTCTAATGAACACATCCACCCTCCCGGCGGAAGTGTTAACCTGATTTGATTCACTGTCAGCATCCTGAAGGACACGTTGTGAATGTGGAGATTCAAATAAGACAGGTCTACGACCGGTCTCATCTGAATACTGTCCCTTTTTGGTACTAGAAATAGTTTGGATGTAAACACCGGGTAGTTCGGGGGGACTGGGATAATGACACTCTTGGTAATCATCTCCTGAACTAGTGACTCCACCTCTAAAGAAACATGATTGGCCTTTGTCGGCTGACGTAAGCGAGATCGCCGGAGCCACTGCCAAGTGATGCCTTTCCGTACCACAGTCCTCGCCCATGTTCTTAATGGCCATGCTTGATGACACGCCCGGAATGACCCAGTTAGCAGACTGGGGTTCGCCGGCTGGACCACCCTCTGTTCCAACACGCCTTTGACTGGCCCCGGGAGTGAGAGAGACCTTAGTTTATTGCTGGTGGTGGTGTACCCTTGGACGACTGGCTGGGTTTGGCTGGAGGTGGGCCCTGACCTGGTCGTTGGTGAAACCTGTGGCCTTTACCTGAGAATTTACCCTGTTGATACCTGAACTGAGCCTGACCCTGGGTGGAAGGGGACTTTGGCTGATGAACAGGCTTAGACCCACTAGCTTGAGCTTTCGAAACTGGTTTGGGCTTAGGGAAAGTGAAGGTAGGCTACTTAGGTTGAGAGGGACTTTGTTTGAATGCTTGTGCCATATTGAAAACAGTCTTCCAAACTGCTGGGGAAATCAAAGAAGGAGTTAGAACTGGAGACAGAACTACTTGGCTTGCAATACAGTCAGGAAGTTTCTTCACTAAGAACATCCTCAGATCCTGCCTTGCTCGAACTGCCTTTAATAAGGCTGTCCGAATATCTCCTAAAGACTGAATGGAAGTTTGGAGAAGCAAGCGCCGGGAAAGTTCAATGGCCTTCCTGACTTCCGCAGCTTCGATCGCCTGAGAAGAGCGTAACATAGACTTTGTTACTTGCTGGGTAACAATATATTGCGAAAACAGTCTAAACGCTTTTCCTCTCAGCCTAAACTCGTGGTCTAGGTGAGCTGGGGAAGGTGTGCTAAAAGGATCTTTTAATTCACACAAATTGATTTTAGGGGCAGCCAAGAAATCAAACAAAGCAGAGGGGACTCCTCCGGCACTAAAAACCGGAAGAGAGAACCAAGTATGGTTTTCTTGAGGGATTTGGTGAGAAGATGTTGAAGTGAAAGTAGTGGCAAAATTTGAGCCTCTGTTTCCCATTCCACCCAAGGTCCCGTACCCAACTGCCCCACCTGCAAGACTGGATTAGAGGCTGAGTCTGTGATCGGAAACATATCCAACTCCGGCGTCAAAGCAGAAAGTGCCTTGATGTCGTTAAAGCCATCATTCTTAGTCCAGTCAGAAAATAGCTTTGAAGCTGAGGCAGGGGGTAGGGCTGGTGTTGATGCATACACAAAAAAGTCATGGTTATAATAACTTGGAATGGCCTTAATATGAACATCTAAAACATTTCCTTGACTATCCAATGCTCTGAGTTTTCTAGACTTATTGCCTTGAATTACCCACTCATGTGGTACAGGGAGCTCCCCCGAAATAGTAGCTTGTGCTGCCTCTGGCTTAGTTGGTAACATTGCTACCCATGACTCATCAGGCCCGTATAAAAGAGGCATAGCTCCTTTTTTGACTGGTGCCTTGTCTAAAGGGGGGGGGGGGGGGGGGGGTGGGAGTTATGTCTGATATGACTCGCACATTGGAAGTATTGAGAGCTGCTGTGCCTGGCACATTGAAAATTGGATCTGACACAAGAGGAGGGTTAGGTATTTTAGCTAAAGCAATGGACGTAGCCAGAGGTCGCACATTCGTCGACGTCGCGGGAGCTCCCATACCAACTGTAGGAGTTTCCGGTGTAGGGCCAAAGAACTTATTAAGTGCATTTAATAGTAATCCATCAATCCCTTCTGTAGTTACATACCTAGCAGATGACGAACTCCGTGGAGATTCGACAGTACCCTGAGAGTCGTCTAGATGGTGACCTGACTCTTCAACTTCCATCTCTGAGACCAGAGAACGCTGTTCTTCATCCCTTAAGTCTGGCCTATCATGGGAAGATCCCGCCGAAGCCGGGACCTCCACATGCCGCCATGTTTAATCTGGGATAGAAGATGGTACATCGGCATCCCGGTGGACGTCAGCCACTACTTGAGTCACTAAAGGATGTGTTCTGTCCTGCCAGGGCTGTGAGTATCGCCATACACCTTGGCTGTGGCTGTTACTCGCTTGCGAGCTTGGTATACTCTCCAATTGGGAGCCCTCACCCGAGCACCCTAGAGGTTTATAGTTTCTGTAAGATACTTCTAAATCTGAGGCTGACACACGTGACCTGGTAGAAAAAGCATGACTATCAGGTGATGAAATGTCCGCCGGGGCATCCTCCACCCCCGACCTGTCAGATTGGACGTTAGACTTGGTGGGGGTAGAGGCTGACCTTGATTTGGGCCTCGTCGCCGTTGCCGAGGGTGACGGTGAGCGAGGCCTCTTAGATTTGCCGGGGGAGGGTGTGGTAACCTGTCCCCGCCCAGTCTCGGTCTTACGTGCACGTATCTTACACTTAGGGGGGGCATGTTTGATAATTAAAAGCTCCCAAAGCTCAAGGGTATCACATTGCAATGCTTTATTTGCTACATTCGTTGAATAAGTAGCGAGAAGTTGTTTCACTTCTTGCAAAGCCACCGCCGCAGTATTATCCTTTTGAATTAAAACTTTAACACTTAAGAGGTTACAAATAGTTTCTTACAGTACAGTTTCTTACAGTAGATCTTCTGGAAAAAGGCAAACTATGCCTGTGTATCCAGCTCAGTACCAGTACTTGCACTGCTGCGGTCGTTCACGGTGTTGGCGGCGGCGGTAGCAGACTTTTACTATTCTGTATTTTTGTTTTATAATCAAACTTCAAATCTTGTCTTCCCCATGCTTTATCAAACTCCCTTATTGATTCGGAATCGACTACATACTGGGGCAGTGCATTCCACTCATTTACCACTCTATCACAAAATGAGTTCTTTGCCTTCTCAAGCCTATTTCTTTCTTTGTAAATTTTCTTAGAGTGTCCTCTCGTTCTTGTTCCCTCCCGCATCAAGAAGATACCTTCACACACATCCTCATCGTACTTTCCTGATACTTTTCTGAAAGATAGCTAGAAGCCCGACATCGCGTAGTTAAAGCCTCCTAACAAGCTAGGACTAAAGATGGCTAAACACGAAAAACAGTTTCAGAGCGTCCTCAACTCGGCCACGAGGGTCCGTCCGAAATAGACGCCCCAACAAAAACGACCCAAAATACACTTGTTCTGCGAGAAAACCACCCATGACACCCCTGCTAAGCTAATCCTAACCTTACTCAAGACATCCCAGAGTAAACAAATGAGAAAAAACTCACTAGGGACGCAAGAATGTGGAATCACAGCGGAGCACTGTGGGGAACACGTCCGGGTGGGGTGAACGCAGAGCAAGGAAGGCGGAAAAATGCGCTAGGCAGCGTCTGGTCCAAGAATCCACAGAAGTACATCCACGGAATATGGAAAGCTTATGAATAGTTAATCTTATTTATTTTTATTTTTTATTTGTTACAAAGTTTTTTCGTAGTGAGAACCCAATCATAAAGACGAACCATGAGTGATTTTGCGTGTGCTTATGATGAAGGTTCCTCTGAGCTCTGCGGCGGTAGATTCAAACTACGCTTATGAGCGTTTGAAGAGGTAGCCTTATGTAATAGGCATAATCGTCAATGATGGAGGGGCCACTAATAAATAAGTATATATATAAACATACACTCGACCCTCGGTTCAACGGACTATATGGGACCGTCACTTGTCCGTTGCATGAAAAAGTCCGTTGCTGGGTATAGTATTCATATAAGGGGGCCGGAAATCAATAGGCCTAGGCTATAGATACTCACAATAACATGCCCAGGTAATGGTAGTACGGTCGCGCTAATAAGTCATGTCCCACCTGTCATTACGTTAGGCTTGCTCTGTGCTGTATTAATGTCTGTCAGATGTTGGATAGGGTGGGTAAGTGTAGGAACATGTGTGCATATTTCACTAGATATGAAGAAATGAAGCTTAGATATAGCTGATACCAATTATTGATCAAAACATACTTGGTGCCGAGACATGACTTATTAGCGCGACCGTACAAGATGAGATATGACTGGCATGCTGACTCTGTGCACATTTCCAAAATAATGATAAGTAATTAATGTTCATAAACATTGTTAGTAAGCATAGTACAGTACTGTAGTACCTGTACATAAGTTAATGCTTAATTATTGACTTTATTGTTACTTTGTTCTTGTGAGTACATCCTATTCCTGCATCACAAGGTAGTATACCCGGTATTGAACATATTCCATACACCAAGGATTCACCCAAACTTTAAAAATATGACTGTAGTATGAACACATACAAACCTTATGACTGTTTGACAGATGTTATTATACTGCTGTGAATATAAAAATATAATAATAACTACAGTATGACTAAATTTACCAATGATACATATCAAAACAACAAATCAAACCAAATCAGTACAAACTACATCAAAACTACACTTGTTTCCTTGAACCCCAGAGGAGGTGGATGGACAGCAGCACTCGGGGGTGGTGTTAGCGCGGGGAGTGGGTGGGTGGGTGGGTCAGCATGTACTGTTAATATATTAGCACAGTCACGCCAAAGTGGCGCAGGTTGACTGGCTCGACCTGCACTAAGCTCGTCCGCCTCGAGCCAATGGCAGGCCGCCGAGTCGTAGGCTGGCTGATGACGTCATCGGCTGGATGGACGTATGGTCGGCTGGTCCATGCGAACGACCGGCAGTTGTCTCCAGGATTTCAGTGAGTGCGGTTGCTTCCGTATATCTATTAACATTGGTAGCAGAGCGTAGTTCGGGCATTATGGCGTGCTCACTGAAATGGCCTCCGAAATTAGAGCGTGATGAAGAATACGAAATGTGGAAGGAGGATGTGGGTGTTTGGTGTCGACTTACAACGATAGATAAGAAAAAGAGGGCTTTGGCGATCCATCTGTCACTTTCCGGGAGGGCTAGAATTGCCTCTTTTGAAATAGATAAGACCACATTGGAGGCCGACGATGGCGTGGAAGTGTTATTGAAAAGGCTTGATGACGTATTCCTGGTCGATGAAGGTAGAAGGAAGTTTGCAGCATTTGAGACTTTATATAGCCTACGGAGGAAAGAGAAAGCAGAGATAAAGGAACTTGTGTCAGAATTCGAACATGCGTACCACGGAGTTACCAAACAAGGATTGGAGCTTGATGATTCAGTGTTGGCCTTTATGTTATTGGCCTCCTGTGTGTTGGAGGAGAGGGAGAAGCAATTAGTCATGTCGGCAACCCAAGTGGTATCGTACGCAAATATGAAGGCGACGCTCAACCGTATCTTTTCAAGTGGTGCGATGGGACTTGGCGCCCACATACAGGTAAAATCGGAACCTTTATTTGTGGGATATGATGGCAATGTTGGTGAAAGTGAGGAAGCCCTGTATGTGAACGGAAACAGTCGCGGTAGACGTGGTTGGCGTGGACAGCAAGGCTATGAACGTGTGCGTGGTAATAGAGGACGTCAACGACAGGACAGGAGGAAGAAAAACCCAGTGGGGGCACTTGGTAAAATAACCAAGTGTGCTATTTGTGAATCAATATATCACTGGGCACGTGATTGCCCTGATGCCTACGAGAACAGAGGGGGACATGGTGGGTACGATGAGGAACCAGTGAACTTATTCGTGGGCTATGTGACTGATAATGAGAGCGAAGACAAATTACTGAAACTAGTGAGTGAATCAAAAGGGTGTGCTGTCCTAGATACGGGTTGTACAAACACTGTGTGTGGTTCACGTTAGCTCGACGAGTACATACAGGGGTTGACTTGACCATGAGCGCAGACTTGTGAAGGAGGAATGCTCTTATTCCAGCTTCACTTTTGGCAATGGTATTTCCGTGACTTCCTACAAGAAAGTTCCGTTTCCCTGTTGTATAGGGGATATGCGTGCCACTATTACTACTGATGTGGCGAGATGTAATTTACCGTTGTTACTGAGTAGGGCTTCTATGAAAAGAGCCAAAATGGTAATAAATTGTGAAACAAATCAGATCAAAGTGAATGGAAAGAAAAGAATCGTAAATTTGAAAATCTCATCATCAGAACACTATCTGTTGCCGCTATCGGCTTGACTAGACGGGGCAGTTGGTATCACTGTGGCTCTGGCATTATCTAATGACGGGGACCTAGAGAAGAAAGCTTTGAAACTTCATCGTTAGTTTGGACACCCTACAGCAGAGAAATTGAAGAAGCTTGTAAGGGATGCCGATATCCGGGACTCAAACCTGGAATGGAGGATCGATAAAGTGACAAATGATTGTAGTGTATAGAAGGTATAAGAAATACAACTATGTACATTCGTAAGTTCGCCAATGTACATAATTACATTTCTTACATGTTGCTGCTTGCCGGCAACATGTACAACTCCCAGCGACGCACACAGGCACACACACGGACATACAGCCACACCAGGACACCAGAGGAAGGAAGCGTGCCAATCGGGATGCAAGGAAGGGGAGTGTGTGGGGGTTGTGGAAATAGGTATGAAGATAGGAGTGTGGACGAAACGGTCTTTAAACTTGTACGTTTGTAAGTTGTAATGAGCTACAAGGAAAATATATATATGTGAGGTAGGAGGCACTCGCTTATTTATTATTTAATTTTAATTTTTGAATCGTACTTTAACCAGACCACTGAGTTACAAAACGTAACTCTTATAGGGCTGGCCACTGGCTTATTACAGTACATTCCTATAACCAGTCCAAGGATTCATAAAGACAAGTATAAACAGATGCTAGTATCCCTGGTAACTGTTTGCTTATACTGGTTAATTAAGCATTTAGTCATCATTAATGAATTTCTACCCTAATTGGCAAAATACAATTTCATTGCAAGCAGGTTGGTGACAGAGAAGACATCCAGCATTAAAAATGCCAAGCTTCATGCCAACGCTAACCCTGTCTCTGTTCTTCAGAGCAGTGACACGGTCTCCATGGAGAAATGCCATAGGGTACACACAGGCTGAATCATGCTTATATGGATGTAGGCCTTTATAACTAAACCTACCTTTAACCCTTAAAGAGCGGCGCCCGGCTATGGCCGGGCGCCAATTTGCAGCAAGTTAGGAGCATTATTATGGCTTTTAAAGGGTTAAAATCGAGTGCAAATGGCCGGGAGCGCAGCGGGCCACACGTCCGACTCCCAGGGCCTACCGCCGCCCACTGACTCACCCTCCCTGTGTTCTCGAGAGGCCGGCAGTGTAGCCAGCAGTGAGCGTAGCTGGGAAAAATATACCGCTATACGCTAAACTCCCATGTTACTGGTACCACTGTATGAGAACCACAAGTGCTACGTAGCTCGTTCTGGTCTTATTTTGAAGCTTTTAGCGGCTAGTTTTTTGCTGAATAAATTTCTTTTCATGCAGATACTTGATTTATCATTCAGGAGGGCCTGAATATGCCCAAAATAGCCCAATTCCACCCGCTAGACGAGGGTTGATGACAACCAGAAATATTGGAGAAAGATAGTATGTAGAGGAAAGCAATATAAATGTGGAGTTGTACTAAGGTGCTCATAAGTAAGGATAATGTTCAAATATAAGAAAGATCCGAGTTGGTGATCAAATATCTGTTGTGTTGTAATTGTTGAGAAAGAAAAAACAGACTACTGACACATGTTTTTACCACCATGCACTCCCTGCTCAATAGCTGGGCTAAGGTGGGTGCCCTCATGTTTCAGGGACTTAGTGGACAGTTGCCACAGATTGCTAGACACCACCGTCCATCAACAGCACTGTTGTCTGCCAATAACACACACTGGCTGGCCTGAGCCTCGAACCCTCGATCTCACGGTTTGCAGGCGAGTGCTCTACCAAATGCACTACGGCCTGAGGCCGTACTATTGTAAATATAATATGAGAACATTTTTGGGACTTGTTAAGAAAACACTTCAATCAAGAATAAAATCAAATGGACTTGTCAAGAGTTAGGTTGCTTCAAATTAGGACATAATATGCAGTGTTATTAAGGAAGAGCTATGACAGTATATACAGGTAGATTCAATTACTAACATGGACATTCTTTTCAATATTCACTATAATTACTGTAATTCACTTAATAAAGTACTCTACCTAATGACCCAAATTAAAATAAATCAGGAATTGACATCACTGATGTTCATATAATCATATTATTACAGTACCAAGATTTAATAATTTAATTGAAAAGATGCCCTTAGTTTTTTTTCCCCCCAGTCTACAGTAGGAAAATAACTAATTCATAACAATGGTATTAGTGACTACAGTATGTACAAGGTTAAAATGATTATGTAGTGAAAATAATAGAAAAATATATATAATTTCAGTGCATTGTATGCAAAAGTTAATGCATTTGTTATTGGATTATATTTTCTCCAACAATACACTTGCTTGGTGCTTGAGAGGATACAGCATACAGTAGCAAGGAAGGATGACGTAGGAGACATCTTGGAGTTAATGCATGTAAAACATGAACCATAGAGCATTGTTGCATAAGAGGTTAAAGAGGATCAATAATAGAGAGAGCAGTGTTGTGGGTGGCAGTGTTGCAAGGTGGTCAAGGTACAAGGGAATGGCACGCAACATAAACAAGTGTAGCCGCAGCAGCAGCAGCAGCACCTTTGGAGTCGTCACCCACCTTGAACGTAGAACTGAGACAAGCCAACAAGAGTGGAGGTGGAGGAGGCGTTGTTGTTACCTCGGCGTCGGAGCATCATCTCGGAGCGTGCGGAGTTCTGGCCCATGATGGCTTCCTCCAGGCGGCTCTTCATGGCCTCCTTGTCCTGGCGGCTGGATCGGGCACCGCCGCGCTGCCACCGTCGCTTACCCTGAAATAAATTATAATGTAAATCTTGCAAAACAAACAAACCAAAACAGGAATGGCACAATATAAAGACTAAATAACTTATCAACATCAGTATGTGGAAATAACACATTGAAGATTTAGCAAAACTATACAGTGCACTCCCGGTATTCGCGCCTAGGTCGTACCGGCCCCTTTCCGCGTTCCGCATGTACAGTCGACCCTCGATTTAACGGACGTCGATTTAACGAACTCTGTCCATAGCCGGACAATCCCTCCGGACACCGGACAAATGTCCGTTAGTGTGAAATTTGTCCAGAAGGTGGCGGGCATAATTATATTAGTTTAAGCTAATGTAAGAAAAATAACTTTATTGGTATCATTGAATTTTTTTTTTCTTTTCTATTTACTGTACTATATTTATGTTTTATTATCTTCTATCTAATTAGGTTAACCCTCCAGCCCCGGCTATGTATTATATATATATTCCCCGAAATCCGGGGGTTTTGGCCGAAAAACGTCTACGCCTAGGCTACCGCATCTTTGTTATTTGGCTTGCTTCCGCATTCCCGCGCATCCCCAAGCGTAGATGTGTTTCGTACCTGTAGAATGGTGTTAAGTAGAGCTCTCTTAAGTTAACTGGTTCAGTTGTGATGATGATTTCATTGGAGATAACTTTATGGCAAAAACAGCCACTTTACACTACTTTTCGATACTTAACAATAACATACAGGCACACACGAACAAGCGACGCACTCCTTCTTGTGGCCGGAGATGCGGGGCGTCGGTCCAGCCGGCTGTTGTTTACATGCGTCGGACGTACGCCTCGCACACCAAGCTTACAGGCTTTTAGCTCATGGGTGTTTAAGAGCCCTTCCGGGTAGCTCGGGTGTGTTTTTTATGGGCGTTCAAGAGCCCTTCCGGGTCTGATGGGTAAACAAAAATGCAGAAAGTTAGAAATCTATTATTTTGGCATATTTAGGCAAAAATAAAAGTCTGCAGGGAGTCTTCCAGCAACGCGACTTTTTCTGTTAACGGACAAGCTTTCCCCCCTATTAGTCCGTTAAATCGAGGGTCGACGGTACGTGGGCAATGTTTAACTTAGGTTTCAGAATTTCCTAACCACAACTGTACATAGAGAAGGGTAAGAGTAGCCTGTAGTACGGTACATATTACAGTATGCACTATAATCTAAGGGTAACGAGCTTCACTACAGTATCCATCTAGGGGTGGCCTGTAGCGACATTGGTAGAACGCTCGATTTCTAACCGGGAGGACCGAGTTTGATTCTCGGCAGGTGGAGATGTTTGGGCAATCTCTTCACGCCCCTTGCCTCTGTTTCGCCTGACAGTAAAATAGGTCTGTGGCTAATTTTTGCTGACCAAGGCTGACGAGTCCCATCCACCCGAATTTTTGTAAGGTTGTCTGCCCTAAATGTGTTGCCAACCAAGGCTGATAAGTCCCATTCACCATTGTAAATCATGGAAAGCAGGCATCATAGTTGAAGGTAAGGGTGCCTATTATGTACGTACTTTAACTACAAACTATAAAACCTAACTAAATCTACAACACTTCCCCCTCGAACACCAACCTTGTACCCGAAGCAGGACACAGCAATATAGAGTACGTCGAGGAGAGTGACCCCCCTTAACTACCAAACATACAACTACAAACTATAAAACCCAACTTAATCTACAACACTTCCCCCTCGAGCTAACTAACCTTGTACTCGAAGCAGGACACGGCAGTATAGAGTACGTCTAGGAGCTGGTGTAGTCGTGTTTGAGAGAGGTCGGCCAGGGTGTGACGTAGGCTGGTCCCGTCGGCCGCCCGCACCACCCACAGCAAGCACGTCAACAGGTTCCGCGTCGTCTCGGAACTCAGCGGGCACTTCCGAGGCTGCTGGTGGTTCTGGAAACGGAAGGATGAATAAAGAAGGGGTACTGTATAATTAGTGCTCAGGATTTCCACATTGTTCTCTGTTGGGATAAGGAGAGGCATGGGGTTGCAGCACAGGGTCCCAGAACTGTTTGGTGTTGTAGTGATCGATATGTATTCATATTTGTTTTCACCAACCCACCAATTAATTTACAAATAAACCCAACTAATGAAATCAATGAAAGTTATGAATACATGTGGTACTCCAAAGACTCAAACCTAGGATACTCACACCAAAATTCTGCATACCATATTTCTCAAGCATGGGGTTGCGGCAGAGGGTCCCAAAATCTTGAAATGTTTTGTCTTTTAGCGATAGACATGTACTAAACCATATTTTTAGCATATTAGGGGCCTCACTTAATTAGATGCACCGCACCCACTCCCAACTTTAGGACCGTAAGTAATAATAATAATAATAATAAGCATGTTACTTATTTCTCACAAGCGCCAATTTTTCCGCAGAATTCACTGGCGCTCGAAAACCCCAAGTATTATGAGCCAGAAATATTGCCAGGCCTATCTATCATGCAGTATAAGGTCTATAGAACTGTAGCTTATATTACTTTACTAACAAAAGTTGCATAGTGTTGAAATCATGAAACAATTTGTGAGTGCTTAGATAATTCCACTGATTAATATATTCGATAAGAAGCTAGCTAAACATAATCCTTTAATTCAAGCTATTTTACAACTTAATATTATGTGTAGCCATACATACCATTACTCTGAAGCTTTGCCTTCAGTGAAAATATTTTACCGTACTATATTCAAAATTAATTTTGAATAACTTCATATACTTCTGGACTACACTAAAAATGGGCTATAAAAGGTTACAGAGTACAAACGAAAATCATGAAACTTCACAAAACATGGACACAACACAGATTCCTTCCATGACTCTAATATTAGACATGAAGTAAGATGTATTAATGATTTTGACCATATCAAAATAAGCAAACAATAGAATGGCTAAAAGCAGACAACTACACTATTGCAATATACTCAAAAAGTGGTTATCTCAAAATGTACCTCAAATTTGTCAACAACAACAAGAAGAGTGGAAGAGATGGTCACTTACATTCTCCACCTCCTCTTCTGCCATCTGCATGCAAGTTCAGTGCAATAAATATTTAACCAACAAGGATAATGCCACTTTCCTTATATTCTGGATAACAATAAGATTTTATTGAGCTTTAGAATTACCTCAAGGAGAAAAAGAAATATGCAGCAGATTATATCAATTAAACCATTCGTCTCTGACAGGTCCTCCCTAAGCTGAATAAAATCCAGTAATGATATCCAGACTAATATGAAAAAGACAGCATCGTAGTGAAAGGATAACTTGTGCCATGATGACCTATCAATTACCGAGAGCAATGCTACATACATTTATTTACGATGAATATATCTACAATATTGAACATCTAATATGTATCATAAGGACTTCCAACCATTGTAAAATAATTTCTCCTATATACAATAATTTGTTGTACTTTTTAATCTCCACAGCACAAACATTCTAATCCAAATTACTGTTATCCTAGAGTCCCCTTGAAGACCTTGAGATCTGCTTGCATGTGTTAGCCTTATTAACCCTGTGGTGGCACTCCAGGGATCACAGATGACTGATAATCTAGTCACAATTCCTGGAGATAATTTTGTAAGACCTCACTGCACGTCTTCTTCAGTTTATTCCTAGTTGCCACCCCCAGCACTTCTATTCTCATACTTTTCTTCAACCAGTTATCCTCATTTAATCTCTGTGTTTACAAATCTATACATAAGGCAGGTGCTAGTTATCCCCACACATCTCCCTTGATTTTCACTTTGTCACACCACTCATTGTCCACAAATACTTCATGTCCAGCACTTCCACCTGAGACTGAACCTGCACCTTATGTGGATCACCCAGTCTTCCAAATTACCATACAGAAAAATGTACTGTATGTAAAGTATATTCCGCTCTTCGCCTGTGTCGACAAGGGGTCTATTTCTCCACACATTCCTCAAGGCCTTCAATACATTTGCTCTTCTCCACTCCCACCCTATGGTCTACTTTTCACCCATGGCTGCTATCTCTTCTCCCAAATATCTCAATGTCTGTACTCTCTGCTACAGAAACTGATAAAAGATTATACTGTACCGGTACTGTATAATTATCTAACACTATACCTACTTACCATTTCCTTAAATAATAATGCTACCAATAAGTCAAACAAACACTGTTATTGGCCCTTTCATTAGTACAACATGTAGAGCCTGTCTAGTGCAATTGAAGCAAGCAATTTGTAGGCAACAAAATATATACTGGATAACAAAATTATGGTCTCATGAAATGTACTAAATTGACTTACCTTAAGAGAAATGTGTTGCAAGGAAGCTTATATATTAAGTAACAGTAAAATAAATATGGTAGCAAATAGAACAATTTTATGATAACAAAAAAATCAAGGTTAGACCATTAGTTACAACCAATAATTAGAAAAAAACAATTTATGCTCATAAAAAAAAATCACAACTAGATCATTGGTTAGTAAACAGTAGGTTTAATGTTCTACTAACTTTATATTTGGCTAGAACTAATGTATTCTACATTTCTAATTATACCGGTATACTAAAAACTCCAAGAATTGTTTAACAATATAGATAGCAGTCTTTAGTATGAAACTAACTTCATATATAATTATCTGTCAAAATATCTATATACATAAAATGTCCATGTACATCTGACAGGTGGTTACTATGTTGCAAAACACAACATAACAGAATTATCTAAAGCTTGAATGCGAGTGTTTTTTCAAAACTGCAGGTACCTCAATTTGATACTTTCTCAATCAACCCTTCACTCAACCCTCTCTGTATGTCTCTAGCATCCACTTCTTACTATAGGATTATATAAGATCTCTGTCTCTCCCCATCAGCCTAAATTATGATTGATTGATTGATTGATAGAAAACATGGCAACCCCCTCATACATCATACAACCATAAAGACATCATTATACAGTATCATATAACTAATCACATAAATTGCACCTACACCTTAATTCAAAATTATCTAAATCACATCTCTTTGAACTCATTGGTCTAGTTAAAATATTTTATTATTTCAATATTACCGTACTATACTCGGTTACCCATAGGGGGTAAGGGAGTCTTTATTTTATAGTGGAGGAAAAAAAGAATATGCCCCACGCATCCTACTGCGTGTCGTACAAGGCAGGATGGCGGTAGACTTGTGGACCAACAGCCATTACTATACAATATAGCCTTGCTATTGGCACTGTCTTGGTATGGCATTACCGAGGCTGGTGGGGCGCGGATAGGTGCCACAGAAGACTCTAAAAGTCTTACCTGGGTGCTGTTTGGCACCACACCAGAGTCGGCCATACTGTTTACATGGCGGGGCAATGTTGTGGCAGGACTTTGCCACTATTGCAGGTAAATCTATATGGCACATTTTCCCCTCTTTTGGTTGAATTGTTAGACACCCAGTAATAAACATGGGGCATATTCTTTTCCTCCATTAAATATGGAGGACCCCCTTACCCCCAGGGGTCCATCTTAGTAATATCTATGGCTACTCATCTAAATCCCACCAGTGACCAATACCTCATATCAAATTGATCTAAGACTATAAATCATAGAATCACTAAACTAACTACAAATATTCTCCAATACACATTAACATTTTTTGGTGTTCTTACCCCATGGATGACATCGTAGTCGCTCTCCCGGTTGGAGAACATCGGTGATCCAGCGATAGCAAGGGCAACGTTGTGGGTGATGTGGCTCGGTCCTCCGTCATTCTCATCACTCAGTGACGACAAAGGGTTGCGGTCTAGAGGGTAGAAGATAAATATAAAATTTAATAGATATAAACATAACACACAGATATATAACATACTAGCCATGAAACAACCAAGTGGTAAGTTGCTAGCTGAGTGAGCAACGTTGACCGGCCATTATACGGGACCAGATGTATGTTGTGTGGATAGTGTAGCACACCAAACAATTAAAATGTAAAACTTGCAAACTAAACAAACGAAAACTGGGACAAAGATAATATAAAGTCAAATTAACTTATCAAAACAGTTAACTTTGCTCGCCTCAATACAACCTTGGAGGCCGACAAGTCCTAACCTATGTCCCCTCCATACCTTCTATCACTCCTCCACATGTGTCGTCAGGAATGAACTAAAATACCTTTGCATGGCGGGACGTTTTAAATACCATAGCTTCGCCTTTTAAAGGTTAACCCTTGGGATCCGGGAGGCCTCATATGAGGCAAAATGGTAAAAAAAAAATCGCCGCTATAATCATCAGAACTCGGCAACCACGCGTTGTAGCGACGTCATCTCTACGGAATTCTACAGACAACAAAAAGTTCTACAATTTGCAAAAACATTGACTGCTCTAGGTAGTCTCAATCAGTACCTACTGAATTATGAAGTTGATTTTACCAAAATTCATATGAGGCCCCCCGGATCCCATGGGTTAAATTCACTGACACCATAGCGCATGAGTCTGTTTCCTGTAAGTCTACCATCAACTTACACTTTGTTGATGCGAAGGTGTGTAGTTGAGGGAGGGCATCAATGGCTATACTGATGAGAGGCAGGTAGAGGGCAGCCACGCGGGATTTAACCTCGGGGTCGGTGTAGCGTTCGTCTGTGTCGTGGCTCGTCAACAGGTTACGCACAGAGTTCACCGCTCGTCCGTGAATGGTTGGGTTACTGAAGAAGAAATTAAAATGTAAAACTTGCAAAACAAAACAAATGCACAAACAAAATGCACATAATTGTTAGCCGTGTAGACAATTATTACCATATTTCAAAAAATTTCATACTCAGCATTGTCATAATCTCTGTTGAATACTCAGGAAATATTATGCAGCACATACAATTATAAATATGCTGCAATTGAAAAACTTACTATAAGAATCGAGTCTAGTATATTGGATACTGAGTGAAAATTTAGTCATAACATTGGAAACTAAATCCACATATTGAAGAACATTTTTATAAGGACACAACAGTACAGTCGGGCTCCCAAGGGCGCGTATTCGAAAGGTGCGGGAGGTACTAGAGTGGCACGAAATTTGTAAAAGAAGCGTTTTTCAAAAAGGGCGCGATCTATGGCCCGTTCGGAAAGAGATGCGCAGCTATTGTCGGCCATCTTGACGTGACGTCAGCCCGCTTCCGCCCTCCCCGAGTCCCAGTTAGCATCCTTCGTGGCCTTGAACGTGCTCCGAGATTATGGATCCCGCCATCCCCTTAGATTCATTGATTCTTAAGTCCCAAGGGCGCGCATTTCCAAGGACACGGCCTTTGGCCAGTCTACATTGACCGCGCCCTTCCGGGCCTACTGTATCTGGTTAGCCGTCTGGCTGGCTCAGTTGATAGCGTGCCTGCTTCCCATCTTGCAGGTCTCGCGTTCAATCCCCGCTTAGGTTGAAATGTTTTACTCAGATATAACCGGCGGTTACCGTCTCCCCATGAGCAAGGGAGATGAGTAATGGTCTCTGGTTGATTAAAGAAGTGTCAAGCGCTTGAGAATCCTCGAAGGAGGAGATACGGGCGCTATATAAGTAACCAGACGATTATTATTATTATTATTATTGTCTAGAGCCCTCTCAAGAGGAATGAAGATGAACCAACACTTCTGTGTCCTTAGCATAAGAACTGTTTTCAACATATTGATTTACTGTTCTAATATTGGATACTATTCTGATAAAATAATCAACTACTTTCAAAGTCATTAAATCCCCTAACTCTTACTTTATCTCTAGTGCTGCAGAGAGGTCAGACAACACCAGGCCAATGAGGAAGTGTTGTCGCCTGAAGGATCCAGAGAGAACCATGAAGGCGCTGCGGTTTCCACCAAACACTGTGGAGATGAATGATGACTGGCTGGTGGTCGACCCAATCTGTTAGCACCAGGGGGAGGGAGGGAGTTATATAACACCAATTTACTTTTAATAATAATAATAATAATAATAATAATAATAAAAACTATTTGTCATCAGCCTACTGGGAATTTAGTTTTAAGACTGGAACTAATATGAGTTAATAAAATTTACAAGAATTTTTTCTATACAGGTACAGTTTTCCGCACATTTCTATTTCTCAACCATCCTAGCAAATCGTAACTTGGCAGAGCCGCACCCACTTCCCCAATCCCCCTCCCTTACTCCACCTCCTACCAATAGGTGGAAGGTAGGAGGTGGAGCGAGGGAGGGGGGTTGGGGAAGGGGGTGCAGCGCTGCCTAATCACGACCCCAACGTAATAGAATATGTGCGGCAAACTGTACATACATACATACAAGTTTAAAGATCGTTTTGTCCACAGTGAGTGTGGTTACAGTTTCACTTCCTAAATGGTGGCATTCCAGGCGATCCTGTCATGGGCTGCCTCGGTTGTCAAGTTCTATGTTTTGAGATCGGACCGAAGTACTTGATCCCAGTATATATACAGTACATGTAAATAAAAGAACCTTAACTTACCGAGGGACAAGGTGATGATGGGGCGGAGATGGCAGAGAGAGGGGTGCAGAACGGCAGGTTGAGGGCCACAAAGTGTTCGTGACTGCACACTATACGAATAAAGTCCAGCTGCAAATATAACCCAGACAATATTAAACCAACATCTACATAATAAAGAACAGTCAAAATACAAAACAAATCAAATCATATGTACAATAAAATAAGAGTTGTGAGATATCTTTGTTATATTCTTGTTGCGTTTATCTTGTGTCGTCCCAGTTTTGGTTTGTTTATTTTGCAAGTTTTACATTATAACTGATGACTTTATTATCATTCTTTTTAACCCTCTTACATCCTGACGCGATTTTTGAGCCTATTAGGGATACTTTAAATCCTTTGTTACCGTCAGGGGTATCTATAAACCTTTAGTTTGTTTACTTCAACCTCTGCAGTTGTCTTTGAGTTAGCTGTGGGCAGAAAACTAATTTTGGAGAGGTAATTACAACAGTGAGAGTAATCTATTTCTTATTACTAATCTGGCAACCTCTGCGTCCTATGGTCGTGAGAGGGTTAATAAACTGATAATACTGTACAGTTACACAAAATTATAGCTCATAATTAGTTTTGTCTTTCTATATTTCATAATATATTTTGCTAAATCTTCAATGATTTTGATAAGTTCTTTTGTTTATATATTGTGCGGTTCCTGTTTTGGCTTGTTTACTTTTCAAGTTTTACATTATAATCCCAACTTTTAATACAATTGCCATGAGGTACCTTTAGATTAATGAGCTGTCCCGCATCCGGCAGTGAGGCGATCTTTCCGTTCATCTGGCGGCAGTAGTTCTGAACGAGGGTGAACACAAACCCGCGGTCCATCACTGATAACAGGTCACACAGGAAGAACGCCAGGCTGCTGTTGATGTTCTGGATAAACTGCAAAAGAAAAAAAGAAAAATATCACCATCATCTCCAATGCCTTGCTTCTCCCCTGCAAAACCCCTGCTAAAGGATGGCCAGGCTACTCTGTCCAGACATTCTCCCTTTGCCCGAGCCACAATGCTCCATCCACACCATCAAAGTTTATATTTATGTGGTGGATTGTGTTCTTTTATTTAATAATTTTCATTTTAGTAAGCGTTGTTTCCACATAGCGATTTTGATAATTTAATTTGACTTTATATTGTCCTTGTCCCAATTTTAGTTTGTTTAGTTTGCAAGTTTTACATTTTAATTTATATATTTTTCAACTTTCTTCATCCACTACCAGCAGATCTTCTTTATTTAACTTCCATGAATCTTTCTTGGAACCGCTATACACCTCCCTTTACACCTCTACATTACCTAATTCATCCAGCCTGTTCATACAAGAGGTTATTCTGCAATAACTCATCTCCACAACTCTCAGTTTGGAGAGGTACACTCATGTCCTTAACGTCCTTCTTGTGGTGAGTGATGATTAAGATGAAAATAATGAAATACTAACCCTGGTGTCCTTAATGTCCTTGTTGTGGTGAGCAATGATAGTGATGATGATGATGATGAATAAAATACTAACCCTGGTGTCCTTAATGTCTTTGTTGTGGTGAACAATGATGTCGTTGGTGATAAGATAGTGATGATGATGATGATAAATAAAATACTGACCATGGTGTCCTTAACATCCTTGTCGTGGTGATGCTTGTGGTAATGATGATTAAGATGAATATAATAAAATACTAACCCTGGTATCCTTAACGTCCTTGTTGTGGTGAGCGATGATGTCGTTGGTAATGGATGATGTAAGATTTTGCACATCATCAGTAAAGTGATGTGAGAACCTCAGTTTACGGGGAGTGTCCGGCCCACCACCAACCCTCGCCAGGTGCTCCATCATTGACTTGATCATCACCTCAAAGAAGAACCTGAATGTAAAATAAACAATAAGCTTACATTAGGTTCATACAGTATTTTGCCTATTATTTCTGTGTTTAGGAAGTTGAGTAAAAGAAACATAAAATTGTAAAACTTGCAAAATAAACAAACCAAAACTGGGACGACATAAGATAAATGCAAAAGAACTAATAAAAATCGCTATGTGGATATAATGTTTGATAAAATAAAAGAACACAATCCACCACATAGGGTGTACATCACTACATGAGCAAGTTAATCTGGTTCCTAAACACTAATCACTTGAACACAGTGCTACAATATTAACATTGAAACAAACCCATGGCGCAGAATATACATTCAGGTGGCATTGGAAAGGCCTATTCCTCTGGTTTCAAGGATATATCATTGAAATACATTCCAGCTCTTGTTTATACATGAAAATGTGCAGGAAATGAAGGTTACTTTTAGTCCAAAACCCCTGTATGGTACAGTGGTGACCAAGCAATTGTTGATTAGTTATTTTGTATTACTGTGTTCGTATACGTTTTGGTTTGTTTATTTTGCAAGTTTTACATTATAATATGACAAGTGCCGCAACAAAAGTGTTAAATAGAGCAAAGTACAGTACTGACCAAGAGTTAGCGAGAGCCTTCTCCCTGCCGGCCCCGTTGGAGACCACCCACTGGAGAGCTACTTCTTCATGAGTCAGCTTACGACCACTGGAACGCTGCAGGCTTAACAGGTTCTCATATGTGCTTCCTGGTCAGTGCAAGAGAAACAAACAATTACATTTTGACAAAGTATCAAACAAAAACCAAATCCGCCACATACACATGCAATAGCTAATACAAATATATGTTTTTCTTTTATAATTATTGAATCACTATATTCATAAAGTATAAAGTACAGAACTTATACAAGAGAGGAAATATCTAAGATACCAAATTAAACTCAGTAACTACTTGCTCACCTCCAATAATAAACTCCTCCTCATCAGTGTCTGAGGCATGTAAAACATATTTTGTATGACTTAAATACAAGAAATACAAGAAAATAATATCTTCAATTATTTTATAACAATCACAGGCCGTAGCTCGATTGGTAGAGCGTTCGCCTGCTAACCGTGAGGTAGGCGGTTCGAGCCTCGGGCCAGCCAGTGTGTTATTGGCAGACGTCAGTGCTGTTGGTGAACGGTGCGGTCTAGCAATCTATGGCAACTATTCACTAAGTCCCTGATTCATCAGGACACCCACCCTAGCCTTGCTATTCAGCAGGGAGTGTATGGTGGTAAAAACTGCAATCACAGTCATTAATTTTGCTTAGAGAATATTATATAAAATAAATAATATACTAAAGACAATTATGAATTCATACTTTAAGCATTTTAAAATATTGCCACTTATCCCAAAATTAAGATAATTATCAAGAACAATATAATCTAACTCCAGTCCTAAAACCTTGTATAAATGTTAATGTACATTTTGACGGAAACGGTGAAAACAGGTACCGGAATGCAATGTATGAATAAGCAGCCAAGAAGGTAGAAATACACATTTATCTTGGTACCTGTCCTCATGGAATTGGTTCTGTCGATGCCCCGGGCAAATATTCCTCCCACCTCAGCATCCACGTCCAGTCCAAGGTCCGGGTTACTGCTGCTCCTGAGGATATGAATACAAATTTGAGGTACAGATCATCATTGTAGTTCAATAATCTTGCTACTAGGCCTATGTGGTGGATTGTGTTCTTTTATTTCAAAATTTTATTTTATTAAGCGTTATTTCCACATAGCGATTTTGATTAGTTCTTTTGCATTTATCTTGTGTCGTCCCAGTTTTGGTTTGTTTAGTTTGCAAGTTTTACATTATAATCAAACTTTTGTGGGCGTAAGATGAAAGTAACAATTGGGATATTGGGCTTCTTCAGATTCTCTCCATTGTCATACACAATCCTGACCTATATACTGTTGTTGTTGTTGTTCCCCAAGCTGCCTGGCCGAACAGCCCCAAGGCCCCGAGCAAGGCCAAGGCCATAACCGAGCGCCCCCACAGAACCCTCCCCGCCGACCACAATAAAGGGGTGACCGAAGCCACTCCATGGCGGGGAGCTTGAGGAGGGTGCGGAAACGCCCGGGAAACCAAAGCCCCACCCAGGGCCCTGTACTGTATTGTACATGTACAATCGGGGGTATTAAGTGTTGTCATAGATTCCAGTGGTTTACGCTCAACAAGTGTTATTGGTATCTTTATAGTTACTAGGAAAAGTGCTTATCCCTTAGAGTATTAGTCAGTGTCCGAAACTTTGTGAAATAACTGACACCACTTATTAACCTCGACTGTACAATAAATACATACCTTATTAATTGTTATTACAGGGAATCCATGCAAAGATAGATAGAGAGAGAGAGAGAGAGAGAGAGAGAGAGAGCAAGAGTGAGCGAGAGAGAGAGCAAAAGTGAGCGAGAGAGAGAGAGAGCAAGAGTGAGCGAGAGAGAGCAAGAGTGAGCGAGAGAGAGAGCAAGAGTGAGCGAGAGAGAGCAAGAGCGAGCGAGAGAGAGCAAGAGCGAGCGAGAGAGAGCAAGAGCGAGCGAGAGAGAGCAAGAGCGAGAGAGAGCAAGAGCGAGCGAGAGAAAGAGAGCGAGAGAGAGCAAGAGCGAGCGAGAGAAAGAGAGCGAGAGAGAGAAAGAGAGCGAGAGCGAGAGCGAGAGAGAGAGAGAGAGAGCGAGAGAGAGAGAGAGAGAAAGAGAAAGAGCGAGAGAGAAAGAGAGAGAAAGAGAGCGAAAGAGAGAGAAAGAGAGCGAAAGAGAGAGAAAGAGAGCGAGAGAGAGAAAGAGAGCGAGAGAGAGAGACTAGGGAAGAACCTTGCTATTCAAATACAAATCTTTGGTTCTGACCTAGAGTACTTGCGATGCGTAGGTACAGATGCTGGTGCCTGCGGTGGTGGTGGTGGTGGCATCTGTTGTGGGTGGTGGGGGGCAGTATGGTGTGGGGGCCTAAAGGGGGTGGTGGTAGAAGTGGGGGTGGTAGGACAGTCATCAGGATGGGGGAGCGTGGATTGGTAAGCCACGTACGACAGCAGGGTACTGTTACGCCCGTGCTGATCATTCTTGTCTTCCAGTAGGGCCTGAAGGGAAAGTTAAGTTATTGTAGATCATTTTTAATTTTAATGAGTTTGCTATATTCATTTGAACAGTAACTTTTGAGTTCGTTTTCAAGTTTGATATTTTAATTAATAGATTAACTTGAATTTTATAAAAACTAAACGCTGCCACTAGAATGTTCGTTTTGCATTAAAATGTGGACTTTGATATAACTGTGTTGGTGGTGTAATGGTTTAGATGTTTATGTTCTGGGTGTGGTGTCCCAAGTTGGAATCCCGGGAGGACTATATGCTTTCATTAGTATATTCAAGTGTATTGGGGTTTGTAATTAATGATTAATGTTAAGAACGGGGTGTTACTTAATATTTGTGTACTGACCGAGATGCGTCCAACCAGTGCAGCGATGGTGTGAAAGCAGGCCTGGGCTATGTTGACCAGTTGGCCGGCCAGGGTTGGGGGCCACACCAGTAGTGACAACAGACGGTCAAACAACACCGGCAGGAACCGCACCAGAGGCTCAGCGTGGCAGTTTATTAGCTCACCCATCCTACAAAGAAAATAGTACCATATAAGTTAAAATGTAAAACTTGCAAACTAAACAAACCAAAATTAGGACAAGGACAATATAAAGTCAAATTAAATTATCAAAATCGCTATGTGGAAACAACGCTTACTAAAATGAAAATTATTAAATAAAAGAACACAATCCACCACATAGGGTGTACATTACTACATGAGCAAGTTAATCTGTTTCCCAAGCAAACTAATCGCACATATAACAACGCACTATCGTCACGTTAAAGGAAGTAGTCAAGTTTGGGAAATCCGGGACGTTCTGGTAAATTTCAGATTAACCAGACCACTGAGCTCCATACAGTAGAACCCAGCCTATCCAGTGATCTCAGATCCGGAAACCGAAGAGATTCGGACAGGCATTTCGATCCAGACTCATGTTTCAGCCAACCAAACTTGTCTGGATGGCTTGGGAAAATTAAAATCAATCCAGAAACAAACAAGATGAATTCAAGTCACTGCACATATTGTTTACATCCAGCGTTAGATATCCAGACTTGTATGTTAGCCATACGGATTTGTCTGGATGGCTGAAACCTAAGTCTGGTTGTTTAAATTAGATATCCGGCCTCATGTTTCAGCCATCCGGATCTGTCTGGATGGCTGAATATATATCCAGACTTTTGGCAGATCCAGACAGGGTTCTCCCTCAAATAGTCTGGAAGGGCGAGGTTTTACTGTATTTTCTATGTTGACTAATAATCTCAATGTTGTTCTAAATACTTCCAGACTACTTAATTTAACTTAAAAATATAAGAGCTTTATAGGTTATCATTATCCCGACATGCTACAATCTTCATAGACATTCAGCATCGGCTAATAATTGGATTGCAGAGAAAAATATAAGCTCCCAACAATTCTAAAAATGTGCCTAACAAAAAGTCCAATACTAACGCTTTCTTCAGCTCGGCCTCCATGTTCGCCTCACCGATACGTGCGGGAATGCTGCCTTCCTCCACCATCTTACACAGCTGGAAGAAACGGTCCAGGTGCATGTCCTACAAAGAAAATAGAAATCATAATAAAAAAATAAAAAAAATTAATAAAAAAAATATAATAAAAAATATATAATGGGGTATGTGTCAGAGTATAGAGATAGAAATATAGATGAGAAAAGATAAATTATAATGTAAAACTTGCAAAATACACAAACCAAAACTTGGACGAACACAGTAAAAAGACAAAACAACTTATCAAATTTTAAATACTGAAGATATATAAAATCATATATAATATACCGGTAGTTGCTGTAATTGAGCCACAAATACGGAAAATTCTTTAAACTCTCTAACCTGAGCGTGAACCGAGGACACAGCATCGACGTTGACAGTAAAGAGCCCCTTGTGGTTGTCGACCCACTTGGTGCCGGGCAGCTGTATGTCGGCAGTGATGTAAGGGTAGTTGCTGGGGGGCCGCTCCATCATCACCGGTAGACTCTTCTCTCCCGTCAATAGGCTCCCGTCGCGGTACACTGGCAGCCACTGAAACACAGGTTCATAGCTTTAATTCAAAGTTACCACTATATTTAATTGACCACTTGCAAGGTTTGTTCTGTACAGTATAAGGAAGTTGGAGCTGTAGACATCGATATTTAGCAGAATTACCTGTTAAAATGCGGTTGTAGTACATTTATAAATACATAAAACCCAAGTTAACATACTCTTTAGCCATCAGAAACCTACATAATTATTGTTTTTCTATTTAATATCGATGTCTACAGTTCCAACTTCCTTATAGCCTGAAACTCGCAAGTGGTCAATTATAACTTTAAAAAATAGATAAATATATACTTTAAATACTGAGGGACTGCTCTGGGTCTGCTCCTTCAGTGCTAAGGGTCATAATCCACTTAGTGGAAATTGCACTGTGGAGTAAGACAGTGAGGGCCTGTCTGGGGGCCTGGAGGCAGTTTCTGCCATGGCCATCCCTTTTGGGGAAAGAAAATCCTCTTATGGTAACCAGAAATTATTGAAAATTACGTTATCGTGTGAAGGGGTAAAGAGACTCGACACATACTCTACAGGTGATCGTGCAGCATGGATAGCAATCATCGGGTAACCAAGGCATACCAGTGCAAAACATGGACTATCTTTGTATAAAACCCCCGTTGACCCACCGTATATCCCACAGGTGTCTCAATGGTCTTCTCCTCAGCTTTCTTCTGACAGGACACATGGTAGAAGGTGAAGAGCAAGTGGTGTTGGTCTCCTAACACCGCCGGCAGCTTGATCTTCACTTCGTCGTAGAAGTCCGGGCTCTTGTTGTGGTAGGTGACTGCGGTGTAGGCCTCGGTGGTAAACTCCGGGCAGGAGGACTTCCCGAATATTCTGATACCCGCGGCATCCTCCTCCTCTCCGCACATAAACTGGATTTTCACGGCGATGTTACGGGCAGAACCTGGGATACAAAAGATTGTTCAGAGGGTTCCATGCCAGCAAAAGATCCATTCAATAGTCTAATACAGTATAACTTACTCTACTACAACTTTTTTTTGCTAGACGCCGTAATTCCCGCGAAGGGGTGGCCAACAACATAAGGGGTTTGTCACGAATTGCTAGGTCAAGTTGCCTGGGCTTGACATCTACCAATAACATTTTGACAGAGCGGGTTTGGCCTCCCGACCCTTTGATCAGCAGCTGAAGCTCTACTGACTATGCCATGGCTCGCGACATAACTCTATCAATTAATTCCCGGACAACTCAACCAGTAGACCATTTAAACCAATAGATCTAAACTACAGTAAATCCCGCCTATCTGGGTCCATCTTACTTACCCGGCCTGTTGTTGAAGTTGAGGTCCTTGGGTGAGACGTAGAGCAGGTTGCGGTAGTAGTAGTGGGGCACAAAGATGTCTCGCGGGGGAAACTCGGCCACTTCCTTGATAGGTCGACACTTCTCATCTGTTGTCATTCAGTGGCAGACATGGATTAATATATAGGATATGCTTGATTGCAGGGTGTCGAACGAAAGCAAAGTCTATTATTTTTATAGTCTTTATTATTGTAAAATGTATATGTAAAGCTAAAAAATTATGGTTTATAGTTCAAATTATGTTTTTTTTTTATTTTTTTTTTTGGTTGAAGGGTCGGAGAATCCGAAGACCCCTTTTCACCCTTACCTTATTTTACCGTCAGGCAAAACAGAGGCAAGGGGTGTGAGGAGATTGCCCAAACATCTCCCACCAGCCGAGAATCAAACTCCGTCCTCTCATTTAGAAACCCAGCGCTCTACCAATGTCGCTACTGGACACCCCAAATTATGCCTTTGAAAGTGATAAAATTACCAAAACATTGCTATTTCATGTCAATTTTCCCGTTTTCCTTCTCATATTCATTCAAGTCTTCAAACAAAATTGCTCCAGTTTGACACCCTATTTAATTGTACTGTATCAAAGCTTTACCATTTGGCTTTAAGTGATCACAAAAAAATCTATTCTACTTATTGATGATGGAGGGCCTTGATTAAATTGAACATACAGGTCTCCCTCGATTTACGATTGGGTTACATTCCTGAAAACCCGATCTTAAATAGAAAAATTGTATAGCAAACCCTAAAATTAATGGGGTAAATGGGGGTGTGTTCTGGGACCAGCCAAAACCTAAACCCCTAAAAACTTATACTAATAACGTAAATTGGGGTATCGGATAGCGAGGGAGACCTGTAACACCATTTAGGACATAAGACTGAAACCACATTCACTGTGGACAAAATGTTTTTTAAACTTGTATGTATATGCTATGAATATGCTCAGGCCCAATCAACACTTTTCCTATTTTTTATTTTTATTTTCTATTTTACTCTAGTTTATTATTATTTTTTTTTTATTTTCTTGGGGGTGGGGGTGTAAGTATAACATGCTACAAAATACATTACGAAGCAGGCTGGAGACAAGCAATACTCATGCAAGAACAACTCAAATAAATCCTATTAAATAGTTCATAGCGATCAGTCTTTAACAAAGTAAAAAATTCCTCACTTTTCTATGAAAAACATCATACTACAGTATACTGTACTCTTTTTCTTTTCAACTGACGATAAATTGAATCCCTTCATAGCAAATGTCTCGATACTCAAAGGAAAAATATGAAACTACTATGTCTCTGCATCATATTAACACCAAGTACAGTATATATAATTAGCACCATTTTTTCACTACAAAATCTTCAAAATAACAGAAATCTTTGCAATTTCCTGTCAGTTGAAAAGAAACAGGGTACAGTATAAGTTTATTGCAAAATCTTAAGACGTTGAAAATTATTTGGATTATGGAGAACCCCTATAGGATTTAATCAAATAACTGTGAACTAAAGAAATCTGTGGTTGTAAAGGCTTATTGTGAGTTTTGTTTATCTATTTTTCTATTTCAATCTATTTGCTCAGGCCCATTCCCCATTTTTATTTTGTTTTATTTGTTACTGTTTATAATAAAATATTTAACTTGTATGTGCAAGCAAGCGAACAGCACTCTATCACTTGAAACAATTAGATAACAAAAATGCAGTTTCGGTAGGAGCTTTGAAAGATACATTTAATTTACCATCAAACTGTATAATATTTTTGTAGTAACGAACTACATTTCTAGTGGTGTTAATCATCTTTGGTCACATATTTACTGACTAATGGCTTCTCACTGTGTAAGTAATGTGTAAGTGGTGGGTGCCCAACCCCGAAAGGCGGGTGCCCAACCCCGAAAGGGGTTGAAATAGGGGAGCTATCCCCCCGCCAAAGGTGGCTTTCTAGGGCCTTTTCTAGCTGATGCTGAGAGGATTGGGTTCTAGTCATGTGGTGATGGGCTGGTCTATCAGAGTGAGAGCTGAGCAATCTCTGCCATACCCATAGCTTACTTTGACTTTTCCTTTAACTTATATATTTTCTAGATGTCAAGTGACGGCGTCTCTTCCGTGGATTGACCTCCCAATCTACCAAGATTGGAAGCCAAAGCGTCACATTTTTCCCTTGCCCCTCAACTTTCTCTTCATAATTGCTGAGGGGCACAGGGCCCTGGGTGGGGCTTTGGTTTCCCGGGCGTTTCCGCACCCTCCTCAGCCCCCCGCCATGGAGTGGCTTCGGTCACCCAGGCTTTATTGTGGTCGGCGGGGAGGGTTCTGTGGGGGCACTCGGTTATGGCCTTGGAATTGCTCGGGGCCTTGGGGCTGTTCGGCCAGGCAGCTTGGGGAACAACAACAAC
Organism: Paralithodes platypus; assembly: GCA_032716605.1. Taxonomy (NCBI): domain Eukaryota; kingdom Metazoa; phylum Arthropoda; class Malacostraca; order Decapoda; family Lithodidae; genus Paralithodes; species Paralithodes platypus. Next base: position 31,996,004 of record CM064542.1, on the reverse strand, counting down.
AACAACTGTGTAAGTGCTACATGCTTACAAAATATATGATACAATTTACAGTTCTTATTGATTGCTAGGGTGATAATAATTATAACTATAGTGCCACTAAAAATGTTCTCTGATAACTAGAGTGCAAATCTAAATCAAAATAATAGGTGCTGCTTTAGCGTGCAGTCTACCGGGACATTCACACTTTAGCCTGCGGTCTACTGGGTCACTTACATTAACCCATCAAGTGCGGGTAGACTCTAAGAGTTTTACCGTTCCACTGCGGGAAGACTCTTATAATCCTAGGCCTAAAAAAACATTTAAACCACCCCAGTAGCAATTGATTTTTTTTTTTTTTTTTGGTTGCCCCTTGGCCATGCCAAATATCACTCCTCCACATCCCTTCCTTCCCGCTCCCTTCAATTATCACCTATTTTCCCTGTTATTCCCTTATTCTTAGGTATATTTTCGTGCTAACAAGGTGTGGTCATATGTGTTACCAAGCATGGGAAATAGCGGGAGTTACAGAGAGAGGCCTCAGTGTCTCTCCAAGCCTTGAGAGGGGAGGGTGTGGAGCAGTCTGGCTCACACTTGATTTATGTAACTCTCGCTCTCATTTTGCGATTTTGACCAGCCAAACACTGTTTCCACTTGTTTTATTGTTGTAACAGGTCAATATCTTCATAATAAACGTAAAATAGGCGTATATGGATAAGTATTAATGATATTTATGGTAAGATAATTATTTTAGTGACATGAAACAGTGAAATAGGTCCGCACAGTTCTATGGTGTAATATTTCTTCCCCCCCCCCCCCTGCGCACTTCTTAGGTTAAAGAACACCCAAAGGTGCGCTAAGCATTTTATTAATCCCTGGACTGCCACATGTATTTGTTGATTTCATTAATTGAGTTTAGGAGTAAAGTCGGTTGGTGGAGGGAACATAATAATTAATTATTATTGTTTCTGAGACCTAGTGTTTTGAGATTAACCTAACCAAACAACCCAACCTAACCTAACCTAACCTAACCTAGACCTAGTAGGTGGGATACAAAACTAACCCTTACCTACCAGCTAGTTCAGGTTCCTAGTACCCAGTAAATGGGATACAAAACTAACCCTTACCTACCAGTTATAGTCTATTCGCTGTAAGTAGGAGAGATATCATGACCTCTATCCTCTGTAACTCAAAAAGGGTAAGAGCAAATTGGCTGTAAATTTCCACATCTATTCCTTGATTGAATCTTCTCAAATGATAGAAATATTAGCCCGATTATTCTAGTCGTATTTGAGTTACAGAGGTTAGAGGTCATGATTCCTCGCCTACTTACAGTGAATATACTATAGTTTGGGTTCCTCATAGCCAGTAAATGGGATACAAAACTAACCCTTACCTACCATCTAGTGCGGGTTCCTAGTTCCCAGTAGGAAGCGGTAGACCACGGGTGCGTGGTAGACCGCATGCTAAAGTAGCATCAAATAATATTCCTAGTGTGCCAATAGTTCAATTTGAGAAGTGTTCCTTGCTGGCTTCTTAGTGAAATAGATGGTAAAGCCGAGTCACACAAGCAAGTTTGGCATCAGATTTACATAGAACTCTGGTACAGTATCCCCAAATATCAGTTGACATATTAGTGATCCTATGAGAAACATGATTACAAATATTGTCATATTGGAGGTGAAACTCATGTGATTTTATCAGATAACAAAATTTGACCGATTCAGTGATTCCGATACCATCCACCGCTATAACCGCTCGTCTGACATCGGCTCAAGAGGGTAGGAGCAAGGCAAGGTGGCAGATTACAAGATTATAATGCACGATACTAGATCATAATGCAGGATACAAGATCACAATGCAGGATACAAGCATAGCAATAGGAAGACAAGAACTTACAATCACTGTCCTCCTCATCTTCCGTTCCTTCTGCTGCAAGTGGTCGTGAGAGAGAGAGAGGGAGGGAGGGTTAAGTGGAAGAGATTTTAGTTGGAAGGTTAAACTAAGTGGAGTCATTGGGGGGAAACATATTAGTGGAAAGGGATTAATAAGGGAAACTAGTGGAAGAGAATTTAACCCCTTCTGCACCGGCGACCCTTTTTTTTTTTTATTTCAGCTACATTTAGACAATTTTATGAAGCTTAGGAAAGATATATGGTAGCTAAAAGGATTAATTGAGATAGTGTGTAGCCTTGTAATGAGTAGACGTCCTTCCTAGGCTGTGCAAAATCGTCTAATGGTTGCCACAATATAATGAAAAGTACATCACTGGTACAGAAGGGGTTAATGGGAAGGTTAAGCTAAGTGGAATCACCTGTTAATGCGGAGAGGGTTTAGTATGATGGGGTCTACATAGTTTAGTCATTATAATAGAAAGATTAATACATACACATACATAAATCTGACTCCTTGTTTCCAGAGGAAGAACCCCAAAAGGGATGGCCATGGCAGTAACTGCCCCCAAGCTCACAGGCATGCCCCCTATGCCACACTCCACAGTGCCATTTCCACCACCACTGAAGGAGAAGACCCACAGTATTCCCTTACCAGGATGGCAGTTCCACCAGTTTTTCTTTTTCTGTACCCCCATGGGGGCCCTGGCTGGAAGCACACCAAGCACAGGAATATTCAGTGTTATGAAAAGGGTTTATTGAGATCGTATTTACCCATTTGAGTCGCGGAGGTCGATTATAAACTAAAGAAAATAGTCTAATGGTAACCAGAATAAGATGAAAATGACGTAATGATGGGGAAGGGTTTAATCACCACCCAAACTACCAACTAATGACTAAGAACGTGGGCCACACAATGTTATTCTCTACAAATATGCAACAAATATTTATATATAATCTATATATTAGTTCCATTCTCCATTGGAGTAAATTGACCACTTGCGAGTTTCAGGCTATAAGGAAGTTGAAGCCGAAAACATCAATATAAAACTTAAATGCAATATATAATAATCTAGGTTTCTGATGCATAAAAAGTATGTGAATTTGTTTTTTATGTATTTATTCATGTACTACGACACTAGTTTAGCTGGCAATTCCGTTAAATATCGAGGAGAAAAACTCCAACTTCCTTATACTGTAGCCTGAAACTCGTAAGTGGCCAATTTTATTAACCTGGCATTCTCAACACCTTAACCCTTCCAATCATACAGTGACTGCTAAGAAATGACAGCGAATGTTGTACTGTTCAATCGTTCAAGAACGCCTTGTTAATTCCTTGAACGTGACGATAGTGCGTTTTTATGTGTGAGATTAGTTTGCTTGGGAAAAAGATTAACTTGCTCATGTAGTAATGTACACCCTATGTGGTGGATTGTGTTCTTTTTATTTATAAATTATTATTTAGCTTAAGCGTTGTTTCCACATAGCGATTTTGATTAGTTGTTTTGTCTTTTTACTGTGTTTTACTGTGCTCGGGGCCTTGGGGCTGTTCGGCCAGGCAGCTTGGGGAACAACAACAACAACTGTGTTCATCCAAGTTTTGGTTTGTTTATTTTGCAAGTTTTACATTATATCTCGCACTAAACCCCCAATTAACTGCTTTTACAAATGAATAGCCTCCCAACATGTATTTTTTTCCCCACACTGACTATACTCTGTTTCTTTTCAACTGGCGGTAAATTGCAAAGTTCCTATCAAGATTTCTCAGTTATTTTGAAGATTTTGCTGTGAAATATGGTGCCAATTATATAAACTTGAGTCTTAATATGATGCAGAGACATAGTGCTAAGGGATTCAATTGACCGTCAGATGAAATGAAATCAGAGTATACTGTAGGTAGGTTAGATACAAGCAGCCTCGTAAGGATCAATAGATATGGTGTGTTGCTTGTACTCCTTTGTACTGTTAATTTATTCAAGCTACTATATAGAGAATAATAATAATGTCACTACTTGATTGAAAGGGTTAAAACGACCTCTACTTCATTAATTCAGCCCCGAGACACCAGTTCCCACAAGCAAAGCTCATACTGTATTAGCTAAGCCGGAACCACATGAGCGCTTTTTCACTCAACATTTATCCTCAACACTGGTCTGGCCGCTTATGAGGTCAACATATAAAATATTTTGGTTGACTAAATACATCTATCATCAGCCTAGTTTCCGATGCCGATGCAAAATAGTCTAGAAATATTGCCAGAAAAATGTTGATCATCGAATGTTGACTATAAAAGCTCTCGTGTGATACCGGCTTTAGACATAGCATAAATATTACACAGTACACCGGTACTGGGTAGTTGTTGTAGGAAGAAGCATTAACCCATCAAGCTCAGATACCCACCCTGGTGGATATAGTCAGTATTCAACGCCCAGCCCAGATGACCGCCCAGGTGCCAAACGCTATTACAAGGCCGTGAAAATTGAAAGGTTAAGGGGGGATGGGCCGGTTTTGTGGACCACTTTTTCTCTCATGTTTAGCCCCATTAGTTTTCAGATGTTAAGAGGTTTGCCCCATTAGTTAGTCGATTTTATGACCTTTCGCCCCATTTCGTCGTCAATATTTAGACCTTTCGTGCTATTTAGGTGTCGATTTTTTCCCTGGCGAACGATAGTGAGCCTGTAATGTTGGAACGTCCGGCCTTCAGCCTAGACACTTTTCTACCAAAAAATGTACAAATTAATCTAGAAGGGGGATCTAATGGATGTTTTTTTAAATTTGATGGAGGTCTAGGGAGGAAACTAGAAAAATAATTAATACATGCAAAAATCCCCCAAAAAGTGAACCATCCTCCCTTAAAACTACAGTATCTCAATTAACTCACTAAATGTATACAAAACCAACCCACACATACAAGAATATAACCTACTGACCAGGATAAGGGTGTAGCCTGGCTAGCTCGGTGGTGAGGCAGTACTTGGGGTGGTCCCGCACGGGGGAAATATCCAGCTTCAGAAGTCCAGGCAGACACTTCTTTTTCAGCTGGTTGGAGGGGCGCTTCAGGTCCGCCAGAAACTTGTACAGGTCGTCGTCTCGTAACTTGTCTCCCTCCTGCATAAACAAGAATGGATGATTTGTGTGTTGTTAAAAATTATAATGTAAAATTTGCAAAATAAACAAACCAAAACATGAACGACACAATATAAAGACAAAATCACTATGTGGAAATAACAATTTAGCAAAATAAAAGTAATACAGCACCTCCTGAGTAAACAGGAATGGATGGTTTGTGTGTTGTTGAAAAATAATACAGTAGACTCTCGTTTGTCCAAATTCAGAATATCCAAGCCTTCCGAATAACCAAACTCAATGAAAAGGATGAATAAACTTGGGAGAAAATAACCTCAAATGGCAAAATGAGACCTTTAAGTTCCACGTCTCATTCTGTTCCTTGATCCTTTTATGTAAATTCACATTAATTGAAAATTGGATCATGATTGTGTTATGAAGCTGTGAATAATTTCTTTGCACCATACATACATACATAACATTTTAAGACTGAGTGCTCCACACATACGTGCAGTTTCAGTCTCTTGTCCTAATGAAACACATGAAACACAAACACAAGAACATGACTTTAAAATGAAGAAGCTCTACTAATTGTAATGCTTTTTATAAACAGATTCCAGACGACCAATGTATATTTTTCAATCGGATATAAACATTAAAAAATATGTAAGTAAAGTAAATATATGACTATTGACCTGCTTAAAGAAAGATGAGACCGTGAGTGTGACGGGCCTGAATGAGTCGAGACAGGCCCCAAACTCCTCGGGTGACCAGCTACGTCTCTTCTCCGTGAAGCTGCGACGTTCCAGCGACCCGCGCCGTGTTAGAGACCCACTGCTGGTCCCACTCTTTCGCTTCACATCATCAAAGCTAGACGAACTCTGCTTGCGATCTAGAAAAATTATAGCATAAAATGTAATCATGTGTTGTAAAGATTGTAATGTTAATACTTATGGTTTGAGCAAATTTTACCAGAAAATTAAAAAAATACTACAAAGGTTTGTATATAATTTGTATGTATTTATACAGTACTGTGTGTTAATACTGATATACTTAACATTTTCTGAACATTCTAAAGCTTTGAATTATAGACATGATATTATAGCTGAGAGTATAGACAAGGCCCAGATGACTCCAGTGACTCTAACATACTGTATGCCCTACCTAAACTATTGGATCCCGAAGGTTCCCGTTCTGGTGCGTTCTCGCGGTCACCATGAACCCCGGTAAAGATGTTCATTAGGTTGATGGCGGTCCAGGCGAGGGGCATCCGGTACTTCCCCAGACGCTCACAACACGCCACCGCTGCGGACTTCAACTTCTCACGGTTCTGTTATGAAAAAGGTGGATGAAAATCAATAATATTAGTTTTTGAAAGCAGTGTCAAATTCCTAAATAGCTATTATATCTACAAATATATATATACAATTGATTAAGATAAATAATTAGCTCTTTTGTAAACTTCAATACAATCCAAGCCATAAATGTGACCTTTGTATGGTTAATTTTCAAGTCTTTAACACTAGTACGACAGGGTTATTGTTTTGCCGGGTTTCACAGCAGGCATAATTCAGTATTTTTTTCAAGTTTTTCAACTCACACTAACTCTGTAACACGAAGGGTTACAGGGAAAAAAAATGTGTGGTCGAAAATTAGTATTCTGGTCTATACGTAGACACCTCAACCTTGTTCTTAACTACCTTGTAGCGTTCACAGTGACTCGAGGAAGTGACAGTGTTTTTGCGTGAGACTCCAGGGTCAAGCTATCAAGTGCTTGAGCTTTCCATGCACAGCTCATCGATGACTGAGCTCTCAGCTTGTGTGGGTGGCCTAGTGGTATCTGGTGAAATCTTGTTACCGTACTACTACGTCAGAAGCATCCTTTAGTGCAGGAAATACCTAACGCATGGGTACGTCCACAACTTGTTTCACTTGTTTGTACTGGAACGTATACATCTCCCGCTGTGCGTGGGTTAAGCCTAGTAAAGAAACCTATTACTGTATATGCTATAAACTCCTAGCCATTGTGGTGGCCTCCCAGGTACTCACAGCATCATCTTTCATATACGGCCCCACCACGTCACTGATGTCCCCCTGCATCACCTTCTCCAGCCGCACCACCAGGAACAGGTCACTCGACGGGTACGTGATGTCAAAGACGCACGTCCTACTCAGTGTGGAGATGTCCTGCAATACGGTTGGGGTTTAAAAATTATGTTCAAGGGGTTACAAAACATTACTATATACAAATATGAATTCTAAATATTTGTGTTGTAAAGATAACAAAATATTAATAACACACAGTATTATCAAGTATAAAAGCTTAATCAAATCTAAAATTATTTTGAAATTAGTATTCAACTAATTATCAGATTTTTTTTAGTTTATTAGCTTACCATTAATTGCCTGCAGAATCAACTAACCTGATAGGCAATGTGTGAGTTCAGCATCTTTTTCAACGGGTCCGGGTTCATATCAAAACAAAAGTTCTCCGATATCTTCTTCTTGTCCCTGAGGTCATAGAGAGCCATGGTAGCAAAGATGGGCTCGATCTCCAGCTCCAGTCTCAGGTTGATGCACTTGACCTGGATGCGGTGTGGGGAGTGGGGCATGGGCACCTCGGGGTAGAAGCGTCGCTCTATCATGTCCTCTTCATCTTGGGGCGGGTACAACACAAACAGCGACTCCTAAGGTCAAAGAGAAGTAAGATACATTGTTGGGTGAAATATTTTATTTATAAAGAATTATTATTTTGCGTAAGCATTGTTTCCACATAGCAATTTTGATTAGTTGTTTTGTCTTTTTACTGTGTTCGTCCAAGTTTTGGTTTGTTTATTTTGTAAGTTTTAAATTATAATTATAATGTAAAACTTGGAAAATAAACAATCCAAAACTGTGACGATACAAGATAAAAGCAAAAGAACTTATCAAAATCGCTATGTGGAAATAACGCTTAATAAATTCATATTTTTTCACCAACCAACTTTACTTCTAAACTCAATTAATGAAATCAACAAATACATGTAGCACTCCAAGGACTCGAACCTAGGATACTCAAATTTTGAAATAAAAGAACACAATCCACCACATATGATGCATAGGGCAGTACGGTATTCAAGCATCATAACACTTGGGGGAGCAACTATGAAGTGAATAACCTCACATGTTTGTATGAACATTGGTCTTCATGAAAGTAATAGGTTACCTAACTTATCTATATGCAGTTCATTGCTTAGTTAACTTTACTGAGCTGTATCCTGTCAGTTAGTATTTCAAGCTTGTGACCCTATTGATAAAATTGTTATTTAGCTGGCTGTACTGATCTGTTTCCTGTATATTGGTTAGTTAATATATTACACGACCATACTGACCTGTCTATCATTAAGTCTGGCCTGCTGGTTATTGGCATCCACAGAATCCAGAGGGACCCTAGAGAGCAGCGTGGGTAATAGAGGGTCGGCCATGGAGTTCCTGAGGTCAAACACAGAACTGGCCCAGCTGCCTCGCGGAGTGTCCGACAGCTGTATCGATGAGTGACGACCGGTGCCGGGATCCTGTTGGAGAACAAAAATGTGATAAATTACAACTGCCATGTCAATTTTCACTACTTACTTATAACATTTACTTTTTTATAGTGATCTGACAAAAATCTACAGCAAGGTAATAAAATTATACCATAAGAAAAAATAACAAAGGTATGCATATTTTTCACACACACATATTCAATAATTTCATATTCTCAATGTCTATTTTCACTATTTACTCAATAACATTGGGTGACCTAGATGTGTGTATATAGCATACCATATGAATTTGTTTATTTTGTTTTTACTTACCGGTACTCTATCCCCATCTGCAAGTGGGTGGTCTTCATCCTCCAAGTCCACCTCAAACTCTGGGTGAGGTCCAGCCTGCAGTGCTGCCAGATGATCAGCCACCGGTTGTCCATGTCCGGGCACTGAGGTGGAGTGGTGGAGGTATTGGCGACTCACATGGAGCCAGTCTCTTGTGTAGCACCGCACACAGTCGCTCACATGGGCGTCATATACACATCTGTTGAATTAAATTTTAATTTAAAACTTGCAAAACAAAACAAACTAAAACAGGAATGGCAAAATACAAAGACAACTAGTACAGAAAACTCCCAGTCTTACAAACTCTATATGGAAGTGCCAAATTTCCAGTACAGTAGTTTAAAGTACTTGAGCCTTTCAGACCTTTATCTCGGTGTTTTGGATTTTGTATTGAAGACTAAGGTACCGGTACCTGTCTTTAGGACTTTGTAAGAGAGAGGTAATTGTCTGGACTAAATGGTGTATCATTATTCAGACAAGTACAGTTGCCCTCATAAGTTCTGTTCCTCATTGTGATCTTATGTATGAAAGTAAAATTAGTATGAATGGCGAGTGTGGTTTCTTTTATTTATCAGTTGACTAGTTAGATAAGTTAATCACGAGTCCTATCCTTCCACCTTACTTACTCTTCTTCCGGCACCACCGGCTGTAGTGTGCGGATGTGCCTGGGTATGATGGTGACAGCTGTGTCATCCGAGGGGAAGTGTAGGATGTTACGTAGAGGGTCTCGATCTGCCTCCAGTTGATGTTGGTCCAAAAAGTCCTCATAGTCCACGGGCTCTAGGGTGTCTGTTAGTGGGTCCAACTAGGAAAAATAGAGAAATTATATACCGGTATATAACTTGATCAGCAGAACAATTTTTGGTAAGATCCTGTGTAGTTGGGGGAACTGTTTTTCAGATGCCTATTTACTAAGAAACATTGAACAATATCTTTAACCTAACCTAATCTAGTATATTAGTGAACTACCTGTACTGTATTTATGAATGAAAAATGTAAAAATATATTGTAACATTACCAAATTATTTAGATATACGTACTAGTTTACCAGCTACACAGGATTATACCAATTTTTTTAATAGAAATCTTTACAGCAATACAAAGATTTGACTAGCCTACATAATAATAATATTAAAACAGCAATAATAATAATCAATTGTTTTATAAGTTACTGGTAAATGGGTTTATTAACTATTTACTGAAGAGAGGTTCTTCGGTCTTCCCAAGATTAATAAAACGCTAGAAATTCTGATAGGACCATAGTTTGGATTCTAATATATAATATAATAGGCCTACCGGTATGTGATAAAATATAAAAAAGTGTGAAGAGATGACAGTCACGATGTAGTATTCAGGCGTATCGCCCGCTTTGTTTACATTACTCGTACGCTCGCGAAGTCGCAATCACGTTGCCATCTATTTTGAATGCCGTGGGAACGGTGGGATACAATAATAGGTTGAGGGGTGACTTTGCCCCTCTCATCCCCCCCATGACTTAGTGTAATTTATCATCTATAATTCTATATTGCCAGCAGGAAAAAAAAAAAAAAAAAATGGACGCACCGTAACCGCGAGCATACGACTTATGTAGGCTAAACAAGACAATCATACGCCCGGATACCACGTCATTCCTGACTCCCGAGAAAACTTACAGCAGAAAGTGTGGAGACACTAGCAGAGCGTGCTGGATCCTTCCCAGTGGTGGATGAGCTAACATTGCGTCGTACATCAGCTGCATGGTGTCTGTAGGAGAAAGAATAAAAATATCACTCAGTTTAGTTGTGGTTCGGAAAGTATAATTCCTTACTAACGGCACTTCCAAGTTCCATGACAAATTGACAGATTATTTATGTTAATTAGGCTATGTACAGTATTACTTTTTCTTCTGTGACGTGCTCCTTTTTACGTTTCTTATATTTATTTCATTAGTTACCCTATAGGCTAGGCTAGCCTATGCTTCTTTTTCTTCTTAATTAATTTCCTTAATTTTCATGTCTCTTTTCTTCCACATCTTGTAAAGGATCTGCTTTGCTTGCTCCTTGTTTTCTTCTTTAAACGGTATAGGCCTAGGCTATTTCTGCAGATTCACATTTTCTTATGTTCCTATATTTTGAATAGGGCTTGCCTAGCGTAACATTATTTGGTAAGAGTTGTGTTATCGGGCGTACCACTACCGACATACAGCATAACTCCGAGTTATGCTGTATGTCGGTAGTGGTACGCCCGATAACACAACTCTTACCCATTATTGTCTTCTAGGCTATAGCCTCTAGGATTGATGTAGAGCTGGTAGCTTCACTATAGCCTACTACTATCAAATTATCGGGCCTGGCAATAAATGCCCACATGAGCTAGCTGGGATTGGGTTAGATTCATTAGATTGTCGTCGGAAAACGGAAAGTTCGGAAACTACCGCAAACCCGAGATTTCTAATGCACAGGTTATATACTTTATAGGCCTAGCCTAGTTAGGCTATATTTATACTGTACATACATTGTTTGGAAGTTCTATTTGCAATAAAACCTATAGGACAACTGAGTACTGACAGGAAGCGGAAGAGGATTTTTGATAATATTCAAGGACACTACATCCGCCTTATTAGAAACAATTTATTAGGGAAAATAGGCACCAACAGATTCGCCATATTTTTCTCCATAGACCTAGGCTATAGTCCGCATAGAGGATTTTCGTTATTGACAAATTGAAAAAAATAGGCCTACCCTTTTCACAGAAAAATACACCAAAAATCTGTCAAAGATGTCTAATAGCGGGGGGGGGGGGGGGGGGACTGTGGGGGCAGCAGCCCCCACCCATAATACTAGGATAGGTAAGGTAAGGTGGTTAGGTTAGGCTAATGTCCTTTCAAAGGGGTATAGGCTAGTAAACACTAGGATAGCTTATACCCGGTCAGAGGTAAGAAGAAGAGTCCTGATGTAGTCTCCTTGAATGCTACCGGGTTTTTAACACATAAATAGCTTAGCAAAATGCAATGTTTACTTTCCCGATAACATGTTGCATGCATTAGTATTATGTAGTGCCTGGTTTTATCGTAATTTATACCTAACAACTAAACAGTTAAGTAGCTAAGGCATATGCTGATGCAATTAAAAGATAAAAACACTCCCCCAAAACACATATTTATGCTTACTTTGACAGCTTCTGGGCGAAGGCCCTCTGGCCCGACGCCATCTTTGTTTGTCTACAACAACATTCATATCCTATGATTCATATAGGCCTATTACAACTTATTATGATACCTAAATATATTATATACTAAAATACGCTTATTGGCATCATAAGAACAACTATTTGTTCTTTGAGTCTTCTTTATAATTCGGTATAATAATAATACATTCACGTAACATGGAACGCAGTTTCGCGGTATATTTGAAAGCATACTATGAAGTCCAGCACCCAACTTTTAACTTTTGACAATTTAAAATGAAGGTGAAATGAAAGCTGAAAAATAACAAGGATAACACATATACTAATCAGTGTATACACAAGCTGTCATAATTGTTAAAAGACTTGGACAGAATCCTGAAGTGGACAGAAGTAAACAACATAGCACTAAACAGAGACAAGTTTGAGCTTTTGGGGTATGGGAATCAAGAAGCACTAAAGAACTCCACAAACTACAACTGTGGCCAACAAGAAATCACTGCCAAGGATGTGGTGAAAGATTTAGGAGTAGGTATGAGCAACGATGCCTCCTTCTCTCATCACATTAATCAAGCAACATCAACTGCAAGACAACTAGTAGGCTGGATCCTGAGGACCTTCCATACAAGGAGCGAGAAGTGCATGCTGACTCTATGGAAGTCACTGATTCTACCATGATTAGAATATTGTTGTCAGCTCTGGTCTCCCCAAAAAGTATCAGAAATCACGGAAATTGAAGTCCCCAGAGGACGTTTACCAGCAAGATCCACGGGATTCAACACTTGAACTACTGGGAGAGACTCGATGAATTGAAGCTATACTCTCTTCAAAGACGCAAGGAGCGATATATAATTAATCTACGTTTGGAATTTTTAAGAAAAAAAGGGTCCCAAACACATGTATTCAAGAAACAAACCACCAGCGGCGAGGGAGGCTATGTTATGTGAGGACCACTCCTGGATCAATTTACATAATTAAATTCCTGATTCACCACAGCTTCACCTACAGTGGAACAAGACTCTTCAACTGCATCCCAGCCACACTGAGAAACATGAAAGGGGTGTCTCCTGACACCTTCAAGAAGCATTTGGATGCATGGTTTAACACGATGGTTGGTCAAAATACCTGACCAGCCATCAACACCAGGATGCCCCAGTTCCAACTCTAACCGACTTCTAGATTTGAGCATAGAAGAAAAGGAGCTGCCTTGTCGCAGTAGAACCCCATCTCAGCTGCGTCACTAACTGACGGAATACAACAAAGTGTAACGAAGTGTAAGTGTAATAATGACAAACTAATGGAGTTAAGCATCTTAAAATCTCTAAACTAATGGAGCGAAATAGGGGAGATCTAAAGACCCCCCTCGGACCAACTGGGGCTAAAACGATGTTGATGCGGCTATTGTATCATAATGGGTTGTGATGCAGACCCTTGACCTCAGCTGAGGCTCCTCCTCCAGTGTATGTACAGTTGACCACATAAGTTCTCTTCCTCGTCGTAATCTTATGTATAAAAGTAAAATTAGTAGGAATGAATTGCGAGCGTGGTTTCTTTTTATTACCAGTTGACTAATCAGAGGAGTTAACCGCTGCATACGAAACTACACTCGTAATTCAATCATGGGCATTATATTCCCATGTATAAGATCTCAGAGAGGAACAGAACTTATGTGGCCGACTGTACGTGGTGGCTGGAGGAGGTTCTTTCATCAGTGGCCCGTCCTTTGTTCCGGAGTATATGGGGAGGGAGGAGAGGAAACAAAAACTAATAATATGATAGTGAAGAATATGACGAAGACGAAGAAGAAAAACAAGAGCGCTCCGTAGAACACATATCCCCGCCATACGTGCAACTTTACGATCACACTCACACACATACCTACACACACACACACACACACACACACACACACACACACACACATACACCTACCTAAACACACACACCCACACCCACACACACACCTATATGATTATGTAGTTTAAGGGGGGGGGGGGGGGTTGCTTTTTTGGACCCCATTTTCCCTCATGTTTAACCCCATTAGTTTTTGAGATATTTAGATGTTCGCCCCATTAGTTGGAGATTTTATGACCTTTCGTCCCATTTAATTATCAATATCAAGACCTTTTGTCACTCCCTAAAATTTTCCTTCAAGATAAATGTGTGCATTTTTCGGCAGATAAATGTCCTGCTTGAAGGCCGCTTCCTTCTACATTACAGACTCGCTATTGCTCGCCAGGAAAGAATCGACACATACATGGCACGAAAGTTCATAATATTGACAAAGAAATGAGGCGAAAGGTCTTAAAATCGCCTAACTGATGGGCCGAACGTCTTAACATCTCAACACTAATGGGGCTAAACATGAGGGAGAAGGGGGGTCAGAAAAACCAACCCTCCCCCCTTAAACGGCGTTCTATCGTGTCATAATGTCGTGATCGTGTGCATGATAACAAATTCAAAACAACGTCAAAATCAAGGGCATAAATAGGGTATGAAAAAAAGGATAAACAAATATAATATAAAGGGTATGGAAAAAAATATAGACAAATAAAAAAATACAAATACAAATATATATAAAGGGTATGGAAAAAGATAGACAAATAAACAAATACAAATACAAATATATATAAAGGCTATGGAAAAAGATAGACAAATAAACAAATACAAATACAAATATATATAAAGGCTATGAAAAAAGATAGACAAATAAACAAATACAAATACAAATATATATAAAGGCTATGAAAAAAGATAGACAAATAAACAAATACAAATACAAATATATATAAAGGCTATGAAAAAAGATAGACAAATAAACAAATACAAATACAAATATATAAAGGCTATGAAAAAAGATAGACAAATAAACAAATACAAATACAAATATATATAAAGGCTATGGAAAAAGATAGACAAATAAACAAATACAAATATTATAGAGGATATGACAAACAAAAAGATAGACAAATAAATAAATACAAATACAAATATTATAGAGGATATGACAAACAAAAAGATAGACAAATAAACAAATACAAATACAAATAGTTTAGAGGATATGACAAACAAAAAGATAGACAATTATACAAATACAAAATATATAAAGGGTATGCAAAAAAAAAAAATATATATATATATATATCCAAAGGTATATAAGATCATTGGGTATAGTGATAGTGATTTATCTTTCTAGCCTTACTATAGTCTGTTCCAAGTAAATAGGCCTAAACAATTGAAATTTGACCTCTATAACTTACAAAGGACTAGAGCAATCGAGCTAATAAAGAGAACATAATCATTTCTACCATTTGGGAAAAGTCAGCCAGGAAATAGGTATGGACATTTACAGCTCATTTGCTCTAGCCTCTCTTTGAGTTACAAGGTTAGGGTTTCCCTATTTCTGGCCTATCCTATTTGGAACAGGGCATACCATTATACCACTAACTAGGTAGATTATTATGGACACTTGAATTACCCTCTTCCAACCCTATTTTCTTAGCAGCATAAGGATTCTCAGTACAGGCAGCGAAGAGTTTAGAGAAGGGAGAAGGGGTGTAGGGGAGAGAGGAAGCTGTTGGAGTGGCTTTGTTATGTGTGTTATAGTCTGCATACGTCGTCGAGGTATATGGTGTGGCGTTATGTGGGGCTCAATACATCTATATTCCGGCGCCATAATGCCGGCCTTGTGTGCAGGGTTACCAAATCAACACATACTGTACAATTCCGCTAGATCCGTTCTCAAAAGTCGCTAGAAGGCCGCTAGATAATATATAAATGCCGACAGTCAGTAGAATAATGCCGAAATCTCTAGAACATCGCTGTAAATAAACCAATTTTCCAGAAGATCGCTAAAATTAAAGTGGCGCTAGATTGAAGTAAATACTTCAGGTAAAGTTGAAGGTATTAAGGGATAAGCCTTTACAACGGCACCTCATAGCTACTTTCTACTTTTCCTATTTTCTGATGAGTGTAGAGAGGAGAAAAGGGGTGTTGAAGAGAGAGGAAGCTGTTGGCGTGGCTTTGTTATGTGTAATATTAGTCTGTATACGTCGTCGAGGTGTCCCAATAGGGATTAGTGGGGGGAGTGGGTTAGGTGGGGCCCTGCAAACTGTCTCTAAGACTATCCTTCCACTCTAAGTTTCCCTTTTACTAACATACTCTGAGCCAGCGCCGATAAAAAGGCCAGCCCTGTGGGCGCTAAGAAGATGACCGGGGTTCGATCCCAGCCCAGACGGACATTTAGTGGGTGTTGTAGTACGTCCTAGCATATATGTTTCACATGCTTGCACCCAGTCGGGGGACACCTCGACGACGTATACAGACTAATAAGTAATAACACACACTACAAAGCCACTTCAACAGCTTCCTCTCTCTCTCCAAAACCCCGTATCCCCTCTCAACACTTCAAAAAGTAGATACGAGGTGCCATTGTAAAGGTTTATCCCTCAATACCATACCCAAATACAGACTGATAACACACTATCATAGCCACTCCAACAGCTTCCTCTCCCTCCAAAACCCTGTATCCCCTCTCAACACTCTTCAAAAAGTAGATACGAGGTGCCGTTGTAAAGGTTTATCCCTCAATACCATACCAAATACAGACTGATAACACACTATCATAGCCACTCCAACAGCTTCCTCTCCCTCCAAAACCCTGTATCCCCTCTCTACACTCTTCAAAAAGTAGATACGAGGTGCCGTTGTAAAGGTTTATCCCTCAATACCATACCCAAATACAGACTGATAACACACTATCATAGCCACTCCAACAGCTTCCTCTCCCTCCAAAACCCTGTATCCCCTCTCAACACTCTTCAAAAAGTAGATACGAGGTGCCGTTGTAAAGGTTTATCCCTCAATACCATACCAAATACAGACTGATAACACACTATCATAGCCACTCCAACAGCTTCCTCTCCCTCCAAAACCCCGTCTCCCCTTTCAACACTCTTCGAAAAGTAGATACGAGGTGCTGCCGTTGTAAAGGTTATCCCTCAATACCTTGATGTTGAGTGATTGTGTGTGAGGTAGAGTGTGAGATAGTGTGTGTGAGTGTGTGTGTGTGTGTGTGTGTGAGGGAGTGTTAGCGTGTGTATCATACGAGTGACTATCATACTAACGAACTAACACAATCACTTTTCTACACCCCCAGCATTGACACCCACCTTGTTACACATGTCCAGCACGTCCCTCTGCACCTTGGCCAAGTAAAGCGACGCAGGTCCCATACATGACGCACTCTTCAGGGTTGAGGCCAATGGCTAGGGTTATAAGGGAGACACACTATCATACTTTACTGCTGTGTGTGTGTGTGTGTGTGTGTGTGTGTGTGTGTGTGTGTGTGTGTGTGGAATGTGTGTGTGTGTGTGTTAGTGGAGTGTTTGCGTGTTAGTGGAGTGTGTGCGTGTGTTAGTGGTGTGTGTGTGTGTGTGTTAGTGGTGTGTGTGTGTGTGTGTTACAGCCATTTAATTGACCTTTAAATTAAAATTCTATCATCTATATTTATATTAATTTCACCACAACACCAAACACCTCCAACGAAATTAATGAAAGCATATAATTATGTGGTCCACCGGGATTCGAACCTGGGTTATCACACACAGATATATCA